>OY751115.1:13571852-14771852 GCA_963564075.1 Eupithecia subfuscata | reverse complement strand
AATCAGTTAGCTAGTGTTATCAGTTATCGTAGGGGTACCGAGGCTCTTCGGGTTTTAAGTAAACTATCTCAGTTTGCTGTGAGCATTGGTACGAGACACACACGTATCTCTTTGTTTGTCGCGCGCGCTCAAACCGGTTTTAGGCGGTTTTTCGCTGACGACGTGTTTTAACGTGCACTCGATTGTGCACGCTATGCACTATGGCGGAAGACGCGATCGTTGAGGATGTGATTAATGTGTTGAATGAGGAATGCAGTGAAGAGATGAGGGCACCTTTACCTTCCGAGCCGGAGGAGCTGGTTGAAATTACGGAAGAGATTTTGATGCAAGCGGAGGAAATTGTTGTAAAAAAAAATGTACCAGGTAAAAGAGGACATGAAGAGGTCGAAGAACGATGGACTACAGTTGTAGCTAGAAAGAATGCAAAACTAGAACACAAGATCGATGTTTATGTCAGTAGTTCAGAAAATTTGCCTAAACAATTCGCCATGGCTAAGTTATTGAATACGCACAACATTCAAAACATTTGTCGTGTAAAATACCTAAACCCGTTCAAGGTTTTTATACAATTTGATAACTCAGAGAGCGCCGAAAAATTGATAGGGTGCAAGGCTTTGCAGGAATTAGGATGGAGAATTCAAAAACCACTCGAAGTGATGACCTCTTATGGCGTAATTAAGAATATAGAAACAGATTTAGAAGAAAAAGATATGATGGAGATTATTAAAAGTGAGTACGAATTAATGGCGGTGAAAAGACTGAGGCGTAGAACTCAGGACGGCTCGGGATGGGAGGCGAGCGAATCGGTTCGATTGGCCTTTCGGGGTACGACGCTGCCTGATGCGGTATACATATATGGTATGAAGATCAACGTAAAACCGTACGTATTTCCTGTCACTCAATGTTCAAGGTGTTGGAGATTCGGGCACTTACTGCGGATGTGTCCGACGATAAAGATAACATGCCCCAAATGCGGAAAGGGACACGATAACTGTGAATCTACTATATATAAATGTATCAACTGCGCCGGTAGTCACACGGCGCTAGACAGATCGTGCCCCGTGTTCCAAAAAGAAAAATGTTTGCGAGATTTGATGGCGGAAAACAATTATTCTTATCGAAAAGCCTTGCAGATGTATGTTCCTCCAGAACCCCCTGTTTCATACGAAGAACCTTTAACCATGCACACATATGATTTGCCTGAGTCCGTCCCTGCCCCTACGACACAAACAAGCTCGTATAATTTCTCGTACGCGAGTGCAGTCAAGACAAAGCCGATAAGAGATAACTCTCAGCGCAATATTGACGTGGACGTGGTCCCGAAACCGCTCCCTATGAATGTGTCTGAACCTAAAGAGAAGGCTAAGAAAAAGAAAAAGAAAAACAGACAGCTGGATAATGATCAAGTGTTTAATTGGGATGTTTCGTCAGAGTCTGAATGCGAGAAAGATATATTATCAGATAAATCAGATACTGAAAAGAGGCCTAGACGACAGAGAATAGAGAAGACTGAGAATCGTACATCTACCATGAGTTTCGCACAGCTCATAGCCAAGTTGAGTGCAATTATTTTTTCAGACTGTGAAGATGGCATGAGGGGTAAGATTAATATAATAGTGTCCTTATTTATTGAGTGGCTGACATCGGCGGCAAGGCAGTACCTAAGTGATCTGCCTTTTAAAAACTTTTTCGGTTTATAATGGATTTAGTGAAAATTAACATTTTACAGTGGAACTCACAAAGTGCTAAGCCTAAACAAGTGGAACTTGAACAGTTTTTGTGTAGTGAGACAATACACATTGCCGCTTTAAGTGAGACTTGGTTAAATTGTGAGATTGATTTTAAGATTACCGGTTATAATATATTTCGTCAAGATCGATTAGATTCTTATGGAGGAGTGGCAATTTTAGTTCATAAGTCAGTAAAAGCCCAACTTGTACCATTTAACTTAGCTAATCCTGGAATAGAAATTGTTTGTATCAAAATTTATAACTGTTCACACATTCAATATTTAATGTCTGTCTATTGTCCGCCATCAATCCGAACTTCACTTGGCGATTGGAATGAACTGTTCTCTTTTAAAACTAGGAAGACATTAATTTTGGGCGATTTCAATGGGCATCACCTCAGTTGGTCTTATAAGACTGACCTGACAGGGAATAATATCTTTGACTCTCTAGTTGAAAATAATTTTATTTCTCTAAACGATGGCCGAGTTACACGTTTTAAGTATGTAAATGGAATTCTACAGGAATCTTCCCCAGATATTTCTACAGCATCGTCCGACATAGCTGTATGTTTTGATTGGAATGTTACTAATGAAACATTAGGTAGCGACCATTTGATAATTAAAATTAAAACATCTTATACTAATGATATTCCTCAATGTAGTAAGAAGCGCAATTTCAAAAAAGCTAATTGGGTCGATTTTAGTAATTCCGTCAAGCTTAGTTTATCTAATAATTATCCTATTTATGATGACTTGCAAAAAAGCTATGATTCGTTCCTTAATGTAATTAATGAGGCTGCTGATGTCAATATTCCTTTATACAAAATAAGTCACGATCCATCTCAACATTTTAAACCCAAAAATTATTGGAATGCCGAACTTTCTAGGGCAGTTGCAGAAAGACGTCTATCCCTTACTATTTTTCGAAGGAATCCTACCCCCGATAATTTAGATAGATTAAAGGACAAAATAAGAAATTCTCAACTACTAATAAGAAGGGCTAAACGTGAGAGTTTTACTAATTTTTGTTCTTCTATTGACGAATCCACTACTGTTTCTGAAATGTGGCGTAAGATGAAGTGGTTGAAAGGATATAAATCTCCTACTTCACATACTGACGAATCAATGACAAATAGATTATTACGTAATTTGACTCCAGACTTTGTTTGCCCAAAATACCCAGTCTTTTCATCATGTGGTTCCCATAATAAATTAGAGTCTCCATTCTTATTGTGTGAACTAAAAAGATGCATAAAGTCAAAAGATACGTCACCGGGAGTGGACTCCATTTCATATTCAATGATCAAGAATTTACCAGAGATTGCATTTAACATTCTACTTAGATTATATAACCAGTTCTATTCGTGTGGTTTTGTACCTTACCAATGGCGCGAAATACGAATTATACCAATTCCCAAACCCGGACGCGACCCCTCCTCTGTATCGGCTTTACGACCCATTTCACTTATGTCTTGCCTTTGCAAAATTTTTCATTCTATGATAACTAAAAGGTTGGAATGGTTTATGGAAAACGGAGATCTTTTCCATGAGGAAACTACAGGATTCAGGAAAACCAAGTCATGCTTAGATAATCTTACCAATTTAATAACAAGAGTTCAGTTAGGATTTTCGAATGACCAGATTACCTTGGGTTGTTTTGTTGATATACAAGATGCGTATAATAATGTTGACGTTACGGTGTTGCTTTCTATTTTGGACGAACTGGGTGTTGGTTCAAAGATATGTACATATTTGTGGTCGTTTTTAAAGGAAAGGTACCTAAGTATAGAAATTGATAATAATGTAATTTCTAGAAGTACAGGCAGAGGTTTAGCTCAAGGCGACCCTCTGTCTCCTTTATTATTTAACATTGTGACTTATAAAATTTGTAGGAAAATTAATAATGTTAACATTTCACAGTACGCAGATGATTATGCATTGTATGTAACTCATAAAAACCCTGATGACGCATCAAATGAGTTACAAATCGCTCTGACTGACCTATGTAAGATGCTTAACGATTTAGGATTAACAATATCACCTTCGAAATCGAAGATTTGTATTTTTAAGAAAGGTATAAATAGACATCCAATAGCTCTTAACTTGCATGATAACCCGATAGAATTAGTCGGTGCTGTGAAATATTTGGGGATGTGGTTGGACCGTTCTTTGAAATGGAATAAGCACATTGCTGAATTATTAGACAAGATTTCTAAATATTTAAACATTTTCAAAATTTTAGCAGGTTCGGGTTGGGGGGTACATCCCAAACATCTAAGAAGATTATATATTGCAATTATTAGAAGTCGCCTTGATTACGGAAGTTTTTTATTTAACAATTGCAGTAAAAATTTAACTTATAAACTAGACAAAATACAAAATCAATCATTGAGAGTAATTGGAGGCTTTATCAAAACTACTCCCATACATGCTATGGAGAGTGAGCTCTGTCTCCCTCCATTGCATGTACGAAGAACGTACTTATCGGGTAAATTCATGTTGAAAGCTAAATCTCGTGAAAATAGTATTACCAATAATTTGTTAGGTCAGTTGTATCAATGTCAAGATAGTAGGTACTGGCGAAACAAAAGAAAGCCATTAATTTTATTGTCGTACGCATATCTTGCTGACACACGCGTTTACGCGTGTCGCCAGCTGGAGGTGTTTGCGATGAATACTTGGGTGAGTAGTGTAGATCTAGATAACGTAATCTGCTGCAACATACCAAACCTCGATAAACCTAAACGGGATTTTACTAATTATAACTTAAGGTCAATTTGTCAAGATTTCATTGAACAACAATATAGTATTTTTTACAAAATATTTACTGACGGTTCTAAGGATACAGTTGGAATCGGCGCAGCTTTCTTGGACCCGCAAAGTAACCTTAGTCAGAAATTCAAAATTACTTCTTTGAATATGTGTATCATGGAGGCTGAACTTATTGCCATTAGTGAGGCTTTGTCATATGCGATGTCACTAGATGTGAACAACATAGTCATATTTACGGATTCCCGAAGTGCGCTGCAACATGTGGTTCGTTGTACCACGGGTATCCGAGGTACACCTACCGCCTACACTGTACTTAATAGTATTGTTGATTTAATATCTACATCGAAATCTGTCATTCTGCAATGGATTCCCTCCCATTGTGGAATTGAATATAACGAGCGTGTTGATCTATTGGCTAGACAGGCTACCAGCGAGGGGATAGACTATCACATACTTCCATTTTATACTGATTGTATATATTCAATAAGGAGACAGTGTTATAATTTGTGGAAAGAGTATTTTGATGTACGCTCGAAAGAAATAGGGATTTGGTACAAAACTGTCCAGCCACAACCTCTTCGAATTCCATGGCTTAATAATAATGAGATGTCTAGAAAAGATATTGTTGTGATTTTGAGGCTTCGTACTGGACACATTCCATCGAAGAAATTCGCATTCCTTATGGGAAAAGTTCCTTCTCCTAACTGCGATTTGTGCGGTGTATTGGAGGACGTATTGCATGTTCTCATGGAGTGTGTCCAGAATGACACCTTCCGGACAGAGAAGTGTAAATATTTCTTAAAAGAATTTTCTGATTGTAACATAACCCTATCAAACCCCGATTCGGAAGAAGTTAAAAATCTAGTGAAATTGTACAACATTAAGTTCAGCTCCGATCAGACCGATCGGAGCTGACCATAATGTTCTTTCTTATTTATTATATAGTTTAGTAGATGTTACTTTAATCTGTTTAGTTTTTTTAAGTGTCCTATAAGTATTTGTTATTCTTTTTTGTTAATTAGTAAGAGCGACATAATCGCAGTGTGATTAAGCTCTCTAAATAAAGATTTAAAAAAAAAAAAAAAGTAAACTATCTGAGCGTCTGGTCGAAGCGACGCGTGACCCGAGAGCTGGTGTGTATCTGGCGCAGAGCATCAGCTGCCAAACAGCGGGGCAATGCAGCCAGCGTCTTGGGGACGCGAAGACTGGTATTGATACGGATCAGTTGAGCTACCTGTAGATTGTTGGCTACAGTCTGCAGTTAGCTCAATTGTCTCAATTGTAAAGTCTAGTTCTAGTTTATTTATATTATTTGATTGTAATTTTCTTTGTCAATAAAGTTTTGAGAGGTTTCAATTCCATTGAAAACTTTTATCTAGTACTCATAACAGAAGCTCTGCATAGCTTGGGGCTACATTATTAATATAAATTTGCGTTCTCTAGGAATAGATGTTACTGATGATGGTTACCTCAAGTCCCACAGCTGTATGACGGGCACTCCGTCGTCCTCGGACGCGATGCAGAGCTGCGTGGCCACGGCCGGGTGCCACGCCAGCGAGCGCCATCTAGTCCTCGACTGGCCATCACTGGGGACAATACATTCACGTTTATTTTTCTAGGCTTTCAAAATAAGCGATTAGATCAATCAAATTTGTAACGAAATTATTATCAAATAGTCAAATTTTCAATGAAGAACTCAAGTTTTACTTTTAAGTGGCGTAGTAAAGGCAAAAAAAATTGTATTTTCGAAAAAAGGTGTATAGGCGCCATGTGTGAATCAAATCGTTTATTTCAAAAATTTGTTTTAGCGAGGTCGATAAAAATAATGCTAGATGCTGAGTGGTGGTAAGGCCAAAAGTAGCAAATACATATTTAAATAGATGTCACAATACCAGATACCGACTAACATTCAGTTATCTAGTAGGTACCCATAACACAAGCTGTTTAGCTTGTAGATGATGCTGTGTAACTTGTCCAGCATTACTTATTTATTTAATCATTGAAAGTTAGTGATTCCGTTCGCCTAAACTAGCGTAAAGTCGTTGCCCTTTTTTTAACCATCGAAAAAAAGTGACAGCAACAATTTAAGGCTTGTTAGTTTAGATTTTGGTGCTAACAGAATCTCTACCATTGCACTCCATAACTAGATAATTATTGCTAGAAAAAATAGCTATGGTGTTACTAGCAAGTTCAAAAGTCTTTAAACTTACAACAACATTACCTCAATTTCATGATCGGTTCATTCTTCCTCAAATCCCAAACGACGCATCGCGATGAGAAGGTAGAGCCGAGGATGTGTTGAACCTGATTGAAAGATATTTGTTGCAAAGATTAGAAAACTCTTTACCAATTTTCTACAATCAATAAAAATATACGAGGGCGCGTTGCGCGCCATTTTGTGAAAAGAATCGGCATAGGATTACGCGTTCATAGGAGCGGGACAAAGCATAAGTTTTTGGAACGGCGTAAGCGCCAAAATCAAGTTATTGTTTATTTACAAGAAAACTACACGACTTATGAAGAAATTGGTTCAAGGAACCAAATAAATAGTAATAACCTTCGAGTCAAAGCATAAGTGATTTCAATAGACCACCGCAGGGTTCCTGATATATCGACCAAATTATGTGCGAAACTGTGCACTTTCATGATATGTTTATCGTATTTTTTTGTCAATCGTCTTTACACATTCGAGGAACTAAAAAAAATTATTTTCATGTAATTCGAGTTTTATTCACGGGGATCCCGTGAGAAGGTACTGAGATCGAGGCCTAGTTTGACAACCAAACCCGGTTCGCCCCTCGAGTCAATAACAAAGCAATCAATGGAATATAATTACGTCCCTATTGAACAGGTATGTACGTACAGTACATGCACTGGATTCATTGGAGTGCTTTAATTGTTTTACTACTAAAACATTGCCAAAACTACACAACGAGGTAAAAGCTCTCAATAAGTTTGAGCTAAACACTCAAGAGAACTTTAACCCGGGGAGGGGGGAATGAAATGATCATTCACCCCTCGTTTCATACCCCTAGTTTCATTATGTTTTCAATATTATCAATGAATTTATGCTTAGAATTTCATTGCATTTCATAACATCACATCATATTTTAAAAAACATAATATGCTAGAAAACTGCGGGTTACTCATTTTACCTGCTGATTCCACGCCAGCCCTTGCACATGGTCGGCTGGCTGACTTCTGTTCCCCGGGGCCATGGGCTGACTCGTGTTGTTGAGGTCCCAAATGAATATCTCGCTCTCGGAGGCGCCAGAGGCCAGGAGGTTCTTCTGGTATGGGTTAATGTCCAGTGCGGATACATTGCCTGTGAAAAAGTATAACGGTTCATGATTTTTGCTGTTACAGTCTGTGACTCACAGATATAAGCTTCCACGTTTCTCGCCGTTGCTTGCTAACTTGGTACCTAGGTAACTGTAGGGTAGTATCTCTAAAATTTCTCAACCAGGACAAGACGTGCGAAAACCCCAGATTTCGAAAAATGTTTTTTTTTTAATCTACAAATATACAGTTTTCGGATTCTTCCCTTTACTTGTGCTAAAGGCCGTGCTTCTTGCAAAATTATATACTTAGGTTTTGTGTGCATGTGATTCCCTTGGAAATTTCAAAATATTCGGACATAAACAGCTGTAACTTCTGATTGCGTTGACTTAGAAGTTTTATTTATTTTGAGGCTCCAAAGAGGTTACGGTGTTGAATAATTAATGTTAATTTCAACTAGATACCTCCACATGTTCCTGAGAAAAGGGGGTTGACAGACAGACAGCAAAGTGATAAGAATTCCCTTTTTCCTTTTGAGCTACAGAGCCCTAATCTTGAAAATATCATGATACAACTTTTTATTCATTTTCAGACTTTAAAATTCAATCAGTCATCTTTTATCATCATTTTAAATGTAACAAATCAGAATCTTATTACAGTTTGTTACAAATTGTTTTAAAAATCTTTTTACACAAATTATTCTATTCACGTAGGATCGTCGGTTGATCGCAGCGGGCACAGTGCGTGTGTCGCGCCTCCGTCGTCGCGCCGACGAGGCGGCCATACTTGAAATGTTAAAACCCAGACTACAAACCAAACCGCGGAAACCCGGACGCAACCCTACCTACTCAGGCTCAGGAACGATCTAGCTTCAATAAATTATTTTTTCAGTATTTCAGTATTTTATTTATTGCAATCTTACAATCAGGTCTTGGTGATTATGTGAGTTTATGTTAAGATCACAGTATGTACCCACATAATTTTATTTGCGAGTCGCTAAAAGAATCGTTGAAGAAGTCGTCAAGTTCGTAACAACATTTTTAATAAGCATCTCTTTCAGTTTGCTTTCGAACATGTTATTTTTTTCGAGAGATTTTATTTTTCTGGGATATCATTATAAACGTTTGCGTTGAGCGGCGAGGCTGGTCATAAATTTTTTAACTAGGGTAAAGATTTTTAATTTAAAAAAATGGGTGTCTCTGGTACTCCTACGCTATATTCGCTATGAAAGGACGCATTTTTTCTGAGAGATGAACAGATCATTGGCTTCTTCGCTTCGCTATTTCCCCATAGTATAATGCCGTAGCGGATCCATGAATGTGCATATGCGTAGTAAGTGGATAGGCTTGTTTTAAGGTCTGTCGCTCTGTGAAGTTTGGACAAAGCATACGAGAAACTAAACAATTTGTTTTTTTTATATGGCTTTTCGAGTTGATATTCGTGTCAATATTTAACTCTAATAGGGTAAATGTGACAACACATTCAATTTTAATATTGTTATATGTCAATGTCAAGGGGAGGTTCTTGGCATGGCCTAAATTGCATAATTTTAGTTTTATTAAAATTAATTTAACTAATGTTAAATAATTTATTTAATCACTCTACTATCCCTATGTTTCTAGTAGACTTCTAAACTTATCTAAACTTTTTTAACTGATGTCTTTTAACTTCATTAAATTTGTATTTTAGTACAACAACTAAAATACAAGTTTCGAACATTAATATTGCTATACCAAAGGGACAAAAGAAGGTCAATTTAGTGATTCATTGAAATAACAGCTTAGGATTAATATGCTGACACAACAGTCCGATACTAAGGTTTCACCAAAATCTAATAGACACAAAAGTAGGTCAAAGTAACCTATGCTACAGAATTTCTTTACTCATTTCATTAGAAGATTAGAACTACACAGAGGATTTAGGCTGGCCAAGTAGTAGGTCATTTAAAGATAATTCTCAATAAGAGATGAGAAACTCTTGTAGCAACCTTTCATAATTAATTACAACTTTTGGCTTTAATAATGCTAAAAATAAATATTTTATTAATCTGTTTGTAAATCTGGTTGCCTTTTGTACTTTGTTATATTTAATTTGAAATGAAAATTTAAATGCTTTAGTACATAACTATAATACTTCTCTGCTTTTAACTATGTAGTTAATCATTTAACCATTAAGTTGCACAGCATTCATTGTGTGACACGAGATCATTGATTTTTTTTAATGTATGTTTGTTAAATAGGTAGTTAAGCCACCTGTTATACCAATACCAGCCAATACCAGTTCTTCAGGTATTATATCTCTATTAATATTTCAAAAGGAAGATTATTTATTTATTTTTATTTATTACCAATTAAAATTAAAACAATAAGTAATTTTTATAAAAATTACAATTAAGAAATGTAAGTTGCATTATAAAAGTACTTGTATTAAGTATTTAAGTAAATAGTAGTTACCACCACTTACCGCTGTGCTTAGTGTTGCTCCCAAGCAGAGCATCCGGAGCACCACTAAGCAGCTTGTCCACACTGTAGAACTGCAGCAGGCCTCCGTCACAGCCACCAATGATTATGTTGGCCCCCGACCATACTATTTTTTGAAATCTACAAGAAACAGGACATGGTATTATTAATTTCGATTCTCTGAGGAGCAAAGGGTTTTCTCCTTCTCCCTTTCATTTCACTCATAACCCCAGCAAGCCTTGAGAAATCCTATGATTAATACTATGGCATGCTGCATGGCTTCTCCAGCAATAATTATTTATATACTTAGGTAGTATAGTATGTCCATTTTGGTGACATTACATTCATTGCTCCACCAATGTTTTTAAACCTCTCCCCACCATTTAGACACTTTCTTCAGAATTTTGAGGAAATCTACTGATTGGGGCTTACTTATGTTCGGTCTGAAGGCTGGATTTTAGTTCCAAATCTTGGCCAAAGTCCTCCAAATTCAGAGAATACAACTCCAAGTAGGCTGAAGAGTTGAATGAAGCGTCGACCTGCTGCGCCGCCGAGCCGGCCGCCAGCGCCACCGGGTGCCGCTCCGCAGGCGACCAGCTCACGTTTACTGTCTTCTTCAACTCTTTTAGCTTCATCGTAACTCGTTTACTTCACTAAAACAACACAAACACCACACAACTTCTTTTATTTACACGGAGAATTATGTCACACTTTTGGAACGGTTCCCGAGTTGAATTTACAGTTGGGACTTGGATATTGGTTAGTTTAGAAACTAAATATGGGTTTTTAGAGCATATAACTGTGAAAAAAGAGTCGATTTCTGAGTAAAAATAATTTATTTTACCATAAAAACACCGAGTTGGCACTTCCAACGTGGCTGACGTAAATAATTCGATTTGACAACTTTGACAGATTCATCGCTGTCAACTTGACTGAGATGTGATCGTTCAAAAGTAAACACGCGCGCACGGCACTGTTCAACTTCGTTGAAAAACGGTCGAAAATCACCCACCCACATTAGTTTGACCGACGACGACAAAAAGGAGTGTTATAACTTTGCGCATTGCCTTGGAAACGGTACTAGTTTGTGGTTCTTTCCTCATCGGAGTATTTCTAGAATTTAAGACTCGGTTCTTTCTTTCAAAACAAAAAAAATGAAATGTGATGCCTACACCGCCTAATGATTAGCGTTTTTGCCGTTGACTGAAGGTAGTCAGATAGGTATTCGACCTCACAAGATCGATTTGACCATGATTTGACATTCAAAACTTCATACAAGAAGATGAGAAAGAAGATCACTTGTCATAACAAAAAATCTTACCGGGTTTACCGGGATTTTTTGTACAGATCACGATACCCTATTAAATAAATTGGATTAGAAAAGAAACCCATGAAAATGAGTGAGCAGGTAAACTTATCATATCAGTCTCCAGCATAAACTTAGTACTAACAAAATCAGGGAACCATGGACGCTTTGGACATAATATTTCGTCTGAATCCTTTTCTGAATTCGGGGCCGAATTCAGGATGAGAGCACATGGTGCAACTATTCAAGAGAGCAACTGTCATATAGGTGCACATAACACGTTACTGGATAAGTAGATGATTACTATCACTTATGATTTTTTGTATTGTTTGAATGAAGCTCGCACACCACTGATTAAGCTGCCTCTTAAAAGAGGCCTAATACCCATCAGTGGGTATTGTGTCAATGGGTTGAGATGATTAATTGAACTGATGTTGATAATCCATCCAAAACCTCGTTTAACTAAGTACAATCTCATCTGATGGTACCTATAAAACGACTAGGCCCCTATGTTTTTTATGTTTGTAGTTTGTACCCAATAAAGAATTAAGATTTTGGCTTCGCACGTGTTGTTTTTAAAGAAGCTAATTTCTGTCCCATGGGAACATTTTTATGGAATAAAAAGTACAGGCCAAGAACTATGTGTGCAAAATTTCTGTACTTTTGCGCGTTTTTTATCCTTTCAGCTAAACATCCAAACTTTTACTTTATATTTTTAGTGTGATAAGTTTGATAAGATTGTTTGTATGTTCCCAAATAACCATTTCACATTGTGTGACCCAGCGAGAGCAGAACTGCATAATGCCGTTAGTGATGAGCAAGAGCGAATGGGGGCGTATCCAGGCAGGGCGGGAACAACGCGAGGACCCGGACGCGAAGCGGCGCCGCGAACACGTGCAGCAGCTGGACGCGGCTAGTCGGGAGATGACCAAGACCTGGCCCAACTCGCTCGAGGTTAGTGACGGCCAACACCTAGCCCAACTCGCTCCAGGTTAGTGACGGCCAACACCTGGCCCAACTCGCTCGAGTTAAGTGACGGCCAACAACTGGCCCAACTCGCTCGATGTTGGTGACGGTCAACACCTGGCCCAACTCGCTCCAGGTTAGTGACGGCCAACACTTGGCCCAACTCGCTCGAGGTTAGTGACGGCAAACATTTGGCCCAACTGGCTCGAGTTTAGTGACGGCCAACACCTGGCCCAACTCGCTCCACGTTAGTGACGGCCAACACCTGGCCCTACTCGCTCGAGGCTAGTGACGGCCAAGACCTCGCCCAACTCGGTCTAGGTTAGTGACGGCCAACACCTTGCCCAACTCACTCGATGCTAATGACGGCCAACACCTGGCCCAACTCACTCGATGCTAATGACGGCCAACACCTGGCCCAACTCGCTCGAGAATGAACGAAGAAATACATTTATTATTGACTTCTGATCTTTTATAAAATTCACAGTTTCCTTTTCATACCTGGATATGTTTCTAAATCTAAGCTATTTTAAATCAATTTAATCTATTTTAAACAAATTATAAAAAAGGTTAGTTAATAAACGAATACCTACCAGAAAAGAAGTTAAAAAAGTGTAAAAAAAAAGAAAACGTTTAAAGGAAGGCTGAAAATGCATTCAAAAGTTATGTTATGTTATAATAATTATAATGTAGATTCAAGTAAACTTTCCAAATAAAAAATATAATTCAGTAATTTGCATTAGCGTCTCAGAATTTATTTATGAATCCAAATGTACCTACTCTACCTATTTAGGAAAATAAGAATTTTATATACTTATTATTTAGAAATTGCCAAATATTTGTTATTTAAAAACCCACAATTGGGAATTCAGCGCTGCGAGGCGCCACCTAAAGAGTTAATAACCCTCCTTCGTTAATAGTCAGCTACAGGGAATAACTAAATCTTCCGTTGATCTGATAAAGTAACAAAGTTATAATTATAAGCTATTACAATCAACTTGCACCACAGAGTCTGTAATGCTACGACCACACTATCGCGATAACGCGAAGATTTGCGCTGTCGCGTCAAGTTTGGCCAAGAAGTTCGTCTTATAGCGAATCATCATCGCGACAACAAATGCCCTTCGCGTCGCGACGTTGAATTTTTTTTTCCATAATGGTCAAACACTTCGTCGTAGAACGAACACGAAGTTTTATCACGACAACGCGAAGACGAATCTTCGCCTTGTAATGTAGCCGTAGTACAAAAGCTTGTCTGCAGGTAAGATTACCTAAACTAAATACCAAGTTATATTAATCGTTTAAATCCATCATAAATAAATAAATAAATAATGCTGGACAATTCACACAGCATTATCTAGTCCCAAGCTAAGCAGAGCTTGTGTTATGGGTACTAGATAACTGATATACATAATACAATACACAACATAGATAGATATTTTTTATTATACATAGAAAACATCCAGAACGCCCTGGACAAATGTCTGCAGATCGTACAAACATTTGTCCCGAGGCGGGAATCGAACCCGCAACCTACTGCGTCGCAGGCGGACCTTCGCCCACTGCGCCACAGAGGTCGTCGATCATGGTTATTAGCACTAACTAAACTCATCTAAAACGGGTTATTTACCATGATTTGAGTTCTGAGCTTTCCAATATTTCAGAACAGGTTCATGCATGCGCCATGATCACGGAATTCTGTGATCATGATATACATGATATATATATTCATCTGCCTGCATATAGAAAATCGCGATGGCTGAATCATAGAGGTGAAATTCAGGATTCTAAAATAACTATTATTTCTGTTTAACTGTGTATCTTTCGTTGATGTTACATTAAATAAATGAGTCTTCTGCAGAACGTAAACAAGCGCAACGAGGAGGATCGGCGCTTGCGCGCAGAGGCGACGGAGAACGTCAACAACAAGTTCTACAAGAAGTACCTGAAGCGGAAGAAAGAGGAGCAGGAACGACTCATGACCAGCGCCCGGCAGATGATCTTCAAGAATAAGGACGCGCCCAAACTGATGCTCAGGTGGACGAAAGAAGCTTTTTTATTTTTTACTAGCTTCTACCCGCGGCTTCTATAGCCTTGTTTACACGCATTTTATTTACCCAACTGCCTAAGTGTAATGTTATCAAGACCTGTATCTTTATTACACCATTACTTTTAAAGGCCTGAACAGATTATGATGTGTGGGTTAGATTTCGTTAGAATCTTGACCTACTTAATCCCAAGTGACACCTGCTATAATTTTTTTTTCAATAAGTATCCGTAGTCCTGTTTTATTATTTAAAATCGAATTCGAAAAAAGGAGGAGGTTCGGCTGTATATATGGTTTTTTTATGTATGTTTGTCGATTTCTTTGTCAGTCTACTTTATAGAGAATGATCCGGCGGTGGTCCCAAAAACATTAAATTCCCGAAAGATTTGTATTTGTCCCGCAAAACTTAAACAAGAGTCTAAAATTATGGAATTTGAAGACGTTTTTTAGTTTTTTCAAAACAATCGAATCATTGTAACTTGGTTTCCCTTACCAATTAGGGCTTAACTTGACCACATTTTCATTATTGTAACTTGGTTTCCCTTACCAATTAGGGCTTAACCTGACCACATTGTCATTATTGTAACTTGGTTTCCCTTGCCAATTAAGGCTTAACCTGACCACATTTTGCAGTGCTGTTATAGCAAGCCGCACCCTTAAAGAAAGGGAAGAACAGGTAAAGTTCTTAGCGGAGCTAAAACGTCAGGCTGCAGAAAAGGTAAAGCAAGATGACATGGAAATCATCAGGAAGGGGAAAGAGTGGGAGCAGCATGTGGCTAACCAGAAGAGAAGGCGGCGTGAAGAAAACAAAAAACACCAGAGAGATATTCTTGAGCAGTAAGAGACATAATCTTAAGTGGATTTTGACTAAAGCAACGAAGTACCTAGTTACTAGTATAATTTTTAGTTTTTTGTAAAAAAATGTAGGTAACAATTTTCTTTTTCGTTTGGTATGTTTTGGTCTTTATGATATTATTTTTTAAAAAGATCAACACACGATTCCTGGCGACATTATAATTTCACAGAGCGCACGAGATTTCCGAAAAGAACCGAAGGGAATACGAGACAGAGCTTAAAATGCAGTTACTGGATAATAAGAAAGCTCATCAACAAATCGATGCCTTAAAGGAGTTCGAAGAAGATTTCGTAAGGATTTCCAAGCTATTCATGCAACCTTAACACGCCCAATCAATAGCTAAACCTTAATTTCAATAAGTGATGGACACTGAAATTGGTCGCGGCGAAGAATCGGCCCCTTCAACTCAGCCCATGGATATCGTTAGAGACTACTTATGCCTACCATGGAAGGGCAGCAGCTTCCTTCTGTGTACTGTTGACGCCTCCACTGCGATCGCCAATCCACCTTTATTTGATTTTAAGCTTTATAAGGTACTGATTTTTGTAAGCACTTGCATCTCTTCTTATTGGAACAGAAAGTCAAGAAGAAAGCAGAGATATTGGCTGGCTTGACAGAAGCGTCGAGGCAGTGCGACAGGAGAAAGGCTGAGCTATTAGCAATAGACCGCATGGACAATCGCCTTATTGAAGTGCTGAACAAGTCTCGCGCTAGGATTGAGAATAAACGGAAGCAAACAGAAATTGAGGTAAGTATGCCGTCTTGCCTCTTCCCTTTTCTTCCTTTCCTCGTTTTTCGATTCCCGAACTCTATCTCAGAATGGTCACGGCGCGGCGTCACGCGTGAACGGCTGGACTAATTTCACTAATTATTTTTTGTTGCGTTTTTTATTGTCAGGAGAAATTTTTTATGAAAAAGAAAAAATTAAGAAAATTAAAACCATAAATTTCCACGCGGGCGAAGCCGCGGGGCACAGCTAGTTTTCTATAAAATATTAGGTTAAAAATGTTTAGTTTCTACTAAATATTTTTAACCTAATATTTTCTGATAAGATCCAACAAAACGCAATTCGCGTGTCTCACAGCAGTCTCCCACTAATTGACATGCCATGCAATCAGAGAAAGGGAAAAAACAGACTTACTCAATATAGGTACCTAAGCTTGCCACCTCCCCAACTTCAAGCACACACACAACTTAAATTAGCTTAATTTTTCGAAGAAAAATCGTCATCTACATAGTTTCGTCTCTCCACGAGACATCATCGACACACTTTACGCAGAATCGTTATTAAATATTTTCATCGTAATATTATTTGGCCACGAATTTTCCAAAGTGCCTCTCTGCTTTCTTCCTGAATTTATGATTTATTTTCTATTGTTGAAAAAAATTAAATAACCTAAAGGATCAAAGTGTTTAGGAGAGGCAAGCGAAGCAGAGAGTCCTCGAAGCCATCAGTAACAAGCTGCAGACGGGAGACGCCGAGCGCGAGGCTCACGAGCAGAGTATATTGCAGAAGGCGTGTCAGAAAGCTGAAAAAGCGTGAGTTTATAAAAAAATGTTTTAGTTAAATGACACTGAGCAAGTTTTTAATGATGATACTTACTAAATGTTATTTTCCGTGGTTTGTAGTGATTTGAGTTTTCATTTTCTCGTAAGGTGGTTTATGACCTAGTTGATGGTTTAAAAATTCTTATCACTATACTCAAGATGGGCGACCAAGCGACGCTAAAGAGCTTATTAGACCATCCTAAATATCGGGTCCTAAATTCAGTGTCCGATTTAGGACAAGAAATTTAGTCGCCGGAGGTTCTGGGTTCAAGGGTTCTCCTTGGGCGCGCTTGCGAGATGATCTTGCTCGACTCGTGATCTGTTCGGGACAAACGAGCGTGATTCCTGGAAGAGGTACGGCTTTTGCTCAGCAGTGGGATAGTATCGTATCGTGTACCTATTGTAATGAATTAATTCCTAAGGTAATTTTTTTTTATTCAAAATAAAAATACTATTGTTCAACGCCTTGTTTTTTTTTTTTAATTTCATGTAAATACCAAATTTACTTCAAATTAAAGCTAAGCGAGCGTGTGTTATGTACCTACCTTAAGTAGGTTATTAAATGTATGAAAATGGCGTGCCTTCGATTGATCTCTTATAATGATGGTTATGTTAAAGGGCGGAGGAGCGTTTAGATCGCGAGGCGGCCAACCGCGAGCGCATCCGCAAGGAGCGCAACGATGTGCGCGCGCAGTGGCTGCGCGACGAGCAGCGCCGGTTGCACGAGCAGCGGAACATGCAGAGCTGGGACTGCATGAACAGGTAACAATATCATCAGCACCTACCTTATGAGGATCCGTAACGTCATAGCAATTTCAATAGAACTAGTATCCACGTTATTCTTTATGAAATAAGAATGAGATCTTCTTAAATTATCCAAATGGGACCATTACGTACGAAGTTATGACTAAATTACTAGCGAAGTTCACTGAGTGACCGCCGCGGGTGCGTGTGCGTGTATCAGTTTTTAGTGATTTACTCCGAAACTATAAGTTTAGGAAAACAATGACAGAATCAAATAGACTCAGTTTTAAGACCTATCAAATGCAAAAAAAAATTAAAAAAATCATTTGATGGGTCTCTCAAAACTGAGTCCATTTGGTTCTATATTTTTTTCCTAAACTTATAGTTTCGGAGTAAATCACTAAAAACTGATATCTGCCTACGGTTAACGGGCGGCGACCGAGCGAGTGACGTCACACGCACCCACGGGCGGCGGTCACTCAGTGAGCTTCGCTAGTAATTTGGTCATAACTTCGTCAATTTTGATCGTGGAATAAAAATGTTTGCACTGTGTTATGGATTTCTTAGCTCTATAAATCTACATTCTCAACTAAAAACGATACGGATCCTCATTAACAAAGAAAATTACTTCTAGTGGATAGGTACCACTAATTACAACTAGTAAGTAGAACCTATTTACTACTGAAACAGTTGAGCTATCTCAGTGTAGAGGTAGCCCAATTAATCCATATTAATACCAATCGGAAGCATCTCCAAGACGCTGGCTGTATTGCTGCGCTGTATGGCACAAAGCTGATGCGTTGCCTTGGTACTCACCAGCTCTCGGGTAGCGGTCTTCATTATTTATTAGATTAGATAGATTTATAGATGTCAGACAGAACTAAGCCAGTCACGTCTCTTCGATGATCTTTGAGCTACAACAACAACGTAGCCAGCACGACAGACGAAGGCATTGTGGGTCTAACACAATTTGTGTTAGACCCAACCCAATTGTTAGGTGGATTGACGACTTACTATGCCGGCCGTTTATAGATGTGGTTAGCGTAGGACCAAGGAAGATGACAGAACTTTCGAGAGGCACACTCAGCAAATAAAGGTATAGGAACCTACCGTTAATTGGTGGTGGGTAGACCCAGCAGTGGGAGAGCTACTATGTAGGTCGCTCAGTCATTGGCCATTGCCAATAACAACACTATATAAATACTACGTACCTACTAACAAACTGATGAAAGCAAAAAAGAAAGGCATGCTGGTGTGGACTTCAGTAAAGTTTATTAAACTTTGTTTCAGATTCAAAAACTTGGAGATTTATGAAGATTACAAGAAGAGAGTGCATCAAGAGGAACGGCGGAAGATCAATCAGTTCAGAGATGACATGCTGTTCCAAATTGTAAATCTGATTAATTGCGTTCGACACCTTGCTTTAACAGAAAATACTTAAAATAGGCTTATAGGGATCTAAGTATCGCCTGATGTGATTGTAATGCGGGATCAATCGCTAAATATGTAGATGTCAGTATTCATAATCATTTCCATGCTTGCTCATTTCAGTCTATTATATTATAGTAGTTTCGTTGGTGAGTTAGGTGAACATTGGCTCGGTCGGAAGACAACGTTGGTGTGGTGACGAACGCAACCAACATAACGACGGGACCGTTTTGTGACTCGAGCACGTTTAATTTCTGAAAAATTTAGAAAAATTTATTATTAACCTACCCCTAATCTCCGAAGTTTGCAGAGCCATCCATCAGAAAAGTAGGGGGGTCCCTACTATTTTTAGGTATTCATTAAAGAGCGAAGTCGCTAGCCGGTACTATACACAAACATATGGTTAGTATTAGTACATATTCAGACAAACGTTCGAAACCCTCGG
This sequence comes from Eupithecia subfuscata, assembly GCA_963564075.1. NCBI lineage: Eukaryota > Metazoa > Arthropoda > Insecta > Lepidoptera > Geometridae > Eupithecia > Eupithecia subfuscata. Next base: position 14,752,273 of record OY751115.1, on the reverse strand, counting down.
CACGCGAGTTACACTCGCACTTGACGGATCTTGTTTACTGTACCGTATTGATAACTGTTTCTCTTGTTTCTTTTGTTTTTTTGCTTTAATGTTAGAAATACATAGATCCTATTCAATGATCGCCTAATTTTCATGACTATAGATCACGAATTAACGACGCGCATCACATCACTGTGTTACAGAAAGAGCGCAATGACCGCGAGGCCCGCGAGCGCGCCGAGACGCGCTACTTCTACGGAGAGCTCGCGCTGAGGAAGCTGCGCGACGCAGACAACAAGCTGCTCACGCACACCGACCAGCTGCTGCAGGTCACACAACCTATCCGTTGTCCTTAGATATGAACACGTTTATTGTGATTCTGTGCAGTTACCCTTAGTTGCCGTGGATAAACCCGACAGTAGATTAATACAATAGTTTTCTGGAAGAGCTCTCAGCTATAAGGCCACCCAACGTACAATTTTATCTTTAAAATTGTCTTGTCCTGTTAACTATTTCGCGGAATTCTTTGAAGATAAGTACATGCTTTATGGGTTACCTACCTGTAAGCACGTACCTACTTATCTTATTGAAATATTGTCTAAGAACCTACTTACTCTTTCTTAAAATATTTTCCATTTTGATTTCAGGAGGCGCGTGACACTGGCTGTCCCGAGTTCCCGCTGCGCAGTTGTATCGACGTGAGTAAAATAAACACAGGCTCTTGAAAAGTTGCCCACTTATTCTGTCCTTAGTACGGCCCTGTAAGAATGGCCGTCAGTTGCCCTGCCTTGAATAGGTAGGTACGGTCCGGATTCCGAATAACTGAAAAAATATTCAATTAGGTAGGTACCTACACGCACTTCTTCTTCTTCTTTCGGACCTTATTCCACGCTAGTGGGGTCGGTCGGCACGATATGAATTTTTCTTCCTATTAGGTAATGAATTTTTCTTCTTAAATTACAGGGACATTTAAATGGATGGATGAATGTTTGTTACTTCTTCATCTTCACGCTATATCAGGCTGAAAGTTTGGATAGATGTAGTTCAATTCAAGGCCTGGAATAAAGCATAGGCTACGTTGTATCCTAGGTATACCTATACCTATATTTTTTAAGAAAAGCGTGCTAGTTAGGTACTTACCTACCTAGTTTTAGTTGTCCTCGTTTTTTGATTTCTGTTAATTTATCTGTTTAACTACTAAGCTACTTGTTTTCATATTGTGTAGGTACTGTTAGGTATCTATATCAGAATAAACGTAGGGAATTTTAGTTCATTTTATTTCATTGTTGGTATCCTATAAATCAGTTCCCATGGAATAGAAATAACTTTTAAGGGTTTCCGTATTCACAACCCCTGCGATGCCTTCGGCAGAAACTAGATTTACAATATTCCGTATACGACTTTCAAAGCCAAACAAAATGACCAGTCCCCATTTTGTATTCCAGCGGTACTGCAACCAGTTCCGCCTGTACCCGATGCCGGACCTGCCGGCCTCGCTGAAGGAGCACTTCCAGCGGTACAAGCCGACGGACGGCACGCGCCCCGACCCCGGCTACCGCGACCCCGCCGCCCCCGCCCCCGCCACCGACCCCGACAAGAACCTCCACGGCAGCGGCGCGCCGCCTGATAGGAATGGACTTAATGATCCGGAGAAGGTAACTAATAAGCTTAGAAGAAGTAGACTTAGAATGATAGTTGACACAAACCAGGTAAATCTAAGCCTATTGAGCCGTTATTTAGTACAATACTTCAAATTCAAATGACGCGGAAAGCAGCTCTCACATAAAAATATAAAAATGATGTGTTGTGCGGTGCAAGGATGTTTAAACACCAGTAACAGGAAAAATAATATCGCAAATATCTCATTCCACTGGTAAGGACTAATATCATACTTAATATTCCGTTTGTAATTTTGCCTAAAACAGTCATCAAAACTCATAAATAAATTAAAAAATTTCGTCTACCATTTTCGTGAAAATTTATATTTGAAAGAATTGAGCTAACTGCAGACTGTTGCAAACAATCTAGAGGCAGCTCAACCTATCGATATCAATACCAGTCGTCGCGTCCCCGCTACGCTGGCTGCATTGCCCCGCTGTATGGCAATGCTGTGCGCTGCGCCAAATAGGTACCTACTCACTAGCTCTCGGGTCCCGCGTCGCCGCTTAGTAATTTTGTATAGTATTTGTATGTTTTTTTTATGCAGGTATGTTCGTCGATTATGGGCTGATTTTGAAAATGCTTTCGCTATACATAAATATAGAGAATGATGACCATGATTATGGTCCCATAAATAAAATATTTCCGAGGGAATTTCCGAGGGATTAGTATCTATGTATTCCGTAAACGTTAAAAACAGTGAAAAATAAAGGGGTTCGTACCTAGTCGGTTTTAGCAATCATAATTATATTATTATTATGATGGCATGGCAGCCATCAACTAGCGGCGGCGGCGACGGCCACAACAAGAACAAAGAAAAGGTTGCGGACTTCAAGAGGGCGGCCCCCGCCAACGGCTTGCAGAGGAAGCCCGCTCATGTAAGCACCTAGGATAAAGTATACCTACTTTTTTATTTGTGCTACATATTAACTTATTTTTCAACACACTTGCTCATTAGATGGCTCTATGGTCACCGCAATTAGGCACAGAATGACACCCATAATCAAACTGTGACTTTTCATTGCTATAACTCACTAGTGAGTTATAGATTTATTTTAATTTTATATAGGTTGAGTTGCTTTGTTCAAAAAAAATATTCAAAAAAAGATCAGCTAATCTGCTGATCTTTTTTTTGCAGCCCCTACAGCTAACATAAACCGCAGGTAGATAATTCCGTTTGACCGTCAGCGTCAGTTTCTACTATGGTGGGGTATAGTACATATATCTAGAGTTGGTAGGTATGTACCTTCCTACGTAACGTAAGTAGTTCTACTACCTACATCGAGTAGGTGCCTACTCTACAAACATTACACATAGAGTTCGGCTTGATAATAATAATAATAGTTTATTCATCATCATAAAGTAACATAACAGTATCAAGAAGAAACAAGAAAACTTAGTTTCAAAGGAAAATTTGAAGTAGAATTTTACCCAATCGATTTTTTGTATTCTTTATCGACTAGATTAGATGGTTCTGTACAGTGTAAATGCTAGCCCAATGTCCATCAAGCACGCCGCTATGGACGTTGGTGGTTTCAACTATGCCAATAAATAGAACCTAAATAGTTCCTCCCGGTGCCCGAAGCCAAATAAATAGTGCTCCAACATATTATGGGATATAGGACTTTCACTGTGGCTGCTATCTTGATGTCAAGCTGGCAGCCCTGCTTTTCTGACGAAACCGTAGCTAGATTTGAATCATGAACTATGCCAATAATCTGTTTGGCACGGTATCGAGACATAAGATTTTTTATTTAAACCTATTTTGTCACACTGCTGGGCAAAGGCACACTTCCAAACATCTCTACAGTGTTCATTCATTCATTCTAGTTGTGCTGTAAAGCCACATTGAACCTTTTCCTAGGGTCCTAAACTTTGATTCCAGACGGACCTGACCCTGCCCGCGCTGGCCGCGCCCCCGTGCCGCAACGACTCCTGCACCTGCGATCTCAGGAAATGAAACAACTTTATACAAAATAATCAACTTTTATTCATTCGTTTACACGTCGGTTTGTTACAATATTTATTAGAGAGCGTTATGGCACCTGTGTGCTGTGACCGCATTACGTAGAAAGCAGGGAACTTGCACTTAGGTTTCATGTCTAAAGTTTTCAATATTTAGCGCTCAAAAGTAGGTATTTTGATCTTCTAGAAACTAGTAAGCTGGCACCTGCTTTCTTCATGAATGCGTCTTTGTGACTAGATAATGGTGGTCGAAATTGTGATATTACATTGAACATTGTACTCTGTGGTTTATTCTAAGCTAGCTTAATTAGATCTTTGGTCCAGATGAGTGTGTCCAATGGCTTTGTACTGCAGATTTTAGACAAGTGAAATATAATCTGGAGGCCTACTCGGAAAAGGTTAATCGAAGTTTCGTTTTCGTTGTCATGCAAAACCAACTCTTATGCTTGCATAAGACTAGCGTTCGCACGAAAACGAGTCAAAAATTCGATTTCGTTTTTAAGAGTATGGGCCCAGAAACCAGGCCTATGAGATTTGTAAGTCACATGACTCACAGGTATAACTATATTATATTCTAACTTATTGACAGTAAGATCTATATTTCTCTGAAGATAATAAACCAGTTATGTAGAGTATTTAATATAATTTGTGCGTGTAACGATTAGTGCTCTCCATGTATTTACGAAGTATCCTCCCCACAGCATCGCTTAATACTTTTCGTTCGCTTTGGCTTACAATATTGTCTAGTTAATGCTCACAGATTGTTATTGCTTACGATATTGCTCTTGGAATGATAAATTTACAGTCAAATAATGAAATGTGATCATTGGAAGCATTATAAGTTTTGTCAAAGGTTGCGTTGCGCATTATTTTAGTGAATTAATTTCTAGAATACTTCATCAGACATTGCACATGTTTATAAATTAAATTGAATAAAAATTCGAGTCACTACAAGTTGTATCATTTTAAATTTAAATGGTCAGGAAAAAGTTTAGTTCGTACGTAAACAATATCAAAACGTTTTACAGTTACAAAATGAGAGTTATGGCAGAGTTATGGCTACTAAATATTCGTAACGTTCGAATGTATCGGTCGAAGCTCGGTCACGGTCGTCACTTAACTAATCTGATACTACAAGAGGGGTCGATTTACATATTTTACGACAGCTAACAGGTCGATATTGAACTTTATGGAGTTGTTATAAGATCCTTTGTAGCTCGTCATCACACAACTTAATCTAACTTGTACTTTTGTGCGTTCGAAGTTAAAACTAAACTTATGTCATGGATTATCCTAATATTATGCTAAAATGGCATGGATTTGTGCTGGCAACGCGTAGGCCGATCATATAAATTTAATCTATCTAAATATATCTGAGAAATGGTTTACGGGAAATGAGGTATTATAGAAATGGACTTAAAGTCTGTTTTAATCTACTCGTCATAACTTTTTGTTCAGTAATACTGCAATTTTCTTACATAATCCTAAAAATCTATAAAGTTCTATAAGAATAAATTACAAGACAAAATATATCTAAATCTATAAAGTATCTATACTCAAAAACCATTATCTCATACATTGCTATACATCTGTTATTATATTATATCATCAAGGCAAGGTCGGACAGGTCATCTAACACTAATTGTACATTACACTCCATACACACAAATTAAAAATATAGGCGGAGTGAAAAAACAAAACATGGAATTAAATAAGATCCTCCGACATTAAATAATTAAAAATACATTATTCTAATTAATAAATTAAGTAACACAAATTAACTAATTCGTTTGGCACTAATCTAACTATAAACTATCTTGGCCAATAATTCGAAATGCATCAAACAATTTTAATTGAAATGCTTTTTCACATCAACCCAGTTTCGCTTGCGAGATAACAAACTTGGGCCCGCATTATGAAAGCGATAGAACGTCATTCAAGCATAGACTGAGCACGCTTTATAACACAGCCCTTACAATCTGAATATCTACAATAGATTTGCGGGATGTTAGTACTTAGTATGTTCACGGAACGTTTACTATTTCACAGCTAAAACTGGGCTTCACAATCACTCCTTATAATAATTGAATAAACGGTGGAAAACTTTTGGTATAATGTGTTCAATAGCCATACAAAGAAAGCGCATTTTCCAAGGCACTTGTCGATGTGAAAAGGTAACAATAAGGTTTAAGTTAAGGCAGATTGGCGTTCCGTTAATAAAAATAAATTATTCTTATTTAAGTCGTAGCCGGGCCGAATTAGGGACGTATTGAATAAAATAAACAACAACTTTATAGAAAATACACCGAGTGCGAGGCCTCACGCACTATAATAACTAAAACGTAAGAGCTTTTCGATTGATCAACAATCGACGTCTTTAAGTAAAATAAATTAAGAACATAATCGGATTACAAAAGGAAAAGCTAAACCAACTTTCCGAGGGTCTACGTGAATGAAGTTATACCGGAAACATCCTGGCCAAGAAGTCAAGTCGGTCTCAGAAAATATGCATCTTGACACGGAATTCTGAATTTCCAATTTCCATGAAAAAACAAAACGATTGCGACTCCCAGCGTGTTAAATGTAAACTTTCAAGTGTCAATACTCTGATCTAAAATCTCGGTATCGGATCTCGGTAAATTCCCCCGGCTACGACATTCAATGCCACTTAACACGTGTATGTTCAAGTAAGACTACAGGTCAAGTGGCATCCCTGGCGGACTCCATGGCGTGGTCGAGACACCGCGAGACGAGCTCTAGCTTGTTGAGGTAGGCGGCGGCCACCTCTCCGCGGGGGGTGCTGAAAGGAAAAAGGCTTCATTGGTTTGGTGGTAAGGTTTGTTTTGCTTTGGCAATATGGTTATTTAGCTTTGTTCTGTGAAGGATTGGCTACTAGCAGCTTACAGTTACTGAGAGAGAGGCCTATGACAGACTTACCTACAGACAGACGAGGTGGGCTAGCAATAGGTCCCTTGGGCACCCTAAATTTATAACCCTAACTTTTTTAGTCTTTTTGTGGTTAATATTTACCTCAAAATAAAGGGATCCGCTCTCGGTGAGTTGTTGTAAGGAGATCCTCGCCCGAAGTCACCAACTGAAATACATTTCGTGTATTGTAAGGAGGTGATAAATATTTTATATTGCAATAAAACAATACTCGTATATGTCGTTGATAGGTAAGGCTGTGATTACGTCGTATTTGATAAATTTATTGCGATAATGTTCAGAATGTTATCGGATTTTACCCGCGCGTAAGCGAAGAAAAGTCAACATCAAAAGAAGAAAAGTCAATCTTCTGCATCATGGCACAAATAAAACCACTAAAGCTATTTATCCCCACCCGTTAAGCGTCTTATTGGGATAAAATGTCAGAAAACTGACACGCAAGGCGACTATCTAAGTTAGACGCTTGCAGTGTGGCCGTTGCCTTAGAAATGACGTAGCTACGGGACGAACGGTCTCAGGGGTAAAGTACGGTACCGAAGGCGAGCCAGGCAGGTTAACCATCAGCTGTGCCTGTTAATAGGTGCAGCTAGTCAACCACCGTGACCACAAGTGAACGCTAGGTTCAGTACGTGACCAGAAGTAAACGCTAGGTAATACGTTACCAGAAGGCGAGGCAGGCAGGTTCAGCCTCAGCTCCTGTTTCAACAGCCGCCGCGCCGCGTGGGGCGTGCCGGCGGCGGCACCCGCCGCGGGGGAGGGGCGGTCGCGGGAGGGGGGAGACGTGCCGGTGAGCGGGTTGCTGCTGGAAATGTACAAGGAGGGTTAGATGAATATATTTACAAATTATACCTTCAAAGTTATACATTTCTTTTGGGTCGATTAGTTGCCACGCTTCCAACGATTTTGTAGCTACTGAACGAGACAATTTTTGTAGAACAAAACATTTTTAGAGTTTATTTAAAGATATTTCATTAAATAGCCGTGTTTTGGGTCTTCCCGATTTCCGTCTTCTTCATTGTCACCTTGCGGCTACATCAGGCACCTGAGCACCGCACGAGGTATCCAGCCGATTGATAACAATTCCCAACATCCGTAACTACAGACTCGAGTATCTTTTAATTTTGAACACCTCTCAAGCTCATAAGCGATATTTAATCAGTTTTCAATAAAATTATATAAAAAAATAGTTATTTGAGTGAGAGCTGTGTAATCTGATTATCGTTTAGGTATTCCGATGTTCAGAGCAATCTTAGTAATAGAGTGGTGTACTCACGGGGTGTTCTTAGCGGCCTCCCTGGGCCGCAGCAGGCAGGCGGCGGCCAGCGTCCTCACGTGGGAGCGGCGCCGCACCAGGAACTGCATGCGGACCACGGCCACTACCGACCATGCGGCGCTCCTGCGGATATACACATGCGCATTTATCTAGCTTCTGCCCGCGGCTGCGCGTTCTTCCGGAATAAAAAGTAGCTTAAACAATCTAGACTTAGAAGTACCTCTACGCAAAATTTCAGCGTGACCTCGCCATGGACCAACACCTATAGGGTACTTCCCGTAGACATAGAATCATAAAATTTGGCAAGAAGCAAGGTCTTATAAGTATCCACAAGTAAAGGGAATAATCCAAAAACTGTAAATTCCTAGTAATTGAATTACAAAAAATGTTTTGACTCTCGCCAAGGACCAAAATCTAAAGGGTAGGTACCTACTTCCCGATCGTCCGACTCGCACTTGACGTTTTAGTTTTGTTGTGGAGGCATTACCCAGCAGTAGGCGTTATCAGATTTCGATTCCTAGTATCTTCAGATAGGCTCATTAGATTAGACGCTTCATGTCGCAGGTTTAGGGACGAACTTGAAATCTTTTACCCAGACTAGGTACTGTAGGTAACCAACGCCTGAGATGAATGGAGGCTGGGACCCTTCCCAGCCAGTTACCCATGGATCTTCGCGGAGTGAGTGACCTCAGATGTCACTTTTTCGCTCGGACTACGTGCCCAACAATAATACTACAATACAACAGTACTCACTTGAACCTGTTAGGCCTCTGCTCCGGTCGCGGGCGCGCCGTGACCTTAAGCTCCCGCTCCACGACCGCGTACCCGTGTAGCACGCGCTGCAGATAGCGCTTCTGCCACACCAGGGCCTTGCGGCAGCTCTCGAGGCGCAGGCAGCGCCCGTGGAGGTAGCGGATCTGGAGACAATGAAGGAAGCTTTGGACACAGTGTAAGCCGACATGCTGCGTGAATTGTGTGCAGCATTATTATTTATTTATCCTAGGATGACAATGATTAATTTATGATTATAATTATGATTATATAGATATGTTTAACGCTATAGAATAGTCGTTCTCCAGGGTTATTGGTGAAGATCCGTAACGTTTTTAGTTGAGAATGCAGATTTATAGAGCTAAGAAATCCATAACACACAGTGCAAAAGTATTTGTTCTACGACAAAAATTGACGAAGTTATGTCCAAATTACTGGCGAAGTTCACCGAGTGACTGCCGCGGGTGCGTGTGACGTCACTCGCTCGGTCGCCGCCCGTAAACTATGGGCAGATATCAGTTTTAGTGATTTACTCCGAAACTATAAGTTTAGGAAAAAAATTACAAAACCAAATAGACTCAGTTTTGAGAGACCCATCGAATGAAAAAAATAAAAAAATTCATTCGATGGTCTATTTGGTAGCTGACTTCTTTATGAATAAATAAATTTGAATTTGAACGGTCATTCGTAAATTATTGGGTTTCATATTGTAATTATTTTGTATGGATTTACATAAAATTTTAGGACTTGGCGTCATCATCACTAACGTGTTCGTGATGATGGGGAGACCTGCAGTTCACGCAGTGTCGGTGAATAACCAACGTTGACCACGTCGCATACCTAGTAGTGACGTAACTACACAAAATAATAATCGACAAATGTGCCTAAATGCATTGACGTTGAAATTCTTCATTCCTTTAAGATAAAAGAAATAGGCTCTTTACTAGACGATAAATGGGTGCTTGCATATTCCATTCAGTTTATCAATATCGCCCAAGGACCGGACGTTCTTGATCAACAGGCAAAGAGTAAAGAGGTCACCTTTTCAGTGTAAGGTCTTAAGTTTCATAGTAGGTTACCTAGAAGGTACGAAAAACTCCTTACAATTTACTGCCGAACCAAAGAGGTCACGATAACCATTGCCGAACGAACCAAAAACCAACAGTCAAAAATTCAAAATAGAATAACGTCAACTTTCTATGTCCACTTCTGTCAGTACCCAACTTTCGGAGTATGAGACGTTGTTTTTGTATTTCCGCGCATATTTTATAGTTTTAGATTATTTCTAGTTAAATCCCGTTGTATCATGAGGCATCTCTAGAAAGTTTACTAGATTACAGAGCGATGGAGCCCGGCAAAGGAGATTCGCCAAAGCTTCCCGACATGGTGTAAGCAGAGTCCCTACCTACACTAGAGTTTACTTACTCTTTGTACATGCTTTGTACCGATAGTAGCTATAGGTATAAATATATAAGGTCAAGAGGGTTAGGTGGGGAAGTTAAGGTGTCATCACGTGACCGAGCACTCCAGTGTTTCTATAAATTGATGGAACTGTCTTGCAGTGCGTTATAAGCGTAGTCAAGGCAGAGATTGAATTCATTCTCTACCAAAGCTAGTCACCTTTTAGAAGTATCCCATAATCAGATTCAGAACGTTATTGTAGGATGTGCGGCGACCACCCTTCCATTACAACTGGTGAGGTATGCTTGGACGAAAAAAAGCAAGAGAAGAAGACCATGTCTTCTGCCAGAATCACACCAACCGTAAGTGTTCTTTTTATAAAACATATTAATAACAACTTTGCGACAAATAGTAGACTCTACTCAAAGATTTGACGATTTTGGGAGCAGGTTGCTATCGGTTGTGTGAGCTAGTAAACGTAGGTTGAAAACTTCCGGCAACCCCATTCTTGTAATCGGCAATATTTGTGACGTTAGTTAGATACAGAGATCGTGCAAATTACGTCGATTTGTCTGTCAGCGGCGAGCTGAAGACAGGGCGCTAGGCGCCTAGTACGGGAGACCAGCAGTGGACTAGCACGAGACTGAATCTGATATCGGTCCGCGTCTTTATGTTCTACTATATAGTGTTAAAAACGTTTCAGGCATCTCAAATGGAAGAAGAAAATCGCGAGGTGCGTTCGTGCGCCGTTTCGGAGCACACGCTGCGGCTCGTGGAGGCGAGACGGCGAGTGCGGTCTATCGAGGCTATGCGAGCCGAGACTCGCAGTGAGGACGCGATCGGGCCGGGGAATAGAGCGTTGGTTCAAGGTAACTAAAGCAAGACTTTATAACGAAACTATAGACAACACTCTTTGTTGGACGCGAGTCTTCTCTTGTATGTTATGTCTACCGTAACTATCTTTATTAATTTATATTCTGCATGTTCTAACTCGCAATTATCTCCATGGCCATATCCACGGCTTCAGAGGAGTCTTATTCTAGTGATGTTCAGAAGTTCCTTAGGCTTGTTAGGAAAAATGGTAGGCGAAGATCTTGTCGATACTATATCTACTATCGAATTCGTTGAAACATCGTACAAATTTGGGATGGATAAACAAGTGCGTAAAATCTTGAATGCTTTGGCATGGGACGCCCATGTCTTGCATTGCAGTAGACTTTTCGCAGCCGATGTATGAATGTATAGATCGATGGGTGTGGTGTTGTTTCAGCGGCGCTGGGCAGTTTCCGCTGGCCGCCGTACCTGGTGGCGGTGTGGGTGCTTGTTCTGTTGTTGACGCACGCGCTGCACTGTCTGGTCGCTGTGCTGGAGAGGGCGCTGCCTAGTGTCAGGTTAGTTGGCCGCTTTCATCTTTATATTTCGAAAGTTTCATTTTGTTTTATTTAGATCTTAATTAATCTTGATCTTTTTTGGGGGAGGCACGTTCACCAGTAGACGTATGACTGATGGGAAGGTAGATCTTAATGTGGAGGTGCTATACTATTTATTTCTGGCAACTAGTACCTTGCCCGTGACGCGTTCCTATTGATTTAGATGGAAAAGAAGAACGGATGAAGCACAGGACGGATTAAGCTGGCGTGTTAAAAGAGAGCAGTGTGCGTCACCGGGCTGTATGATGATGATTTAGATTAGGTATTCTGTCTCCTTTTTGGTCCATTTTCTAGTGTGTCACGTAAACTGTCTCACCACGATCTCACTTCAATGTCGACGCAGTATCGGCGTAGGCCAATCAAATAAGATTAATGGTCTACGCTACAACATTGGTGTACAGCCGCTAAATTGTGCCCTTACGCAAATTATAATCGTAGAACTAAAAAACTTTTTCTGACCAGCGGTTCGGTGGTTCAACGTGGTAGATCCTAACCAGAACTAATACACTCAACAGAAAATGCTGCCACTACTTCCGCTCCTGGGCCGAGGAGAGCTGGAAAGGCGAGGCGGAGACGTCCCGCGTGTACCCGCTCGGGCTGGCGGCCGCGACGGGCCTGCTGTACGCGTTCTACTACGGCCTGTACGCGGTGTACAGCCTCGCGGTGTGGGCCGTCGAGCCGCTGCTCACCGACGACGACAAGAGGGACGTGGAGACCAAGGTCACTAATTATCTGGATGAGGTTAATAGCAAGACGAATACTTCTTCGAAACACTAGCTTTTTCTTTAATGAGCCTGTACTGTTCTGTTTCTCCCTTCACCTTCCTGTTTGGAATTATTTTGGACGTCTTACATGTGCGTGTCTAGTTCGTGTCAATATTTTTTCAAGCACATAATATTTTCATCTAGCCCTCAAATAAGCACCATTGTAACTTTTGAGTTTTTTAATTCTAAAATGTGGATAATAGCAAAAGTATTAGCTTTGAAATAGCACGACAAACCTAACACCCTTTTGTTTGTGAAAGTATTTAAAATTTGTAATGTCAACCAACCTAATCGCCGAATAAAAACCATAAAAGCTTTGTATAGTTTTATTGTTATAAACTATTAGGGAAATCTTAGTAAGTCTTACAAAAGCTACACATAAACTACTTATAAAACACTTAGTAACGATAATATATTAACCAGTAAGAGTTTGCAGCCAGGCAGACAGCAGCGGATTGGAGGGAGTGAACGACTGCGTTGGAAAGAGAGAAAGAAAGTCAAATCTCTCTGATCATGTTTATCTTAGATATAGGATGCAACGAACGTATTTCTTTGTTCCATGAATTAGCTATTGTCTCGATGGGCGTAGGGTAAAGCCAGTTGCCACATATTGCGTAAATAGGGCACGGACATACCTCAGGTACTAGTATAGTATTATAATATCTGTGCCTCAGGGAAAACATTTCGTCAAACCATCTGAGCCGATAAACAGCGTTCTCTTAAACGTAAAGAACTAAAAGCCCCACCCTATCCCAGCCTGATCATGTTAGCATGGTTGTACGATAAATGTATGTCGGTGCCAATTTAAGGTGACGCATAGATGCTAGCTCAGAGGCTATCGGCACAATCAAAAAATCGGTGCTGAATATTTGAGTGACTAGAGTGGAATAAGTTTTTTCGAATATAATGAAGTTATGAATGCACTCACCGCCTGGTCCCGCTCGTCACTAGCGCGCGCGCGCAGCTCTGCCTCCAGCGTCTGTACTCTGCTTGTGAGCTGCTGCTTCTCCTCTTTGAGCGACGTTAGTTCTGCCGAGCTGGTGGACGAGAGGCACTTCTTGAGCGAGGAGATCTCGCGGGCTAGCTCCGACTTGTGCCCTTTGATTTCAGTCTGTTGATAAGATCATTTTATTGTAGTTTGGACTTTATGATCATGAAATCGGTGAAACACATAGACATATAAATCACATGGTGGATGCAAAACCTTTTTGCGGGATAGTGTGGTGTGAGGTGCTTGTCAAGATTATGCCATAGAAATCAAGGGTCCCTTTGCAAGATGGGTAGACGATGTAAGTCGCAGCAAGAGACACATGAGGTAAGCGAAAGCAATAGGTCCATAACCACGGAATTGCGTGTTTCGTTTCGGCCGAATACACCGAATAAGAGTACCAACCAGTAGGCCTAGCACGGGGATAGTTGTCTAGGGTAGAATAGAGAAGAATGACATCGCATTCTCATACATTGCGTAAATTATTGAAGTTGAAGGAACGAGTTTCAAACATATTACGCATTCGATGGCGATGTGTGATTTGCACCACCCCAACTCTTTCCGCGGGTGTCGTAAGAGGCGACTAAGGGATATCCACCGGGGGCGGGCAGCAGCGCCCCCTGCAGAACAATTCAAACAAGGTCTTATCGAGGGGAGGCCTGCGTGCAGCAGTGGACCACTATAGGCGGTTGAGGTTGAAAGTACTAAGTTGCACAAAAAAACGAAACAAACGATTGCGTATTTCGGAGAATTAAAATAGGTCTTCCTAATAACTATGATAATACAATAACGCTGCACGTGATCTCTTCCAGGTACGATGAGGGTTCCATATAGATGCTACAAGATGTGAAAGTCCTTTACCAGTGCGTCATTGATAGGCCTCTGGCGCACTTTGTCGGTGGTCGTCAGTTTCCGCTCCAACTCCACGATGGTGGTGCTCTGGGTGTTGAGCAGCTCTTTGGCACGCAGGAGTTCGATGCTCGCGTCGTGTTTTAATCTGAAACAATAATAAACATTTTGCTTGATAGAAAAACCCGGAAAAAAGGGAGAGCACTGCAGTGAGACAGTGACAGCGGGAGGTTGAAAAATAAATAAAAATTACTTGATACAAATCTAGATCAGTCGATGAGGGGGGAAATTGCCGATGTACAGGAAAAGCAAGGATTGTGCAGACAACTTCAGTCACATGCACAGGTAGAGATATGGTAGCCTGAAATCGTCTTAACCACGCAAAAGATGACGGCGTCGTGTATCTTTAACCAAGAATGATTAGTCTGTAGGGCTTCTGCCCAGCGCAGCAGTGGGACGCAGTCCTGGTTTAAGCAATAAGTCATTAATCAAAGTACCTATTTGACTTGACAAGTATTCCTTGTTCCTTGTGATCCCATAGTATTAAATAAAATAATTTGATAATTACCGTTGTAGCATTAGCACTCATCTGACTTGGACGACTTGTACTAGAACATCATAATCATAATTCACCACCTCAAAAAAAAAACTAAAACTTGGCGATGTTTCTCAGGTTTGTCTGATGGCGGGTCTGTTCCCTTGGGTGGGACTTGGTTTAACACAGATGACACGTACCTCTTCAGTTCAGCGAGTTCGTTCTTCAGCGCCATGCATTGGTCCTGCGTGGTCCGCAGGTCAGCCAGCGCGCGCGTCGCCGCCGCCTGAGACAGGATGACGGTTTCCTGATGCCGGGTCTGTTCCACTTCTAGCTTGGACTTGAGGAGGGAGATCTCGCCTAGGAGACGCTCGTTCGCTTCCAACTGTGGGCATAAAAAGTTTTATTGTAATGAGGGTAGAAGTTTAGAAGCTCAACCTAAAAATCTAAACAGACATTCAACAAAAAGTATGCCATTCCAGAGATGAGATCCGAATCTTATTACGATCGCTATTAAATCAAACGATCCCATTGGAAAAACCTTTTGTCCAAAGACACCTAAATTTAAACTAAATAATCCACTTAACATTTGTGGATATACTTACCAACATCAGTCCTCAATATCACAATCTTCAAGCCTACTGAATTTTATACACTGGCCTTCGGGGAAGTACCACCAGCATTTTTTGACATGGAATAGTATATTTGTACCTGCGACTGCAGCTGTTCCCTCGCCGAGTCCGTCCCGCTGTTGTCCAACAGCTGTCGTTGCAGCATGCTGGCTCGCGCGCGGTGATCTTGTTCCCTCTGTTGTAGATCTAATTCTGAAGCCATGGCGCTTTCCAGCCGCTTCTTGAGGATCTGGATCATGTTGCTGTCTTGATTCTGTTGAGAGATTGATTGGCTTTAGTAACGCTTGTAGTTTAGGTATATTTATATGACTCAGTTACTATTGGATGGTGACATGTTAACTGCTACAGGAAAGAAAGAAAGAAAAGTTAGTTCACTTAGAACGATCGCGTTGACCCTTCACTCCGATTCGTAAAAAAAAGTTACTAAGCTACAAAGATGTCCGGGTTGGTTTGCTAACGTTTTCAGAACTGCGGTCAGAATGTTTTTGTAATCATGATCACAGCAGCCTTGGACTGCTGCTGGTCAATTTACATGTGATTGTATTAATCAAGACGCTACTTTTGCCGCATAATTGGTACTTTTTTTTCGTAAATGCAGTCAATAATTGGCAAAAATAGTATGAGTGATCCAAACACGAGTGGAACTGAATTGTCCAGCTGGCCTGGACAATGGGTTGGCTCGTTTAGTTTTTGCAAGCATTCTCTGTCCTGTGCTTTTCGCCTCCAAGTGTGCACAGCGACTTAGCTTTCGTCCGGTCATCACAACCAGGGTTGTTGCTGATGCAGTTTTTAGACACATCAGCGCATGCTGATACTGATTTTTAATCTTGACATCAGCGGATGGTGATATCGATGCTGATTTTGGCCAAGCGGGTGTCTGACTCGCAGAGTTCATGCACTTCTTTAATGTAGGTAGATGGGTCCTTCCATCATCGAAACCCAGTTGCGACAAATTATGCCGTTTAGAGTTCCTTCAAAGGGTGCCAACGGGGCCCTAATATTAAGCTTCCGTTGTCTGTCTGTCTTTCAGTCTGCCAGCGGGCTGAATCTTAAGAATCGTAAAATCTAGACAGTTTTAATTTTCACAGAGCTTTCTACTAACAAAAGACGCGCACTTACTACTTACTTGAAATACGAACGAGCACTCAAACCTGTATTTCACCTCCACGCAATGTGTAGTGCGACGAATAAACAGGTTTGTGCTTGTTTACTTACTTGTACAAAAATGCGCTCCCCTTCGGGTCATGTTGCAACTCGAACATCAGCATTGAAAATCAGCATCGATCAATGCGGATGCTGATGCTGATGTCTAAATTAATGCTGATCATCAGTGGATCCTGATGCTGATATTCGCAACAACCCTGATCACAACATCTAGCCAGTGCCAGAATATTTTAATGACTTACCTGCAAGCTCTGCGCAGTATCCTTGTGCGTGTCTAACAACAGCTGTAGCCGCGCACAGTTATCTCTTTCTGCCTCGTAGCGCAGTTTACAGCTCTGATAGTCTTGCACTAGTTTGTCACGAATCCTAATAAACACACAAATTTATTATAAGTTAAAATAAAGCTTGGAAGTAAAATGTAAAGACAAGGATGTGTTATCCTTATCTGTCCACCAGAGAAAAGCTGCGTGTCTATAGCGGTATTACTTTTAAACATCAAACCAATACTTGCTTCATTATCATAATCTAGGCAATAATACCCATTTCGCCGTTTGTGTAAAAGGTTCGTATTTTGGTGTAAAAGGTTCCTAAAACCACTGATCAACATAGGTACATCTTTTTTTTTGTTTGTAAAGTTCGATTTCTAATCAAATGAGATAAGCTCAACTCCGATGCTTTAGTTTTCGTGCGGCGCGGTAACCGCATTCCAGTAGCGTGTCAGTTAGCAATGTGCCGTGACTCTCGAACTCTCATAGACCGTAAGTGCATAGTGACGATATCAATTTATTTTAGCACAGGGCAATATGAACCTAAAATAATGTTCACCATTTTTCAACAGTAGTTCAGTTTCAGTTTTAAAATTTTCTTTATTAACATAATAGAATATAATATTACAGAGGACTAGTGTAGATTTTATCCTAGTGCTTGTAAACATAACTTTTGACCTGTTTTTAAGCTATACTTGGCTTATTAAAAACTTGAGAAGATTGCATTAATTGCATACGATCTAAGGTATAATAAACATAAATATATGAGATTCAGCAATAGCTGCCAACATAAATGGAGATAATGAACATGTATATTTTTTGGGCAATAATACACTTAATAGGCTATAACTTTAAACAATAAGAATGATAGAGTAAACTAACAGATAATTATTACGAAACTAATGCATAAGATAATAATTTATATAATACAGGGTAATTGTGCATTACTTTTGTCAAATGTTCACGGACTAATTCACGAGAAATATGCAGCCAGCAACTCGAACAATAGAAATATTTAAAACAAAAGAGCTCGGCTGGTTCTTATCTCTACAGTGTTGTAGGAGGTTCGCGCAGCAGGCGCGCGCGCAGAGCACTCAACTACCGACCCTATTTCTAGGATAGGAACGGGTCAAAGTCGTGTGAGCTTCTAGCAGTAGTACGTAGGTGACTGTGGGTTACACTGTACCCGGCTATTCATCGCATTCAAGGAAAAGGTGATGGGGTAATTTATATCGATTGTAAGTGTCGATAAAAGGTAAATTTTTCTTGCGAGTTTTAGCAATATTTTTTATATGTTTATTTTTACTGCGGGGGTTACTGTATAAGTAAAACTTTTTTGAAAGTTTGTAAATGAATTCAAATAGGGATGGAAAGCCAATTTTGATGTGTAAATTTTGGAGGTTAGTACGAAAGGGTGTGTTGTAAGCATATTTGAGAGCTTTGTTTTGTACCACTTGTAAGTTTTTTAGATTGGAATGACACGTGCTACTCCACACTGGGAAAGCATAAGTGATACAGGGGCGGACTAAGGTGCGGTAAATATTTAATTTCATTTTACTACTCAAGGGGGAGCGTCTATTCAATATAGGGTTTAGGGAATTGAAAGCTTTCATGCCAATAAACCTCAAACTAAGGGTGTTTGCAGTCCAGTTCAGTTTTCTGTCTAGGATTGTGCCCAGATATTTGACGCTGGGGCTCCAGGGAATAACATGGCCATTGACTTTAAGGATTCTATTGGGGAAAGAACGCTGTCTCGAAAACATTATACATATTTCAACAGTAGTAACGAGTATCGAAAGTGCTTTTTTCTTAGATATTATGTAAGATGAAAATTTAAAAATGGTAATTATAATAATCGAATGGCTGCCATTCAATTACTATAATGGTTCTAAGTAAAATTGTCAAGAGGTTTTCGAATATTTGTGAAATAAGCGTGTTGATGTAAATGTTGTATTTACGAGATTTTTCTAACGACTGCGCAAGCGTTGTTTTCGGATAAAATTATTCATTGGTGTCCATTCAGCTGTCGATAAAACGAATGAATAGCCCAGGCTAGACATCAAATAACAATATTTGACAGAACTAAAAATAAAACCATCCTTTTTGTTTCGATTGCATTCAAGGGACGCTATGTAGGGAATCCTGGGGAAGGGCACACGAAATCCCCTATGGACTTGTCAGATTTGATTTTTCGCTTAGACGTTTTAACGTAAAGACAGACGGACGAAGTTACTTTCGCTTTCATAACAGAAGAACGGATTAGTTAAGACAACTTGGCCTTCAAATTCCTTCTACCAGAGTTTGTAATTAATATAACCCAATAAACAAGCAAATACCAGAAATATATGTCTTTGACCAAGGTATGAGCGTCTGGTCGAAGCGACGCGTGACCCGAGAGCTGGTGAATATCTGGCACAGCGTATCAGCATTGCCATACAGCGTGGCAATGCAGCCAGCGTCTTGGGGACGCTTCCGACTGGTGTTGATATGGATCAGTTGAGCTATCTGTAGACTGTTTGCAACAGTCGGCAGTTAGCTCAATTGTTTCAATTGTAAATACTAGTATAATTTTCTTTGTGAATAAATGTCTTTTTTTAGGTATGAAGAAATTTAAAAATGTCTTGATGGATCTTTTCAGCACTTTTACTAAATATACCTAACTACTTAAGTACTTATTGTTTAGTTTTCTATTTTTTTTCACTTTTTTTTTACTTCAAGTTAAGTAGGTACATATTTTTTTATATTAATTTCGTTTATATCGTTAATTTCAAAATAAGTGTTCGAAATTTTATGCGCGCGCACTCTACCAGAAACATGTTACGTTGTACGTTTTAAAAAAATTGTCATAATTATGTATTAGAATAATTAAACCCGGTCACATTATCTCGAGACCTGGCGTCGATACAAACGCATTCCAGCGAGGTCTCGAGATAATGTGACCGGGTTGAACTTTAAAAATTTTATTAGACGTTGTTAAAATATGTATTATTATGATGTTTGTGTTCTTAAAATAAATAAATAAAGTTACCTGTTCAGTTCATTGATGAGCGCATCCTTATCCTTGAGCCGGCAGTCGAGGTTATTGACCTGCATCAACAGTTTCTCATTCTCGGAGCGGAGCCGTTGGACCCTGTCGGACGAGGACGAGTGGATGGAGCTTGATGACCTGGAATAAGGTTCAATTTAGAATGACTTTTTGAGAAATAAAACATTTATTGGGCGTTTTTCGACTCACCGGCCCGGCACCGGCACGGCACCGGCATGGCCGTGCACAGGCACCGGTGCCGGGGCTTCGTTTTTCCACTGTGCCGGTGTCGATGCCGGCTTACGCTCGGTGAGTGGTACAGTGCTGACACGGACTTCAACACGACGACACGTAAAGTACAACGCGTAGATAGATATAACAATGGTATCGTCAAGCCGTCTACTATACTTATTATTGATATTGATATGATATTGTTATATCTTTTACACCTACGACGCCGATACCGAAGCAGAGACGTCAAATTTTGGATTCATCCATTACTAAAAGTTAGATACCTAGAAGGAACATATTATACCCTATTTGAAAAGTTGAAAATGGACACAAATGGTCACACTGCCCTCCGCTCCGCTCTCCTACCCGCCCCGCGCACGCACACACGCACATTGCTACAATTCATATACAGTACACATGCAGTTTTGCCGGGCCGGCACCGAGTGGGAAGCTTGCTACCCCGGCGACGGCGCCGGCACCGGCGGGACTCTACGCCGGGCCGGTGCCGGCGCCGGTAAGTGAAAAAGCGAGCCATACATTTTCATACATTTTTGCTTCCCCGGCACCGGCACGGCACCGGCGCCGGCGTCGGTGCCGGTGCCGGGCCGGTGAGTCGAAAAACGCCCATTAAGACGGTGGATCTTGACGCCGGTGGAATAAGGTTCTATTTAGCACGACATTTGAAAATAACCTCCAGCATAACATAAGAAGAGATTAGAATAGAATAGAGTCCAGTTCGGTCCTGTAGTTAGTAAAGTTGATTTGTAAAGGTACTTACTTTGAGGTGTTCAAAGCGAGACGTGGAATGTCCTCTCGTTCGTCACTGCTTCCTGATAGTATCTGGAACAATGTGTGTGAAACATAAGTTTTATAGTTATCGATGATGATGGTTATCATATTATGGGTGCTATTTATGGTGTTAGAAATGGGACGCTCTGTGTTCAGGGAGATGACGAGAGATTGCAGACAAATGCTGGATACTACATGATAATACTGGCAGAGCTGTGTGGTGCCGGCTTAGAATTTGCACCACCCCAACTCTTCCCGCGGGTGTCGTAAGAGGCGACTAAGGGATATCCACCGGGGGCGGGCAGCAGCGCCCCTGCAGAACAATTCTACCACCGAACTGCGATCCCCAACCTGCATGCCCAGCGTGGGCATTACCCCCATGAGATATAAGCCAATAAGGCGCTTATCAGTGGGAGGCCTGCGTCCAGCAGTGGACTAATACAGGCTGTTGAGAAAACTGGCAGAACAATTTTACCGCCCAACTGCGATCTCCACCCTGCATGCCCAGCGTGGGGATTGTAGGCATTACCTCCCCATTAGATAAAAGTCAATAAGGCTTATCGGGGGGGCGGCCTGCGTCCAGCAGTGCGCCAATGCAGGCTGGTGATGTGAGGCTGGATACGATAACCTGAAGACTTATAGCGCTCATTTAGTGAAGTCTATGTCCAGCAGTGGACTAGCCTAGGCTGATGCTGTATACCTGGTCCATGATATCCTCGTCCAGTGTATGCGAGTAGTTGAGCTGGTCCCGCACGGCGCGCTCCAGCTCAGCGGTGGGCGAGCGCGCGCTGCTGCGCTCCAGCGCCATGGACTCCCGGCCCGTCATGGCCCGCTCCGTCATAGACCGGTCCGTGGCCCGGTCCGTCAGCGGAGCCCGGGACACCATGTCCCGAAGGTCCTGTAGTTCCGCTTCTAGCTCTTGGACTCTGTCGGCGCGTTGGCGGAGCTTGGCTTTTAGCTCGGATACGTTGCTTTCTTCTCGCATTCTAAAACAATCAGTTCGTGATTTTAATTACCAACATCAGCGAAAGTCGCTTTTCTTTAATTCTAACAAATCATTGAAACAAGCAGTGTCCTACGTAATGTTAGGTGCTTGAACCATCACCTACAACGGAGCAATACCTCGCAGGCCTTGAGTGCGCTCTGCGGTGCCCATTTGGCAGTCATTTCAATGGAAACCATACCATTCTCATCAAAAGACAGCACAGATGCTTCGCGGCAGAAAAAATGAATCTCATAGTACTGTGCAAACAAGCCTCTTCACAAAAATCTCTACATACTTGATGCTTTGCGACTTAAACTTTGAGACTAACGTCTTTAAATCAAGTGCGCCACCCACCTCGCAACAACGAACTCCATCTGCTGCGCCATCTTGTTCTTCTCCTCCACGAGGTCAGTGACCTGGCCCCGCAGGTGCTCGTTGTGTTGCATCAGCTCGTTGTTGGCTATATCTCTGTCCGCCACCAGTCTGTTCGCTTGGCTTAGGTTGTTCTTCAGCTCGGTCACGTCTAGCTTCGCTTTTGCTAGTTCGAAGGCCTGGAAAAAGGTTGAAATTAGTGGAATAAAAAATGTTGTGAAACCTTAAATGGTATTAGTTGTTTAGTGAGGGCCTCAAGCAACTCTTTAAAAAGTCATATCACTAAATTAATCGCTTACGAAAATATTTTTTTCCGTCTACGCAGAGCAAAGCGTAAGCGTGCTGGCAAAAACATATCCATCACGATAGGTACCTATTCGCGATTCTATTAATGTTTATACAAATCTCTCCTCATTACTTTGATGGAAACGGAAAGTAAATCAAGATCTTATTACCTGGTCATTAAGTTCCTTCTTGTTAAAGTCCAGCTCATGCTGCATCAGGGATATTTGCTTCCTGATCCTGACTAGTTGTTTTTTATCCCCGCTGACCTGTCTATCCCCTCTCCTTTCATCCCCACTCTTGCCTTTAGGCGACGGACTTCGAGAGGCCATTTTAAGTTGTTCTTTCAGCGACGCTATCTCTTCGTGGAAAGAGTTTATATCCTCGTTGAGAATCTCTATTTCAGTTTCTTTGTCTTTCAACTTTTGGGTAAGATGTTTGAGTTCCTCGATTTTGAGCGTCATTTCGTTGTTCATAAAGTTCATTCTCTCTAGTTCACTCTCGTTTGATTGGAGTTTGATAGAAGCGTTTTCTTGTTCTTTCTCTAGTTTTGTTAGCTGGAGTTTTAGTTCTTTGTTGCTAAGGTTCAAATGATCGTTATCTTCGTTTAGCTTTGTGAGATCACGTTTGAGCGCTTCTACTGTGTTTTGAAGTTGGAAATGTTCATTGGATTTCTCTTCGAAAGCTTCTTTCAAATTGTCGAGTTCCTCAGTTTTGTCGGTGAGGCGCCGCTGGAGGTCGTCGAGTCTATCCAAGTGTTGGTTCAAGCTGTCGATCTGTTGGTTCTTCTCACTGACCAGTTGTTCTAATCTCTGCAGTTCGGAGACTTTGTCTCTGAGCTGATGATTCTCCGAGTCACATTTCTCTAGAGCTACGTTTCTGCTTTGCAGCTCGTCAATCTTAACTTCTAGTTCAGTCATTTTGTTTGTCAAGTTGCGTTTTTCTTTGGCTAGTTCTAATACCATGTTCTCTCGTCTGAGAATATCTTCTTTGAGCAAGTGTAGGTCCTTTGATTTGTCGTTCACTTCCTGAGTCAGTTCTGTTAATCTCTGTTCTAATAGCTTTTTGTTCGAAGTGAAGTTTTCTAGTTGATTTTCGTAGAATTTTTTATCGTTTTCCATGGTCGCCATGGTGTTTTCCAGTAGACATTTCAGTTCCTCCACCTCTTCTTTCAACGCGGGGAATTCACACAGCTGCTCTTCAGCGATTTTCAAGTCTGATTTGGCGTTTTCAAGTTCACCTCTAGATTTCTTGATCTCATGTTTCAACTGCGTCAGTATATCGGGGAAGTTTTCTTGTCTAATATCTAGGGTGATACCCAACTCCCTGAGCGAAGTGAACTCATCATCATTGCTTTTGTTATCGAGCGTCGGTTCGAGAGAGAAGTTTATCTTCTTCGGCTCGACGCTATTGTCTTTGGAGTCATTGACGTCCCTGTTGGGGTACATTGAGCAATTGTCGAGAATCTTTTGAGCAGTCGAGTGTTTGTCTATGTTGCCGAACATGGTAGTTTCGTTGACGTTTCTTTTGTATTCTTTGTGTACGTCTTTGTTCTGCGTGGATGTAAGATGGGCGGGCAAGGAGTCGGCTCGCGGTGAATGAGTAAAGTTTTGTAAATCGAAGTGGTCTACGTAGTCTACTTTCAGAGAACTCATGTTTTGTCTAGAGACATCTGGTGGTAGAGTTTTATTAACGTGCGATTTATCTCGCGTGTCGATCGCGTACGGCGCGCCTGTCAGACTCAAGTTCTGAGCTTTTAAGTCAGCTCTCCTCATTTGCAAGTCTTGTTCATCGAATTCCGATATCGACACGATATCGCTGAGCGTTCTCGCTGATACTTTTCCTTCATAAACTTCGCTTCTATCATCTTTCTGGTTGTCATCGTCCAGTTTTAAGGCTGCGGAGAAAATAGCAATGAATCATATGAAACCGTTCTAAATGTAATGTAACTGTAGGAAGTTGGAGAGTGGCCAAAAATCATGTCTAGCCGAGCTAGGTTTCAAAACTAGTGTTTATACAACAAATGGGCGAAAGGTTACAACAGACGTTACACACGTAATGTGTGCATTAGCTTGGAAATTGATACGTGGTTTCATTATTTGAGATATTTTGGTTAAAAAGGTCAAACACATTTGGAGATGCCAGATGGGCCATTGCATTTTTAACCGAGATAAAAAAAGGAATTTGTTTGTATAATAACAAATAAAGGAATTTGTTTTAAGTAAGCTGCCCGGCTATGGGCACATACAGAGAAGGCCGCCTGATTACGTATGGAATTGAAACCTTTTAAAATTTAAACCAATTTAAATCTTTGAATTTTCAGGCTATGGTCGAGAGACCTAGGTCAAGGTGCAAAGGTGTAGTAGTAGGTGTTCTACAAAATAGAGACTAGCAAGTTTTCGGGACGACGACGCGGCGACGTCGACACTGACCCTACCATAATCCGTGATAACTAGCTTGGAGGATGTTTATATTTTATAGCACCTATCCCACTCACACTCACCAAGCAGCTCCTGTAACTGATCTTCCTTCTCAGCCAAGGCCCGTTGGTGGTCCCTCAGGCTGGCTTGTAGCTCATCCTTGTCGTTTTCTAAGCTACGCGCGAGCTGCTCGAGCTGGGCTATCCGCGACTGAGTTGACGACAGCTCGCGTTCCAGGATTATCACTTTGTCTTTGGGATTGCCTGAATAAATCACACTCATAATTATTATAACTGCGAAAGTTTAGATCAATGGATGGTTGGATTGATGTAGGTTGGTTACTCCTTCATACATCCAAAACCACGGAATGGATTGCGCTGAAATTTTGCATAGATGTTTGTAAGTCTGGACCTTTATAACACATAAGCTACTTTTTATCCAAGAGACAACGCGTGAGAAGCCGCGGGCAGAAACAAGTAAATATGTATCCATCATTATATCCAATATTTATATTTTGAACTACATAGTCTGCCCAGAGGTAACCAGAGCTTGTTTTATGGGAACCAATTTACTGGTACGAATGGATACTAAAAGCCACCGAAGTCAAGGAGACCTAAAGTACTCGGGTGCTTCAAGGTTATGATTATGATTAGGTAGCTACACTGTTACTGAGCGCTATAGACTTCGTTACATCCGGGTACTAAGCGAAGCCACGGACAAGTGCTAGTTTTTGTCACTTAAAACTGGAGAGGAATGAACTCTCAAAATGTGTGAAAGTATGTCGACAATCAAATAACGTTGTCCAGCGCGACTTACATGAGTTGCCGTACAAAGTCTGCTGTTGCTCGCTCTGTTTCTCCTTCTCTTCTAGATTCTGTTTCAGTCTGGCGAGCTGCTTGTCTTTTGACTCTATGTCCTCCTTCAACCTTTGTACCTAAAACACATAAATCAATTTCCGTGTATTTTCTATAATAAAGTCTTGAAAGGCACTGATAATTTTGTCCTGAGAACAGAGAAAGAAATACTCAGTTGAATCAACAAAAATCGCCATAGTTTGGTTACAGAAAGCATGCTTTGAAAAACGAAATACGCGAGGGATCGCACGTTTTCCTACTATGAAGATGTGACGAATGCTGGAGAATCCACACAGCACCATCATAGCCCCAAGCTGAGCAGAGCTTGTGTTATGGGCACTAGATGTCTGTGCATCGCACTGTGCATCCCGTGCCTCGGAAAGCACGTTAAGCCGTTGATCCTGCGCTTGACCTCTCCCCGGTCGTGTCAGTCTGTCGTCCCATCGGATTATGAGATTAAAAGAATAGAGAGTGCACCTGTGTTTGCGGACACACTTGTGCACTATAATATGTCCTGCGCATCTGGCTAGTCTCCGATGAGACTGGCCGCCGTGGTCGAAATTCGGCTGGGACATAAAAAAAACTCAATGACGATAATATACAATACAATACATAATGTATGTTGTATATGTATAAGTTGCAGTGTATCTATTGCAGTGGTACCTACCTCCGCCAGTGCGTCGTGCAAGTGTACGCTGAGCTCGGAGGTGGCCTGGTGTGACTGCGCCTCCGCGTCGTTGCGCTGCTGCTGCAGCCGCGCGGAGAGAGACGAGATGCGGAGCGCCTGCTCGGACATCCGCGCTTGCAGGACATCGCGTTCCGCGCGCACCTCCTGAGGGAACGGTGCAAGGGTGAGTACATGGTTCGCGCGCGGTTAGATGCGATACGGAGTCCAATTTGAATGTTAGCGGGTTAACTATGATCCTTGTTCTCATACATGAAGATACATATATTGATAGAAAAAACTTTATTATAAAACACAAAGACAGGAAACAATTCAGAGAAAATGCTTAGAACAGAGGAAGTGGGCGGCCTTTTCGCTGAAAGCGATCGCTTATCTCCTAACCTAATCGAAACTTTACGATGGACTGGACATGAAAAAACCAAATAGACGGTGGCACTGAATACGTGAACAGGTGGGATGACGATCTGCGAAAGACTGAAGGCAGATGCTGGATGCGGCAAGCTGAAGACAGGGCGCTATGGCGCTCATTAGGGGAGGCCTATGTCCAGCAGTGGACTAATATAGGCTGATGATGATGACTGAATAAATCTATTTAGATATGTACTCAAAGAAATCGAATACTTACACTACATACCTACTATAATACCTACATAACCTACAAATATAAGAAAATGAAAAAGACAAGAGTTTTATACTACAAGATTCGTAGTTAACCTGTTCGAATTCATAATTAATTCGTCAAACTACTTTTTTATAGCGAAACGTAGAGTAGAAAGACCACAGGGTCGATGGACCGACGACATTGTACCGGTCGCAGGGAGTCGATGGATGTTTTGTGGCGTCTTGGTGAGGCCGTTGTTCATGAGTGGACGTGTGCGGGCTGGTATGATCGAGTGCTTGATGGAGTGACGGTGATCGCGCTTACAAATTCATTGACACATAGAATAATGACCGTGTAAGTCGCGTAGATAAAGGTTGGAACTGAAATTACCGCTTCGAAATTACCTAAGCGACTTACAAGTCATGATAAAATAATTGCAAGAGGAACAGGGCATGTTTTGTCATGGACAGATGACTTCACTCCCAAACACCACGCATGCGTTAACGACTGTGTCATAAATTCAACACGCACCCGCTCATAAAATAGATGCTTGTTACCACTCTGTCATCGTAAACTATACCTTTGAGCGAAATTGCCTACAGCTCTATTAAATCTGTCAGCAAGCTACCTGTTTAGACCTAGGTAATAGGTATAGTGTCAACAGCGTGTAAAGTTCAATGATTAGTCAGATCGGCTATTGTTATCGCGCGGCCTCATTCGAGAGGTCCGGAAAGATCATTGGGACAATTTTCGGCGTATTTAATTGAGTTCAGTGGCACTGCTCGTGCTCATCATGTCCATAACTTTCGGAATCGAGGAACAATGGTGATAAGATAAAACGTATTATTATAAAATTAAAGAACCTAGCTCTTGTCAGTGAAATGGTGTAATTTTCTTCACTTTTCTCTTTCTGATGCGGTCTCTTTTGCTTCTTTATACGACATGACAGCGGCTTTCTCCTGATCTAACTCATATAGTTCATTGGTTCTCCCCTTCTTTGTCTTCCTTCTATTTTGTGTGATAGAACTATATCATCATAATATGTACCACCATGTACGGAAAGAGTTATTATGGAAATTCCATTCATATAAGAGGACCTTTCTTCCTATTTTTTAAACTGCATGTGTGTAAGTTTATGAGTGTCCGAGTTACAGCAGAGTCATGAGGTGTTCGCAATGGTTTGCATACAAGACACTGTTAGTGCGTTGCCTAGCCCGTACCTGGTCAGAACTTGGCTGACTCATTCTACATGTCTAGGCCTGTTCTCTAAGATGGAGTCAAAAACCAAAGCTTCATTATCTATCAGGTAAAATAAATAAATAATGCTGGACAGTCCACACAGCATCATCTAGCCCCAAGCTAAGCAGAGCTTGTGTTATTGGTACTAGATGACAACATAATACATTAAATAGATAGATTTTTTATTATTATACTTAGAAAATACCCAGAACACACGGAACAAATATTTGTAGATCGCACAAACATTTGTCCCGAGGCAGGAATCAAACCCGCAACCTCCTGCATCGCAGGCGGACCTTCGCCCACCGCGCCACATCGGTCGTCAAACGACGTAAATACAGAAATTTGACCCCACATCCATGTAATTGTAATACAAAGCTAGACCTAACGCTTTGGGAAATCTTATAATATCAGATCCATTTCCCTAATATATTTACAGTCATGCGTCATTGCTGTTGATGTATTTTCGCAAGCTTTTAGTCAACGTTTTTGGCATGTCAACAAGTTTAATTAAACCGCGATTTTAAAAACAAACAAGAGACATCCAGACATGGTTTCTATAAAAATCTATAGTAGTTTGACGAATTCACTCTGAATTTAAGCAAGCGGGCTAACTACGGAGCTGGTTCTGGTGGTTTTGGGAACATCAACGTTTCATCCCTTAACGAGGGGCTTCATCAGGGTGAGTGCGGTGCGAAGTTAAATAATAAACAGTTTCCATTCTTTAGACATACATTGTTTAAATTAAACGTTATTGATTCACAAAGAGTAGCCTTTGACCCGCAATTCATTTCATATCATGCAACTTCAATTGAACGAAAGTTTCAATTGAGAGACAAAATGTACAATTGGCAGCAAACGGACGTACGATTGAACAAGACGACTCAATAGGACATTATTAAATAGAGATTGAACAAACAAAACGATGCGCAGTTGGCAATTAGTGCGACAGAGATTTAACGATCTCTCAGATGTTTGGTTTTGTTTGGTGCAAAGAAAAACGTTGTTTACTTTTGTGTTTGTAAGGTTTGTATTTGAACGTCGTCGCTCGTATTTTACTTTGATGTCACCAAAAAGTAACTAGACAACAAACTGAAAACAGAAATATAATATTACATAGAACGTGTAGAGTGGAGTATCAAGATGAGTGACATAGCTCTTGAAAAAAAAACCAACGGCAGAGTAATTCGCCAGCCAAAAAATATAATTTGGCACGTACACAGCTTCCGTTTATCATGTAATAATGGTCCGAATATTTTGCCATTTCAACGATCGTATTTAACACAGATTACTCCAGAAAAAGTACATCTAACAGCCAAAGTTAAAGGAAAACTACCGATCAGAATTTTAAAAAACTCACCGTCATATCCGGGAGGCCCATTCTGAGATACTTCCTAACGTACCCCCACACAAACATCACAACACAACACTGTCCTCGCTACATGGCGGGCCGTACACTACACATTTACATTATGGGCCCTTATTCACAACTTACAACTTTGAACTTTAAGCACAAATCAGTGAATACATTTTAGCTTGCGCTTAACATCGCGGATGGATGAAACAGCGATTACAGGCAATGAGAATGATATCGTACAACGAGAGACCTTGCGGCAGCAAAACACGCTGTGAAGCATCGGAGCAGACTGAACGATAAACGCCCAGATGATGTGTGGAGCGCAGGGTTGGGGAATTCTGATGTGGCAATTTATGCATGACGGATATCAAAGATGGCGTTTAAAAAAGGTTTATACCCAACCGCGGGGAACAACGGGATTGATGAAGCTGGTGAGTTTGATAATAGACACATCGCCGCCGTGATGAGTATGGTGTCCTCTGTCCGATATGTAGATGATAATATGAATTGGTAGAGATTCAAGAGTCAAATAATTAGAATTTAGCAGGAAACTTTACAGGCGCGACACACCTATCGAATTCGAAAAGCAAAATAAGAAGAGAAAACCAGGTTTTCGACACCGAATAACAGTTTATAAAAGTTCTAGTTGCAGATACATAAACCAGAATTACATTGAATATCTGTCAAAAAAAATCCGATTGCCGCCTCCACAAATTGCCGCTCCATTGAAAATCTCCCTATATTTATCCGGTGCACACACAGAGTTTCCAGCGAGCGTGGAACACCTAGGGCTGCCAATGTTGCCATCATTTCTGTTAGCGCTATTTCTGTCACATTGTTTATCTTCTATCTTCCTAGTTGTGTAACCGGGGTTAATTATTGGCTAAATGGGTTACAACACGACTCATTCGGTTTATTGTTCGCTGGAGAAGAGAGAGTTTATGTACTTAACTTTTTTATTGGGTGTAAAGATTTCATGACCATTTAAATGTACTGCAGCTGTTTTGTTAAACGACTGTTAAGAATAGTAGCTAGGTATTTCATAAAATTAACGATGGAAAATAACATAGGAAGATTTGATTTATATATAGATATTGTTTTAGACAAAAATAAACGCAAATCCACCTCGAGCCAGAAACCACCCTCACCTCACTGCAAAAGTCTATATTTGTCCACTACTGGACGCAGGCCTCTCCCTGATAAGCGCCTTATTGGCTTTTATCCCATGGTAATAGCAATATCCAGTGAATATCCCTTAATCGCCTCTTACGACATCCGCGGGAAGAATTGGGGTGGTGCAAATTCTAAGCCGGCACAACACAGCAAGTGGCAGCCCTACATTTAATGCCAATAAAAACCCATAACACAAATTGGAGAGCAGAGAGAGTTCACGCATTAGGGTCGGCGCAAATTGCATCTCCTGTGCCTACACCGATGACTAACAAAACGACAATTACGACATTAACTCGCTGACTGAATTCTGACACATCCTCCACGATAATAAGGATCAAAAGTGTACTTCAATTATTGTCAGTAGCTAAGCTAGACTAAGCTCTCAAGGCTTTGAAATAAAATTGACAATAGAACGAAACATTAATTATAACACCGTGTTAAGCTGTTGAGTAAAATTGTGTGGACCACCCAGAAGTGTTGTACGCTGTTGCTTAGAAATCTTCTAGTAGATGTTTCGTTTGTTGGCATCAAACCTAAGATTTTAAGTTTGATTTTGTTATGAATTGGCCATGTTTTATTTTCTCGTTTGTTGGAGGAGACAGCGATAGCGATTCGTGTACGAGTACATGCCAAAAACATGAGGTTAGCAATAGTCTAATAATATCATAAATGTTTTTATAATCATTTTTTGAACATTATTTTACGTTATTTAACTTAAGAAAACTATTAAGTTATTTTGATGTAATGTTTCCCACGTGTGACTCAGTGTAACTCAAAATAGCTTTACAAATTACAGCAAACAGTTTCACTGTTGTTCTACCAATATTTCAGTTAGAAGCGTCTATTGAAAAATTTTTAGGAACATACTAAATCAGATCACTTAGTAAGCTTCTATAGTTGTTCCCCTATTCGACGAAAATAGATCGCAATAAACCCAGTTCTGAGAAACGTATGATCTACGTTGTTTAACGTTGGTTTAGAGTAGGACTTACGTTATGAAATATTTGCTGTGAATAGCAGT
The DNA here is from genome assembly GCA_963564075.1 of Eupithecia subfuscata. Lineage (NCBI taxonomy): Eukaryota > Metazoa > Arthropoda > Insecta > Lepidoptera > Geometridae > Eupithecia > Eupithecia subfuscata. The sequence goes on along the minus strand of OY751115.1, from coordinate 14,720,617 downwards.
GATTGGTTTACGAACAACGAGCTTAGGCGCCATAATAACGACGACGCAGTAAATTATTTGAATAAGTAGGTATGCAATAACCTACAAGAAAATCATTATTTAGAATTATGATAGGATTAAGTTTTCTGTTCGTTTGAATTGAAGGTCGTTAGTATTGAAGAATCCACCATATACCAATTAATGATATCTTAATAGGGACTTCTAATATAACGATTACAACCCAAGGTATTTGATTACATATATTGTGAAATTATAGTAACGATCTGTTTTATACAAGCCACATTCATTACGTGACACTCAACTCCTAGGTTTCGTGGTACGCTCCAGAATGCTCGCTACCCGCCAAGCCGAGAAATAATGTCCGTCCAAGTAATTGAAAGTTTAATTTATGTTACCTACTGTTTGTAGGCGTAGCTAATATAAGTTTATTACGTAAATAGAACACATTTGTACACCTGAATTTTAACCCAAGAAAAACCTTGTATAGTTAAATTTTCAAAATAGAAAATCTAGTTGAGTCACAAGCCTTTTCAGATGTTTTGACTGTTCAACGAATTTTTCTCAATGAATCACAAGAACTGCGATGAGATCACAGAACCAGACTAGATGGAAAGTAATGTAGGTAGTGAATAACCGCTCGCTATTCTAAAACATTTTCAATTTGCACGCTCTTTTGTGTTGTACAAAACAAGTGTATCTAAAGATTTAAAACTTTCTGTTTGACTCACTCACGACACAAGTAATAAATAATTATTTTAGTTCTGCAGATTTCTTTTTTTACGCTGTTCATATCGCTTGGTTCCTTGGACGATTTCTTGGTTCCCATTACTTCTCATAGAATGTACGACCAACTTTGGGCTAGATGAAAGTCAAATTTGAAAATAATAAAAATAAAACAGGCATCCTTTCATTCATCACTTTCGAAAAACCTAACTATAGACTCTGAAGATCACTATTGTAATTTTGTAATTGTGTATTAAACTACTCAGGGTGGATTTTTTGGACGGGGGAGTAAGGGGAGGTACCTTAAACGGTGTAGCCACAGGAAAATTTGTACACAATATGTATGGAATCTTTGTTAATAAAATGTGGTTTTCTTTGAGAAAGCATTTCCTGTGCAGCAAAATTCATTATGATATTCGACGACACGTCCAACAAGTGGATATAATGACAGGGCGATTGTGAAAGCATACGTATCAAAATAGCGCTGGCTCCGCGCCAGAGTGGACCAAGGTCTTTAGGACTCTGTTAGTTTACGAGGAGGAAATGATAACATAATAGTGCTGAATGATGCGACATCATTTTTATCAATTAAATGAACTAGTAGATGGGCCATCTACGTAGGGCACATACGCTATGTACACAACGCTACCTTCTCGCAAGCCTCAGGTTCTTGTACTCCTACGAACTCCTACGAAATAGGCAAATGTATAAATAAATATAGCTAGGAATTGTCCGGAATTGTTTACCATTATTAATTAATTTACCCGAGTCCGCCTCTACGGGATGACAGACGGCGCTACATCCACACACAAACCTGTGCTATATTATTCTAATGCGATCTTCAGATCCCTCTGTAGAATCTCCCACGCGGGGGTTATTGCCGAGTGAAACCGGGTCGATTCCCTATTATTTGTTTTTAAGCACTACAAATGTTTTTTTTCGAGTCTGGGTGTTTTTTTACGAGTATTGTAATTGATAGGTAGAGTGATCGCAAAACTTAATGAGCTCTGTGAACTTAGGCTCGGAAGTAAATCTGCGCAAAAAATACAATCAAACAGAAAAGTGATATTTACCAACTAGCGTCCCACCCCGGCTTCGCGAACGTGCGAAAGATGAACCAAGCAAGTGGTGATGTCACACAACGTTAAGTCTGTGGTCTTGTAGTTTTGCTTATTTACTATGGGATTTGTATTTGAGTAATGCATAGTTACTATGGGAATGAGAAATACTTAATTCATTTAATTTTTTTACCTATAAACTAAAAACTATACTTTGTTTTCACCCAGATTACATGAGTTACAACTAAATACCTAACGTTTATGTGACATATTTAACGTGAAACAGCTAATATCAGGGAATACTCCACAAAATCGCAAGAACAAACTATAAAATCAACGAAACGAACACTGAAAAACCTTAGAAGACTTTGCTGCGTACTCAAATTGTGTACTCAAAAGCATTCATTCGACAGTATTGCCAACTAGATTATAAATGAATTTGCTGCATTGTAATTATTTTATTTTCAAACTTGGGTTAGTTGCGTTAAATTTTTTAAAATTCCTTCGTTTAACAGAATAATACGGTAAAATAGGTGGTGGCGCTGATTTGGGTCGGGGTAGCGCCTTAACCCGCTTACATCCGTCATGAATGCACGCCCCCTCTAGAAAACGTCATAGTAAACACTCGGCGTACATTTTTGGAATGGTTTTTCTCTACCTAGGTTATGTTTTTGTTTCCGTTTTGTTTTGTACTAAATGCATATCTAAATCCGGTTGTGCCGACCCCACTAAGCGCCCGTTCCCGCATGTCGGGTGTCGGGCCCGACAGAAAATCCGCTGCTCTAGTGGCAGAACCTTTTATATGAAGCTGTTCACACTTATCCGACACCGTTTTCAAGTAAAATATTATGTCCAATTTTCTAAGTGGGAACGGGCTGTTATGTGGGAAAAGGGCAAGAGAATGATGATGCATATCTAACTTACCTGTGCTATATCCTTCAGCTGAGCTCTCTGCATGTCCAGATCGGTTAACCTCTTGAGCGCGGCGTCTTCGGCCCGCGACAAAGTTTGTATACACTCCCACACCCCGCACAGTTCTGACATGCGCGGCGGGCGAGGGGTTATTGCCTCGGGGGAAGTTGCCTGGACAAAAAAATTTAACAATAAGAATAAAAGAACTCTGCTAATTTAATTTAGACTTATGTATTTGAAAGCCGCTCTACGTTCCCTTCGCAATTTTAGTTCCGATCAGTAAATTAGAAAGCCCTTTTTGTTTTTGAAATATTGATTAGCGAGTAGGTCTTGGCTTCCGGCACAATAGATCGAAATAAGCTTTTATTCTGCTGAATCAAACTGACTGAGAGGAATTTGGTGTGTAATTTACTCAGTACTAGATGGAAAATACATGTTGTGACCCCACATAGCGAGAGATCAGCAGCCTTATTGTCCAACTTGAAACCGATTACCAGTGAACTTCAAGTCGAATACCAGTTGTCAATACAATACGAGAGTTAGTCTATGATCCGGTATACCAGTTCACTTAGACAATAAGGCACCAGGTCCGGAAGAAGAATATATGGCGTTTGAAATTTCGGACGTATTATTGAAACGGAATTATCGCACGCTTGTATAATTTGCCGTCGCATGACACTTAATTTTCCGTGTACAGTAACGGCAACGCTCCCAGCCTGCCGTTGTCTGTCCATTAGGTAGTTAATTTAAGCTGGTGATGCACAGGAGTGAGTGAGTGTGTCAGATGTGAGTGACCTCTAGCAGCGTGTCCCTCTGGTCCCTGAGCGACACGTCCTCGCTGGGCTCGCTGCAGCTGGTGGAGCACACCTCGTGCACGCGCTCCATCTTGCGCGTGCGCCGGTGGATCGCCTCCTCTAGGTATTGACTCTGCGGGTTAACAATAGGATATTATTTAATTTCACCTCAAATATTCTACATCTAAATACCTATGTAAGGCTACAGCTGGGCATTGGGCTTCCCTAATGTACAGCTTAATAAGCGCTTTAATAGCTTTTATCAGTACGGGTTAACGCCTCAATCCCCGTTTAATTTATAGTCGTCATCGGCCACAACTGGGCAATGCCCTCCCCTCACTAGCGTCGTAGCGTCCTGTCTTCAGCGGCTTCCAGCATCTGCCCAGAGTCTCTCGCAGATCGTCATCCCATCTGGCCAAAGGGCGTCCTATTTTTACGCCCGTATTATGAAGGCTTACTCAGTCATAGGTCTATGCTTGAGTGACGCTTATGATATAGAAAAGCGATATTCAAGCATAGGTCGATGACTGTTTAAGCCTTCATAATAGGTAAGGTAGTAAGCTTTCTTAATGCGTATTATGAAAGCTTACTTAGTCATACTCAAGCATAGATCTATGACTGCAAGCTTTCATAATACGTGCCTAAGATTGCCGAGTCGCGACATCCAAATAGAAACACCCGGCCAGTTGTCAGTTGTTTCTATAAAATAATATATGACACTAACCTGTTCTTTCACCTTCTCCATCAGCTCACTAATCCTATCCTCCTCCTGCCCGCACTTAACGCACATCACATCGCTCTGTTCTGCTCTCTCACTCCTCACGCTTTCCAGCTCCCCCAACAGCGACCGCATCTTGCCATCTCTCTCTTCTATCGTATGCTTCATAGTCTCGAGTTCTTCTAGAATGTTCTTCTCGTGCGTTGTCTTCTGTTCCAGTTGCGTTTCTAGGTTGGCGATGATGTCTCGGAGTAACGTGACCTTTTCTTCGCTGGCTTTGAGTTCGTCGTCGGTAGCTGCCTTGCGGGTTTCGAGCTCGGAGATTATTTGGTTCATTTCTCGTGTTTGTAACTCTAGTTGCTCCACCTGTGATTGGAATGAGGTTACAATAATGGCCTATTCAATTTAATGGATACATATCTTAACTTTCAGGTCTACAGGTCTTAGACACGCACGTGGCTAATTAAATTTCATAACCAATTGATTCCCGTGCGTCAAATCAGAAACTATTTTGATGAGATTTAACGAAAAACTCCTATTACCTGTTGCGATAGTGGCCAACATAGCATGCTCTTCAAATGTCCGGTCAACGCCAAAATCTACAATTTTTTATGTCGCTTTTAAAGGACTTTTGGGATAATGATTTTACTGAGCTATTTTTAGCGTTGACTGTTCATGATCCATTACACAAGAACCTACAAAATACCGACCACCCGACAGTTTGTTAACAGAACACCTTCGTAAACCTGAACCTACATTACACTACAAACCTAAATATAAAGAACACATAGTTTAAATTAAAGCGGAAAAGAAAACAAGCATAGACTTACATGTTTATCGTGCTCACGACAGTTGCAGTGAGAGAGACGGAGACAGCGCATCTGTGACACAACACACACTCAGCCACTGAAGTCGACCTTATTGCCCACTCATACAGTTCAAAATAACAGACACTAATTACCATAATCCAGCCAAATTGGTACAAAAATGTTTGTAAACCAACCACAACCTAAATTAACTAATAACTGATTCTCAAGCGTAGCGCTGAGTTTCAGATACAATTGTTTACAATATTAATTGAAAGAAAGATCTCAAATCAACATAGAATGTAAATTGCGGCAACAAAATGGATTTTAGGTTAGGTATGGGCGGTTTGTTTACAGATATTTCACATCGAATTTGGCTGGAATACGTTGTGGTAAGGGTGTTTGACTTTAGTGGTTGAGTGAATACGCACACCAGGGTTAGTTAATGGGAAAAACAAGCGTGTATAAGAAAACAGGTGAAAGGAACATTAATAAACACAGAAATTAGTAAAGGTGCAACATAAACCAACAGAGTGCAACAAAAAGTGCCTAAAAGATTTTTCAATTTAGTTTTTTCAGACACAAAGTTATACTACTATAGTGCAGAAAAGACATAATTTAAGACAGATAAGTAGTTATGCTTATGAGGTACAATTTGGATGTTATGAATTTTCTTCTACGAAAGTTAAGCCCAAATGCGAGTCTCTAAGGTTATGTATTCGTAGAGGAAAACTTCCACCGAACACCACATCAACAAGACAGTTTACACTACACTGAATGAAAGCCGATGTGAAGTCAGCCGAGGAACGATCTACATATTGCAACAATATAGGCGCCACTCATAGTTTGTTGATGAAAATCATTTACGTTTCATCCATATCAAGGCAGTTAGCGCCACTCGAAAAAAATCTGGATTTTACTATTTTCCCAACTAACAAGTAATTTAGAGATAAGATAGCAGATAAGAAGTTTGCGGGAAGGATGCGGGTTCAAGTCCCGTCGAATTCTAATTTTTTTGGAAAATTATTTGATTTCTTAGAAACTACCCTGAGTGTGAGGGCTTACGCGCTATAATTATAAAACCCTCTATTATTTGCTAGTTATTTGCTATGAATCATTCCTAAAACTTTGAATCAATTGTATTTTTAGAGTCTATCCACCTAATGTTGATTTTAGTGAAAAAATCTCTTCATGTCAATAGACTCCAAAACGACAATTGATTCATAAAGTTTATTATAACATTGATGAATTTCTGAATGCCGGCCAGGTGGGATGACGATCTGCGAAAGACTGCAGGCAGATGCTGGATGCGGCAAGCTGAAGACAGGGCGCTATGGCGCTCATTAGGGGAAGCCTATGTCTAGCAGTGGACTAATATAGGCTGATGATGATGATGAATTTCTGAATGACAAATTTTAATATCCTTTACTATGACATCGAATATTTACTTTTTTCTGTTTTTAAATTGAATTTCTATATTTTGACATACATCTACTGTAATTTTACTTTAAACTGACTCTATATTGACATATTTTGTAATAGTGTGATAAAAATTATACTTTTTTAAATTTGATTTCTTAAATATTAACTATTTTCTCCACAACAATGTTGTAAGCCGGACCATGGCAGACTAGAGATACAAATATAAATATAAGACCAATGTAATGTTACCACCTAGTTAGACAACAATAAATTCATTTATCATTAAAGCGTTTTAGCGTGTGTTTGTAGCAATCTACATTACGCGTAGAACCTAGAATATACTAACAACCCGATGTTTTCTTCGAGCCTCACTAACTAACTTAATTCGATTACTTTCTTATTCGTCGGATGCAATGTCGTTGCTTTACAAGACAAAGAAAACCGGTTGTATGAATCTGTTTATAGGGTTTCCGAATTAGTTGTTCCAAAGTAAATATCGTAAAGCTGCTGTCTCAACGCTACCCACGACGTGCACGGGAGTGGGCCAGCTGCTAAAGCCGCGGCGTGCACAGGTAGGACAGCGCGGCTTCAAGTTGTTTTCGGCTGATTTCACATGAGCCTTCATTCTCTGAACACCTGAATAAGTTTCCTCTGCCCCCAATATTTCTCCCATTCCTATGCCTACTACCTGCTATAAACCTCCTACAACTGACCTCGGTGAGTATTCTGGCATTGCTCTGCAGCCTCGCCCCGAGCCTGGTGTTCTCGTCCCGCAGGTCGGCGAGTCGTTTGGCGAACTCGTCCCGTTCCGCCTCGCGCTCGCTCGCCTGCTCCTCCACGAACTGGCGAGTGGAGCGCAGCTGCCGGTTTGCTGCTTCCAGCTGGATCAACAGATATGTAAATGACACTGGACTGGACATTCACACAGCATCCTCTGGCACAAAGTCAGTTGAGCTTGTGTTTATTTAATCTACCAGATTACCAATATAATATCGCACTATCGCACGTATATTATAAATGCGAAAGTTTGGATGTTTAGTTAGTTGTTTGTTACCTCTACACGCCAAAACTACTGAACGAATCGGGCCGAATTTAGCTATAGGCCTACTTTTCATTCCACGTTTCCTTATAAACAACGCGTGCGAAGCCGTGGACATAAACTGGTTTAATTATAAAATGTTCAGGACATTTACAACTAAGTAGTACACCCCAAACAACATAAATAATAGATCAGTGTTGCCAAGTCGGCCTTTCTCCTTTGTTTTACATTTTGTTGCCATATCAATTGAGACCAGTGCCTGTGATTTGGCTTTAGAAGCATTTTTTCGGAATGGCTGTAACCCATCGGCTGACGTGGACGCTCACCAGTAGGAAGCTACCTGATGGAAGTCCGATATAAATGCAGAGCAAAGATTGCGCTAGTGTGAGTTTTGGTTTATGCTGATACTAGCTTCTGTCGCGGTTTCGCACGCGATTTGTCATGGACGATTAAATTTAAGTAAGTAGGTATTTTAATTGAAATCGTCATGTTGATCATGGTTGGTATTAAACATGAATCACTTTATTTCAGTATTAGAAAACGTCATTTCTTATGAAATAAATTTATTGGGTCAATATGAGATGAACTATCAAATTAATGCCATTTACGAACTTTGTACAAAAGCGACACAAGACGAACACGTACACAATCTATGACAGTTAAAAAATGTAGTTTTATTCATTCTCGTTTAATTTAACAAACAACCATTAAAATAAAAACAAAGCATTGATTGACACAGGCCTTTGCACTGCAGTGGGTCAGTTCATGCGAGCTTGAAACAAAAAAATAAAATAAGAGGGCCATAGAAATGTCTTGTCGTTAAGCCGACCAAGGTACTTTGTAAATAAAAGTGTTGAAATAATATAAAGCTTTCTTAAAAAGTAAGCCATGCGACGCCGAGAGTATTGTGTACATGAGTTTACCTTTTCACAGCACATCTTATGTACTGGCGAGTCAGTCATCCGTCTAACCTGGTAGTGCGGTGCAAAATAAATACATATTTTATGGCATTTGCATTAATAAATAAATAATATATAGGTATCTGATATGTTGTAAATATATTACTTGATTTGTGTGTCGGTACTGAGTTAAGCAGTATTAATAAAAAGTCTTTGTTATTGGAGTTCTTGGTAGAAGTAACACTAGGTTATCACAGATTATCACCATGTTAGGTCTAATGTAATGAAAGAAACCGTCATTAAAAAATAATTAGCAGCCGGAAATTCGCTGGTTACAACATTGGAGATGGAACGATGGAAGGTTGACTTATCAAGAGATTTTGTCGTCTAGTGGACATAGTAGCCTAGATATAATCAAGTACCTGCTGATGCAAGTCATCCCTTTCCTTCTGCAGCGCTTCCATATCCTGCATGAGAGAGTCCCGGGCGCTGGCCTGCGGAGACGTGGCCTCGGGCGAGGGCGGCGCGGGCTCCGACGTGCTGCGGCGCGGGCGGAGCGCGTCGGACTGCAGGGCAGCTGTGCCGTAGCTATGGAAAACATATCTTGAAGGAAGGTCGCTCATTGTGTTTTCGCACCGGACTGGATGGAAGCGGAGCAAGACAAAAGCCTCTCGTGTTCAAACTCGTCTTGCTATCTTACCCCGGGTCTACATCGTCTCGCTATCTCACCCCGGGTCTACATCGTCTCGCAATCTCACCCCGGGTCTATATCGTCGCCTACTGGTTTTAAATGGATTCATCAGAGGCCGAGAGTTCAATATAAACAGATCATTTGTAACTTTACAGAAGTTACAGAGACCGGGAAATGCTGGTTACGGCGGTTCCATACTTATTACTATCACAGATATTATAATACTATACTAGTATTACTATTAAACCATCATCATTGCAGCCCTTGAGGTCCTTGCTAGGTACTATAACTAGCAATGATGACCTCAATTCTTCTTTGATGAATGCCAACCTCTTTCCTGTGCTTTTCGCATCAAGTTATAATTATGAGTTACCCTTCAGCGATGACGTCGGCGCTGGTCATGAGCTGCGCTATCTTCATCATGGCGGCTTCCAGGTCGGAGCGGAGCAGGTTCTCCCGCTGGAGGCACTCGGACATCGCGTCTTCCATCACCTATAATCACGAGAATTACCTATTTTTAATACAGAGAAAACATAAAAAAATGCTTGGAGAAGAGCGGACTGTGGGTCTCAAGAGTTTTTTACAGATTTCTATTGAAATTTTTGGAAATCGCAACTTGTTCAAATGTGGTTTTCGTTTGAGTATTCGGGGGTCGGTTTAGTGTGTCAATTCAATCATAAGCGCAGTGATTGGGTTGACGACCGAAACTCGTACATCTATACACTACTCAGAGGTGGTGGAATGTCTGTAAACAAACCAATACTTAACCCAAAATTCATTCTGTTGCCGCGTTTTTTTATACGCAATTTACATTACTTGACGAGCTGATGAGATCCTTCCTTCAATAAATATTGCTAACAATTATATCTGAAATTCGACGCTAAGCAAGTGGGTTTTAGTATTTTGTGTCGTGGCACAGATATTATAATACTATACTAGTAGTCGTGGTTTATTTATGAACATTCTACATCGAGTTTATCTAGTGTATAGCTAAGAACTTATGAACTTCAAATGTAAACTTACCTTCCTATGCAGTTCGCAGTTGTCACAGTTCTGTCTCTTCTCAATCTCGTTGACTAGCTCCGTGATCTGAATGCTGGACTCCAGCATGTTAGACTCATCGCGGTTCTCTGAAAACACATAACATACATAAACAAAAGGAGGCCCACTTTGTCTAATTAAAGCTGGACGGAGTCACGGCATATAACCGTGATACCCCAACCCTAGGGGCCCGAACGGGCCCCTAGGAGTCGACACGCTGTTACACCGCGACCGCCACGCCACGGCCAACCTTAGCGAAGGCGACTCAAAGTAATACTGAATAGGCCAGTTGACTTAAAGTAGGTTTTAAATTATTATTTATTGTCCGTTAAGAGGGGAAAATATTACCATATTTTTTTAGGACCTAGATACCGCACAACTTTATTTTAAAAGTCTTCTCTTCGTAAACAGGCGAAATCTATAAATATTGGCTTATTAAGTGAAATACTACACAAAATATTTATTTATTGCGCCAAATTTGATGCGAGTCAAGTAGTATTCAAGCTAGGTTTCTGTGTGCCGAAACCCACGATTTATAACTCTTTCAGGTTGAACAATACAAATGAACAGAACACGAAATCAAAAATAGATTACAGTGCAGTTCAGTTTGTCACAAGGAATCAGTAAATCGGGTCATGAAGCCAGACTAATAAGACTCACTATTAGTAATCTTCTCGGACAGATCCAGCAAGGAGTGCGCCTCTTGCCGCAGCCTGCGCAGAGAGTTCTCCAGCTCGCGCTTGATGTCCGCGCTCAGGTCTCGCTGGTGCTGGAGGAAGCCCACGATTCCGTCCTGTAAGAGAAGATAGGCTGGGGTAAAGCTTACTTGGTAGAGTGGAATGTAAACCAGATATTTGATAAGACATTTGAAATGGTATATGTGGTCGCGTATCGGTACTTTTCTTTCAGAAAATGTTTCATGAACTCATACTACTATTACTCGGAACTCGTACTTATAAATAACTGTGAACGAAAGCCACCATTGATCATACGAAGCTCTTCGGTTTAGCTCCAGACATTACTTGTCGTATAAAGAGTCCTTCATTTGAGAGGACCAACAAACTAAATCCGAGAAATCATATAGTTTAGGTCCATTGTGCAAGGCTTGTTTAGCACAGGCGTAAATCATCAATAAAACTTTTTAACACTGGTTCCAATTCAATTGTCGCCAAAAGTAGGTAATCTTAACTAATTTGATAGCACAAAAAATTATGCAATTCGTTTTATTTCGATCGCTACGGAAGGAAACGTTTTGAGTGCTGTCAAGTAAGTTTAATATAGTTTTGGCGACATCTGTCTCAATTGACACCACTATTAAACGAGGTAGAACAAATTAATGTAAAGGTTTCTCTCACCTCGTCCAAGTCTAGTATAGAGTTGAGATCTGGCGCGAAGTGGACGTGCTTGCTGGCGCTGCGAGAGAGCTCCAGTGACGCGTTGGTGGGAGTGCCCGGCCGGGAGTCCACCACGAATGTGCTGGGAACAACAAGGGAGTGTAACGAGAACAGGCGGGTAAAGGTGCAAGAGATATGCTAGGATTCGCAAGCTTTTCTGGATAAAATGTCGCATTTACTGGGAAGAAATATAAATATCTTTACCAATTTTCAACGTCCGTTAGGCATTAGGTCAAGTTATCATTTATTGGACGTCCCTATGTTTGTCAAAAGACTAATATAGGATATGATTATTATTAATTTCAAGCCATGTCGCCCCTCTCCCTCTCTTCGTCCTTTCTATCTTGGGATGAGATAAAATGATGCACAAATCTGTCAGAGTACGGAAAAAAATTGCAGGAGCCTTTAGTGTGCATCCAATACGTATAGTCGGATACACATACATAACATTCTTAGAACTGTTGCACAAGTTGCTAAATTATCAGTAAACTCATGTTTAGACCGCATTGATTAACCAGTTTTTGGACAGCAACAGCTGTTCCCCCATCGCTACAAGGAATCAAGCTTATTATAACTCTTATTAATATCACAGTAAATGTCACATGGCTACTCGCCAAACCGTAGTTAATCTCACGTTAAACCGGCGCGAAATTTAGCGATATACTGAATAAGGGTGGGTAAAATTAGATTTTCGATATCCGTTTTGGGGCGGAAAGAAAAAGGTCAAGCAAGTCAAGTTCGCGGAAGGGATGCGGTCTTGAACAGCTGAGTTCGTTCACGTTGATTGTTTATTGTGTATGAGGTTACGGCCCATGTGGCAATGTGGTGACCCTGAACAACTCTGAGATACGTTAAGACAGTTCATGGACCCAGTAAGTTCCTCATGCCAGATGTTTTCGTTTAAAATATGAAGCGACGTTCCGTTTTACTCATTGTGTGTAGCGTCATAATAAGGTAAAATAGGTGGTGGCGCTGATTTGGGTCGGGGTAGCGCCTTAAGCTAGGTACTGTATTTTGTGTACTGTGTGGCTGTTTTTCTATCGATTGTGATAAATTGACGAGGGCTACCACTGTGGGGGTCGCTTCGCTAGCCGTACGCCCGCGCTGTGCGCTACCTACATCCTGAGCCAGTGCAGCGAGCGAAGCGCCGTACACTCTCACACAGCAACGTGGCGGGCTGTAAGCTGCTCTCTAGCACGCACAAGATGTTTCCCGTACTTCACTGCGGCTGTGTCTCTGATACAGCCAACCTAATTAGTTAAAACGCTATAACGCATAGGTTGAGTCGAGTAAGAGTCGGGGGTAAGGACTAAAGGTATGGTCAGATATCTCACCCGTCAGCATCGTCAGCACTGCCGCCGAGCAGCCGCGGCAGCAGCTGCGCCAGCACGGTGCGGTTGAGCTCGTCCTCTGCGCACGCGCAGTACGCCACCAGTTGCGACACGCAGCCGTGCAGGCTCACCGCGACGCGCTTCAGGTCGTCTCTGTAACAAGCACCACGCGAAAAGAACATTATTAGTATATTAACAGGACGTGGCACAGCGCCTTGCTTCGCCACGCGTATGAGGGGGTGCGGCTCGCGGCACTGGGATGACATAATAATATACAGGCTCGATTCTATCGTCGCTATTGAACAATCGCGAGGTGTTGTCTTAGGCCGAAGTGCCCTCACTAAGCGCTCTTACTTCGGTACTTTGAGCATAGCCAACTGCAATCAACAAAATTTACAGACCCTCCGTTCCGAGGTAATACATCTATCAGAGATGCTTACCACTGAAACTAGCTGAAACAGCTATTCTGTTGTTCGTTTCCACGTTATGTATATACACAAGACAAAGACAAAGGTTCACATTGAGAGATTTGATACAAAAACTGAACGAAAAAAAATACAAAACGTTTTTGAATCTCAGTTATGTATTCACATGTGACCGAGAAGTGATATGCGTGCGCAAATTAGATTTATGAGTCGTCGTCAGTCGCTGTAAGAGGATTAACTATACTTACGTAGAAAGGATATTCTAGATATTTAAAATGGTTAGTACCTAATAGTAAACGTTCGAATGATACTATGCAAATGACATACAAATATAAAGCCAAAACATATAACACATTCTATTCGAAATAGGATAATTAAGAGGCAGTTATTGGAAAAGTAGTAGTCTACTCGGCAAACGTAGTGTAGGATGCCTTCCGACCTACGGACGACTGCAGGCAGATGCTGAATGCGGCAAGCTGAAGACAGGACGCTATGGCGCTCATTAGGGGAGGAATATGTTCAATAATGGACTAATAAAGGTTGTTGTTGATGATGATGATGATGAATACCCTACTCACCTCTCCTTGGTAACCTCCTCAAGATGCCTGTTCTGGTCGAAGCTGATGTTCCGCTTCTGCTTCCATTTGTCCTCGCCGGCTGTGAGCTCGTCGCGCAGGCTTGATAGCTGAAACAACACGATTCAGTTAAACACTAGTTGTACTCGGCGATTTCATTGGTGTACTGTAGTGAAACAAATTTGTTCAAGCTGACTTCTTGCTTGGCTGAAACCGGTCCAGCCAGCCCCAGAAGCACCCAAGACAATATATTGTCTTTAGAATTAGAAATAGTTTTTTTTTTTTTTAAATATGTTTACTACAAATTGAATTAAAGGTAAACGGCTTATTTAAATTAATGGAGAATGTCATCAAGCGAATTATTTACGCATTCCATGTCATTTATGTCTATATTTCCTTGAACCATTCGCTGTCTAGGGTGATCAGATCATGCTAAAACATTGCAATTGATTTAACAGGTATTCTGTGTGTCAAGAAATCATAAGTAGATCCATACTTTGCTTTAACGCAATAAATAGAACTCTGCATGTTAACTGTATTAATGGATGAACAGCTATCAAGAGTGGACGAACCAAATCAAAACGTCATTACTCGCTTCTGATCTAAAACAGCGATGACCTATGTTAAACAACACACTCGTCAACAAATCAATCCAAAATACACATTCATTTACGAAATTACGAAACATTGAGTTCAAGTATTATTATTGCGTGAAATACATGTGTTTTAGACATAAACGTGGTTTCGTATATTTCTACATTCGTAATATACATTATGTAGTTACAGCACAAACCATAATTCTCTGCATTCACACGGTTCCGTCCGTACCAATCTAGTTCAAACCCAACAAATTCACAAAAATTCTTCATAATAACGTTTTTAAATTAAGTTAATTTAATCTGTAAGATATAATGTAAAATTACCTTGTCAACACAAAAACAAATAAGCCATACCATGAGTTTTCTTAGAACCACCATCGTAAACTCGCATTGTATTCACTCGTCAAATTCACGAAACAGCGGAATGTTCACTGAGCAACTACACTGGTGTACACATTTTATTCTGCTACCTTCACTGGGAAATGAGCCATCGAGCTTGTCTTACGTTATTGCTAAAAATGATTGGCCGACACGACTCTGTTGTGTACAAGCTAAATTGAAGTCGAAAGCTTCTGGCATAAAGCGCAGAATGCCCACGCAATAATGATTCTGCTGCGGTACCAAAAACTGAAGTCGATCTTTCGATCTGTTGATAAGACATGGTGATTTTTGATAGATACGAACTTAGCTAACCTGATCGAGCGTCCTTATGAATGAACTCCACAACTTCACTAGACAGTTATAAATAAAACTTGTAAACAGACTAGAAGCAACGGGCACTACACAAATCAGAACAAAACACAACTACCCCAGTTTAAGAAAACAGAGCACAGCTGCGTTCAGAAATAAATTAGAAAAACTGAGACCATGTGTGGCCATGCTGAGGATGCCGCGACGTAGGGCTGCCGCACACGTGTTTCTTTTGTTCTTTCTAATACTTTCATAAGAAAGGAAATGTAGGTACAACTTTTAAAGACACTTGAATGTTCAAGATATTTTTAGGGTGAGGGTTTCTGCAGCTCAGTGTATTTTACCTTCCTGATTCCTTGGTTTATGTCCATGTTCTAAGTCCGACCGGCTGATTGCGGTACGATACAATACAAATCAGACTAATATTATAAATGCCAAAAATTGGATGTTTATTTGTTTGGATGTTTGTTACCTCTTCACGCCAAAATATCTGAACGAATCGGGCTGAAATTTAGCATAGTAGGTACAGATATATCTAGGCCTAGAATAAAACATCGTCTACTATTTATCTCATAAATCAATTTCCATGGGATAGAAATAACGCTTTTGATTTGACTCGTACAATTTCAGAAACTTATATTTGGTATCGAAACTCGAATAAACGAGATTTCGAATACAGTTGGATATAGGCAACCCTACCCTCAAATGTTATGATCCAAATCATCATCAAAATAAAGTCTGTTTCCGATTGTTCATCAAGCCAGCAAAACCAGAGGTTCTGGTGACTGGTACAGTGCAGTCGCCGATGACTACAGGTTCACTTCAATGTGAGCTTTATTGTGTTTACATTAACCATTGTTTTCGCTCAACAGTCAGTATTGCACGGTATGTTATAGGAATAGGGAAGGTATTGTCGGAAGTTGTTGTTGATGGTTCGGTGTATTTTATTTATTGTGTCTGTGTGTTTGTGTTTAGGGTGAAGAATGCTAAGGCAAGGAAGTAAAGAGGATCTTTAGGATATAATTTTAAGACATAAGCGACACTACAGCGGCAGAGGCGGCGGCAGCGTAAGGATCGGAAAGAAAGATGTCTTGACCGTAAATGGGCCGATATCTCGGGAATCTTGGACTAGAAATTATAAAGGTCGAGATGCAATTCTCTGGCGATAGTCTTAGGCCCATGTTATGAAAGCTTATTGTACTCATAGTCGATCTATGTCTATGCTTGAGTAACGCTTAGGTCATAGAAAAGCGATACTCAAGCTGAGATCAATGACTGAGCCAGCTTTCATGATAAAGGCCTCAGATTACCACATTACTG
Source organism: Eupithecia subfuscata (assembly GCA_963564075.1). Classification (NCBI taxonomy): domain Eukaryota; kingdom Metazoa; phylum Arthropoda; class Insecta; order Lepidoptera; family Geometridae; genus Eupithecia; species Eupithecia subfuscata. Next base: position 14,704,180 of record OY751115.1, on the reverse strand, counting down.
CCTACACTATAAACACAACCAAGACTTAGAATTCATTAAGAATGTAAACGGGTCCACTACGAACCTAGTTTGTGTTGGAATAACACCAACGTTTCATCCTTAAGGCGAATAGTAGGGTGGATATTGGCGCCACTACATATTTAATTTTATAATTACGTTATACAAAGGAATTATCAAGAAATCGGACCGCGCGTAGACGATATCTATCATAAGCTTTTTTTAAATGTATTTGTAATAGTTTTGTTTTGTGTTATTCAATCAAAAACCTTGTTTGGAGAGCTTGGTGGCCACCAATAGGAACTAAACTCTTGAAACAAGTATCTGCCTAAATAATACAGTACAAAACTATTAAGGATACATTTAAAAAAGCTTATGATAGATATCGTCTACGCGCGGTCCGATTTCTTGATAATTCCTTTGTATAACGTAATTATAAAATTAAATATGTAGTGGCGCCAATATCCACCCTACTATTCGCCTTAACGAGGGACATCTTCAGGGTGAGTGCGGTTCGCGTCACGCCTGTACTGGCGTCCTTGTGCGTAGTTAACCCGCTAATGAATTCGTCAAACTACGAAAGTTTTTTTAGTAAGTACTTAGAATAATGACTGGACCTTTGACCTTCAAAATACGAATAAGACAAATATGAAAATATTACCGTTTTGCACAAAAACAAAACGGATATTATGTGAGTGGAGAAACGGACAGCATGGTTTGAAGAATTGCAATTTGAAATATGGATGTATTTATGTGCTTTTATCGTCTTTTTGTAGTCATGCTGTGTGTTTTTCCGTCAAACTCATAGCAGCAAGTCCCTGTCATTGTGACATTAGTAGTTACTGTCAATGTCAACTCATAGTGTCATCAACACCAGCAAGTACCTTGCTGATGCTGTCCGTTTCTCCACTCACATAATATCCGTTTTGTTTTTGTGCAAAACGGTAATATTATATGTGTTTCGAAACGGACAGCATGGTTTGAAGACCTGTTTGTTATCTGCTGGTGAAAGACGGACAAACGCTATGTGAAAATAAAATGTATGACATGTAACTAAGTAGGTACTTACATGTAATACATAAATAACAGTCAAACAAGTCAAAGATCTTAGGACATAACTTCTAAGACTTTAAAGTTGTGTAAAACAAAATATTGAGTGTTTATCAAATCTAATTGATCAGAAATCAACGATACTTAGCATCACACAAAGTGCCCCTGAAGCACATATAGGTACACATGGATCTGGATAGTGGCAGCCGGCGACGCCGTTCTGCAGTTGTATTGTGCGCCGTCATGCAGGTCACTTCGTTGGGGCTTAGGTCTGTATAGTGGCAGCCGGTGACGCCGCAGTTCTGTCGCTGTACAGCAGATCGCTTCGTGGGGCCGGACAATGTTTAAAACTGTCATAAACTGGGTAAAAGGCAGTGATCTAAGTATGAAAATATTGTATGTATAGGTAATATAGGTATTTCAGTATTTAAATGAGTAAAGTTCTGGTTTCTATTTGAAACTTTACTATGAACCATTTAGATTCATCAATTTATTAAATAGGATTATGGTATTCATAAAATCTTGCTGATCAGAAATTACTGCTCTAAAATGCAAGGTCTAATATTTCAATGAGTGGAGTTCTGCTTAGTAGAATATTTTCAGTTTGAATGTGATAGTTTTAATTTTATTTAATTCAGGATTTATTTGTTGATCACATGCTTGGTAATGTGCTCATTTTTAGAATTAAGAAATTTAATTGATCTTGCTATTATGAGATCTGGGATTCACATGAACATAGGTACCTACTTCTTATGTATATCCTTAATTAACTGTCCATAGTTGAATTTAGTTCAAATAGGACTTTTAACATTACAAATATAAAATAAAATATGTTATGGTATGGATAACTTATTTACAAGGGGTTATTTCGCTATAACCCTTGCTGTGTAATTATAGGTATTTGTATGTAATATAAAGATGGTAGTTAATGATATCTACATATAGCTTGTTAGTTCTCTGAACTGAACAACATAAGTACTTGAATCAGGTCCAGTTGCAGAAAACACCAAAACAGGTGTCTGCTTGGGTATGTTATTGTTTTCATGAAAAATACTTGGTTATGAATCCACTGACACCATAACTCCATGGTGTTCCCGCTAGACGATATATATTTAATTGCGGAGAACCCTGTCATATCCGACGGTAAAGGGTAATGGTACCTTGGTTGGTGATAATGATGGACAATCTGATACAGGACAGTGGGTGACGTGCCTAGTCTTACCACTCGTCTACTTCACCGTACCGTTTCTCCCCCCCCCCCCCCACTTTTTTACCAAAAGTTCCAGTGTCTCCATCTGAGGAGGGACTTCACTGGGGAGAGAACATTAAAGGAGCTCAGACAGAACCTCAATACAAGATTTAAAATGTATAAGCCAGAAGCATTATCATATTTATCATAGATTGTGTGCTATCTTCTCAGGCTCGAATATATTGGCAAAATGTCAGGCACTTTGTTGGGGCGTCCATCGCCTAGTATGTATGCCCCATCATCCGGATACAGTCTCCGAGGGCGACGTGTATATTCAGACAAGACTGATCACACTTCGACTGAAGGTGTTATAAAAGTCGACCTGACCTTGTTATAGCGCGGTATCGCTTTTAAGACCAAGTGCCAACAGGGCCTATAGCCAGCTGTGGACTAATATAGCCTGATGATGATCGAGCCATTCGAGCCATTGAAGGCGTAGCGAAAAATGCCATCCGTACCTCCTCAGTACTGGAGTTAACATTGTCATTTCCCCTCTGTTAGTTTGCCTCCGAGGCCAAAGGTATTAAGAGCCATTCGCGCCTTTGAAGGCTAAACGAAAAATCGCATCCGTATCTCCTCCGCACTGGAGTTAATATTGTTAGTGTCCATCTGCTAGTTTAACCTATCAGGTTTAGCAACGGGGCACCAGAGTCGCCACCTCTGCGGGTCACACCGCAGAGTCTAGGCCATGGATGGGGTAATACTCATACTCATAAATTTATTCGCCATAGGAGCACAAGGCACACTTGGTTAATATGAGAAGAAATATAATAATGAGAAGTATTGTACTATTTTACTGTAATAGCCTTCATTTCATGTCTATAATGCCACGCCCCATGTTCCGGATACAGCTTCCGCAGCCGGGGGCAATAAGTACCGTTCCGATACTCTGTTCAGATTATTTGGCTGGCAGACGGCCATGCCGTTATACCTCCCCGAGAGGCATGCTGCCGTAGTAGTGTCCTGAATCGTCGTCAAGACAGCTCCAGTAACATCATCGCCTAGCCCAAGTAAGCATGCGATGGCCCCTAATTTAGGATATAGCCTCCGAGGCCAGGGGCAATAAGTACCATACCGGTATTATGTTGATTATTTGACTGTTAGTTGGCCAAACTATAACATAACTCTCTTATGAACATCACCATTATTAGTTCCAGTTACATTGTTTCTGACGACAGGATAAAGTTTCCCTTATTTTATACATAAAATAATAAGTTTCGTTTACCGGTATGAAATGGTATAGTCCCACATATTGGCTTGAGTGTCAGATATTTGATAGGGTCACTGCCCACCTGACTGGAACCTCTCGTTCAAATGAGTGCATCCGATGCATCTCGTCAAAATGTGGATCACATCCGAGTGAAACCAACTGTGAAGGTTTGGTTATCTATGAGGTTTCAAAGTATTTATTGTAAACCAAATAATTATGTAATGATCCTCTGCTACTTAATTAACAAAGCTAAGAAAAAACTGAGCTCTTGTGACTTACACACTCTTGAATATTGTAATAAAAATTTAATATACCAGATTCTGATGGTGTGTTGGTGTGCACTAACCTTCACCTGAAGTGAGTTGCACTAACTCAAACAAAATAGCAGTAGGAAATTGTCTTTAATTTAAAGGAATGCCATTGCCCTGCTGTTGGACATCCTAGGCTAATAATAGTAATCTGTTTGTCTTGATCATTTTTAGTTTGTTGCAGAGAATTTAATTTTGATTATTTCAGACTTTGGGTCTAAATGATTTTCAGAATAATGCGGGGTCAATAAAAGAAATAATTTTAGGTACTTACTATTAAATAAAGTTGTTCTATAAAAGCCATAGGTAACAACTGTGGAAATAACCTATGATTCTGGGAATGTGAAACTAGGTTCAATATGACATGTGATGTTCATTCCAACTGGTGTCATCAGATCTTGGAAGTAAATCATGTTTTAGATAGGTACTTCAAAATGTCGGAGATCACCATGACAATGATCTAGAGCATATTCAGTTTCAATACAATGAAAGTAACATAATGAGAGACTACAAAGTATTTTTATGTTTGGCACCTTACTCCGAGTAAGTGTTAAACATACCTGCAGGTAATTTTATTTACAAGCTGTAATGTGAAAGGTCAATTTGCAGAACCTTTTAACTTATTAGTTATAAGGTTAGGTTAAGGTAGGTACTGTTCTTTAAATAATTTAAGCAAAAGAAAGCTATAATTATATACCTACTTAGGGCATTTTCTTATTATTATATTTAACTTCCAATACAATATAGATTAGTTAGTCAAAAATCAGCTCTTGTTCTGATATATATACTCTCTGTACTCTGTCTGCCAGTAACAATGAAATAAGTACCTAGCTAAATTCTGATTGTTCAAAATAAAGTGGTGATTCTGCCCCGAACAGTACAAACCGAACCTGGGAACTTATTATTATGATTATTATTATTGTGCTAAGGTTTAAATCTTCTCTGTGAAAAAACCAGTAAAAAACAAAGCACATGGGCCTAAGGCAAGTGCACTTCAGGTGCTAGGTAGTTCATTTTGCAGGATTTTTCTGACAATCCTACAAGTGTTTAGTATGACAGCTTTTTGCATTAATGTGTCAACTTTTTATTTACCAAACCAGGTAGGTAGGTACTACCAGGTAGCCTACGAAGATTTCGATCTGTTATTTATGTAGGCATTTGCCCTGCCCTGCCAAACTTTGGTGTCAATGATGTTTTTATTTCAAACAATTAGTTCATACCTATTACATGCACATAACTCTGTTTATAATAGTAGTTTACTAATTCATCATCTTTTTATCAAAAGTATGTTTGTAACACTCAATTAGAGATTGCAAAATGATTTAACATGATCTAGGGTGCTAAAAGGTGGCACCGCACCTTCCGTCTATAGGTTATGTACTTCAACCTGGGTTATTATCGCAATAACTTGATAAGACAAGCTGTACTAAAGGATCACACTCGTGTGTGTACCGCCGGCCTGATGGTACCGGCGACATAACTATACAAAGTATTACCATCCGATGGGAACTTTGTGCCAGGCTCGTTATTATGAGTTTTCCACGCTTACCTCATAGTTAGTGGTCGGGATTATAACTCGGAGAGATGGGCACGAATTTTGCACAAAGTAAATGCTTGTACTTCACCGTAAACATCGTTTTTTCACCAAAAAAACCATAAAAACACAAAATTTTCTGCATACACCGCTGAAAATTTCAAACGCTATGAGTTGACATTGACAGTAACTACTAATGTCACAATGACAGGGACTTGCTGCTATGAGTTTGACGGAAAAACACACAGCATGACTACAAAAAGACGATAAAAGCACATAAATACATCCATATTTCAAATTGCAATTCTTCAAACCATGCTGTCCGTTTCGAAACACATATAATAAAGTCCAATATGAAACTCGGGTACTAGGTTCGTAGTTAACCCGCTTACATTCATTATGAAGTTCAACCACATAAAATTCTATTCACATTTCAAGCATCATTAAACTCTTAACATTGAATAGTCAAGTGCACTGACTGATTCAATAGAACGCATTGAAACCCATCATCACAGGGGAAGTTTGATAGTGATTTATTGTGTTTATGGGATTCAATGAAGTGTGGGACTTTGCTATTGTGGTTATTTGAGGGGGAAAGTTGGGAACATTTTGTTATAATAATTTAAACACTTAGAAAATAAGGAAAATAAAAGGAAAATCTACTTGTACTACGTGCGGCCCACAGACAATGAAAGCTTTAAGTTAGTCGATAGACCGTAGGTACGTTAGGTTTATTTTAGAATTTAAAACTGTGAATAGTCAGATTCTTTGTTCTTAAATCCAATGGTCATAAACTAGTTATTTCCCCGTTCAGTGATCATAAACTTGGTATGATGAATTGAAGATGATGAGCTTGTTTGTAAAAATAGGTAAGGTACCTACAGTCTAGGATCAAAGGTCTACTTTATCGATCTACTTTACAAACTATTAGGTGTGTCCGTTTCTTCATATTGAGTTTATTATTATTTGTTTCATACCCACTTGAAAGAAACAGCAATTTATCGTTTACGAATACTCTCATAAACATGTGTAAGGCAAAGCTCACTTTGATTCTTTTGCGATATTGTTTTGAACTCAATAAGAAGTAGGTCGCATCGCATATGTTTGTGTACTGTTGTTTTTTCTAAGTCTTGTTAAACAAATGGTTTTAAAAAGTATAAAAAACAAACAAACAAAATTGAGAGAGCAAATTATTAATTTCTAAGGAGAAGCCTTTTTGACGATTGTATTAAATATACCTAATCACGAAAACGAAGCTTCGGAACCCTTACTAAAGTTTCGAGACGACAGTTTAAAGGGGAAACTTTTCGTTTATTAAAATTGCTTTGGCCGAATCAAAGGACAACAAGTGAAACAAAATTACTATTCCAATCCTACGCACTTTTCTTATTAATTTGTCTGTAAAAGTATTTTTTTTCTAAATACGAACCAAATGTACTCGTATGTTACAAAACAAAGCCACAAAACACAACAAAACCTATCCTGAAACCGGAAAGTAACACAAAAACTGTCATATTTCAAACACTAATTAGCCGACCAATCATCACAGCGCAGGGTTTCCACACTTATATCGACCATAGTAGCTCGACATAGCGCTTTCACTTGTTTATTTGATTTGGTTCGCGTTAGTACGTGCGTGACGTCACGGGACGCGTCTGTACGGAGCGGCGTATGACCCTCTACTGGTCCATACGAACTCCAATCTCCATGCTTTAGGAGGGTCATCCATATGGTTTGTTTGTTTTCTGGCAATGCCATATATCTTTTTATTGATAGTAGCGGAGCTTTTTACTAGGGGAGTATTTTAGGAGTTAGGTGATTCGATGTGATAAATGAAGTCTTTATTTCTTATCGTGTAAGTGTGTTATTCGTTTAACTTTAAGAGATTTATTGCTGTTTTATCTGCTTTAGTTCGAGCGATGAAGAAGACGAATTTGTTTATTACTTTTAGCTTAAGATATAGGTACTTATGAGTTTTTCTAGAATTTAACCGTCATTCAAAATCATGGAAGACATTGCAACTTTATCGAATTGTAGCTAAAATTGCAAATGCAATAAAGTTTTAAATAAATAAATATATAAATATACTTAAGGTTTTGTTATTATAGTGCGTAATCCTCGCACTCTGGATAATTTCTAATTTCTAAGAAATCGAATTATATCGCAAAAATTTCGGACTTCGACGGGACTTGAACTTGATTTGAGGGGAGGACGCGGGTTCAAGTCCCGTCGAAGTCGGAAATTTTTGCGATATAATTCGATTTCTTAGAAATTATAAACATACTTACTTACAACAATTTTGGTTGCAATAAAGTTTTAAATAAAAAATATACGAATAAATATACAATATATAACATGTAAACTACTCTATTGATCGGACATAAAAACACGTAGAATAAACTGAAATAACTTCATCAGCTACTTTTTTCATCCTGTTCTTTAAAATTTTCTAAAAGACGATCGGACAATTACATTTACAGGAGTTTTCATAAGCTGCTGATCGGTCGATTATCCTTCAGAGAACCACCCTTAGAACATAAGTGTTGCTCTTTAAAAGTATCCCTACATTTATAAATATCTCGAACATAAATGTCACGGGGCGGACCGTGACTCCGCTAAGGACATCGACTCGCCGAATCTCGCTATTTTAAGCCCCAGAGCGCCAATAGTGGGAATTATTAAATTATAGTCTTTAAAGTCATAAAGTTATGATCTATTTATTACTTCCTATGGTTAAAGGCGGTTGGTTGCTGGTGTCGTCATCGCCTGAAAACGGTACCATAGCTTTAATTCGTAAAATGCGAGCGATTACGAACATAACGAATTCGTAGATATGTGCAAATTGTGCAATCTCTACGTACATCTGTAGAGATAAACCATTTATCTTTACAGTCAACGACAAAATACCAACACTCTACACTAGTCTTATTCACGTAGCTAGATGACAATTATAAAAATTATAGACCTAAGGTGTAATCTAAATAATTTCATTAGATTTTAGTGACTTGATTGACCTACTAAAAATCGATTTTTCGTAAATTATTTGTATAGACCTCCACTAACAGTTAAGGCGAATAGTAGGGTGGAGAGTGGCGCCACTACTTATTTAATTTAATCATTAAGTTATACAAAGGAATTATCAAAAAATGGGACCGCTGGTAGACGATACCTATTACAAGCTTTTATTTAATGTATCTGTAATAGTTTTTTTGTGTTATTCAATCAAAAACCTTGTTTGGAGAGCTTGGTGGCCACCAATAGGAACTAAACTCTTGAAACAAGTATCTGCCTAAATAATACAGTACAAAACTATTAAAGATACATTTAAAAACAGCTTATGATAGATATCGTCTACGTGCAGTCCGATTTTTTGATAATTCCTTTGTGTAACGTAATTATAAAATTAAGTATGTAGTGGCGCCACTATCACCCCTACTATTCGCCTTAAAGCCTTTTCTTGAGTAATAAATAAATAATACCTACAAGCAGATAGGTAGGTAATAGAAAATGAAGAACAAATAATAAAAACACGCAAGCCTCTTGATGATGATGATGTCGTAAGTTACGATTTCAATTTGCATAACCAATTATTTTGGTCATCTCTATTACGTTCCGTTCTACGCAAAACTAATTATCCCTGACTTTACAAAAAAAAAAATTCTATTTTTTATTCCGTGTGGATTATAATTTAGTTTTTGATAATTTGAGTGGCGTACTGTAATTCTATAGGTTAATTATTATACTGAAATGGAAATAAAATTTATTTGAATTTTCGAAATATTTATGCGAGTCAGTTGAAATGAAACGCAGTCCATCTGTTAGGAAGCGTCCTACGTGAAAAAGACTATAAACAGGAACAAGAAGTAACTTCTAAGAGTGTGATTTACAATGTTCAGCAAACTTTGTACTTACTAGCTACAGGTAGAAAATACAGGCAGCAGTTACATCTTCATAAGAAACATCATAGAAGGAAGACGAGGAAGGGAAACATCAAGAATTAGCTATATGAGTCAGATCAAGGAGAAAGTCGCTGTCAAGTCGTACAATTAATGATTAAACGAACTTACGTGTACGTGAAGTTCTATCATAATTATACGAAGTGCTTAGTCCGAAGAGGTTAGTAGAATTAGATATTATTAGAACACATGTAGTACGCTCAATAGTAGATACTACCACACTATAAGTTGAAAGTTTGCCACAGATGGCAACCCTAAATCGTTAAAAATTTCCTACTGTCAGTTTGGTAACTCGTTTCTAGCTACCTACTTTTCCTGCGCCAGGTTCACTCCGCTGTTCTTCATTTAGTTCAGAACAATCTTTTTGCAATATTTCCGAAACTTTTGGGCTATTCAGGGAGGGTGGGTTTTGTCTACTAACCTCTTCGGACTAAGCACTTCGTATAATTATGATAGAACTTCACGTACACGTAAGTTCGTTTAATCATTAATTATACTCGTGCTTAGTCCTCTAGGTTAGTAGAATTAGATATTATTAGAACACATGTAGATGTTGAGAGCAACAGGTGTAGGAAATTATTGTAAAATAAAATAATTGGTTAAGTACCATAATTATTCATTTATATTTCACAAAAGTATTTTAATGATAATTAACAAAAATAGGTAAATAAAGTTTACAATTACTTACATTTACCTACGCTTACTTATTGATCATCGAGTACATATAGTTCTTGCTAAAGCTGTATTATCCTCATCATTGATTACAGGTCTATTATAAAATTTGGCGAATGTAGTGGAATTGCCGGTCCATCCTGCTGTTTGCCTAATGATGTCTAGGTTGACTCCAAGTTTGTGAGCTTTAGAAGTTGCTGCATGGCGAGTGCTATGCGAAGAGAATACGGACACGTCAATTCCACTATAATTTAACATACACTTAATCCACCTACTGAGTGTTTGTGAGGATACAACATTGTGAGGTTTACGAAAACTAACAAAAAGTTCGCTAGATGTCCTTAAACTATTGGTTTTTTCTATATATGTTGTAAGGGTTTTCCCCGGACATATACCAGGTCTATCAACAAAGAATGGTAAGTATAGAGTAGGTTGCTTAGATCCTGCTCTTGACGTTTTAATTAACTCTGATATTTTGATTACTATTTGATTATCGAGTGTAACAATGTGATCAATTTTAATTTTTGATAGTGTTTGAATCCGATGAGCAGTAACAAGTGCTAGTAATGTTACACATTTTTTTGAAAGGTATTCCAAGGAAAGACTTTCATTTGGATAGAGGGATTCGAGATAATTTAATACAACACTTGCATCCCAAGTGGCGTTGTAACGTGGCAGTGGAGGTCTTAATCTATAGACTCCTTTACAAAATCTGGAAATCCTATCGTCATCTGACATAATGTTACCCACAATAAGCGCTAATGCACTTCTATGGGTGTTGATGGTGCCGAATTGCCCACCATCATTGAAAATTTGCGTTAGAAATTCAATAATAATCGGGATAGATGGTTCGTACATATTAATGTTATAGGCAGTACAAAAAGCAAACCATTTTTTAAAACAAACATCATACTGCTTCAGAGTGTTTTGCGACCAAGAGGCCATGATAATTTCGATAGCAGAATCGGGAATTAGTCGTTGCAGCATCGCCGCCCGGACAAAAGCCCTGCAACCAGGGTAGTGTGGGCTTGGATGTTTCGATTGCTGGAACGAGGAATGATTACATCATTAGAATTCAATGTAATTTTATCTGAAGCGAGTAGTCTGATAAATAAAGGGTACCAGGGCTGGGTCGGCCAGTTGGGAACAACAACTATACCCTCGGCTTTGTCTAATATAATTTTACGAAGTGTTTTTAGGATAACAGCTACTGGAGGAAATGCGTAAAACAAATGATTGGACCAGTTCAGCGTGAAGGCGTCTATGGCAACGGCTTCCGGATCTCTTTGCCAGGAAACAAATTTGTCACATTTTTTATTAATGCGGGTAGCAAATAAATCTATTTGGGGTGTAAGTAATTTGTCTTTAATTTTTTGAAAACCAGCATCTGTTAGTTCCCATTCTACGTCAGGATGGGTTCGTCTAGATTCTCTATCTGCAACATAATTTTCCGATGATTTTATGTACGAAGCTACTACCATAATTTTTCGGTATTCGCACCACTGCCATATATTTTTCGAGACTAGAGTTAAATGGGGGTATTGAATACCCCCCATACGATTAATATAACTAACTGCTGTTGTGTTATCAGTTCGCAGCAATATCTGACAGTTAAAGTAATTATTTGCAAAAGTTTTGAGTGCAAAGTAGGCTGCCAATAGTTCAAGCTGATTAATGTGCAATTTTTGTTCCGCAGAAGACCAACTACCACTAGCTGTATGTTCATTGCAGGCAGCGCCCCAACCCATCGTTGAGGCGTCAGAAAATATTTCTAATACGTAATTATCATTTCTGATTCTGTGAACGGAAGTCGTAATTACGCTTAGCCACCAGTTTATGTCGGGTAATAGGGATTGAGGTATATTCATAAAACTATCGTAGTTATTTAAACTTTTTTGCAAGTTAAGGAACTTACAGCGTTCTAGTTCCTTTGTGTAGAGCCACCCATATTCTATAGCAGGGCACGCAGATACTAATAACCCTATGAGTTGGGCAAATTTTCTTATTTTGCATCGTTTTAATTTTTTTAATGTCTCTAATTCTGATTTTATTCGTAGCCTCTTATCTAAGGGGAGGCTGAGTTGCCATTTATGGGTGTCTATAATGTATCCTAGGTATTTGCAAGATCTAGAAGGAATTGCCATACTTTTTTCATGGTTTATTATGAATCCTAATGCCCTGAGTAATGTTTGAGAAGTCTGGATGTTCTGTAAACATTCTTGAAATGTCAATCTGGTTAAAAACAAATCATCTAAGTAGATCGATGATATGTACCCGCAAGAGCGAAGTAACCTCACAACTGGCTTCATTATTTTGGTAAAAATGTATGGAGCAGTGCAAATTCCGAACGGGAGGACATTAAACTCGTACATTATGTTTCCAATGAGAAAACGTAGGTATTTCCGTGAATCTGGATGGATTTTTACTAAAAAGTAGGCATCTTTTAGGTCTAGACTTGACATATAACAATCTTTAGAAACAAGTTTGAGCGCTGTGCGAATATCCTCTAATTTGAAATGTTGTGTATCAATAAATTTATTTAATTTCTTTAAATTTAAAATTAATCTCATCTTCCCATTAGGCTTTTGTATCATAAAAACACGGGACAGAAATTGATTGGGACACTGCAAACATTTTGATATTGCTCCTATAGATTCTAGGTTCGCGATTGTTTCGTCTAGATATGGTCTCTCAGCATCTGTAAAGTTATTTACAGGTGAGTGCGTCTGACGTACAGGTTGGATAAACTCAATCTTATAGCCTTTAATCCACGACAAAATGGTCCTATCATCAGTTAATAGCGACCATTGTTTATAAAAGAGAGTAAGTCTACCAGCATACTGTACCTCATCTACTGGCGGCGGTTCTGCTTGGACCGTTGCGTGTAGTTTTGCGACGAGGTCGCACGCGGCGGAGCGTTCTGAGACGCAGGCGGTTGCTGGCGAGGCGGCTGGGTCGTCGGTTGCCTGCGGGATCGGCCCCTCGCCCTCCAGTTTAAATGTCTGCCCGATGGACCTGCTGAGGTAGTAGGTTTCGGTTTCTTAACGGCATCTGGTTTCAAGTCTGAAGACGACTTGGTCACGGCCTTCGCCGTTTTAATGGTTTCGGTAAAGTCTTTCCCGAATAGAAACTGGTCAATTTTTGTTGTAGACAACTGTTCTTTAAGTTCTTTGCGAACAGAATATAGCGCGAAGTTTCGGCGCATTTCGGATTCGGAATATTGTATGTCGCAGAATATCCGACCGACATCCATTAATTCTTTTATAAGATCATTGTCTTTGTCCTTTTTGGCGAGCTGATCGGAAATTATCTTCCCTAGACAGGAAATTCCAGCTGCCATTTGCTTCTGTCGGGTTTCGATAGCCTTGTCTCTTTTGACTACTGCATCAGGCACCGCAGCTTTAATTTCCGCGTTCAGTTGCGGTGCTGATATATAAGAACAGTTACCTGGGATATTCTTCTTGATAAGTTCTGCACGCATGTTCTTATCTAACCCAGTCGTCACCACGTGGGTGAATCGTGTTGCCACGTCTTTATTTATGTCTGGGCCATATTCCACGGTGACTGTCGGATCCTCACCCAGAATATCTGTGATATCTTCTGTTGGAGGTTCTTCCGAATCGCAGACTTCTATGGTCAAGTCTGGAGGTATTTCTTTGGGGGCTGCCGTAGGCTGTGGTAAGCAGTCATCGTTCGCCTCTGCGTTTACAACCGCGTTTGTGGTTACAACCTCGTCTGTAACAAGGAGACCAGGAGTTTATTTACAAGACCGCATTGATATAAACTATTTGTAACAAGATAGTCTCGTTGACTTCTTATTTGTCCCAAAGAAAATATTTTACCAATGCGGCGAGATAGTCCTACAGACTACTCTGGTGCATTGCATTTACAGGCTTAAGGAAGCACTTTTGAAATTATTGCAGTGAAGTAGTCCCATAGACTACTCTGTTACAATAGTGTTAGGTTACAGAAACCTCGGGTAAGGTATCGCTTATAAATCATTGCGAGGAAAATAGTCTCACAGACTACTCTGATGCAGTGATGATTCAGTTAAAGGTCAAGTTATTGGCATTCATTGCGGCAAGATAGTCCCACAGACTACTCTGATGCAATAATTTAAATTCATGCGGCAAGATAGTCCCACAGACTACTCTGATGCATCTTATTACCAGGCCCGTAAAAGATCTTTGCGGCGAGATAGTCCCTCAGACTACTCTGGTGCAATATTTATTAGGCGGCGTAAAATGATTTGCTTATGAATGCGGCGAATAATCCCAAAGATTTTCTGATACATTCATTTTTAGCGTTTTATAAAATTTAGAGGGTACTTACGATTTTCGGATCGGACCGGTGAAGAATCCCGCGATGAATTCGATGAGCAGCTCGATGATCCACTTGATGACGAAGAACTTATCGTGGGAACATTGTTTCGTCTATCTAAGCGTGATTTTTTAATACTTTTCTCCAATTTTAATAACTTTTTTATAACAAAGTCCATGTCATGCCGACGCTTCGACATGACGGCGGTTTTTATTTTTTCACACCGATGAACAATGTTTTAGGAGAGGTGTGGTGTGGTTGAACACTAAAAAACGAATGAAGAACAGCGGAGTGAACCTGGCGCAGGAAAAGTAGGTAGCTAGAAACGAGTTACCAAACTGACAGTAGGAAATTTTTAACGATTTAGGGTTGCCATCTGTGGCAAACTTTCAACTTATAGTGTGGTAGTATCTACTATTGAGCGTACTACATGTGTTCTAATAATATCTAATTCTACTAACCTAGAGGACTAAGCACGAGTATAATGAAGTAAAAGAGACTGCGTTGGAAAGAGAAAAGTGCAGGAAAATTGCGTCATTGCACGTACATAAGCTAAACTATTTAAATAAATAAATAATAAATAAATAATGCAGCATTATCTAGCCCCAAGCTAAGCAGAGCTTGTGTTATGGGTACTAGATAACTGATATACTTAATACAATACATTACATAGATAGATATTTTTTATTAGACATAGAAAACATCCAGAACGCCCTGGGCAAATGTCTTCAAATCGTACAAACATTTGTCCCGAGGCGGGAATCGAACCCGCAACCTCTTGCGTCGCAGACTTTCGCCCGCTGCGCCACAGAGGTCGTCATTTAATCACACTAATATTATAAAGGCGAAAGTTTGGATGGATGTTTGTAACTTCTTCACGTCAAAACTACTGAACGGATTGGACTGAAATTTCGTATGGATGTAGTTCTAGGCCTGAAATGTAAGATACGTTTCATCCCATAGGTAAATCAGATCCCATGGGGTAGAAATAACCTTTAACATTTCCATATAAACAATGCGTGCGAAGTCGCGGGACGACACAAGTTTATAATAATAGTCTACTGCTTTTCAAGTTAACGGAACTCTCAATTCTTTCCGTTCCTCCAAAACATTCATTTTCTAAACCAAACCGTGTAAAAAGACAGTAACAGTCGCGAACCGTGAATAAATTTCGCCCTGTCGCCGTGCGACGAACAGCGGCTATATTTAAACGAGACATCCTGTCTTGGACAATTACAGCTAGCTTTTTAATTCGAAGGGGCTTTAATGGCGGGGAATTAAATTGGGGTTCGTGCATTATTCAATTATTGTGCTCTGGGTCAATCTGGGGCACGTGGGATATGGACAGACATCTTAGGGAACGGCAGCGTCTTGAACAAGACGTGAAAACTACGACAAGTCAGACGATGAAAGAAGCTTTCGTTTACTGGACTTTAAGAATTGGCTGATACAAGAATAATCTATGTTTATTTGCTGTCGAGTGTAGTTGTTATTTATTTCTATTAATTGATTGTAATTTTCTTTGTAAATAAAGATTTATTAATGTATGTATTGTATTAAGTATATCAGTCATCTAGTACCCATATAACAAAAGTTCTGCTTAGCTTGGGGATAGATAATGCTGTGCGAGTTAATGCTGCACCATTATTCATTTATTTATTTCTTGGAGATGATCTGACTTGGCCAAGCAACACTTGTAAACCGGAACATTTACCAAACATTTTTTTTTGTAATTACATATTACAAAAACAATCCTACTAATACTATAAATGCGAAAGTTTAAATGAATGATTGTTACCACGCATCTCCGTAACAACTAAGTGGGTAGTTTAGGTTCTACAATTTAATTACCAAAAATTAACCTCCGAGGGGGTTTAAAAAGGGTGGTAAAGTTTCTTTGCACAATTATTATTTCTTGATTCGATTCACTCAAAACTCTGTTTAAATAAACTATAAAGTAAATAATGTCACTTTTTTTTATATAAAACTAGGTTTTATATAAAACTAGGTTTTATATAAAACTAGGTTTTATATAAAACTAGGTTTTATATAAAACTAGGTTTTATATAAAACTAGGTTTTATATAAAACTAGGTTTTATATAAAACTAGGTTTTATACAAAACTAGGATCTGAAATTTCCACGCGGCGAAGCCGCGGGGCGTAGCTAGTATACATTATACGTATTTTGTACCATAAAAATCTTGTGATATTTGTTTCGGTACCTACTCACATTCGTTTGATCTTTATTTTGTAATTTAAGTGTAAATATTAAATAACTAATTTAGGCCTATCACATGATTTGCTAAAACTTCCTAAGTATGACATCATGATAAATACGTATGAGTCTGTTGCTGACGAAGCAAGCAATCTCCCTGTCTCCAACACATTGCTACCGTCAACATGAACATCTCGTAATCTCGTTATATCCCGATTACACAAGTTTCAGTAAACTTTCTCCGTGCGACTGCCGAAAACAAACGCGGAAGATGACTTTAACATAACAGAGATGCAGCAACCATCTGCGACCGGCGCAAGTAAACATCGTAAACCTGCCTTTAAAGTTACACGTTTGATTAGGTATGGAATCTGTACGTAAAGCTCAAACGGATGACGCAGCTATTTCACCATCACTTTGTTTGTGTCAAATCAATCACATTTATTTCAGACTACACAGTCCATATAACGAGAATAATTGACAAAACATCACAGAAACAAACAAATAACAATAGGTAAATTGAATACATTAAAAAAATATTAAATTACAATAAATTAAATTGAAATTGACACACTAAAACAGTAGGTACCTATGGTAATAACAATTTTGGCAGCCTTATGAAAAATATAACCATGCTCAAAGACTTGGTTTAGCATGCACTGCCAATATTTTGACTTGACGGGCAGGGCAGTGCACGCCCTCTCGCCATTCGCAAACCGCACAGCAGGGGAGTACCCCACGCGCGAGGAGCAAACCATTCGGTACAAAATGTCATCTACAATGGTATGTGCCTGTATCAATCTCGGATCTTATATCTGTTCTGTGTACACGAACTAGGAAGTGTATTCTAGTTCTATTGTCTAGACTAGACGAATACAATTGGCCGCAATCTGTGTACTGGATGCGTGAAGTTTTGTAATTGTGTCACAAAACAAGCCAGTGTAATGCCACTTTACAAGAAGTATCGCCAAGTACCTAGACATAAAGCAGTTTCTAAGATCACAGAACAGGTAAATTGCTAAAAGCTACTACTGACTGAATGTCCAATACGCGTTTATTAAAAAACTTTTTCATGTTTACATTTATTGTAATTATTAAGGAAGTAAAAAAATATGATTTGATTGGATATATCTCGTTCGTTCGATAGCGAAATGTTACTAAAATTTGTCCGAGATCAAAGCAAATCATCGTTTATTTGCAAGAATACAAAATTCAGATAAAAACAATACCTACTATGTCAGATCTTATCACTATTTTAGTAATGACTTAATGAGGATTCGTAACGTTTTTAGTTGAGAATACGAATATATACTAGTTCTATTGAAATTGCTAAAACGTTACGGATCCTCATTGTATTCAGCCTGCGCGCAGGCGCGCACATATTATGCGAGTCATATAATTATATTAGTCATTTACGTTACAATTCAAATTTCCAAATATTCGTTCACCAAATAAAAACAATTTTCAAGTAGTAGTATTACCTCTTAACTTTTTCTTAAATATTTTTTCATTTAGTTCCTTTAATTCTTCCGGTAATTTATTGTAAATAGCGATGCACAATGTTATAAACATTTATTTTATAAGTCTTTATGGCACTGGTGTTTGTGGAGCAAATTTTTAAACCAACGCCTTTTTTGCCGATTTATCACATCGCTACGTTTTTGAAAGTAGATCTAAATCGAATCTAAAACAAACTGAATCGAATCGAATCTAAAACAAACTGTGAATTGGAAATGAAAAAGACGCGAACCGTTCTTAGTTGCTTCCGAATACGAACGACCAGATACATTCGCACTACCCACACTGTTCAGGGTTCACAAACGCATTAATTTTATTAGGTCACCAGAAAGAAGCACTCTAGAGATTGCGGGAGCATTTCAATACTCTTATCTCAACCACTATTGCACATTACATTAGCAAAGTAACGTCTGAGAAATGAGAATACGCATCAAAAATATTGCATCATAAAACTCTTCCTCACCAGCACACAGTTATGTCCACACCTGAAAATGCCCCGAGAGTGGGCAAAATCCCTCTAGTTTGGGGAAATGAGAGGGATTTTGCCAATACCACGCTTGTCAGGCGGATTGGTAATCGCAGAGGAGGTGTTAATATAACACTAAAGGACGCTGCTGGCCTTCTTCTGGTAGGTTCCTGTCGTCTTCGGCTCTTACGACCTCCACGAGCCGATTCGAATATGAAACCTTGCTTGGCGTCGAGTTTCAGATATAAGTGTAAGCAATATTTATTAAAGGAAGGATCTCAATTCGACAAGTAATGCAAATAACGTATAAAATGACGCGGAAACAGAGTTAATTTTAGGTTATGTATGGGCGGTTCGTTTACAAACATTCTACATCGAGTTTGGCTAGCGTTTAGTACTCCAGGTTGAGAGCTACGGCGTAACAGATAGAAACAGTTCAGTCACTGTTCAACTGAGTTAAAGCAACACAGAAAGACGGGCGTCGATCGAAGATTCTAGTCAAATTTTGGATCAGCTTATTCGTAAAGCTTCCCGTCTAAACCATAGCCCATAACACTTATCCCCAAGAGCAACGGGCACATCATGAGAGGGTTGCTTTCAGCCCACCCTTGCGTAGAATTTGTTCCGCGCGATTATGCCCTAATGTTTAAGTACAGGGATGTGTCTCTAGAGGAAACTTAACGAGAGGAGAACACTTATGGTGAGGGGGTAAGGAGGACATTTTCTATTGTTCCAAATATTCAGTATTAAAGATGAATCACGATAAGATCGGCCTTCGCATAAAGGCGGGATCCATACTTTGCTATCCATCTAATTGGAAACATAACGAAGTTATCCTTTTGCTGCGAGATAATTGAAGTAAATCGAGACAATTTCTCCGTAAACGTCTCCTAAATCCTGGCATCCGGTAAACGACAATAGAATAAGCTTTTTTCCAATATCCCGTGTAACTCAATACCGGATTCACAATTACACAATATTTAGCTTTGTAATCGGACATTCGACCTTAATATAGTAATAGGGCCGAGGGTCGCTGACCTGCATTTGGCGGTAATGTACTGATAAGAGTTTATGTGCCATGTTATTTGGCGATTGCAACATTTGCAACTCTAGATGGGTAGGTCTGTTTAATCGCAGACTGGAGTGTTCAGGTGCTGCGTCTAATTCTAACTCAGAATGGGGGCGATATGCTGAAACCGTGTTCTATGACGACTGTTCCATGCAAAATAATTGCACGTCTAAATTTTGGACTCATCCTGTGCTCAAGCTTTTAGAGCGAAAACTGGGACTTCGCGAGTTTATTAGCAAAGGTAACTTAATAGAGAAACTACCTCTAACTAACTTATTAGAGAAATTATTGCGAATGTGGGCTACTATCATTGGCCTTTGTGGGGCAGAGAGTGAAGGAAGACTTTAGAATTACATATTGACATTAGACTTTATATATTATAATGCTCTATCTCTATTAGGATCGGGTTTTATTCTCACCGCAGGACAAATGCTTGTATGATTTGCTAATATTCTGGGTGTATTTGATTCCCACTAGTAGTCAACAAGCGCTACTTTTCAGCTAGGATAATAATGTCTGAATTCTAGACATTCTAGTCTGCATCTTTAGTCGAAATCGAAACTACACGGCCCTACGAGGCCCTACAACTAAGCGATACATACTTTTATCAAACCGTCCAGTCAATCAGTGTTCTTAATAGTGTTGTATCTCTTAAGCCGATATAATGATCGTAAAGCGACTCACAGCTCGTTAACGCCGAAAGCAAAGCAAGCAGTCAAACTCGAGTAATGAAATCATCAAATTCAGGAATGCAGCAACAAGGGAACTGTGCGCTTCGGTAATGTTTTACAAAACTGGTGCATCAGGAAGTTACAACTAACACACTAAACTGATACTTATTCCAACAGTATACGGTTTAATTTGTGTTGCCATGTGTGTGGGTGGCACTGCAGTTTTGGTTTCTGTTAGAATTTCCCCGGGATTATAATAGAAAATTGTTAATGGAATGCGCGGGCAATAGAACGCATTCTTTCACAATCTTTTTTGTGACATTTCAATTGTAAAAGCTTAAATATAGACCCTCACGGCAACTGGGTGTAAATAAATAAATAGTGCTGGACAATCCACACAGCATCATCTAGCCCCAAGCTAAGCAGAGCTTGTGTTATGGGTACTAGATGACTGATATACATGATACAATACATAGATAGATATGTATACATAGAAAATATCCAGAAAACCCGGACCAAATATTTGCAGATCGTACAAACATTTGTCGCAACCTCCTGAGTCGCAGACGCACCTTCGCCCGCCGCGCCACGTCGATCGTGAATGTGATAAAAGTATTGCAAATTTTGCGCCAACAAGACCTGGATGCTGTCAGCCCAAGAATTTTACGAGTAGCACAGGTAACACCCAGCAATAGGTAAATGATGATGATTATGAAAATGACTATGAATCCGATGCCACCTAAATCACTTTTCACATGTAAACAAGCCTATATCGAGGTGGGCACTAGGCATGACCACGTGACACTAGCTGCGAGCTAGTAAATAAATGCTACGTGTAAATATAGACCCTCACGTTCACTCACCCGAGCTCAATTGATACCACAATGCAAGTGCCTATTGTTTGCTATTGCTGGCCATGTTCCCTTTTCTTGGATCAAACTTTGGTTTACAGATTTAATTGCATTGATTTGATATGAATCAGTTGAGCTACCTGTAGACTGTTTGCAACAGTCTGCAGTTAGCTCAATTGTTTCAATTGTAAATACTAGTATAATTTTCTATGTGAATGAAGGCTTAAGAGGCCAGCGGAAGGCGACTTGTCCATACAAACGTAATACCAAAATTATTTCTAATTCAAGCATATTTCCACTATATTATTGTATTATTTGTATTCAAATAGTATTTATCTAGGTTCCTGGATAGTTTTTTTTTTCAAAATACTTACCGAAAATTAAATAAAAGCCAATCGCATTTTGCAATTTTTAAGACAAAATTGGCCAGTTTTCTTCCTATTTGTTTCGTAATAAAAACAACAATATCTTATGTGTTATTTGTTTGGGAACATAGGTAATATTGTCTAGTTACAGAATAACAACACTTTGTGAAGAATACAAGAAGTTTTCAGTCATCATTTTTGGTATTACAGAACACAGCGAAATTCATACCAAATTTTAAACGGCAATCATGCTATCGCGCACGCACGGGGCGGGGTGCAGGGCCGGGGGACGGGACACTTCGGTTGTGTGATCGCTCGTCGCTCGGACAGACACACTAATGCAACGTGTATTTACACGGGGCGCCCCGCCACCGCTCGGGGACTTTCGCTCGAGGTCGTCGTCGTAGGGGTAGGAGAACATAGATAGGTTCTTATAGTATGGTAGGAGAGGCTAGGTATTATTATTTAGTAAGTATACTATTTTCTAAATCAGTGTGTCTGACAAGTTACGGTGCTGTGCGTGCGTAGGTATTTGTTTGTTCACTATTCTATAGACCTGTGCCACTGACTTGGATTGAGATTTGCCGATTTGTTGTTTGGAAACAATAACCTACCTCCTTAGGTACATTACTTACATACCTAGAGGTACCTACCTACTACGACTTTGGCGTGCTTTGGCTTTGTTTACGGACTTTGATATTTTTCACTTACGGTTTGGTTAATGATATTATGGACTCGGAACGTTGGGATGTAGGTAGGTATCTCACAGTAAGTAGGTAGGTACTTACTTACCTACCTACCTAAATTATTTTATTATTAGCTAGTTGTTTTCTTATTTTAAAGTAAATACCTACATACCTACCTAATACTTACCTGTTAGGTACCTACCTACCTAGGTGGTAGGTAGGTACCTACCTACCTAGGTGGTAGGTAGGTACCTAACATGTTGTTTAGATATATGTACCTATCATAAGATAGGTAGGTACCTACAATGTAGGTATGTGAAGTAAGGAAGTACTAGGTAGGTAGGTATCCAGGCGCGATCGCAGCCCAAGACTTTGGGGGGGGGGGGTCACACTTGGTGCGGGCCGTAGCACCAAATGTACTTGTAGGCGGTTGCAGACCCCACCGAAAACCACTTAACTTTATCGGCGAGCGGAGCGAGCCGCGGAAAATTTATACTCAACTCCCAACAATAGTAGGTATAAGTTATAGCGAGCGAAGCGAGCCTCGAAATTTTTGAGATGTTTTCTGAAGTTTGGGCAAAAGTAAGCAAGAGTAGGTCTACTTGCTTACTCTCGCCCGCATCATTTATTTTGTTGTTG
Organism: Eupithecia subfuscata; assembly: GCA_963564075.1. Taxonomy (NCBI): domain Eukaryota; kingdom Metazoa; phylum Arthropoda; class Insecta; order Lepidoptera; family Geometridae; genus Eupithecia; species Eupithecia subfuscata. The sequence goes on along the minus strand of OY751115.1, from coordinate 14,681,403 downwards.
ATAGGTATCTATAAAAAATAAATTATAGCGATCGTAGCAAGCCCTGAAAATCTTAGAGACTTGCGGTAGTAGATATAAAGCTATGAATATAAATAGGGGCGAGCGGAGCAAGGGCATCAACAAAAAATTGAAAATTACAAAAAAGATATGGAAAAAATGTAGCGGCGAGCGGAGCGAGCCGCCGAAATTTTTGTTACTTTTTCGGGTAACTACCCGAGCAAAATCATGTTAAACACACTGGACCAAATACAGAGAAGGACAAAATACTATCGGCGAGCGGAGCGAGCCGCAAAATGCAGTGTTTTGCATATTGGCCGCAAAAATGACATCCCTTCCCCCAACTCCCAACCCAACAATAGGAAGTATAAGTAATGGCGAGCGAAACGAGCCTCAAAAATGTTGGAGATTTTTTCTGATGTTTGGGGAAAAGTAAGCCAGAGCCTATGACAAAATAAAGTGAGCGAAACCTGCCCCGAAAATTTTAAAAAGTTTGCGGTGGTAGATATAAAGCTATGAATATAAATCGGAGCAAAGGAGATTAACAAAAAATTAGAAATACAAAAAAGACATCGAAAAAGATGTAGCGGCGAGCGGAGCGAGCCGAATTTTTTTTCCCTTTTTCGGGTTGTCACAAACTGGTTCAGAAAATAAATAACAGCGAGTGGAGCGAGCTCTGAATGAGCTGCAGCCTTTTTTGAAATTGGTGAGGTAGCGTCCATGCAAGACCCTTATGCTAGAAGCTTGAAGCTAAATTATGAGCTACTTGCTTCTGCCCGCGGCTTCGCACGCTTCTTTCTATGGAAACGTTCAAAGGTAATTTCTATCCCATGGGAACTGATTTATGGGATAAATAGTAGCCTATGTTTGATTCCAGGCTTAGAGCTACACCAATGCAAAATTTTAGCTCAATCTGTTCAGTAGTTTTGGTGTGAAGACGTAACAAACATCCATCTATCCATACAAACTTTCGCATTTATAATATTAGTGTGAAGAACAATTTTAAAGTTTCACGAATAACAACCAAATATGCGAACAACAGACCAGACACCATATAGAATCAACGAAATTTTTTATGATCTGGCTGTGCGTGTGAGTTGTTTGGTATTAGATATTTTGCAGTTGCAAACTAGCCTGAAACGGAGAAGGAGTCCTGAACTAGAGCAAACCAGAAGCTTATCAAAACAGCAGAATGTTATCAGAGGCAAGCAGAGCGTGCTGCGATAATTTTTGGTTTTTGTTAGATTTTGGGCAACTTTTTAGAAAATTTGGCAAAGTGACCTAAAGCGGGCCGGGTTTTGAGCTTTGGATCATAGTCAGAAGGAACAAATGTTATCAGCGACCAGACCAAAACGCGAAAATTTTGTTGTCTACTAATTTTTTGTACTGGTTGACAAAGTGACCTCGCAGATTATTTGTTATATTTTGTGCTTTTTATTGTGGTGGTTGGATTGATACAAACTGACTATAGCGGACCAGCCAGACCAATAAAATTGGGAACGTTGCCTCTGTGCTAATCAAAATACAGAGCACAAATAACAGTAATATCGGCGAGCGGAGCGAGCCGCGATTTTTTTTATTGCTGCAGTTGGTAACCATAATCAATGTAACGGAAGTAAACAGGAAAAAATTAGACGTTTTTTACGTGTAAGTATTCTTAGGTAAGTATACAAAACGTACCTACAACTAAATTATAAATATTCGAAATTTAAAAAATCGTTATTCACAAGTTGAATCTCTCGGTTTCCAGAATTATCCCTTTTCGGTTTAATAAACCCTTTCCGTGGCATCCTGTGTATATTTTATCACACTCATATTTTGAGTTTGGATGTAGGTAGATGTTTTTAAAGTTTGGATATAGATGTTTAGAAGTTTTCGCGTAAAGAAGTACCTAATCAACACATACCAATCCATCAATCCATACCTACTTGTTTTATAAGTATCTTTCACACTACCTAGGTATATTTTTGACTAGCTAGGTAGGTACCATAACAAATTTCGTAGTGTTTAGCCGATATGGTTACCCCACAAGGCTTTACCAAAATCGTAAATTGATTTGTTTTTTTGATAAGTAAATAAATGTGTCAAGTCAAAATCAAATGCTTTTTAAAATAAATGAAAGTGTCAATCAATCAATGAACAAAAAAGTGTTTACGTTTATATCCTTGCCTTTTATTTTCTTGTCAGAAATTCACTATACCTACTCGTGTATTTAATCCTAAATTTAGGTATATCCTAGGTATTGCAGAAGCAGAACCGTATGACGAACCTACCTACACTCCATCCAAATTCGGTTAGTTTACAAAAATGTCACACCGATTTTTGCTGGAGTATACGTAGGTGCTTACATACTACCTAAGTACGTATTTCCTGATCGATCAGTTTAGTTAGGTTCTAGGTACCAATGATATTACCTACATTTGGGTTCTACATAGGTACCTACCTAGGTACCTAGGTAAGTATTTCTTGAGAAATACGTAGGTAGGCCTTGTAGAGAAACTTGAAGAAAAAAACGCGCTATCAAACTAAACATTCAAGTAGATTTTTTTAAAATACACTTGCACTTCCCAAAATGTAAGTACCAAGGTACCTATGTAGGTATGAAACGCAAATAGTATGCCTAAAGAAATAGGTAGGCAAATTTAGTACCTAGTCTAGTATCTAACCTACCTGCCGCTTTCGATAGCAGAGGCAAGGTAATATTATTACCGTGGCAGAGGCAAGGTAATATTATCCTATAAGTAATCCGACTTCATACAAACGGGCGAAACGCGAGCTATACCTACGCGCCTCGATCTCGGCATGCGCTCAGCATGCAGACAGTCGCGGCTGTGCCGCAGTGACGAACGGATGGTGTGATGTTTTTTTAACAATAACCGCGCGATTTTTTCTCTAAAAATAAGTTCAGGTACATATTTAATAAAGTAGCTGCAGGTATCTATAACCAAGTAAAAGATATTCCTTTTTCTCCAAAAAAATCTCCTAAAATTTAATAATAAAGCATTTTGTAGGTACGTCTCAGTCGAGGCGCAAATATTTTTCGGTCGCAAATTTATAAGACCGATTTGTTATTCAAACATAAACAGGTTTTTTAATTAAATCTACCAATCAAAAAACAACACGCATTTTTATTGAACACTTCCCATTCAATTCACAAAGTATTTTATTTGTTTATATAAAAAAAGTACCTTCTTAAATTTGCAATCACAAAACTAAATGGAAACACAAAGTAGGTAATTGTAATTAAAATAGTGGAGGCGGGCAGCCCTATCGCATGTTTACCTACCGCGCGGCTGTAGGCATTTATTTCAAAGATACGGCCGAGTCCAAATACTGTTGGATAATATTACCGTGGCAGAGGTGTATACCTACTCACGCACACGCACAAGCACGGCACTATGGATGGTTGTGTTCACGTATGTAGTACACCTACCGCGTCCCGCGCGCGCCTGCATCAACTAAACAGAGATAGCGATATTCGGGGCGATTTTTGCACGCGCCTCGAATTGAAGTTGCGATCGAGGTCCGCCGGACTCTTAAGTCCAAAAAAAAATAAAAAATTGTCTGAGAGACGAAGATGACGGGAAATGTGTACCTTCTAGACTGGGCCTTAACATCAGGGGACACAGGCGACTTATTTTTTATTTTATTGCAGTTGATTTTATAACGGTAATTCGTTTGACCACCGTCACACTTAAGAAAGCGAAAATGTGGCCACGGATTGGAGCACGCAACTGATTCTTTTCCTGATGGGAATGGCAAGTTGATGATATTATAGGCTTTGCTTGGTCTTCAAAGGACCTCTTAGAACAGACCAGGCAAAAATACCTAAGCATATCCTACCAGATATTAAAATCAAAACATCTTTTGGTAAATTATGTTGTTTCCGATAGCAATGAAAAAGGAAAACCGCCTCCCGCTATTTGACACAACTGCCGCGTCTGTTTACTCTGAAATGAAACACTACTGAAATGAGTCCAAAAGGACCACGGCACCGCCTCAAACGAACAAAAAGTGCATCGCTGCGGCCCTCGTTAAATTAGCACGTTCTGAGAACAGGAGTGGTTCCACGATTGGTAGACGCCATGTTATGGATTACTGAGCAGTTATAGAAAAAAACTATGAATAAGCCATGAGGCTAAGTAGTCTGTGGCCTCTGTTTCTGTTTCATTTGGAACAAAATTACTTGACGATTTTTTAGCAAGAGAGAGATGATCAATCAAAGATAGGTTTAATATGAGCCGAGTGGTCATAAAAAGTATCAGCAATTTCTTGCACCAAATTATTTTGTCACAAGACGCGAAAGGGATTATGGGGAATTTGTCGCATAGGAGGTCAATATTCTGGACTGCGACAATAATGTCAAAAACATCTTTAATCTGTGCACGTTTTTCTATTTCAAAATATCGACCATTTAGAAAACAATACTTTTTTAAATCAGTGTAATTACGCCTAATAGCAAGTTGTAAAATTGTAAGTAAAACGCAGCGTAAGTTAAGAGTATAAAATAAAAGTAAAAGCACGTAGATAGGCGTCATGCGAGGGGAATCCGAGGGCGGTATTAATAGAGCTCAGGGCAGGATTGATGGCCGCCGCATGGGGTTTGAGGAGCCCTGGATTTTAGGGAATCCGATGACTGGGTCTGAAGGTATTATTGTAATGTTGGATGCTCTCTGTATTGGTGACAGAATTACACAGTATTTGCGGCATTTGAAAAGGGTACGTGCCATTCAGTGATTCAACAAAATAGGTTATATTAAGATTTTTTGTATGATATTGTGTCTTGTCAAATACAACTTTTCAACAAAGAAACGTACGAAAAACGGTCTACTTTGCTGGAAGCTTAAGTTCTTTGATGGACTAATAAGCGAGTTTAAGATTGATGATGATAGCGATGCTGTTAAAACAACTATGGCATAAGAACGTAAAACTAAAAATGTAAGCAAAAGTTATGGGCATGATTTTTACATTATCGGATGTGAAAACTAAACACCGGATCATGGTAAGCCCTGCTTTATGTGACTTTGCGGTTCTACATCCCATACACATAGCTGGTAGCCAGACCTAACCGCTAAAAGATCTCAAATGTACCCACCTACGTACTGTAGATAGATAGCCATGTAATTCAGCAGATTCAACTGAGATTTTAAACCTTCTGTCATAGACATAAAGGTTTCTTCTCAATCGAATTCTCAATACCTGATCACTCCACCAGTCATTGTATCAGCTCTTCAAATGGTCGCCACAGAACCACGCCAGTAAAAGCATTTAACTTTTACAGGTGTTGCGTCTAAAAGTTATCCCTCCAAGAATGGCCCTCGCGACTTAGCCCTCCTGTGACCCAGTTCAGTTCTAGTACCAGCTTGTCTACTTAACTTGTATATTCCAGTGGACAAAACTGGAACTAATCCTCTTTATTTTAAAGTTCAAGTTACCTATTCGCCGCTAGCGCCACTTTTAACTGAGCAGATGGTTTGGTTTTAAGGATCCGGTTGACGTTGAAAGATGTTAACACCATCCAACAAGCTTTTGAACTTTACAGAACAGTCTTTCATACTGTTGATTGGTCAAACCTTTGAATAGGTTTCTACGAATTTAGTAATGGCAGGAAAGTAGTTATTTTAACGTAAGTTTTGATTCTTATGTAGAAACGTATGAAGAAAACGTTCTTAGCCTTCAACCATACAGTTCTTAGCCTGCAAGCCTAGCGGGGACGCGAAGTATGAAACTTATGTAACCGCTGTTTGCGTTCATACTAAGTGACTAAAGCGGGCGCCTAGCGCGACGGGCTTGTTCGAGTAAGCGCGCGTAATCTTCAAACGCGATCATGCTAGGCTCGCAGTATAAATAAGTAACAGTATGGTTGAAGCCTATAGTTTCTACCATAGATATGTATCGTTAGATAGGCCCATACCGCAGTAAGACCGCGCCGTGTTGTCGCCGTGTTGAAATGAGCACGGTTCACGCATATGGAATCAGTGTACATCTAAACACAGTGTTAGCCGGACGTTTTATAAACTGCCATTTTTGCGAGAAAAGTGTCACAAAATGCCATCGTGTGCATTTCTAAAGTGCAACAACCATTCGAGAAATACAAATAAAGCTAAAGGTGTATTCACTCGTAAGAATTGCGATTTAAATAAATAACTTTTATTTTTCCTTCCGCACTGTCAAAATAACAAATTTAAATGGCGAGTGCACGAAAGAGAATGTAGTGTTTGCAACTAATCTGGGAGAAAAAGAGATGACACCGATTTCTCGGTACCTACGCTTGTGCGTAGATTGCACACGATTTACAAATTGCACACTTGTTAGATAAAGACACATTTTCGATTTCAGGGCTTATTAGGACGTTTTTTTTCACAGAAGTATGTGCAATACGATTGCACACAAAATGGTAATAATAATAATTAGGAGTATTGGCAAAAACACTATTTTTAACTACTCATTAGGTAGTGTGCGTGCGTAGGCATTTTGACGCACACATTCAGACATTTTCGATTTCAGGGCTTACAGGACATTATTTTTTTCAGAAAAGTGTGTGCAATGTAACTGCAGAACTTGGCAGAACCGGGCGGTTACCTACTTATTAGTGTACGTGCGTCGGCATTTTGTTAACGCACACATTCAAAGACAATGTCACAGTTTTTGGGGTCGGGCATATCTAACGATTTACAGCTATGGTTTCTACTTCGCATTGTGACTTTACGTATCTTCTACATCTTGCAGTTTTTGCATCACTATATGACTATGTATAAGTACTAGAAATGAACAGCCATAACTTAATCGATCCCTTACAAGTAACTCTTTATACTTTTACTTCCTAACACATGTTACACCATCAACATTAACTTTATTAATATGTTACGAACCTAATGAACGTTCACAGATTGCTGTACAGATGGAGAATTGAACTGACATAATTATGTTATTTTTGTAATAAAAGTTTATTGAAGCAAACATTTTTATGAGCCGGTTGAGGTAGATCTAACTTACTTTGTTTCAAACTCATCGTTCGTTGCTTTTATAATAATGTATTTAATTTTTCTTAATTACGATTGAAACACGTTTCTATGTGTAAAAGGCAATAAAGTCACGTTGATATCGGCGTCATTGCTCCCCTTAATCAGTAAGGTGATTGCTTGTCTTGGCACTTACAATACAAGACAGAAGATTGATTGTTAAAACTCCGTTTATTGACAGCAACAGCGACATCAATTCTTATTGAGTCCAAACACCAAAATCGGCGGGCTTCCGACAAGTACGCAAGTTGATAAAACACTATCGGCTGCCCACAATATTTATAATACTGAAGTGTGTAGACTCCATAGTCTACCTACCAAACTCGGCGATTAACACAAACACTCTCAACACACAACTATGGATTCTGTGATGGTAGAGATCATCGGCGCCGGCGTGTAAGGCCAGAAGCCGGTGGCGGGCTCCTATGTCGGAGTGCAAGACCCGCCTCAGAGTTAAAGCGCGTTGAAGTGTGTGATATCTCCCTTACCTCCTTCTCCTGCGAAGTCTTGGAGTCCCCCTGTATCTTGTCCCGCAGAGCGACCAGCTCCAGCGGCCAGCTCGACACCTCCGCGTCAGGGTCGGATAGCAACACCTGTGGAATTATTCAGAAGTTATAGGCATTTCAAACTATTTTTACGTAAGACAAGGCGCTATTTCTCGTCTTTTCTCGTCGAGGTCTACACTTGTAGCGTACCGTATGGCTATGTGGGGTCGCCGAAAAGAAGCTTCGACGACCCACAAACAACCCCCGTGGCCGGCCCTCTATGCGTTTTAAATAATCCTGGGAACCCCGATAGACCGCGCCAATGGGAGAGGCCTATGTTCAGCAGTGGACGTGTACGGGTTGATGATGATGATGTTACTTTGTGTAAGTATTTTCATGCAGCATCATCATCATTTAGCTCAACATAATATTTCCCGCGCTATGTGGAATTTTTGAGGGTGTTGATGGTGAAGAAAGAAAGCACAGTGGAAAATCAAAAATAACCCTATAAATAACACCAATTTACTATACCAACTTACTAGAAGATCTCCCATAACTTAAACAATTACACAAATTAAACGTAAACTACTAACACTTTACAGAAAAACGTAAAATTCGAAACGTTAAAGTTGAGTGTTCCACAAAATACACCGAGTATTGTCAATTCTCGAATAAAACTGAGACAAATCGAAGGAAACGTGACCCATCCCTTATCACTACTATCAGGCCGCCGATAGCCCTGAATGACCGGGAGAGTAAACACCGGACAATCTGCCCTTAGCTAATTATGTTTATTGACAAGATGTAAATTACCGACTTGCCTGATAAGGAAATAAAGTGACTAATTCATTTTGTCGTTTAAAATGTAAACAACATTAACTAAGCACCCAAATTGCCGAGACGTGGTCGCCACTACACGCCTCGAGAACAAGCTCGGAGTCGCTCAGCGAGCTATGAAATTAAATAATGTCCTAAAAAATCGACTTTAACGGGATTTTAATGGGTAATCTTCCCTTAGAAATTAGTCTGAGTGTGATGCCTTACGCATTATCATAACAAAAACCTGAGAGAGATATGCTTGGATTTTCTGAACGCGATCGCATCTGGAATACGGAAATCCATAGAAAAACCAAAGTCATATGTGAGCCATAGCTCTCAGGATTAGTAAACTAAGTGGGCAGGCCATATTTGTCGTTCCTTCGGCATGTGGGATGATGTTGTTATTATAGTTTTTTACGAGAAAATTCCCTTGAAAAGCTTCCGATGGGGCTTGAACCCGCACTCCTCAGAAAGGAGATGGTCTAAATCAGGGATTCCCAAAGTGGCCGAAAGCAATTTCCCAGGGGTCGACATAAACGAAAACTGATTTTGGGGGTCGACGAGGTTTAAAAATCCACCTCTATTAATAAACACAAGTTCTTATTTGAAATTTTCAAGATACTGTATAAATTTGTGTGACGTGTCCCACACACTGGTTATAAGAATGACTAATATTTTAGTAGGAAGTATCTTCTATCTAAGCACAAGGATTTTACTAAGAGGTTTGAGGATCTCTTAAATTTACAAATTCTTCAATGGATCATAAATTCGTACAATATCACAACTATGGAAGAATTTATGACTATTTATTTTGTTAAATTCGGATGAGAAAATGATGTCAAGTTTACTCACTTAAACCAGCCGAAAAGTTTTTAAATTGCTATAGGTATATTTTGTATCAATAGGAAAAAAACTGGAGATGGGATTTTTAAAGTAATTTGGCAATGGGGGTCTGAGGTATCAGTTCATTTTGGAAAAGGGGTCTCCTGCCCAAAATAGTTTTGGGAATCCCTGGTCTAAATAATTGATCCACGGGAGTATGAACTATCGGTTTGGAATTGTTGAGCTAGTTTTACATTAGCACCGATGATGTTGTTCTACCAAAGTGAGATATCACTTTAAGAAAAAAAACATGTCTCACAGCATTTGTGTATTTGACAACATTGTGTTTTAAAAATCATGAGCCAAGATCATTGCCCCAAATATTCGTAAAAACAACCACCGAGACAGCGTGGAACACAAATTCGGGTCAATCCCGCGAAAAATGTCGCCGGAACATTGGCGCGAATCCAGCGAAGGCAATAAGTAGAGAGAATGGCTACCTGTGGGCCTGCGGCGTGACGGTGCGGTAAAATTAGATGGAGTGAGTAATTCTTTTCTGCAACGATAATGAAGTTGAAATACATATCTGTTGTAGTTTTGAGCTCTACCACAACTGCCCAAGTACATTTATTTTATTATAAAAAATTGGTTGTCTGTAAAGTCGGTTTACTGACGATAGTTGAACGTGACAAAGTCTTAAGAAAAGAGCGAGGTAACGCCGCATGAGGTAACGCCGCATGACGTCATGTTTTTTTCGTGCGTGCAGCCAGCTCTATCGAATTATAAGACGTTGTCACGTCAAAACTGCCGCTTAAAAAGCTTGGGCCGTTATCTTCCAAAGCTGAGCGGAATAGAGATGCACAGAACCAATAGCATTGTGTCAAAATACTGTCACATACATAAATTGACCAGCACGACATGACAGGTAACGTATTGGAAGATTTTACTAATCTCCGCTGATCTCCGATTTGGTGGCCCTACATTAAAAGCTTTTAATCCTTCGTCAACCAGCAGCAAATCGATGATTTGAATAGAACGAAATGTGCCACGGGAAGAGTTCCAATAATTTAAAATCCGTCTAGAACCAGGGCAAATGATGTCATAACGATCCTTGAGAATGAATAAAAATATGAACCGAGGGAACAGAAATGTGTGTGACACATCGTAAATATCTCCGACTGGTCTACTGATAATATACTGTAGCTAGACAGTATAAAATTTGTTTTTCATAAACTGAACTGTGAGACGAGTTGGCAATGATCGGTCGATGGACGCTGACCTTTATGTAGCTGAGAAAAAACGATTTCCTAGTTCGATGAGAGCACGAATATTAAATACAAACTGCAACCCATATTGCAGACAAGGATGTTGCACATTATTAGGCCGGTGTTTGTCAAGAAATTACCGGACTCTTAGGGACTGATAAGGAGAATATGTTGACGGCGTTTACCTAACTATAGGTTAAAGACACAATATCACGTTTAATGTATCAAAAAAACTCACAGGGCGCCTCCAAGAACGAAGGTGGTTGCGATCCGGCATGCCTACACAATCACATTCTATCAAAAGTCACAATAATCTGTACAATCTCACTTTGATAGTTACTTTCTTCACAATAAAGTCCAAAAGCGTCCTTAACAATCCAAAAGTGGATTCTTCCTCTATGCTGAGTTAAAAGCTCACATCACAATATTAAAAGTCCTACCGTCACAATGACAAGCCGATTCCACTTTAAAATCACTGAAGTCTTCTTATTCACTTTTAAGAGACACTAAATCCCACATAGAAAAATAAGCTCTATTAGTCTGAGATAAAACCGAGTTTTGCCTAGTCTCAAGCTACCTACTTTAAGCTTCGATAATATCTTAGTCCACGTGAGTCCCCCATCACATCTTCAGTGGCTAATGGGGCTGCGATGGCGGGCGGCCAACGCGGAGGGAACGCTGTTTACTTATAGCTTTCCTACACACGCTTTCTGAATGGGCGCGTAAAGTATTGAAGATTTTCTAAAGATTGTGCTGTGTATTTTTGGGTGATAATTGGGTGAAGGTTTTTGGCATTTCATATTCTTTTTGCATCAATCATAAGCATAGGAAAACTCTAGTTCCCTGGTACTTCGACTTGGTAGATTTACGCAGAATACTCAAACGCAACTCAGATGCACGTCTCAAGTGACGAATATTTGACAGATTTTAATTGAAAACTGTCAAAAAAATCGCGACTTGAGAGGTGCTTAAGGTGCTGCATGTCGACGATTGCTCGTTTTCCAGTAGAAAAAAATAATGCGTATGAACAAGCCACGTCTCCAATCTATACTTATAATAAAACTGTAACAGGTCCAATTCTGTACATTGAAGATATTTAAAATTTTTTTTTTGGAGGGCACTCTATTATCGATACTGAAGCCAAAACTGTAATTTTTTTCATTCATGTCTGTCTGTCTGTCTGTCTGTCTGTCTGTCTGTTTCTTAAACGCGCATCACGCCGAAACTACTGAAGGTATTGACATGAAACTCGGCATGATTTTAGGTCATACTACGAGGAAGGACATAGGATACTTTTTATCCCGGAATTCAGTCAGGTTCCCCTGGGAGAGAGGATGAAAGTAAAATTCTTTAACCGCTCATCACGACGGAACTGCTGAATGAGTTGGACTGAAACTTGGTATGATTTGAGTTCATACTACAAGGAATACATGGGATACATTTTATCCCGGAATTCGGTAAGGTTCCCCTGGGAGAGAGGATGAAAGTAAAAGTCTTTAACCGCTCATCACGACGTAACGACTGAATGAATTCGAATGGAAGTCGGGACGATAGAAGTTCATACTACGAGGAGAGATATATTTTATCCTGGAATTCAGTAAGGTTCCCATGGGAGAAGGGATTAAAGTCAAACTCCTTCACCTCGCATCACGCCGAAACTGCTGAATGAGTTGGACTGAAATGGTAAGATTTGAGTTCATTCATACTACAAGGAAGGACATGGGATACATTTTATCCTGGAATTGAGTGAGGTTCCCCCGGGAGAGCGGATGAAAGTAAAATCCTTTAATCGCGCATCACGACGGAACTACTGAATGAATTTGAATGGAATCGGCATAATTTGAGTTCCTACTACGGGGAAAGATATGTAGGTACATTTTATCCCGGAATTTAGTAAGGTTCCCCGTGGAGAGAGGATAAAAGCCATATTCCTGGGCCGCGCATCACGCCAAAAGTACAGTATGAATTCAAATGAAGAATATTTTTTATCCCGGAATCAGTACGGTTCCCTTAGGTTAGGAGAGTGGATGAAAGTAAAAATATGCAACTAAATGAATTCAAATGAAACTATGCAAGATTTGATCTCATACTACGAGGAAAAACATAGGATACATTTTATCTGGGACAGTAGACACGGTTCTCTCGGGAGAGGGGATAAAAGTCAAAATGTCTAAGTATTTAGTTGTAATTCATTAACGCGTCGTCCGATTTCATGCATTCTTTTTGGAACGAAGTTCCATAGCGCGCGTTGTGAAAGGGGGCTAGACGGAAAAAATTGTAACGAAAATTGGAGCGACACTTTTTGCCACAGAACAAATATATCCTAACATTTGTTGGAAAGTAAACACAATATTAAGTCAGTGTCAAAGTGTAGAACTGTCACTGTAGCGTTTATGATAGGCAGCTGTCATCATGAATGACATTCATTAGGTTTGCACAAAAATTAGAATCGCTCTCCGAACAATCGTGTGTTCCGCTCTCTCGCGCAACGTGTCATTGGAGTGAGCGGGATATATATGCGACGACCGCAGCCGAGTTGAGCCGATGCATTTTGACGAAGACAACCGAGGAGAATAGTAGGGTAGGATAGTAGGATATAATAGTAGGATAGGATAGTAGGATAGGATAGTAGGATAGGATAGTAGGATAGGATAGTAGGATAGGATAGTAGGATAGGATAGTAGGATAGGATAGTAGGATAGGATAGTAGGATAGGATAGTAGGATAGGATAGTAGGATAGGATAGTAGGATAGGATAGTAGGATAGGATAGTAGGATAGGATAGTAGGATAGGATAGTAGGATAGGATAGTAGGATAGGATAGGATAGGAGGATAGGATAGTAGGATAGGATAGTAGGATAGGATAGTAGGATAGGATAATAGGATATGATAGTAGGATAGGATAGCAGGATAGGATAGTAGAATAGGATATAATAGTAGGATAGGATAGTAGGATAGGATAGGATAGTAGGACAGGATAGTAGGATAGGATAGTAGTTGTAACGACATATTTTGACGAAGAGAACCGAGGAGAACCGAAGCGACGACCGCAGCCGAGTTGAGCCGAGGTGCGCTTCGATTCGAACAATCGTGTGTTCCGCTCGCTCGCGCAACGTGTCATAATTGGAGTGAGCGGGATTATATCAGTTTTCTGCGGCCTCAATGAAGATGACACGAGGACGCGCGATTAATCGAAAGGAACTTCGTTCCATCCGGGTGTCCCTTGACACCTCTCAAGTTTTTTTTGTTAGAAACAGTGTTGCAATATCGAATTTGACTATATCAGTAGAAAATCGAGTAGAAAATAGGTAGATTGATGAAATAATCTGTAGATTGAAGAAAAAATTAGTAGATAAAGCCTATTTCAGGCAAAGTAAAATGTACAAATGGTCCATGCAATCTTCATGAACATGATATTTGATGGTTTAGCTGGTCCAGTTAACTGTACCACCCAAGTTTGGTTGGAGTAAGTGCTCTAATTAAACTAACTGGACCACAGAACATTTTTTTTACTTTGATACTCAATCAACTGTACCTACCTACTATCGAAAAAAAATTAAGTCAAATGGATCAAGAGCCCAATTCTACAATACAATTGCTTCACTATGACAATGGAATCGTCGCAGAATTATGACGTAGAATTCCTAGATTAATAAAACTCCAGATAGTACGTGCGAGATAAATTAATGGTTTCAAACCTATCGCGCGTCTCTCCATCTGCATTCATCATAATTTCTTTCATCTAAGGTAGAATACCAAAACGTGTCATTCTGTGACGATACCTCTATCATAGTGAAGCGATTAGTTTAGCAGAACAGGGCCCCAGCTGATCGGAACCATGAGTAAGAAGTGAAACGAATATGACACTTCTTAACACTGACGCTGGCCGAGTCGTAGCTAAAAGACGTGTGGATAAAGAATGCGATTGAAGATGACAACATGCTATCCCCCGTAGACCCTACCCGATTAATACACAATTTAACAAGGATCCAAATATAGATGCTTTTATTAAAAGTGTAATAGGTCCAATTCTGCGCATCGAAGTTTTTTTACACGGCGGCGTTTCATATTTTGAGAGAAACTGTGGTTAAATGTGAACTTAATTAGTCGGCAGGTATGGCAATCGCGAACGAAGTCGCGGGTACAGCTAGTGTAAATATATATTAGTTCAGGTTCCTACCTAGACTCTAGCTAAGCTGAAAACATAATAGCAGAAACTTTTCTCGATTAAGATATTTTTCAAAATGATACATTTTAGAATGTAAAATCGAAATATTTTGATAACTATTATGAATATCAGCTTGGGATTTATTGTTAAAGATAGGTAGACATGTTGATCTAGGTTCTTGCTAAGATAGTTTTTTGATAAAGATTTATTTTTAGGGTTCCGTACCTCAAAAAAAAACCTTTATAGGATCACTTTGCTGTCCATCTGTCTGTCCGTCTGTCAACCCTCTTTCCTCAGGAACGCGTGGACGTATCGAGTTGAAATTAACGTCAAATACTCAAGTCCGTAACCTCTTGGAGCCGCGATATAAATAAAACTTCTAAGTCAACGCACCCAAAAGTTAGAGCCGTTTATGTCGGAAAATTTTGGAATTTCCAAGGGAATAATATGCATACAAAACCGATAGGGTACTTCCCGTAGACCTAGAATCATGAAATTTGGTGAGCATCGAGGTCTTATAGCACAAGGGGAAAATCCGAAAACTATAAATTTATAATTTATTCGCTAAAAAAATTACTTTCATGCTCGTCATGGACCAAAACCTATAGGGTACTTCCCGTTGACCTAGAATCATGATATTTGGCAAGAAACAAGGTCTTACAATTAAACGGGGTTCCGTTTTAGTGCGCGAGTCCGACTCGCACTTGACGTTTTATTAATTAAAATCATTATTTTTTGCGAAATCTAGCCGTTTTCAACCTTATTGACCAGATTAGCGCGACAGCGACTCACAGCGCCTTCAATCTGAATTGCATTTGAATAATCGGGGGTTAGCTTATATACCGAGGAAAAGTATCACGATACCGAAATATAAATGGACGCTGCTGGCGCTAGTATATGTATTTATGGGTGATCATCGTTTGGTCCTTCTATCAGTTAACTACATGACTCGTACAAGCCAGAATGATTTATACAGACAAGATTAAAAGACTTCCGAGATTGTACCAGACGACAGTTGGTTCTACTATTTATCTCAGTAGGTACTAACAAGGAAATCAAATAATATTACAAAAATTTTCGACTTCGACTGGACTTGAACCCGCATCCTTCCCCATCATTTATTAGATATTACCCCGAGTGTGAGGGCTTACCAAAGACATTATGTCTTTGGGGCTTACGCACCACAATAACAAAAATCTGAAGTACTAACCAGATTTTACTTCCTCAGTCAGTAAAGGTGTTATGCTTGAAATTACGCTCCTATTTCCATCATATTCTCAGTAAATGTACCAAACCACTAGTGAGTCATAAATTTAACAGTACCCATCAACTTAAAATATGGGTTAAATGGCGAAATAAACCACGTAAACGAGTAGGTACTCTAGTGAACCATTAAACGTTCATGAGTTTACATCGAGGTATTGAGTAAAAGCTTCCGCCCGCGGTTTCGCTCGCTTCGTAAGCGATTCCGTCGGCAGGAGTCGAGCCCGCTACCGACCTCGTCTCAGGTGGACCTTCGCACACTGTGTTCGTCTTACCTACTACCAAAATGTAACTATCGTTAATAGTTATTTCACCTCTCTCACTTGAAAACAGTGACTTTGCAGCTCAAGCTTTAACAGTGAGCAAAATAGTTTTTTTGCTCTCATGTGGAACAAATAACTGATTTTTTGTTTTCGTTTTATTTACACTAGTTTATTTTTTTTACAGATCAACGAAAGCTATTAGAAATACATACCTGAAGCTCCTCTTGTAAATGGTTCACGACGTCTTGCCTCACTTGCTCTCTCACTCCCTCCAACCGCTGTGCCAGCTGAGCCTCCATCTTCTACAGCCGCCATGTTGGAACGAACCCGCCATGTTGTGACGTCACGCCGCCATGTTTAGTCACACACGAGCGTGTTAGTCGCATTCCATGCATGCAGGAGAGAGATAGATGTATTAGATATTTACAGGTGCCGTTGGATTTGAATACCTTTTTGGAAGAGTGAAAAGAAAGTAGAATGTGTTTTTATTTGTACAAGTGTGGCTGTTCCGAAGTTTTAAACAGGTATGGGATTTACAGATGACACTTGAAATTGGATTGATTATTGTCTTGGAAATAAGGACTTTTATATGCGCGGGGACAAAAATCCCACCAGGAACCCATTTCGAAGTAAAAGAGATGGATTAAAATAAAAGATATGGGAAAAGCTCCTCAGGCAACCGTAAGCTTTTTATATGCATAATTTAAATAGTTTTTTTTTTGTTTAAATAGGTATTATAATATCTGTCCCCCGCATGCAATATTAATGTTCACACAAAAAGTCACAAAATTATTTTTAGTTAGAGAAGGAATGTTTATGTTACACCTAAAGCTTTTTAAATGATTTTGCTTATATAAATCAGAAATATTTCAAGATGAAGTAAGTACTAAAACCATTTTTGATGTTCCGAAATGAATGACATAACTGACCTTTTCTAGTTCCAAGTCGATATCTTGAGGGTACATTACGTTGGACTCTGAATTCTGTATGTGTGTCTTGAGTTGTGATATCTGTTGGGTAAATAACCATAATCATTTTTTACTATATAACTATCGTAATTTAAAGAATTCATTATGCATGGAAGCGGGTTAACTACGAACCCAGTTTGTGTTAGAAGAACACCAACGTTTTATCCCTTAACGAGGGAGTTCTTCAGGGTGAGTGCGGTAAAAAACCATAAGCAGGTTGTCAAAATAGAGTTAAATGACCATCACGAGATGTATTCGAGATTCGTTTGGTGGTTTGATCTCCAGGGGTATTTTGATTCGTCGGAAAGGCCGTCGGATTCGATATCGGAAACGTTTTTCTTCGTAAAAAGTTTCCGATATCGAATCGGACGGCCTTTCCGAGGAATCAAAATACCCCTGCTCATCTCGAACGACAGATGCGGCCACAGTATTGACTTCCGTGCGCCGCGTATGTGGTGGTGGGTCTGTAGCAGCCGATGCAGCACTTCGGTGCCTCAGTGCTCGCTTGTCATTTATCTTTAGGAACCACGCTTCGTCATGAGCAACAACTCTTTACGCTTATATTTTGCGCCACCGATCACGGTCCTCCGATTCTGATTACGTTCGTACGAAACTTATGATTTGTTCGCTTATGGCCAACTTAGCAAACCGTCCTTACTTGAATATTTTAACAACAATGTAAGCCGATAGTTGTTGCCTTAGCCATTGTTTTAGAACAGATGAGAACGTAACGTAAGTTATCGGCTTTTCTCTAATGTAAAGGCCTCGTAACTTTTACGCAAACATAATAGTTTCCACGTTATTATTCCTCATGCAAAACTGGAAACTCGCGTCCACGCCATAAGATCGGAATCAGAATCAAATTCCGGATCGGTAGTTCCACAAACTAACAAATTTTGATGATTTCAACAATTCACGAGGCGTTTTCCATAAAAGAAAAAGCCCCAATTTACCTTAGAACTAAGAGTTACTACCTTAGAGGCCCCACGTAGAAAAGCGCTCTCTTTTCAGCTTATTCGATTATTTGACATTAAAAAAACGCGCCATTCCGGCAGATACTTTACCACCTCAAATACTGTAGTGCACTCTGTACCTGTTCCTCCAAAGCAGCGATGGTTTCCCTCTGCTTGGCCCGCAGTTCCTCGACATACGCCACGTTCTCTGCCTTCATCTCTTCCATCTGCTGCTCGTACTTCTTGCCCATTTGTCGCGCCGCTTGCTCGATGGGGGTCGATGTGTACTGAGAACGAAAACGGTGGGTCAGATTTTATTTATTAAACTTTTCCCTTCTCTAATTTTAAACCAAGATCAACCACCATTATTTTTGGTTTTAACTTTTGGTCGCGATTATTTCCGTATAGTGGCCGAGTCGTCTTCAACTATCATGTATTGTACGCCAAATTTAAATTGATCTGTTCAGTTGTCTTCGTGATTTTATGTAACAAGCATGTTCGAATCTTCACATGTCATGTCCCGCGGTGGGAATCGAACCTCCAATATGCGGTCTCGGGCGGGACCTACGGCAACTACGCGACGTGGGACGTCCACCAGCAGAGTCACTCCATGATCATCACCCAGCACGCATTACAGAATAATTGATAAACGGATAGATGGCTGCTGTGTGATGCTGGCTTAGAATTTGCACCACCCCCAACTCTTTCCGCGGGTGTTGTAAGAGGCGACTAAGGGATATCCACCGGGGCGGGCAGCAGCGCCTCTTAAAGAATTTCCACCATCGAACTGAGATCATCAACCCGCACGCTCAGCGTAGGGATTATGGGCATTACCCCCCATGAGATAAAAGCCAACGTAGCGCCTATCCTGGGGGAGGCGTCCAGTAGACTAATAGGCTGTTGAGGTCGAGGTTATAGCATTGATGGTCGACTTCTACAACATTCATGGACTGAGTTGGATCCTATTTTCTGGCAGAAATATTAGTGGTTTGAACTAGTCAGAGCCGAGTAATGTTGAACTCAGCCCGAGGGTGTCGTAAGAAACGACTACGGCATTCTACTAGCAGAAAATCCTCACCTCATCACATCAACCTATATTGGTAGAATAGAATAGAATAGAATAGAATGTTTTTATTTGTGACAAATAATAAAATTACTTATAACTAATAAAATTAAACTTAATAAAACACAAAAAGGTCACCAGCTCAGCTTAGTGCTGCTATGGCACAAGGGCCATAGCAGCGCTGGTTTTCAGCGGTGCCGGGTGATAAGTGCAGCGCTACTCGCTACACCAATCTTACAATCATAACTTAACTCATAAATACCTTAACGCTAATTAAATTTAAGTTAAAGATAATAATAAAGAATTACACATTTTGTACAACAGTTAGTTATAGATTTCTAAACAGATAAATAAATAACCTATATAAATTGAATGTATCACAGGTCGCCAATGTTGTGTGTATGTGTATGAGGGTGTGTTTGTGCGTGTTGTGTCGAGTGCACCAGAGGACACCGATCTCATGAGATGGTAGCTCGACACTGTTCGCGCGCCGTCGGCAGTAGTCGCCGAATTACGACGAGGCTTAGCCCACCGGCGACGCTCATTTGCCGACTGTATTACAACTATGCAGGGTGTCCCGAAACTCAACGTCAAGAAAAGTTTGACGCCGGACAGATAATTTTAGATTTGCAGTAAAAAGCCTATAGCTCGGAAACCATGGAAGATAGACCCGATGATTTGTGATTGACGATTTTATGGTTTTTATGGGTCCTCATGAACCCACCTGTCCTCCGTTTTAGACTTAACGTTGAGTTTCGGGACACCCTGTGTAGAGTATACATTACCTCTAACGACAGCGAGGGTAGTTCTGCACTCTTCGCGCGCCGTCGGCAGTAGTCGCCGGCTGCGTCCGCGCCGGCCTCCAGCGAAGATACGGAACCGACCGGCGACGCACATTTACCGCGCCACACTTCCTCTGAGTAGCTGGAAGGTATAGGTAATACATACTGTTAAATAACTGAAATATTAAGAAATGAAATAATATCCCAAAAAAATCTACTTTAAACGGGACTCGAACCCGCAACCTTCCTTCAGAACGGGAAGGCGCTAACCAGATGCGCCCCGAGGTCAAGTGACGTAAGAGTCGAAATACTTAGATACTTAATGCTGGACAATCCACAAAGCATCATCTAGTTCCAAGGCAGGGCTTGTGTTATGGGTCCTAGATAACTGATGTACTTAATACATTAAACTACATAGATAGATATTTGACTGGGTAACTGCCTCAGTGAATATCATTTGTGCAAGCGCAACACTTTGTTTCTTGGGCTACGTATGTATGTACCTATCTATATGGTCCATCTTATTTGTTTGTTTCTTATCTATCTATACTTATAATAAAACTGTAACAGGTCCAATTCTGTACATTGAAGATATTTGAAATTTTTTTTTTGGAGGGCACTTTATTATCGATACTGAAGCCAAAACTGTAATTTTTTTCATTCATGTCTGTCTGTCTGTCTGTTTCTTAAACGCGCATCACGCCGAAACTACTGAAGGTATTGACATGAAACTCGGCATGATTTTAGGTCATACTACGAGGAAGGACATAGGATACTTTTTATCCCGGAATTCAGTCAGGTTCCCCTGGGAGAGAGGATGAAAGTAAAATTCTTTAACCGCTCATCACGACGGAACTGCTGAATGAGTTGGACTGAAACTTGGTATGATTTGAGTTCATACTACAAGGAATACATGGGATACATTTTATCCCGGAATTCGGTAAGGTTCCCCTGGGAGAGAGGATGAAAGTAAAATTCTTTAATCGCTCATCACGACGTAACGACTGAATGAATTCGAATGGAAGTCGGGACGATAGAAGTTCATACTACGAGGAGAGATATATTTTATCCTGGAATTCAGTAAGGTTCCCATGGGAGAAGGGATTAAAGTCAAACTCCTTCACCTCGCATCACGCCGAAACTGCTGAATGAGTTGGATTGAAATGGTACGATTTGAGTACATTCATACTACAAGGAAGGACATGGGATACATTTTATCCTGGAATTGAGTGAGGTTCCCCCGGGAGAGCGGATGAAAGTAAAATCCTTTAATCGCGCATCACGACGGAACTACTGAATGAATTTGAATGGAATCGGCATAATTTGAGTTCCTACTGCGGGGAAAGATAGATACATTTTATCCCGGAATTTAGTAAGGTTCCCCGTGGAGAGAGGATAAAAGTCATATTCCTGGGCCGCGCATCACGCCAAAAGTACAGTATGAATTCAAATGAAGAATATTTTTTATCCCGGAATCAGTACGGTTCCCTTAGGTTAGGAGAGTGGATGAAAGTAAAAATATGCAACTAAATGAATTCAAATGAAACTATGCATGATTTGATCTCATACTACGAGGAAAAACATAGGATACATTTTATCTGGGACAGTAGGCACGGTTCTCTCGGGAGAGGGGATAAAAGTCAAAATGTCTAAGTAGGTACTTAGTTGTAATTCATTAACGCGTCGTCCGATTTCATGCATTCTTTTTGGAACGAAGTTCCTTATCGCGCGTTGTGAAAGGGGGCTAGACGGAAAAAATTGTAACGAAAATTGGAGCGACACTTTTTGCCACAGAACACATATATCCTCACATTTGTTGGAAAGTAAACACAATATTAAGTCAGTGTCAAAGTGTAGAACTGTCACTGTAGCGTTTATGATAGGCAGCTGTCATCACGAATGACATTCATTAGGTTTGCACAAAAATTAGAATCGCTCTCCGAACAATCGTGTGTTCCGCTCTCTCGCGCAACGTGTCATTGGAGTGAGCGGGATATATATGCGACGACCGCAGCCGAGTTGAGCCGATGCATTTTGACGAAGACAACCGAGGAGAACCGAATAGACGACCGCAGCCGAGTTGAGCCGAGGTGGGCTTCGATTCGAACAATCGTGTGTTAGGATAGTAGGATAGGATAGTAGGATAGGATAGGATAGTAGGATAGGATAGTAAGATAGGATAGTAGGATAGGATAGTAGGATAGGATAGTAGGATAGGATAGTAGGATAGGATAGTAGGATAGGATAGGAGGATAGGATAGTAGGATAGGATAGTAGGATAGGATAATAGGATATGATAGTAGGATAGGATAGCAGGATAGGATAGTAGAATAGGATATAATAGTAGGATAGGATAAGATAGTAGGACAGGATAGTAGGATAGGATAGTAGTTGTAACGACATATTTTGACGAAGAGAACCGAGGAGAACCGAAGCGACGACCGCAGCCGAGTTGAGCCGAGGTGCGCTTCGATTCGAACAATCGTGTGTTCCGCTCGCTCGCGCAACGTGTCATAATTGGAGTGAGCGGGATTATATCAGTTCTCTGCGGCCTCAATGAAGATGACGCGAGGACGCGCGATTAATCGAAAGGAACTTCGTTCCATCCGGGTGTCCCTTGACACCTCTCAAGTTTTTTTTGTTAGAAACAATGTTGCAATATCGAATTTGACTATATCAGTAGAAAATCGAGTAGAAAATAGGTAGATTGATGAAATAATCTGTAGATTGAAGAAAAAATTAGTAGATAAAGGGTAGGTAAGTTCCTATCTATTTATTTTTTGAAGACGCCACCCATTAGTTAGGTAGAACCTAACTAATGGGTGCGTCAATGCCTATTTCAGGCAAAGTAAAATGTACAAATGGTCCATGCAATCTTCATGAACATGATATTTGATGGTTTAGCTGGTCCAGTTAACTGTACCACCGAAGTTTGGTTGGAGTAAGTGCTCTAATTAAACTAACTGGACCACAGAACATTTTTTTTTACTTTGATACTCAATCAACTGTACCTACCTACTATCGAAAAAAAATTAAGTCAAATGGATCAAGAGCCCAATTCTACAATACAATTGCTTCACTATGACAATGGAATCGTCGCAGAATTATGACGTAGAATTCCTAGATTAATAAAACTCCAGATAGTACGTGCGAGATAAATTAATGGTTTCAAACCTGTCGCGCGTCTCTCCATCTGCATTCATCATAATTTCTTTCATCTAAGGTAGAATACCAAAACGTGCCATTCTGTGACGATACCCCTATCATAGTGAAGCGATTAGTTTAGCAGAACAGGGCCCCAGCTGAACGGAACCATGAGTAAGAAGTGAAACGAATATGACACTTCTTAACACTGACGCTGGCCGAGTCGTAGCTAAAAGACGTGTGGATAAAGAATGCGATTGAAGATGACAACATGCTATCCCCCGTAGACCCTACCCGATTTATACACAATTTAACAAGGATCCAAATATAGATGCTTTTATTAAAAGTGTAATAGGTCCAATTCTGCGCATCGAAGTTTTTGTTGCACGGCGGCGTTTCATATATTGAGAGAAACTGTGTTAAATGTGAACTTATTTAGTCGGCAGGTATGGCAATCGCGAACGAAGTCGCGGGTACAGCTAGTTTGATAATAATTTATAATTTATTTTGTTAGCCTAAAGAAATATAGCCTAACAATTTGTATTCTGATTTTATAGATAAAAAAACATACCTACATAAAGAGAGTTGCTTAAGGGGATACCCTACCTCGTTATTGTGTGAAGAGGATAGGCATAGGATTTCGCGTTCACAGGAGCTGGACAGAGCAAAGCGGCGTCAGCCCAAATATCAAGTTTTTAGTAGTTATTTGCTCCCCACAAACATTAGAATAGTTAATTGAAAAAAAGGCAACATATAAAATGTTCTTTATACTTAGCTCAATTACTATGCTTAATCTCAAGATCGTATCATCTGTATTTATTGAGAAATTAGGGTTTTAGTAAAAAATTAGAGGTAACTTTGCGATTTTTTTCTATAGAGAAAATTTTATGGAATCGTGTTTTCGAAACATATTATTATGATCGATAGAATAAGTCCTGAACTTTACCATATATAAATTTCAAAGTTAAATATTCAGTAGTTTGGAAGATATGGAGGTCCGACGGAGTTGAAAATAAGCAATTTGAGGGTAGGTACCCCCTTAAGGATGGCCTATCGGATCGCCTATGCCATAATTCATGAAATCATCGGTACCAGTGAAAATAGATAAGACCTATTCTAATATTTTTATGAGATACTAGATTCTGCCCCCGGCTTCGCACGCGTATTTTCGGTATAATGAGTAGCCTATTAGCTAAGTCAGCCTTTGTTCTAAACGTACGCTTAGTTTCATTTTGATCTGTTCTGTTGTTTTGGAGATTATAGGTTACATAAATTCAGATTTAACAAACTTTTGGCCTTATATATTATAGTAGAATTACGATACAAAAATAAATATTGGCCGTCTAGAACAATTGCCATCATTTATTAGTGTCCCATAAAATATGATAACATTGCCGTACAGTATAGTACAGTACGCCAAACCTTCGTAATTGTAACTATTTAGCTGCGTCGCGACGCGATGTCTGCACGCAAAGGTCGACCTTCGGAAGGGCATGAAACCCATTCTAAACTTCGGCATACAAATGTATAAGGAAATCGGTAAAATTACTTACTTTCTTATTGTCCTTGCAGGCATGCAAAGTAAAATATTTTATGAATTTATAGAGTTCATCGACATTTGAATTAAGCCGATAGAATATTATTAATGAAGCAAAGTTAAAGCATCTTGATGACGCCCTTATTCTTACCTTCTCTCCATATCAGAGCATTTCTTCTCAAAATACGTCCTCAGATTTTCCATTTCCTTCTCATGTTTAGTGGCAAGCTCCTGCCTCAGCTCGTCTATCTCTGCGCTGCCAGCTTTCACCGAAGCTAGGAGCTCCCGCAACCGCCGAGTCTCGATAGAGTACGACTGCTTATCCTGCTGCAATTTAGACTCCAACTCCCTCATCTCAGTGTCGAAATCGATC
Source organism: Eupithecia subfuscata (assembly GCA_963564075.1). Taxonomy (NCBI): domain Eukaryota; kingdom Metazoa; phylum Arthropoda; class Insecta; order Lepidoptera; family Geometridae; genus Eupithecia; species Eupithecia subfuscata. The sequence goes on along the minus strand of OY751115.1, from coordinate 14,656,478 downwards.
CTCATCTTTCCGATTTCATCACAAAGCACCTGAATCAGACTCTCGCGTAGTTTATTTCTCAAATTCTCCTCAATCGACTCATCAAACTTGTTAATAACCGTCTGAATTTTCGTCTCGAACCCAGTTTGGAAGTCGTCAGACGTATCAGATGATTTGAGGTCAGATTTCGAGTAGTTGATCGTGATCTCTTCCCGTTCATTGTCCTTTTCGCTGTTCGAGCTCTGGATAGAGGAACCGCCGCTCATAAGAGCGGAGTAAAACTTTGTACTATCATCCTTGATCAAGGTTTGGTATTTAATGAAGTCCGAAAGCTGTCCTTTGATGGTATCATCGGATATTTCTCCTACCGTATGCTGTAGGTGTAGCACCTCGCCCGTGAGATGTTTGTTCTCTTGTCGCAAGTCATCCCTGTCGGCGACGGATCGCTGTAACGAGATGGTCAGTTCTTCGATTAGGACGTCGCGTTCTGTGATTGCCTCTTCCAAGTGCACAAGCTGAAAGATAGATGGGCGTTACAACACAAGCGTAGCCATTCACAAATTCGTGTTTAGATGTGGTACAGCCGTTAGCTTTGTGGGAAGCGGAGCGAAATGGTAACGTATGTATGTGAGCGAGTATGATAGTGCCACAGATGTAGGATAGTGCTTATCGATAAATCAGCGCCATAATAAGTATTGCATTTCTTATTTACGGACGCGGCGGCGCAATTCATAGATAGGGGAGGTACTTAGTCGATAAGTGAGCGAAACAATTTGTTTTCTAGGTACGTCTGTGTTCTATTAACATTCTGTAAGAGTTAAGAGCGGTCGGAGCGGTATTTTCACGGATTCGGATCGGATGCAGTGTTACGCACTGCGCACGAATCCGTGAAAATACGGATCTAAGGTCTCCAAAACTCGGACCGAATTCGGATATTGCTTACGCCTAATCCGATCTCTGATCCAAATCCTAGCTAGCACTTCAGGGCTTCATCTTAACTCGGAATCGAATCGGACACAACGCGCAGCGTTCATACAAACAGTACCTAGGTACGTAGCTACCAACCTACTTCGAGAAATCAGGTCTATCGCGGAAAATAGCATACAAATACTTCTACGATTACGTACCTATACTTCGGAACGTATTTTCACTGATTCGGATTGGATGCAGTTCGAAATGGCTCTTATACAAAGTCCAATCTGACCAATCTATTGGACTGACCAGATCGGACTTCGTCTTTAAATTCACAAAAGAAGTTCTATTCTGTTTACCTGTGTTTAGTGTAAATGAATAAGAAACGATTAGAGGCCCACGCCATTTATGTGGGTTTTATCAGCCCAATTTAACTAAGTACCTATAACCCACAGGTTTTTAACATGCACACAATTCTACAGTAATTCTGTGATAGTCTTAGGTATTACTAATCAAATCAATATGGGTATTGCAGTGCCCATTCCAAGTTAGCATGACATACAAACAGCTACATAGTTTTAGTTGCGTGTGGTCTAACTATACATTTTATAGGTACTTACCCTTACCTTTAATGACAAAGACTTTTGATATGGGTACCTACTAATTTCATGCTACACCATGTAGGCATGCCTCAAACCTTATAAACCAACAAACACCATGCATTATTGTATATTTATAGCCTAACCCAGTACCTACAGACACAGTATAGATCGCCCCGTACAATAAATGTTGGATGGTAGCACTGAGTCAAGGCTACGGTATTGCATGTGTTAGAAATAGGTGCCATGTGGGAGCAAATTCCAGCAAAGGATTTATTTTAGGATATTCCTTCTGATAATCAAGATTTCATACAAATTTTGTTTCATTTTCCTTTATTTCGTGATCCTTCATGGCTATTATTTTAAAGGGATACAAAAATAAGTGCCTTTTAAAGTGTCATATTTATTATTCATAAGGTAACCATTCCACTAAAATTAACAAAGTTAATAATGTGCAATTTATCAAAGAAAGTCTGGTTTCTTTTAAATACTGTGCACCAAAAACCAGATCATGCATATTTCTAAGGGCAAGCACAAACACAACCAAATAATGTTGAAGTTTTAAGCTGATTTACCTTAGCATGGTACTCCTCACAAATAGTCTTATAATCCGTGGACAGTGTGCTGAAGGATACAGTCTCAGGCATGGACTTGGGGGGTAAGGATCCATCTTTCTCCTCTCTCACTTCCTCAAAAGAGATCTCTTCCACCAAAAGATCACTCTGTTCTATTCTATCACTGATGCTGTCTTTCGGGGAAGAGTCTCCGGACTTTTCTGGTGATATTTCTTTGGATGGCACATCAAATAGTTCCTCCACTTTAAAGTCACTGGCACCTACAAGGAAAGGGGATAGAAGGTTCGGAAACACAGGAATGGGTTTTGATTCTGGCTCGATTATTGTACTGCCTTCCGGGGGAGGCCCAAATATGATTTTGGCAGTGGGGAATGAGAACTTTCGTGCAGCTCTCCCTCGAATATCTAGTTTTATCATTTCCTCAGAGTCCGAGCTTTTGGAAGGAGACTGATCATTACTTGGCTTGGAGTTTCTAGATAAATCAGACTTTGCACTCTTTTCGTCATTCAGAGAGTCCACATAGTCACTTCTTGGAGTCAGCTGGAGGCCCACAGATTGGTGTGAGCTTCTTGGTGTTTCTTCTAGACTTCTTGGAGATTCATTTAAACTGTCATGTCCAGGAGATTCTACTTGTGATTGCTCTTGAGTTTCTTTAGATACATCTGAAGATGGTAGGTTGACTGGGCTTTCTTCACTGATGGGTTGGAAGTCAGACACATTGACATCTAGAGGCCAAGATGTACTGAGCTTGCTGGGCTCCTGCAGACTGGCATTGTCACTAGCCGGTGACTGAGGGATTGGCACTGGACTACATTTAGGATCTTTCTCAGGATCCACCACAACTTTTAGCCCCTTACCCTTTTCCTCGCTATGGGTATCGCTAGAGTATTCAGCCTGAGATGGTAATTGCTCAGATATGGACTCCGTCTGACTCTCTTCAACATCCTGACTTGTTTCCCTTCCACTTGAGTGAGCCCCTGCCACTATTTCATCTATAACGACCGCTCCTACACCGGCTATCTGTTGAGAATGCACGACATCCGGAAGAATGTTCTAAAAATAAATAAAAACCATAAATAAACCCCTTGAATTATGTGCGAGGTACCACTTCAGAGGGTTTCGATTTTCGATAATTTATGAATGGCACAGCGGTTTTTACTAAATGGATTAGAGATGTAGGCCACAGGTGAACCCGGCGGACCCAAGTGAGAGTTGCAGCTATGCATTTCGAAACTATTTTTATCGTAGAGATGAATAAAAATATCTCGCGATAAAAATCTTTTAACGTAACACAATTAATTCACGTACCTTGGCTTCTGCTGTGGGCGGTGAATAATTAGGGGATTCATCCATAATTTAGTAAATTCATAGTAAAATCAATCCGTATTTCATTCAAAAACCATTAAATTCGTTGTCAAGACGACGTTTCTTTTCACTTTCAAACAAAATACAAACGCCATTCTTGTGCTGCCAACAAACAACAAATAACTAACTATCAAAAGTATCAAAAACGCCAGCCGCCGCCAGAGCACGCAGCCAACTTTTTTTAAGTTTATCAGAAAGTGCTAATTTACATTGAATTTATATTATCTCTAAGGTCAAACCTAATTATAGTTAGTTATACTTAGCTATAAATGATTTGGAAAATGAACATTATATGAACCAAACCAGAAGAAATAAAAAATTGGTTGCCTGTAAAGTCGGTATACGGGTGAAAGTTTTACGTGACAACTACTTCTCATTGTGAGCGCATAACGTGAGCGGAGCGTAACGCGTAACGCAGTTTCTTGAAGTGTCACCCGGCAAACCAATTTATAAGACGTTGTCACGTCAAAATATTTGGTATAATTTATTAGTACAATAATTGTATTTATTTTCAACCAAATCCCTACCTTTTATTTCTCTTCATAAGTATTCACGTTGACCTTTAATGTCAAGTTGCGCTATAACACCCGGTGTATCCACAAGGGCCCGCATTTGAGCGTAGAGGGTAAAATATAAAAAAACTGTACGTTTATTACAGTGTCCTACAAATTCTACGGATGCGCGGGATTGATGTAGGTAAGTACTACTCGATCTTGCAGACTTGTGGTATTGATTTTTGATGTTGGATTGGATTTCCTATGAATGGGACCATCCAGCTAAATAAAAAAAAAACTCTTTATTTCCATAAATACAATAAATGTACACTTAGAAATGGTCAATATATAAAACTAAACACTGACACGGAAATAAAGTGATATTTTTTTATTTCTGTCGCTTCGGTATGTAGACTAAAGTAAAGAAGCGACGAAGAAACCTTTAGCTTGTTAGTTGTTATTTTTCGAGTTGGAGCAATATGAATCATCATCAGATTTACCTAGGTAGGTAAATATGATCCATGTTATATATACCTACCTAGGTAAATCTGATGACACTGACCCAGGAATGGGATATGATAATAAAATAATAATTGTGAGTTCAACATCCGTGCCGATGCCAGCTTATGCTCGTAGAGAGGGCAGTAAAGTGCTAATAATTTCTGCACAATCTGACAGAATTTGAAGCAGCTGGCAAGTACACATTCTTCATGCGTTCCGTTACACACAGTAAAATACCTAAATAACGTTTCATTATTTTGTATCGTGTCGTGTGGCTGATTCAAGATGTTCACGATCTGTTTAATAAAGGAACCTCCTATGTAGTTTTCGTCAGCAAAATGTTTTTCTTTAAAATAATTGGATAAGCAGCTTTGGTATTAGTTACAAAGCAAAGACCACTACGAAGCCTCATTTCTCTACTCTCATTAGCCTTTACGAAGCACATCCTTTTTTGTTACCTTTATTCCATGGACCAATAAAACCATTCATCTATGCTCTATTCTCATTATCCTGGAGCTCTGGATAGATAGGTAGGTAGGTACTCATGAAACTTATAAATCTCTGCTATGCATATTACAAAGCAATTGCAATGCACATTTATTTTTGTGTCTGAAGTGGTTTTCGATAAGTCTGTAAATAAAACAAAAATAACTGTATTTTTATAACTTTATTAATATTTACACATAAATACATTCTTTGAAAAGCTTCAGTATTCCAATTTATCAACTTAATTTCGAATAAGGCCAACAATGCATAGTTTAAGCATATCACTCACTTACTCAAATTTTGCGTTGACTATGACTATTATTCTTTTATTTATGATTATTCTTTAAAAGCACTGATATCTATTCCATTTTATAATGAATAGGAATAGAGATTGATGTTTAATAATAATAAGGCAGCTTCAAAACGGCAGCAGATATGTTTTTTTACAGAGTAGGTATGCAAGGTACAATCAACAAATCACAAATTACGTATTTATCTACTATTAAAACGAGTAACAGTTTAACCCCTTATCCTACAAAGGTATTTTCAATTATGGCAGTACCTAACATAACAAGAAAGTAAGTGGTACATGCACAAGAACTCATAGTTTAGTGTACCTACTACTAGGTTACACAGTCATTGGTCTTCGAATTGGGATCCTTGAACAGGATAAATGGTACTTATCTAATAAAAAACTGTAAGTACTATAAAATCATAGCTATTGCTTGTGACCTCTGAATTAACATATAACATATTGATTTAACTGGACTGTTGGCTGGTATACTTTTGATTGTTTACAGTTGATCTAATATTATGGAAAGCTTAATTAAACAAAATTGACATCCTTTTTATAATAAAAATCAAGCAACTTAGTTTATAAAATAATTTCAGTTTTCCTTGGTTTAATATGAAGCTAACTGTCCTATATTAATTTTTAAGTACTAAAATAAGTGAAGTAAAAGTTTAAGCAGAATAAACAAAATATATTATTAGATTAATATTTTTAGTCTAAGTACTGCAGACCTAGGTACTACATACCTACATAGGTACTACTTCAAAAGCCCAAAATACTATTACTACAATTTATTGCTTTGACATGAAGTGTACTATTCAAGTTCTGATCACAATAAGACAGTACCTATGTTAACTCTTGCATTCCTACATTCGGTAGACCAAGCTACTTATTAGCAAAACATGTGAATATAAATGGGTTTGCATGTTTATGTAAGCCCTAGTCTGTGTCATCACATCATCAAACATCATACTAAATGTATGTCTGTTATTCTAGTCTTATCAAGTCTCAAGCAGCTATGCAAAAAAACTGGAGCCCTTTTTTTTCAAATTTGGCCTTAATAGTAATATTACACCAGTAATCACATTATCAAAAATATCCTACTCAATCCTTTTAAGCACACCCTAATAGAGTCTCTCCTAAACCTCTAAGAAGTTTGAATTTTTATTATGTAAATATTCAATATAATTTTATTCTCGCTATATTACATTTTAAATTTATTTATGCAAAATATAAAATTATATTGGCACATATTAAATATTACTCTGATGTACCTAACCATTATTTTAACATTGATATTTCAATAAATTTATAAAGGAAGCGAATTTAGAAGTTTGGTTTTGTTAGAAGACAAACTATTGGACTAAAAGTAACATGGAATATTCAGCTTTCTATTACAAAAAATGCATATAATCCTAAAAAAGTACATTTTAGACAATACAAAATGCCTGAAAATTATATACATAAATGTGCATTTCTTTTGATTCTTGTTCTCAATATTCCACTAAACAATAGAAAATGGCATCAAGTTAGATGTTGTCAGACACTTTGGTGTAAACCTTCAAAAATTGTGTTAATTTATTATTATTCAACAAAAAAAATTGTGAGCTAACTATACAGCCAATTTAAGAAATAAACAGTTTTCTAGGTAAACATGTACCTTACTTTTGAAAATAATTCAATTTTTGTTTATTATTATCTGAAGATTGATGATAGAAATACTCAAAGTACCTATTACTTTACTACATTAATCATACTTTACTGTAAAATCGATTGCATAAATCAATATAATAGGCTAGTGAAATAGGAAAACAAAGTTATAACTTTATAATCAGCAAATCAAGAAAGGTAATACTGGGTTTTTAAGTTGCATATTATGCATAACTTAAAATGTAAATACTTAAAATCACTGAAAACTGACCAAATATACATTATATGCTTAGATTTCTTTATCAATGAACACACTTTGAACATTGACAGCTAGTTGGATAATCCCAAATTCTTACAACCCTTTTCGACCAAATAATTGTCATTTTCGAAAGATTCTCGAATAAATCATTTAGACTGGTCATCTTCATCATCCTCGTCGTCTTGTTCCATCAGCTTTCTTGCTAATTGTAATGCCTGGAATTAAAAAAAATATATCAGATATTCGAACAAATGAAAATAGGCCTTTATTCACAAAGAAAATTATACTAGTATTTACAATTGAAAAAATTGAGCTAACTGCAGACTGTTGCAAACAGTCTACAGGTAGCTCAACTGATCCATATCAATACCAGTCGGAAGCGTCCCAGTGGAACAAATAATGCAACAATGGCAATTATTAGGTGTGTGGGTAAATTCCAAATATCGAATCAAATAATCGAAAAAAAATTAAGGTGATAAAGGACACTAGCCAAACACAATGTAGAATGTTTTGCCGCCCATACTTAACCTAAAACTCACTTCGTTGCCATGTCTATTTAAATTATTTGAAATTAAAGATGATAATTCAAAATATTAAAATTCACTAGTCCATATCAAATAGCCTTATCTACTGGGATAAGGCTATTTGCTACAGACTAGAGATACACTTTAGACCAAAAGGCCAAGGTAATTAATGTAGGAAATGTAATCTTGTAGTTCTAACAACGACTTATACCTATCCATTTTATCATTATAATCTATTAGGACTTGGTTCAATGAATAGACAACTGATAATACAATAAAGTTAGGTACCTCGCTTTGATTATAAATTCAAATCAGGACTTCAGTGAGTTAAATGCTAAGACAATACGGTATTATAAACAGGTGCACAAAGGTATTTATAGAAATCACAACATCGCTTACAAATCATTAGACAGAATGTACTGTAACATTACTGTTGTACAAATTTTGTAATATCTGACCAGACTATTGAGTAATAAACCCACTTAGCTGTGAAAAATGCAAAATTATTTTTGTTGAGTCATCATTATTGCATGCAGACACCCAGGGACAAATAGCTCTAAGAGCATTATTATTTGTAAGTGCCTATTATCCTTGTGATCTCAGATGTCCCATTCAAGAAAATAACTCCCGACTCTAAAAGTAGTTTTTTTAAACACTGCAATACAGAAGGTCACATCCAGTGTATAATAATTATTTTTTAATATTCTATTAACTGAATTCTATCAGTGTCCATTTCAAGAAAGCACCGTAAGATTCAACCTATACTCACTATTTGGTAGAGAGGAGGGAGGGAGGCCATCCTCTCTATTTTAGGTAGGAGCTTACAGTATTTATTTTCATTGTAGAAACTTTGATTTTATATTATTTATTTGAAGTGTGTGGTGTGACTGACCTGGAACTCATTGTAGTGCATTTTCCTCTTCTTCTCGAAGGAGGCGCGGCGCTCGCGCTCCTCAGGCGACTCGCCCGGCATGTCGTCGTCGCTGCTGCTAGACTCCACGCAACGCGGCGGCTTGTTCATGCTGGACTGCAGCTTCTGCGCCAGCACATTCGCGTCCAGTTCGTCCGCTGGCTCCAGGTCGCCTTCCGCCCGCTCCGCGTACGGAGTCTTGGGCTCGTCTATCTTCATATGCCCGTAGTCCTTATTCGCCGGGTGGAAAGTCTCGATAATGTTCATCTCGTCGAACCTCTGCTCTTTCTGTCGCTTACTGGAGGACGGAGCCCCGTCCGATGCTCCGTCGACACTTCGCGAGGTTTTTAGTATGCCCTTTGAGGGCTTCTTCTGTAGATTCGATGCCATAACTCACGGTTCACAGTACTGCAGACATTATTCACGATTTCCTATCGCTCACAAGACAAATTCTGTGTTTCTGAACTATTCTGAAATCTGAAAAAACTGAAAAAAAGCAAGATGTAAGCAACCAATTTCCAAGATTGTCAAATACGAAAGTCAGTGTTGCCGACAGTCGAAATGAAAAAGTTCCGAACAAAACGCAAATATGGTCCGATATCTTTAGACAAAAATATCAGTACCTAATCGAAAGGATAAAATGGGGTAAAAGTTAGGGCAGGTTTCTAAAATATCAAAAAAATAGCAAAACCTGAAAATAAAAGTAGGAAGCACCCCTGACAATAATTTAAATAGGTGATAATTTATATGTGTGTTTGTATGTTACGCCTTCACACTCAAATGGCTAAGCAGATTTCAATAAAGAATTTAATAAGGAAAAGGAAATATGGTAGCCCGTAGGTTTGCCCCACGGAATTAGAAATTAGGGTGGATTTGCAAAGCAGCAAAATTACTAAGGGTACCGGTGTCGGCAAACCCACACAAATAATCCAGTAATCATTATAATGCATTAAAAAGAAACAATTCGCTTGATTGGTAGTTTTAGGTTAAGTCAAAACTAGTCAACGTCACAGATTTGGAAAAAAACCATGACTTCTACAGATAAGATTTATTTTACTTTAGCATTAGAACGTATTTACGGTCCAAAGTAACCGAACATTCGATTGACAAGTTAATTCTGCTACTTTACCATAGATGGTGATATTTTCAGTGGTCGCAATTATAAACTTAATAGCCTTAAACATAAGATTGACATTCGCGTGATAGGTCGACCATCGACTGCTACACGATTAAGGCCGCACCAGGTAGCACATTGAACTACATTATCGAAATCAATAACTACCCGATTTTTGTTATACAAATAAAACTTGTTGGTAGGTTATTTATTTATTTTGCACACTAACAGCTGTATATTTTAAACCATTAATATATAGACACAGGTAGGCGGGTAAAAATAAATTTAATTTTATTTATTGCCCCTGAAATAGTTATTTTTTCAGGGGCAATAAATAACATTACATTTATATTTGAAACTGGCGTTTGGAAAGTCTTATATTTAATTTTAGTAAATGGTGTATGCTAACATTTATATTTTATATATAAACTTAATGATTTTTAGTGATGGAAGCGCTGTAGGTTTCATACTTGTATATCTATATCCTTTATTTGATATTTTAAAATCGATTTCTAATAAATGTTCAGAGCATATCGTGCTTGTTGGCATCCAATTAACTCTACCCGTTGCATCTATCCATTTCTCTTTGACGTTTGCATCTCTGGGAACGTACAAATATTAAGATAAAGGTTAGAGGACCTAATGATGTCTATTTAGTGACTTGTAATGTAAATACTAAATAAATAATTAATTTACATATTAACATTAAAACTTAATTTACACATCAAAAATAAAATTTGAAATTACAATTGAATTTCTTGTATCGATATCAATCGATAAAATCAACATTCGACTTTAGTACATCACTAATCGAGTAGCGAAGAATAAAAGCAATCCAAAATAAACTTTATCTTAATTGCATAAGGTTGATTTTGACTAACCCTTCTATTTAATTATTGATGAATTGAAATATAATATTTTTTTCTTGCAACTATCATTTTTACACTATAAAATCGAACAATACGGCATGCTTACGGAAAAAATGAATTGGTTGCGAGACTAGCTACTCCACGCGATGTTAGAACCCGACTGGTATCATTTAAGCGTAACAACGCTTAATTGTGGCATGCGTGCCACGCCCACTTACCACTTCCTCCCTAGTTTCTAATTCCGCAATTTGCTCAATGTACCATACCCGTTAAATTTCAGTTTTTAAAGCCTTCTCTGCCAGTGCCTCTACACGAGCAGCCTATGGGTTAAGTACACGCAAAAGTCTCATAACGCCCTGCGTGTTCAATATAATTGTAACAATATTTTCAGGATGCTGTTGGGCCTGCCTCGTTATTGTAGTGCGTCAGAGATGTTCGCAAATACCTTCACTGATGGCTTCGCGGCAATGAGGATCCGTAATGTTATAGCAATTTCAATAGAACTAGTATCCACGTTATTTTTTTATGACATTAGAATGATATATCTTTTTAAATTATCCAAATCGGACCATTACGTACGAAGTTACGACTAAATTACTGGCGAAGTTCACTGTGACCTCCGCGGGTGCGTGTGACGTCACTTAGTCGGTCGCCACCCTTTAACTGTAATAATAAAAAATAAAATAAAATTTAAAAATATCCATTCGGTCTCTCAAAACTGAGTCTATTTGGCTGTGTAATTTTTTTCATAAACTTATAGTTTCGGAGTAAATCACTAAAAACTGATATCTGCCTACGGTTAACTTGCGGCGAGCGAGCAAGTGACGTCACACGCACCCGCGGTGGTCACTCACTGAACTTCGCTAGTAATTTGGTCATAACTTCGTCAATTTTTGTCTTAGAACAATAATTTTTGCACTGTGTGTTATGGATTTCTTAGCTCTATAAATCTGCATTCTCAACTAAAACGTTACGGATCCTCACTATGCGGAAGCGAGTAGCATCATTTATGAGTAGAGCGAGAGGTAGTAACAACAGCATCCTGAAAGTCATATCTCACAAGGTATGACTGTACCATTGGGTGTTTTAAGTAAGTAATATCTAGAACTTTTTAAACTTTCGCGACAGGGGAAATAAAACAAAAGGTACGCGATAAATACCCGATATAATCATTAACTAATATCTAGAATTCGTTATTTTCGTTTATTTTATTTTCTTTGTTGTTATCCTATATTGTTTATAGTTATGTGTTTCTATGGGCTTTTGCTGTCTGATAATAAAGATTTTGATTTATTGAATAATCTTTGGTATGAATGAGAGTGTGAATAGAATAGCCCTGCGGGCCCAACTCTTGAAAACGGAATGGAATTTTCTGATTATTTTTCGTGTAAACGCTAATCTTATGCAAGCGGCATTGTGTATGAGTTGGTTTTGCACAACAACGAAAACGAAACATCGATTTTCTTTTTACAAGTAGCCCCCTGGCAAGGAATATTCTAAAGAGCGGCGAGCGGGGCTAGCCTTCGTGGCTCGCCCGGCTCGCCGCAGTGGCAAATGGCCGCAGTGGCAAATGGCCAACATGACAAGAAAACCGTAGAGATGAATGATACGATTGTAAAAAAAAATTAAACTTTCTAGTGGCCGATGCCACAAATAGAAAAAAATAAAGACAGGAGATAATAGTTTAGTGTTATAATAATATGACGTTTCGATAGGATTTTGGATCGCATAGGATTCGTAGAGGTACAAAAAGAAACGTATCAAAAAGAGCCGCACCGGCGGCAAACACCGACAAAAGTGGCATATCCTTGACAGTGAGATGAGAAAAGACAGCGACCGATAAAGTTGCCATTTCCTAAACTCAGGAATAAAATGTAGCTGTCACTGTCACAACTGACTCACTGTCACCAAAGATTCCACGACTGGCGTGCGACTGTCAGTTGTCATTCACACAACACAACACACACACAAACACTACCGACCGACACAAACAAACAAACAAATTCGAAATCTCCGAAAGTCCGAACGAAACACCCGAAGAAAACAAATAATTGTTTAATTTTTCTCAGCATTAAACAAAATTTACCGCTTACTGTGAAGAATTAAATACTATAAATAATACCATCAAAATGGTGGAACAATCCAGCATAAATTCTAATAAACCCAAGGTAGGAAATTAAAATAGGGTGAAATTTGGGAGTTCATACTGCAGTGCGAGTGAAGTTTTTTTTAATAATTTTCCGCTAAATAAATAATATTCCCATACTCTTCCAGACAAAAACTGCTCGCCCAAAAGCCGTGTACTTGTGGACTGAGGCAGAAGTAATGAAATGGTTGCGGAGGCATTGCAGTGACTACTACAACTTATACTGGGATAAATTTGTTGTTGTAAGAACTAGTTTCCACGCTTACCTACCTGTTATTTCACCAAAGGAATAGTCAGTAACCATTGTCCTAACCTTTCCATCATTTGTTCCTATTTCAGCATGCCATAACCGGCAGAGCATTGATTCGCATCAACGATAACACCCTCCTCCGAATGGGCATCACAAACAAAGAGCACCGTGATGCCATCTGGAGGGAGATACTGAAACTGAGACTGAAGTCTGACATTGTGGAGATAAGAGACCTTGAGAGGAAGCACAACTATTTCAACTATGAGCTGTGATCAATAACATTGAATGTTCCAAGGGATATACATATATTTGTTAGTACATGTACTTTGACTTTGTAATACCGTTGTGTAACTTAGTCCATAATAGCCCGGCCACACACTCTGTCTTACCTGCAAGCATGCCTGCATAAACCAGTAATGAGCAGATATAATGCGCATGTAGACTGCCTAAGTGCAGCTTGTGCAATAGTTGACATGTTGAAGATGAGACTGCACTGTTGGATTACGCAGGCAAGACGGAGCATGTGGACAGGCTATAAGATACTGAGTATATTAACGAAGCTAACAAAGGACATCCAAATGGGTACTATAATAATGTAATATAATAATCATGATGCCAAACTATAGAAACTAGCAATGCCAGTTTGCTATAGCTAACACATTATGAAAGAAAATAATGTGGGTAAGGATGAGGAGTAACTTTACTTGTTGGTCTGATATGTGATATACTTTATATCATAAATTGTAGTCTTTTACAAGATATTCTTATTTTTAATAGCCTGCTGAATCTTTCAACTGGAGTCTGCTAATTGGACGTCTTTGGTGAGATATTTTTTCTTCTATTAATTGAGGTTCAGCGTCAGGTGCCGCGGTCGACTGAGAAAGTGATGGCATGATGAGCTGGACACCTATGACAAAGCTTGGGCTCAGCCGGCTCAGGACCGAGATCCATGGGACAGAGGGAGGCCTTTGCCCAGTAGTGGGACATACCAGGGCAATTATAATGTAATTTGAGATTTAGGTAACTACTAATTTCACTAACATCATCATCAATTATTTCGAAGTCCCAGTACCCCGGAAATTTGAAATATGCCTTTCAGGGGTATTTAACGACTCTTAGTCTCAGAGATGCGAATACACAGAAACAAATTCTATCGCCTATTCTTGTCGATGTAACTCTAGCTAAGCGATTTTTTGAATTTGTTACTAAAAAACGAATTCAAAAATGTGGGAGTCGACTCGCGGTTGTGGCTCAGCTGAAGAGAAGGGGTAACTTCGTTGTCGCTACAATTTGCAAATGTCCTATTTACCAAAATAGTGGAACGTCTTCTCATATACTACGGATGGTCACCTACGGATGGCGGATGGGGGAGGGGGTAAAAAATGGGTCACGCAGTATAGGTGGGTACGCTCCCTAAGTAGGGAATTTGAACCTACATAGGTTCAAATCCTAGCATTTTAAAACACGATAAACCAGACCTACTTATTACCCAGGATAAAATGGCTAGTCTACCTACAGTACACTATCATATGCAACATCATGGTAACATAACATATTAGTATTTTTCGGACGTAAATACATTGTAGGTACACATTGCTCTCATTGTCGTGCCAGCTGTGCTCCGGCCCAAGTCACTAGTCAGAGTGATTTTCACGAAACAATTCCAGCGGATGTTGTTGGAACATAATTTTATTCAACGTTAAATTCACTAAATTCATTCGGTCGCCGTACTGCCTACAGCGCTGCGTCTAGGGGACTTCTATCGAGAAAAGCACTCGACCTGCTGCCACTATTCATACATAAAGCGCGCCATGGTATGTCGAGGACTCGGATTCTATTTAGTGGCATCAGTGGATGCTGCTAGATTTGGGTACTTCATATCCACTAAGGGGCGGGCGAGTTAGGCGAATTAATGCTTATGACGAGTTTCTGCTTTTAAAAATTTTCACAAACATGTTTGTGTTAAAATAAGTAGGTACAGTCCAAACACGACTGAAACTAAACATAATTTCATTGTTTTGAAAAAACTAAATACCTAAGTACACTGACTAGTATATAGTTCATTTTCCTTCATTTAACACTGTTTTTAAGTTTCGCTGGACAAATAGGTACCTACTAAACCCTCGGGAATAAACATTTTATGGAACCGTCTCGGGATAGAAGAGTTCTCAGAATCGATCCACAATTGACGGAAAAATCGCCGATCGCTACCTGTTTTTTATATTATAATAAAAAATACATATACAGCCGAACATAGAACCTCCTCCTTTTTCCGAATTCGGTTGAAAACTAAAACGGTCAAAACTAGTTTATTTAAATCGGAAAACTGTCTTGTCTCGTCATCTCCCGCTACTTCCCCCACCTTGCGCCCCCGCAGCTGGTAGGCAACCAACAATCATCGCCAGGCAACGTTAAAATAGCAATTTTAATGACCCTGCATTGTTTATGATGCGCCCCTGCGAGACAAGTTGAGACAACTGTATTGCTCCATAACTCATGTAGTACATCGGGAGATGCTCCATTCGCCTCGCAGGAGACAGCGGAATTAGTGTCACTGTTCCTGACGTACAGAATTACCATTTGGTCTAGTGGTTGTACCATAACATAACATAACTGTACCTACCAATGCAGTAACCAACTGCATAATTATTTCTCCGAGAACGAGGTTGCCAGATTTCGTGCTCCATCTTAGGCCACATCTTCGCTTTCATAAGTGCGATGGTGGTCAAACGCTTTACCGTTACCAATAAAAAAGTCAAAAATTGTTGAACGTCTAACATAGCCGTAAAATCTTCAGTCATAATTATGTCAGTCCCACTAACTAAATGATAACGATCGTAATCTAAACTGAAGATTGAAAACTGAGAAAATTTAAGCCGACATAAGTTTTCCTCACAGATGTATCTACCTATGTACGTATACCTAGCTAGAGCCACCACAAAACGCCGTAACTCCAGTATCACCCCATCTTTTAGCATCATAACCGTCGCATAAGCATCGCAGCCATTTGGCACCCGCCTCTTGCCAAATTAACACAAACACTGTCTGTCGGTTAGTCAGTTTGCATCGCTTGTATGGTTATTACGAAATTCGGGATCGTGTAAATGTTTTTATTGTAAAATCCCGCCAGTGTATCGTTGGTGGCCGGTGGCGAAGGTGGCAAAGCATTGCCACGAGTTCTTAATTCCACTTTTGAGTTATGTTGTGATTGACAGATTTACTAGTTTACTGAAATCTGAAAAGGGTTTGGGTTCGGTGGAAATTTGAAAAGTTGTGTTTGCTAGATTTTAGACGTGAGTATCCAGTAGGTTTAAATTATCTTATCTTATCTTAAATCAAGTTATCCTAAGCTTTCTAAAGGGGCACCTATTCAGGTACCTACCTAAGCTTTTAAAAGCTTTTTAAAATGAACTTAACTGGTGTGTTTAAGCCAGCGAAGCTTAACAGTCGAAACGCTTGTAAATTAATCTTTACCCTGTTTTGAAATGATATGAAAAAGTTTGGTTTCTAAGTGTACCTAGCTTCATTAAGAAGAGCAAGGTAGGATATATTGTTCTGTAAGCAAGGTAGAGTAGTAAATCTAGGTAGGTCTGCCAGTGATTTGGATAAATGATGCAAAATACACACAGCTTAGGCAAGCATCTAGATCACGTGAAGATGAGTGCGATCAGCTAAAGTTGTAAATTCCTAGAAGTCGATTACGTGTATAAAAGTATGTTTATGTACCTTTCCATTATTCAAAACTGTATAGGTAGAACTGCGATTTGATCGCGTATAGCTCAGTAGGTCAATATGGCTAATCTATTATGAAAAAATATTGCGACACTTTAAATTACTTACTATGCCACTTGTTAAAGGCGACGATTTTGAGCACATAAATGAGAAATAAACAAATCTGAAAAATGGACTTAAATCAGTTTTCTTCTGACGTACAGCTGTGGTTAAACTTCGAATAACAGCTAGTCAGACCGAGGTTTTGAGGTAACACTCAATATCTGCTTAATTCAGCTTGTTAGTTTATTGTGATCTGGGTTAACTGATTGTTTGAGAATCCGCCTTGGTGTTACCTAGATTAATTTGATTGGTTAACGGCAGCTGCCAACCTAGGGGCGGACATCACGGCCTAGTGCCCAGAGATTGATGTCTCGGTATTGTCTCGGACGAGCTGTCATCAGCCAATCTAGCTAGATTAGATAGGTACCTCACAATGCGTACGAAAGAATTTAACGGGGGGTACTGAGCTACTGGCGTTACGGGGCGTAATTTAACGGGGGGTACTGAGCTACTGGCGTTACGGGGCGTAATTTAACGGGGGGTACTGAGCTACTGGCGTTACGGGGCGTAGTTTAAGGTGTTGAAAGCGAGCGTTAGTGCAGTCAGTACGGGGAAAGAAGGCGCTCGCGAGACGGATTTTAGCATGCGGGGCGTGACGTATCATGCTGGCCGCGAAATTGGCCTGACTGATGTTACGCCCCGTAACATCGGTTAGGTACATTCAATGCTTATGAATTACCTAATTTAGGTAGTTTTTTGGAGACTTCTTAATACTTATGCTACATTGGATAATAGGGGTCTGCTTAAACCTGTACTATGCTGAAACGCTGCTGCCAAGCACCTTGCCTGGACGGGCCTGAACCCTGAATGCCAGGGAGATCATGCACCATAGACTTCATGCGACATGTGAGATGTCAGTGCAGATCTTAGATTTCTTAAAATAAAACCTCTGTTTGGGGGAAAGGACACAGACCCTGTCTGTGGCGATCGTCCCGTAAAAATCGACATCTTCGACTCAGCCCGTGAATGTCATCAGATCCGACTGAGGGAACCTGCCAGAGGAAAGGCAGCACTGTCCCACGATGTGTATTGTGAACACCTACATACACTACGATTACCAATCCGCCTGCCAAGGCGTGGTGATTACGGCAAAACCCCCCTTGTTCGGGGGAAGCATGTGGGGTCAGCGGTGGACGTAACTTATGCGTGCTGATAAGGTGCACTATCTCTAGCAAGATCTTATATTTAAGCCTAAATTTGGTCGTGTGTCTTCTTGTCTTCTCGCGGGTGTCGTAAGAGGCAGACTAAGGGATATCGACCTCAGCAGCGCCCCCAGCAGAACAATTCTACCACCGAACTGCGATCCCAATCCGCATGCCCAGCGTGGGGATTATGGGCCTGACCCCCCAAGAGATAATAGCTAATAAATAAGGCGCTTATCAGGGGAGGCCTGCGTTCAGCAGTGGACCAAAATAGGCTGTTGAGGTGAGGTGGTTGGTCTAGAAAGCCGAAGGACACAAGACCCTAGCTTTAAAAGTCTGTGCCTTGCCTTAGCTAAACTTTAAAGTCTTAAGTTGGTCTAAAGAGGGAAATAAAGCTGTCGCCGCATCTACTTGATTAATCTCTTCTAAATGTTCTGGATACAGAAATACGGTTAATTAATTTAATGTGTGTATATAATAATCCCTGTATTTGTGTTTATTTTGCGTACTTTGTACTTTCTTTTTGTACTTTTGTGATGTGTGGGTGTATTTATAATTCTAAAACATGTGTAGTGAGGTATCTAGACTTTGTTATTGGATTAAACTACGTCCCTATCATATCAACATAGAAGATGACTAAGGTCTGCTGAAAGGAATTCTTCGATATTTGGAAGCATTTCATTTATAGTCCAAAAGAGTCTTTTATACCCGATTAGGTACCAAAAGAGTGGTTTATTTATGTAGTATTTCAACTGACGAAAAACGGAGGAGGTTCCCAAGACGACGCGTTTTTTTATGTATGACCACGCATAACTTTTTACAGCGTAATCCGATTTTGATAATTCTTTTTCTATTGCATATACCCCAAAATTAGTCCTTATAAATTTGAAGTCTGTTCATAGTTTTTTAAAACACGCCAAATGATGAGGAGCAACAAACGAATATCTACATTAAACTTTTATACATCTGTGTTAGTATTTTAGGTACTATGTAAAGATGAGCTTTATTCACAATGGGCTACATTGTGAACAGCGCTATCCACATTTGCGGTATAGGTATACCTATATTTAGGTAAGTACAAGACAATAATTATTATGCTAGCGAGGCCTATCTAAAATGAAATAGTAGTTGCTAAGCGAGAGATAGGCAAACGCTAGAAATTAAATTATTCTAAACTGTTAAAGAAGAAATTAATAATGGTTATGCTCATTCGATAAGATTCCTAATATTTCAACCCAACAGTTCCCTAAACTGAATAAAAACATCATCACAGACTTCACTAGCTCATAAATTCCCTTCGACATCCGTAGTAAATACGTCGATGCGTTATTTATTACACGTTCACGTTCATTCACGGTCTCACGGCCGCACCTGTGGCGATTGGCGCTCGCCCCCGGCTTGCCTCGTTAATTTACTTCACCGCGAGCGTTCTAATACTCACACATATTTGTTTTATCTGGTTTCAGTTGTAATCCGGTAATGAAGTTTAGCGAGCGTATAGATACAAAACGCGATTTATTTTAAACTTAAATTACGACCCACCCAATGCTTGAAAGTTTCAATGAAAGGAAATGAAAGGTTTTTATTTACCTTATGAACTACCTACTAAACAATAAACTGAACTATAATAATTAATGCTACGAGTACGTGACGTGATGCTTATTTTGTGCTTAGCAGAGAGCAAGGCAAAGATGGCTTTCGCTCAGCTCAGCATTGTGCCCAACCAACCTAACCTGCACGGTTTAGGACTTTTAGATGTCCAAACAAATAATAAAACTTCACGTCTAATCCATGTTGCCATAGTTCGGTGTTCCGATAAGTCCCGATATTGTAAATACACAAGATTAATAGTATGTTTGTTGGACTGTACACACGAAAACACCCGGGAATTGAGGAAATGAACGATTTATGATTTCCCCAGTTTTGTACTTTGCACTATTTGATGTTACTTAGTAAAGTTGTTTGACTCATTCATCAATAGGGTGTTTGTGTGTAGTTTAACTAATGGGTAGGTACAGTTAAAGACATAACTTGCTACACGTTGTTAATTTTCAATTTTGTAAACTAGTAGGTATTCACCTAAAAAGCACACGTGAAAATGAAAACGTACCTACCTAGCAACGGTCAATACTGTATTATTTGAAGAGGCAAAGGAACGAGGAAAATCCATCCTAAATCATTTACAAAAATTCATAATGAAAAGGTCCCTTTACGCTGATCACCTTTTCTAACAATTAATAAATATGCATAAGAACCCGGATAAGATAGAAAATTGGCTAGATCTACTTACGTATACTTAGGTATGATATTTAATTTAGGTTTATCTGGAATGTGAAACGTTTCATGAAATTCAGCAGATTGGCAGCCATTCAACGTCAAATGCTCATTTATAATTAACGCACTTTCAATCTCGCCCGATCGAGTTTCAGATGACCTACTTTCTGATCAGATTCTTGGAATATATTCATCATCATCAATAGTAGATAGAAGATGAATATGAAGCTGTTTTAAAATTCGTCTACCTCTGTTCGTATTTATAAAACACATGATGAAAACTCAGAAATAAATTTAAATTATTTGCGACTTAGGACTTGGACAAGAGACTATTGTAAAGAGAAACACAGAATTAATATACAAAGGTTTAACAACAAATTTATTGGTAGCCCGATCCTTACAAATTTGATTCGCCTCAGCATGAGTTGGTCGGCCAGCAAGTTGCAACCAATCGTAGACTTCATCTTCTGTTAGAATGATTCCTTCATTAAATGTTCCCTTCTTACAGTGAAAGTGACGCAATCCAAAAAGTAACCCAGAATGCTGTGTTTCAAATCACATGTGCTTCAGAAAGTCTGTTTGTAATTTCCGCGAAAATAAACATAAACACGAATGTTTAACGCCTGTTATGACAGACTTCTTCCAAACACGAACAAACAACAATATTACAGGAATCACTTATAAGAATGGAGCAGATATAAGCGCTTCTTGAAATAATGACTAACTACTGGGCATATTGTGTTCTTCTAAACAAATAATTCCAAACAGAGGGCCTTTTTAAGCCGGGTCTCCACCGCGAGCGGAGCGGACCCATTTTAACTCGCAAGAGTAAACTGCATAAGTACTTGTAGGTATTTGCAGCAAGAAATAGGTGAGCGGAAAGGTCTTAGCGAGTAGGAAGCATTGCAATGAACTTCTCCCACTCATCTCTCATTTCCCGCTCATTACCCATTTGCAGTGTACACCCGGCCGGACCGCTACGAAAATTGAGAGTGAAAAAAAACACCATTTGAACTACCTATTAGCTAGCGGTGCACAAAACACTCCAGCTCTAAGTGCACTCTTAAAAAACTGGGCATAGTTTACAGTTGAGTAAAGTTCTTCGGTTTTCTTTGTTCTAAATCCTCTATAATTTACAGCTTCTGTAAAACTCCTGTGATCTTCTGAACATTTGCCAGATATAAGGGGATCATGCAACCGAAAAATGTAGATAGAACGGAATTGAAGTCGTAATTGTTTGCAACGATGGGTCAAGCAAGGTCGATGATCACGCATGTTTAATTTGTGTGCGACCATTATTGCGTCAAACCACGAAAACTAGTACCTATTTATAGTAGGCAAAGTGTAAGTGCGTTTTGTGCCGGAGACAAACGGCTTCCAAGAAGCTGAATTTGAAGTGTTTAAGTAGGTATTTTGGCACATTGTGTGAAACTAAAATAACTGCATGTGCCTTGATGCGTCCTAAGATTTAATATATAAACAGACTATATCTACCTACATACAGATGTAGACTAATACTAAAGAAATGTCAATACTAGATAATGTAAGACGTAGAAGAATGTAAGACTAATAATAAACAAACAACTGGCTAGATCTTTCTAATGGCACCCAGCCTGGGATTCGAACTTGCAGTACCTATTTAGTTTGAAACTCTGGTACCTACCACTCAGCCAAAAGCAGGTGGATCTTGTCTTCCACACGGACTGTTAAAGTTAAATAAAATCTGTAGATATTCTGACATCTTTACTAGACAATAAACAGCTGTTCGCTTGTTAAAAATAAAAGTCGATGTACTAAAAACCTGTTTACTTTGTATAGAAGACAATTATCTTTCTAAGCGAACAAAGACCGACTTAAATCGAAATTTGAACATAGCTCATAAGCTCTTTTCGTAAGCCTTTTCAAAAATAAACGTAAATGTGAATCTGAAATACTCTGGATTTTCAACCAATCTAGATTCTTGACCCTTCGGCGTCTAATCAGAACTCAACTTGTTTTTGTTTGGTCTGCACATTGACAGCCATTTCCTTCGAATCTGCGCCTACGCACGATTCAGAGCACTCACCATTTCACAACGCGTCGGTTCAACCTCTTTGAAGAGACAAATAAGTTTTATTGTGCTGTAACCGTGGGATTGGTTCTGCACAGCTGCTGATGCTGACTGTAAACGACGGTAGTAAACTATCATAGTAAAACTTGTCATTTTAACATCCAGTATTTGTAGTTGCAGCTGTAATAAGCTTAGGTGTCAGTAAGGCTATATGTACCTATATAATCTACCTATATAAGCTTCTGCCCGCGGCTTCGCATGCGAACTTTCAGTATAATGAGTAGCCTATTATCTAAGTTAGGCTTTAACGTTCCTAACGTACGCCAAATTTCATCTTGATCTGTTCAGTAGTTTTGGACATCCTAGGTAACAAAAATTCAGATTTCACAAACTTTCGGTCTTATAATATTAGTAGGATATCAGAAAGAAGAAAGAAAGAAAATAAATGTATTTATAACTACAATCATCTACAGTTAATAAGTAGTCACTTAAAACTAATTGTAATAAACTGATTGTAATTATGAATTAGGAAACGGCTCAGCATGAATTTTGCGTGTGCTGGTAAACCGAACACACGCTGCGCTGATCTTCCGCCGTTATATAATATATCAGTTATCTAGTACCCAGAACACAAGCTCTACTTAGCTTTAGGGCTAGATCATGCTGTGTGAATTATCTAGCATTATTTATTTATTATGTATGGCCTATGTCCAGCTGTGGACTAATATAGGCTGATGATGATGATGATGATGATTTATTTATTATTATAAAATACGGGAAAAGTTTTTTTAACCGTTAAATATGTGTAACAAACGTTCTGTAATGGTGCTATTTGTTGCAGATTCGCTAACGCCTCGACATGAACAAGAAACATCAAAAGAAAAAGGTATTTTTTTTTGTAACTAACGTTACCCATCCTAAATAAAGTAGGACATGCAAGCTCCTAAAAGTCGTAGCACCTCACGCTACGCCGTAGCTCTACCTACGCCGTAGAACTACGGAGGCCTCTACGATTTCTCTAGGTCGTAGAAGGCTCTTCGTAGCCCCTGCTACGCTGCCTGTAGATTCTAGGAACGACGTAGCGCCATTGTCGCACACAAAAAGACTGAAGTTTGGTGAAGCTTGGAAGAAATATTTAGATTTAAAAATTAGGGTAACCATAGAAGTCAATGTTTAAATTTTTCACTGATTCATGATTTGATTAGTGATCAAATGTTGACTCAACCTGATTCGCGGTCATCTCCTATCGACTAAGTACATATTGCGATTGGTACAGACCTCTGTGGCGCAGCAGACGAAGGTTTGCCTGCGACGCAGGAGGTTGCGGGTTCGATTCCCGCCTCGGGACAAATGTTCTAGGTACTATCTGCAGATATTTGTCCAGGGCGTTCTGGATGTTTTCTATGTATAATAAAAAATATCTATCCACACGGACTGTTATAAATGAAATAAACAAATCTGAAAAATGGACTTAAATCAGTTTTCTTCTGACGTACAGCTGTGGTTAAACTTCGAATAACAGCTAGTCAGACCGAGGTTTTGAGGTAACACTCAATATCTGCTTAATTCAGCTTGTTAGTTTATTGTGATCTGGGTTAACTGATTGTTTGAGAATCCGCCTTGGTGTTACCTAGATTAATTTGATTGGTTAACGGCAGCTGCCAACCTAGGGGCGGACATCACGGCCTAGTGCCCAGAGATTGATGTCTCGGTATTGTCTCGGACGAGCTGTCATCAGCCAATCTAGCTAGATTAGATAGGTACCTCACAATGCGTACGAAAGAATTTAACGGGGGGTACTGAGCTACTGGCGTTACGGGGCGTAATTTAACGGGGGGTACTGAGCTACTGGCGTTACGGGGCGTAATTTAACGGGGGGTACTGAGCTACTGGCGTTACGGGGCGTAGTTTAAGGTGTTGAAAGCGAGCGTTAGTGCAGTCAGTACGGGGAAAGAAGGCGCTCGCGAGACGGATTTTAGCATGCGGGGCGTGACGTATCATGCTGGCCGCGAAATTGGCCTGACTGATGTTACGCCCCGTAACATCGGTTAGGTACATTCAATGCTTATGAATTACCTAATTTAGGTAGTTTTTTGGAGACTTCTTAATACTTATGCTACATTGGATAATAGGGGTCTGCTTAAACCTGTACTATGCTGAAACGCTGCTGCCAAGCACCTTGCCTGGACGGGCCTGAACCCTGAATGCCAGGGAGATCATGCACCATAGACTTCATGCGACATGTGAGATGTCAGTGCAGATCTTAGATTTCTTAAAATAAAACCTCTGTTTGGGGGAAAGGACACAGACCCTGTCTGTGGCGATCGTCCCGTAAAAATCGACATCTTCGACTCAGCCCGTGAATGTCATCAGATCCGACTGAGGGAACCTGCCAGAGGAAAGGCAGCACTGTCCCACGATGTGTATTGTGAACACCTACATACACTACGATTACCAATCCGCCTGCCAAGGCGTGGTGATTACGGCAAAACCCCCCTTGTTCGGGGGAAGCATGTGGGGTCAGCGGTGGACGTAACTTATGCGTGCTGATAAGGTGCACTATCTCTAGCAAGATCTTATATTTAAGCCTAAATTTGGTCGTGTGTCTTCTTGTCTTCTCGCGGGTGTCGTAAGAGGCAGACTAAGGGATATCGACCTCAGCAGCGCCCCCAGCAGAACAATTCTACCACCGAACTGCGATCCCAATCCGCATGCCCAGCGTGGGGATTATGGGCCTGACCCCCCAAGAGATAATAGCTAATAAATAAGGCGCTTATCAGGGGAGGCCTGCGTTCAGCAGTGGACCAAAATAGGCTGTTGAGGTGAGGTGGTTGGTCTAGAAAGCCGAAGGACACAAGACCCTAGCTTTAAAAGTCTGTGCCTTGCCTTAGCTAAACTTTAAAGTCTTAAGTTGGTCTAAAGAGGGAAATAAAGCTGTCGCCGCATCTACTTGATTAATCTCTTCTAAATGTTCTGGATACAGAAATACGGTTAATTAATTTAATGTGTGTATATAATAATCCCTGTATTTGTGTTTATTTTGCGTACTTTGTACTTTCTTTTTGTACTTTTGTGATGTGTGGGTGTATTTATAATTCTAAAACATGTGTAGTGAGGTATCTAGACTTTGTTATTGGATTAAACTACGTCCCTATCATATCAACATAGAAGATGACTAAGGTCTGCTGAAAGGAATTCTTCGATATTTGGAAGCATTTCATTTATAGTCCAAAAGAGTCTTTTATACCCGATTAGGTACCAAAAGAGTGGTTTATTTATGTAGTATTTCAACTGACGAAAAACGGAGGAGGTTCCCAAGACGACGCGTTTTTTTATGTATGACCACGCATAACTTTTTACAGCGTAATCCGATTTTGATAATTCTTTTTCTATTGCATATACCCCAAAATTAGTCCTTATAAATTTGAAGTCTGTTCATAGTTTTTTAAAACACGCCAAATGATGAGGAGCAACAAACGAATATCTACATTAAACTTTTATACATCTGTGTTAGTATTTTAGGTACTATGTAAAGATGAGCTTTATTCACAATGGGCTACATTGTGAACAGCGCTATCCACATTTGCGGTATAGGTATACCTATATTTAGGTAAGTACAAGACAATAATTATTATGCTAGCGAGGCCTATCTAAAATGAAATAGTAGTTGCTAAGCGAGAGATAGGCAAACGCTAGAAATTAAATTATTCTAAACTGTTAAAGAAGAAATTAATAATGGTTATGCTCATTCGATAAGATTCCTAATATTTCAACCCAACAGTTCCCTAAACTGAATAAAAACATCATCACAGACTTCACTAGCTCATAAATTCCCTTCGACATCCATAGTAAATACGTCGATGCGTTATTTATTACACGTTCACGTTCATTCACGGTCTCACGGCCGCACCTGTGGCGATTGGCGCTCGCCCCCGGCTTGCCTCGTTAATTTACTTCACCGCGAGCGTTCTAATACTCACACATATTTGTTTTATCTGGTTTCAGTTGTAATCCGGTAATGAAGTTTAGCGAGCGTATAGATACAAAACGCGATTTATTTTAAACTTAAATTACGACCCACCCAATGCTTGAAAGTTTCAATGAAAGGAAATGAAAGGTTTTTATTTACCTTATGAACTACCTACTAAACAATAAACTGAACTATAATAATTAATGCTACGAGTACGTGACGTGATGCTTATTTTGTGCTTAGCAGAGAGCAAGGCAAAGATGGCTTTCGCTCAGCTCAGCATTGTGCCCAACCAACCTAACCTGCACGGTTTAGGACTTTTAGATGTCCAAACAAATAATAAAACTTCACGTCTAATCCATGTTGCCATAGTTCGGTGTTCCGATAAGTCCCGATATTGTAAATACACAAGATTAATAGTATGTTTGTTGGACTGTACACACGAAAACACCCGGGAATTGAGGAAATGAACGATTTATGATTTCCCCAGTTTTGTACTTTGCACTATTTGATGTTACTTAGTAAAGTTGTTTGACTCATTCATCAATAGGGTGTTTGTGTGTAGTTTAACTAATGGGTAGGTACAGTTAAAGACATAACTTGCTACACGTTGTTAATTTTCAATTTTGTAAACTAGTAGGTATTCACCTAAAAAGCACACGTGAAAATGAAAACGTACCTACCTAGCAACGGTCAATACTGTATTATTTGAAGAGGCAAAGGAACGAGGAAAATCCATCCTAAATCATTTACAAAAATTCATAATGAAAAGGTCCCTTTACGCTGATCACCTTTTCTAACAATTAATAAATATGCATAAGAACCCGGATAAGATAGAAAATTGGCTAGATCTACTTACGTATACTTAGGTATGATATTTAATTTAGGTTTATCTGGAATGTGAAACGTTTCATGAAATTCAGCAGATTGGCAGCCATTCAACGTCAAATGCTCATTTATAATTAACGCACTTTCAATCTCGCCCGATCGAGTTTCAGATGACCTACTTTCTGATCAGATTCTTGGAATATATTCATCATCATCAATAGTAGATAGAAGATGAATATGAAGCTGTTTTAAAATTCGTCTACCTCTGTTCGTATTTATAAAACACATGATGAAAACTCAGAAATAAATTTAAATTATTTGCGACTTAGGACTTGGACAAGAGACTATTGTAAAGAGAAACACAGAATTAATATACAAAGGTTTAACAACAAATTTATTGGTAGCCCGATCCTTACAAATTTGATTCGCCTCAGCATGAGTTGGTCGGCCAGCAAGTTGCAACCAATCGTAGACTTCATCTTCTGTTAGAATGATTCCTTCATTAAATGTTCCCTTCTTACAGTGAAAGTGACGCAATCCAAAAAGTAACCCAGAATGCTGTGTTTCAAA
The DNA here is from genome assembly GCA_963564075.1 of Eupithecia subfuscata. Taxonomy (NCBI): domain Eukaryota; kingdom Metazoa; phylum Arthropoda; class Insecta; order Lepidoptera; family Geometridae; genus Eupithecia; species Eupithecia subfuscata. The sequence goes on along the minus strand of OY751115.1, from coordinate 14,628,885 downwards.
TCACATGTGCTTCAGAAAGTCTGTTTGTAATTTCCGCGAAAATAAACATAAACACGAATGTTTAACGCCTGTTATGACAGACTTCTTCCAAACACGAACAAACAACAATATTACAGGAATCACTTATAAGAATGGAGCAGATATAAGCGCTTCTTGAAATAATGACTAACTACTGGGCATATTGTGTTCTTCTAAACAAATAATTCCAAACAGAGGGCCTTTTTAAGCCGGGTCTCCACCGCGAGCGGAGCGGACCCATTTTAACTCGCAAGAGTAAACTGCATAAGTACTTGTAGGTATTTGCAGCAAGAAATAGGTGAGCGGAAAGGTCTTAGCGAGTAGGAAGCATTGCAATGAACTTCTCCCACTCATCTCTCATTTCCCGCTCATTACCCATTTGCAGTGTACACCCGGCCGGACCGCTACGAAAATTGAGAGTGAAAAAAAACACCATTTGAACTACCTATTAGCTAGCGGTGCACAAAACACTCCAGCTCTAAGTGCACTCTTAAAAAACTGGGCATAGTTTACAGTTGAGTAAAGTTCTTCGGTTTTCTTTGTTCTAAATCCTCTATAATTTACAGCTTCTGTAAAACTCCTGTGATCTTCTGAACATTTGCCAGATATAAGGGGATCATGCAACCGAAAAATGTAGATAGAACGGAATTGAAGTCGTAATTGTTTGCAACGATGGGTCAAGCAAGGTCGATGATCACGCATGTTTAATTTGTGTGCGACCATTATTGCGTCAAACCACGAAAACTAGTACCTATTTATAGTAGGCAAAGTGTAAGTGCGTTTTGTGCCGGAGACAAACGGCTTCCAAGAAGCTGAATTTGAAGTGTTTAAGTAGGTATTTTGGCACATTGTGTGAAACTAAAATAACTGCATGTGCCTTGATGCGTCCTAAGATTTAATATATAAACAGACTATATCTACCTACATACAGATGTAGACTAATACTAAAGAAATGTCAATACTAGATAATGTAAGACGTAGAAGAATGTAAGACTAATAATAAACAAACAACTGGCTAGATCTTTCTAATGGCACCCAGCCTGGGATTCGAACTTGCAGTACCTATTTAGTTTGAAACTCTGGTACCTACCACTCAGCCAAAAGCAGGTGGATCTTGTCTTCCACACGGACTGTTAAAGTTAAATAAAATCTGTAGATATTCTGACATCTTTACTAGACAATAAACAGCTGTTCGCTTGTTAAAAATAAAAGTCGATGTACTAAAAACCTGTTTACTTTGTATAGAAGACAATTATCTTTCTAAGCGAACAAAGACCGACTTAAATCGAAATTTGAACATAGCTCATAAGCTCTTTTCGTAAGCCTTTTCAAAAATAAACGTAAATGTGAATCTGAAATACTCTGGATTTTCAACCAATCTAGATTCTTGACCCTTCGGCGTCTAATCAGAACTCAACTTGTTTTTGTTTGGTCTGCACATTGACAGCCATTTCCTTCGAATCTGCGCCTACGCACGATTCAGAGCACTCACCATTTCACAACGCGTCGGTTCAACCTCTTTGAAGAGACAAATAAGTTTTATTGTGCTGTAACCGTGGGATTGGTTCTGCACAGCTGCTGATGCTGACTGTAAACGACGGTAGTAAACTATCATAGTAAAACTTGTCATTTTAACATCCAGTATTTGTAGTTGCAGCTGTAATAAGCTTAGGTGTCAGTAAGGCTATATGTACCTATATAATCTACCTATATAAGCTTCTGCCCGCGGCTTCGCACGCGAACTTTCAGTATAATGAGTAGCCTATTATCTAAGTTAGGCTTTAACGTTCCTAACGTACGCCAAATTTCATCTTGATCTGTTCAGTAGTTTTGGACATCCTAGGTAACAAAAATTCAGATTTCACAAACTTTCGGTCTTATAATATTAGTAGGATATCAGAAAGAAGAAAGAAAGAAAATAAATGTATTTATAACTACAATCATCTACAGTTAATAAGTAGTCACTTAAAACTAATTGTAATAAACTGATTGTAATTATGAATTAGGAAACGGCTCAGCATGAATTTTGCGTGTGCTGGTAAACCGAACACACGCTGCGCTGATCTTCCGCCGTTATATAATATATCAGTTATCTAGTACCCAGAACACAAGCTCTACTTAGCTTTAGGGCTAGATCATGCTGTGTGAATTATCTAGCATTATTTATTTATTATGTATGGCCTATGTCCAGCTGTGGACTAATATAGGCTGATGATGATGATGATGATGATTTATTTATTATTATAAAATACGGGAAAAGTTTTTTTAACCGTTAAATATGTGTAACAAACGTTCTGTAATGGTGCTATTTGTTGCAGATTCGCTAACGCCTCGACATGAACAAGAAACATCAAAAGAAAAAGGTATTTTTTTTTGTAACTAACGTTACCCATCCTAAATAAAGTAGGACATGCAAGCTCCTAAAAGTCGTAGCACCTCACGCTACGCCGTAGCTCTACCTACGCCGTAGAACTACGGAGGCCTCTACGATTTCTCTAGGTCGTAGAAGGCTCTTCGTAGCCCCTGCTACGCTGCCTGTAGATTCTAGGAACGACGTAGCGCCATTGTCGCACACAAAAAGACTGAAGTTTGGTGAAGCTTGGAAGAAATATTTAGATTTAAAAATTAGGGTAACCATAGAAGTCAATGTTTAAATTTTTCACTGATTCATGATTTGATTAGTGATCAAATGTTGACTCAACCTGATTCGCGGTCATCTCCTATCGACTAAGTACATATTGCGATTGGTACAGACCTCTGTGGCGCAGCAGACGAAGGTTTGCCTGCGACGCAGGAGGTTGCGGGTTCGATTCCCGCCTCGGGACAAATGTTCTAGGTACTATCTGCAGATATTTGTCCAGGGCGTTCTGGATGTTTTCTATGTATAATAAAAAATATCTATCTATGTAATGTATTGTATTAAGTATATCAGTTATCTAGTACCCATAACACAAGCTCTGCTTAGCTTGGGGCTAGATGATGCTGTGTGGATTGTCCAGCATTATTTATTATTTATTTATTTATTCATTTTATATGAACGCTTACCTACGCAGCTACAAACCCCTACAACATAACTCCGCAAGTCGCGCTTGGCTCGCTCGGCCCGTCGCGTCGGCAGGCGCGGCATCTTGGCCGCCATACTTGGCAGCGCACGAGACGCGCAGAAATGATAACTGCTTCTGAGTGTTGGACTGCATTCAGAGGGCCAGGGGTGATGATAGAGTTGAACAAATTATGAGGCAGTTGCTTCTGCCCGTGGATCGACTCACGTAGTGCTTTAATACAATACAACAGCTTTACGGATACTGAGTGAAACAGTTTTAGATGCGTCTAAGACGTGCACATGTGATAACTGTTTGTGATTGTTGGATTGCTTGTATGATGTTAACATGGTGATAGGATTGGAAGATTTAGTACCAAATAATGGAGAACTAGCTAAAGGATCAAGTGGTTCCTGGAGAAATAGAAACACATAATAGGTATACCTACCATAATCCGCTAAATGTAGATCCATGATGAAGTTACCTATTTCATATTCATATAATTTATTATTATTTTATGCATACAGGTATTGTTCTTAGGTGTAGGTAGTCTTAGTGGGTACACAATGCATAAAAACCCTGTCAGGGCGCTACAATTATTTTGGGCTCTTCTTAGATTGATATCTTTGATACTTCATATTTATGGAATTGGATAATTTAGGAATATCATTTTTAAAATAAGTCATGATTATAAAAGGCAAGAATGAATAAATAATTGAATTGAATACAATCAGGTTTTCAATTTATTAGAACGATCGCAAATTAACGTCAAATTTGGAATAGTCACATTATATCAATTTAATCTATGTCTTGGTAGGTAAAAATATATTTCTAAGGTTTTTTTATAGTGAGACTAACTCCTCCAACCTAAGGATAATTAAAAAAAATGAAATAATGGTGTCAGTTCAGATGGCACAAAAACTAATTTGACAGAACTAAAAATTATGCCATCCTTTTTAACTTTGATCGATAAGAGATGCACGGCATCATTTGTACTGCTGTCAAATTAGTTTAGAATTTGAGCCAGTTGAATTGACACCAATATCCCAAAAAAATCGACTACGACGAGACCGAAAATTTGACCCGTCGTTGATCGAACATTTTTGGGACATCATTTAATTTCTTAGAGTTACCTATTATTAAAAGAATGCTGTCAAGCTGATCATGGCTGTGCCCATTCTATATTTTAATTGTAATCCTTGTAACCCATGTTTCGCAAAATAAATGAATTGAATTGAATTGAAAGATTTTATTAATGAACAGTATTGTAGATATTTTTAAAAGCGTCTTTAGTAGGTTATGTACCCCATTTTTATAACAAATTAATTGGTGACTAATTAATCTTCTATAATATAAAAATGAATCGCAAAATGTGTTGGTAAGCGCATAACTCAACAACGCCTGGACCGATTTCGCTAATTCTTTCTTTGTTGTGTTTGTTATTGTCAGGAGAAGGTTCTTATGAAAGAAAAAATTAAGAAAGTTGGAAACATAAATTTCCACGGGGGCGAAGCCGCGGGGCGCAGCTAGTAATTATATAAAAGCCCGTATTTTTACTCCAAGCTTCAAATATTTAACCGTCTAGGTAACCGTAGATCACTCAGCAACCATAGAATATCCAATCGATGTCTGTTATTTTCCACGCCGCTGACGACGGGCCGTCAACGCCGTCAATCGACACCCCTCGCATCGACACTGTCCTCGCACTAATTATAAATAACATCATAAACCTGGCTGGCTGATAGCACAGCTTACTCTTCTTTAGGTACTCTTGTTAAAGCAATTGATATAACAGATAAAATAGATTTAGAATCAATGTAATTAGCGCGATCAGTCGGCGAAAACGGCTGGTGTCTAATTGACGGCTTGCTGCTGTTTGCCAGATTTACCTTTGACTGACCGAAATTTCAGTCATAAGGTGAAGTCAAAGAAGTATAATATGGACTTACTAAAGGGTGTCACTGCACTAAATAGGTACGTTGACATGCCAAAGAGATGTACTGAAGGCGGGGTGTCGCAAACAGTCGACATGATACTAAAGTGTCCTATGCAGCCGACTGTAGGTACACTATGTACAGTGCAGTGCATTATACATTTTAGTAGCGAGTACGTAGATTATACCATCGGTGAACTAAGAAATTATCATTGTCATAAAAATCTAAGTTTGTTATATCTATCTATAGTTTTTAATTGAAGAGCTTTAAAAACGGAACTGAGATGATTTACTCCGCCCTTGCTCTATCCACTCAGACGTAAGTGAACTTACCAAGGTGCAATTACTCATAATTTCCGTCCTCTGCAACCGCAATTCATCATAAAATCCATCGCGATGTTGGCATGCGTCCCGGCCGAGGCGACCCGATGTGGCCTGATGACTGACCATTAGAGACCACCTCCACGGTCAATCTAGCGTTGCGATAGTTTCGTTGTACCACTTATTTCTGCAAGTTTATGGCTATGGAGCGGAGTATAATCGGCGACCGACAGATTATGTAACACCGCGCTCTGCTACGAACATAGGCAACGAAAAGCCCAAAAATTTCCGTAGGTACCTAATTCAGAAAGCTGTCAGAGTAAAGCGAAGCCGTGTACGTAACTACATCTACCCAATGTCTAGTGACTTTGTGTCAAAATAATAACAGACCCTTAACGTCGATCGTTAAGGGTCTGTTATTATTTTGACACAAGGTGAGAGATGGCGACGCGGCAAGTCCAGCCTGGGGGCCTACCTATTCGGAAACGGAAAATAGACGTTTCGTTTTCGTTGTCATGCAAAACCAACTCTTATGTCGCTTGCATAAGATAAACATTTGCACGAAAACGAATCAGAAACTTCTTTTATAAGAGTACGGGCCCTGGACTTGCGCGTCGCCATCCTCGACGGACGGACGACGAACTAGACTCATTAATGGAATATAATGTCCTTTATAGCACTGGAAAGGAAATACGAACGAAAGTGATCATAGGCACAGGGAGGACATGATAAATAATTATAAAGAGCGTGACCACGCTACGATATCTTCGCGGCGATCATTTCTTTTCGCCGCGAGACAGTCGTCCGTGGAGGTGACCAAGCGACATTCTACCACAAGCAGTAAACAAGTTGTAAAATATTATTATATCCTGTACAATACATGTTTTCGTGTTTCTGGATGGAGATAGCTATTTAGTGTCATCTCTAACGTCACGATAAAAACAAGGATCATCTGAAAGTTATTTTCGGTTTCTGTCTGAATCATCCGAAATCTCGAATACATCATCGCATTTAGAGTGATAGACTCCGGAAAAGCTTGCAGATAAAGTGTTACTCATCTCTATTTGTATTGGAATCGGACGTCTAAAACTATGTGGGTATTACAGCCTCGTGTCGAGAAATAAATTAACTCACCTACCTACCTCACCAGTCGTCCACTGCTGAACGAACTTCCCTCAAACAAGGGGCGTTTAGCTATAATCACCACGGTTGGTGAGCGGGTTGATGATCGCAGTTTAGGTGCTAAAAATACTAAGGATGGAGCTGCTGCCCTTCCTCTGGTAGGTTCCCTTAATTGCCACTGGCTGAGTTTAGGGACCAACTCTCACGCCGCTATCGCCACGGCTAAAAACCTAACATAAACCATAAATAAATAGTTAGGTAACTATCCCAATAAACATAGCCTTTCAAAGTTCAACACTCATTACCCAACGTCAAAGAAAGAAAAGCCAAAATTCCTAGAGCAGTTGTTTATAACAACAATAAAATTGTATCAACTCTATCAAACATAGTGATGTTGCGAACAAAACATCTTGCTATCTAATCAAGTATGTAGTAAATCTAATTCGACGCATGATAAAAATAAATCTCGCTGAAATTCAGCCGTAAAACTTCGCACTTGTAAACTACGCCCAATTTTTTACGCTATCTACGTTATAAAAATAGTAAATCAATCATATCTCTGATTACGCGATAAAGAGTTTTATGAGGAGAAAAAACATTTACTGTATCCATAATTCTGGAATTCCTTACTATAATATGACTGCATACTTTTTAGATGGCAATAGGTAGTTGATTGCTGTACATTGATTGTGGAGTTAAGCAAACTTTTGCTACTTTGGGTTTAAACAAGCACTGAACGGGTAATTATGAAAAAACTCATATTGTTTGAGATATGAACCAGCTGGATATTAGTCTGTCGACAATCTTTCTGTATTTACTATAGTGTGTATAATCTGTAAGGGTATTAACGACCTAACTAAAGATACACAATAACGTTTAAACATAAAAATTTACGTTCTCGTGCCAAATAATTAAATCATGAAAGAGAAAAATGTAGTTGCAATATAAAGTTTACGTCTTGAGGACAGATATTAATTTGTAATGTCCGATAAAATAACTGGAAGCTGTAATATATTTCTCCAGATCATAACACAACAATCAGGCAGAGCGAGTCGGATTATTCTGGTTGTTTAAATAAAATATGTTCACATTAATATTTTAGCAACATTGTTACGTAAGGGGAAAACACTTAGGTATGTTTGACTAACTCCAGCTTGCGGCTTCGCATGCATTTTCCCGATATAAAAAGTATAAGGTAGTAATGTTACGGTCTGGAGGTGTATTTTTTGCACATATGTCTGTGCACAAAATTCATAAGGGGTTAGCTCAGTGGATCAGAGTGGAACAGAACAATATTTAACGAACCTAAACTTTCGTATCTGTAATATTAGTATGATGATACCTAAGTACTATATTAATTGTAGCTTTGTAGAGGTACGTTAAATTATGAAATATAAATTAAAGTCGTTTATTATTGGTCAACCTTTAGAACAGAGCATAAGATGTTAAGATAGCTCTAAATACCTATTATTATTTTATTAGAACGAGAATATCAGCCCTCTAATAAATATTTAGTACAATAACTGTTGAGATTTGAACAGGTTCCAAATAAACAATTATAATAATAAATGCCACAATTCACGGAGGTATTCTAAATGAACAGTTAAAACAAAGCTTGCCAAGAATAATATGAATTAACGCTATCGCAGGCGTATAAGAAGTGAAAGTTTACATGTTTGTGATGTTGAACTTTAAAGCTAGAAAGAAAGACTGGTACGTGGGGTATGCAACATACGCGTTGCATTATGAGATCTGGGCGCTGGATTTTGTGTGATGCTGTGAAAACAGATGGCCTGTAGAGACACACTTATCTTACGCCGAAGTTTCGTACATTGCGTCGCGTAAGTTGCGTGCCGTGGGGTCAGTCTGTTCGTATCGTACCATAAATCTCGCACAGGTAAATTAGAAGCTTGGAGGTAGGAAGGTAATATTATATGATGCACAGAGAATAAGTTTCTGTAGGAATAGTGCCTTGAAAGGACATAATGTACAGTCGGCTGCAAAAATATGTATACAATCTTAAGTTTTCAATTTGACTAAATAGTAAGTGTATAGTAATTGTAATATTTTATTTACCGCATTCTGACGAAGTACGATGACTACTTTGTACGAAAAACGTGTGCATGTCCTTTTATTTAAAAAGTTCCGAGTAAAATAAAAGTTAAACCTTGGAAGTGTATACATGTCTGTGCAGCTGACTGTACCTATATTTATAAGTTCAGTAAATTGGTCTGCTAACTTAAAGCATTGCTATTCTCACTCTATCTTCTTCCATAGACATAAGTCAGAGTGAGAGATAACACTGCTTAGCAGCTGTTTTAAGTTAGCAGAGCATTATGAATTAGGGGTAAGGGTTCACGTGACCGAAAAACAAGGTACTTCTCAACTGCAGTCTGCGTGTGTGAAGCCGCGGAAACACGCTAGTTTAGCATAGTGCAAGACAACTGTGGCATAAACTGAACGAAACATTTCAATTGTATTTTTTAAGATAAATATAGTTGTTGCTGGGGATAATAAAACGTCGGATGATATTTTATTTCGGGAATCAGATCAAATAGCGGAAAACAACTGGAACAGATTTCGTTGTCATCTCGTCTCGGCTGTCGAGAGAATATCTTTAGTCGAATTCATAGTGAAATGTACTGAACAAACTTGGCAGACGGAGACGCTACAGCCAGCTGTCTCAAATGAGAATAGATTTCATATTATACGAAGAAGGTATGATGTTGTCGGTATGTGGCCTTGGCTAGATCTAACTAAATGCAGATAATTTGATTGTTTTGATAACACTAAAAATCAACTTCAAACGAATACCGCTCAGAAAAATCTAGTAAAAATAAAAATGCGTCTATTGATATAATAATTGGACGACTAAAGAGACTGAAGACATAGATGGTGATGCTCTAGACTAGAACGCTTTCTCTCTCTCGCTCTCTCTCTCTCTCTCTCTAATTCTATAATGTACATAATTATACATAGCTATCTAAAAGGATATTTACATTTGAAAACAACTCCATTGGAAAACAAAATTCTGCTCGTACCTTAATAACTTTGAAAAAAATGTGATTTATATAATTTTTTAGGCATTTTCCCAGGCAAATCGAATATATCCCATAATCGTTCTAAAAGGGATTTTCACTGAACAGTTACCTACCTACACTTACATGCTACTTACCCTAACATGTGACTACTTACATGTTGGTTGAGGATAACACCTCAACATTCTCAACACATCACCCAATCACATTACAATAAAATCCGACGGGCCACGATCCGAAACTTACGATTATTAGAGTACATAAGGAGGGCAATCGTTCTAGCCTCCGTTAACCTCAAATACCTACACTGAACACAGACAAGAATACCAGATTTGTTGATTGAAATAATTACCCCGATAGACCTAAATACTGCTAATGGTTTTGATAAAGAGGACTAGCGCGTCACTGCAAGAAGATTTTGTTCTTTGATTTAGCACACAGAATTTAATAAACTTCACTCCTATGTGCAATCGTAAGCAAGCACATAAAATTGCACAACCCAGCACAGAACATTATTCGTAGGTTATTTCGTTACTTATTGATTCTGGAGATGTTTTTGCTAAAAGTAAAAAGCTAAAGAAAGACCTAAAAAAGGAATTAGGATATATCCCAAGTCCACGAGTTCGAGGTCAAGTTCTATGGATAGAACTAAGCTCTGGCATTTACCTACTAGTCAAATATAGAAGTTATTGAGCTCTGTAGATATATGGAGCAGCATTCCCGAAAGCTTGTATGATTGCCAGAACAAACTGTTTATGAGCTAATCTCTCTGGGATGATTTGTTCTTATGCCGGCAATCGACTTTAGTTGAGCCATTACAGTGTTATCTGAGAATATTAAGGCGAACGTTTTGGAGGGATAGTCTAAGACATCATTGCCAAGGCTTTGTCTACACGTGTAAAGGTATTTTGGAAAATCTTTTTGATCAGATGTTGTGGTAAGAGTTCAGCTTAGAAACTTTGCAAGTGTTTAAGATGTAAGATTTCAGCCAAAAAAAGCTCGTAAAATTGTTCATTTAAGAAATTTGTTGTTGCACTTTCGTCAAATAGGACGAAAATCACAGTTTCAACTTTTTTAAGACTTGAACTTTTGTAGGATCGAAAGCACAGAATAGCTGTGTTGCTTTTAGACAAGCAATTGAGGAGCATTCTGACCAGCCTTCTGGTGTTTAGAATCTACAATACCACAACCCAAGTTATCAAATAAGGACACTCTAAATTCCAACAGTTTCTCTGAGATGGATTCCATTTGCTATTTTATGAAGTGGCATAATAAATGAACTGACTTATCTAAATCTGCCCCAGCCTTAACCTATCGTTTCACGGTCGTATAAATCATTGGCAGGGTTATGAGGCGGTTTTTACATCCATTGGCACGCTCAAGAGCCGTACAGAAATACTCGTAGACATCGCCTACCATTGCTCTCATTCATAATTCCACGTCACCTTACTACTTCAATATCCCATTTATTTCAACTTTCATTCATGAAAAACTGTCTCTACAAATGACAGAGTCACTAGTTATATACTTACCTACAAATGTAATAGGTATTAAGATGCTAAGGTGTATATGTATAAGCGTAAAATATTTTTATGATAATGTTCGCATCGCCTGTTGGCGTTCCATCTCGTTTTGTATCCAGTTTGTATCAGTCTGGGTGTTTGGTTTGACGGAGTATGTTTTGTTTGAAGCAAAAGAAGAAGGGACGAGGCGAGCGGAACAAGGAGAATATTGAAGATGTCGCGAAGGAGACAGCAGTGCCTGAAGTGGAGAAGGATAAAGAAGAGTTATGCTATGAAGTGAAGCATTCTGAGGTTATGGGCAGGTCAGTACTTTCAATTCACTTTAAAATAACTGTTAATTTTAGAAGCGAATGTCTGTTTTGAAACTTTATGTTTCTGTTACTATTTTATAACCTCGGAAACATTTACTTTCATTAAAATAAATAAGACGTTTTCCTAAATATCGCCTCCGAATGTAGCTGTATCCTTGACTCTTCTCGGTCACTTATAGAGGCGGGTTGTTCCTATACTTCTTCATAAGTTTTTCCATTAGTGTTTCATATTTAAACTGTCATTTAATTTGGCAATGGAGCAGTTAATTTGCCGGCTTGTCAAGCAGTTTAAATTCCAGGGCGTGTGACAAACAGCTGGTTTGGATGATCGCCAACTACTTTTTCGGGAAGAAATTGTTATTAATTGGTCGTAAATAATCTTTTTGTTCTTTATCGTAAATATTTACTTTAGTTTTTTGCTTTGATGAACTGATAATAGCTTAGACAATGTTGCACATAATCTAGATAAGTTTAAAAAAAAAATCGCGTACCGTTCGACATTCCGAGACCACTATCGCTGTAGCAAAGTTTAACATAATGGTCACGACACGAGCGCCCTGCAAGGGCCTAGCTTAGCGCGTAACTTAGCGTGAAGCTTAGCTTTGCGTATAACTTAGCGCTTGGCTAATTTGACTAGCTACACTGGAGGCGTCTAGATCTAGGCAATTATATTTTCATACGTTTGCTTTATTTTGGCGTGCCGCCGCTAGCCGCGTGGGGCTAAGCTTCACGCCCACTTAGGCACTTGCAGTGCGGCTCTGGCCTTAAGTTAAGATGATGTTCAGCTCCAGTTTCTCCGTTACAGATACATCGTAGCCTCCCGGCCCCTTAAGGCAGGTGACGTCATCATGTCGGAGCGGGCGCTGTGCGTGGGTCCCTGCAGCGGCTGCGCACTCATCTGTCTCGGGTGTTATAGAGAACTGCTGGAGAGTAACTTGTGCAAGTTAGTACTCGACCTTTCATCTCTACCTATAATAGTAGACCTTGGCTATACAGCACCCTCTGCTGTCTATAGGCCACTCTATTGTGGCATTATTTTCCTATACAGTCTTCACCGGCTATATTGACGATGTGCCCTGAAAATGTCCCTACTCGATAGAGTGGTTTCAAAATCCTATACCTAAACTGTCGGCGAGGTGTAGCTTTCATGTGTATCACGTCATCGAAGCATCGTCATGGAGCAAGGGCTCTTGCTGTCGGTCCTAATGAAAACAATGAAAGTTATTGTCTTAAAAAGAAGATAAAATAGATATATAAAATTTCTTAACCTACGTCGGAAAATTAGAACACTACAGAGTTTCTGGAGTCGAATTAGAAATTTTCAAATTGCAACAGAATTCACAGTTAGGCGTCCCTCAGGGTTCGATCCATTGCTCTTTTTGACTTACCTACATAAATGATATATAAGATAAGATAATTTTTATTGGTTCACTAAAAAATACACACATCGATAAAAAAGAATCAAAAGAAAAAAAACAACGTGAGACCAAAAGGCTGCCACTCAGCGTGTGCTGCAGGAGCTCGGGAAGCAGCTGCAGCGCTGGTCTTCCGTGGCACCTTAGCGTAGAGCGCGTCACTGGCTATGGACACACTCTTTACAATAATGTTTGGTGTCCACTGTCCAACTACTTAACATATTACCTATTTAGTAAAATTTTATAAAAGGTAACAAAACAAACATTTGCGCGTCAATGACACAGGTGATACACTAAAATAAATTTTAAAAATGACACATAAATGGAAATAGAAAAGTAAAAGAAACAAACACAGAAAAAATAAATAAGCATACAAAACAATGATATTAAATATCCGTACCTAGTACTAGACAATGTAAATGTTGTTTCGTTTGCTGACGATACCAATTTGGTTATTAGGGACTCTTCTAACGAAAGCGCTGGTAAACATATAATAGAGTCATTAGATAAATTAAAAGGTAAATTTTTAACTATGATCAGTTTGAATATTTAAAAAATCCGCTTCTTTCCCAGCCTCCCGCAGTTTGCCGAAAATGCGTGAAATCTCATTAGGTAGCTAGAGCTACCTATATTTAGGGACCCTCTGTCAAATGTTCTGATGCATCCAAGAATCTTTTAAAGTCTATTAAAGGACATGAAGCTTTTTGAATAGGTGACTGTGGCGATGAAAGAATCTCATTATTGCCTCAATAACTAGCAATCGGCTTCCTCTCTTCCAGATGCCGCGGCTGCAAATGGCCTCTCTGCTCCCCATCTTGCCCAGGGCTGGGCCAGTACACGGGGCACTCCACCCAGGAGTGCGAGGCGCTGAAGACAGTGCCGCCTGACTACTCCGACTTGGAAAAACTGAGGGAGTGTTACCATGCGCTTATGCCGCTCAGGTAAGGCTTTCATAATGCATGAAGTAAATAATTTCAGTTGTGCTTTTTATGGGGAGAGTTGCAAATGGCCTCTCTGCAGCCCATCCTCCCAGGCGTCGGCAAGTACAAGAGGGAGAAAATCTCGGGTCTCAATATTCAGAATATCATTATATTTAACTTTTTATTGTTTCCTCTTCGATTAGATAGAAACATACAACAATCGGGCAAATAAAATTTTTGACAGGACTCGGAAAAAATAAGATAAATGTTTTGAAATATCGAGTGCCTGTTTAGCTACGCAGAGCAATGTTGAGAGTATTTGTTCCGAAACGCACAGGATATGCCTGCGCTGTTGCCGTTCCAAGTCTTTTTCATTGATTCGTATTTATCTATGTACGTACGTCTGTTTTTTCTACTACTTCAAACTTGCCTGTGTTTCCTAGGAGCACTCCTTTCCTGTATTAAGTGTTTTGTTATATGAGGGACTATAAGAAGCCTACACCTAACTTGGAGGTGGTCAAATAATTTATTTGAACGCCTTGAAGTAAATAAACTGCAGAATTTCCGACTAATATGTTTTTTTTTCATTTCCCTCCAGATGCCTCCTCTTAAAGACCTCTGACCCCGCCAAATGGGCCGCCCTCTCCGCCATGGAGTCCCACAACGAGATCCGACGCGCGCGCGGCGACATCTACCCCCTCAACCAGAGACTGGTAGTCGACCGGATACGGAAGTGGGGGCTGAAATATGAGGAGGAGGAAATACATACTGTGTGCGGGATTTTGGAGGTCAGTTCATGTAGAAATAAATAAATAAAATATTTAAATAAACAAAGGCTTACTGAGGTAGTAAAATTAGGCTTACATGGTAGGTGGTTAACTAGGTAGTGTAAAAGTAGGTAAACTAGGTCGTGTTAAAACTATTGGTGGGAGAGTAAATACATAATAGAAGAAAAAGAAAGAAAAAAATATAACTAATCTTTCAGATGTAGGCATCCACATCCCGTAGGTACATATACCAGTCCAGTCCACTGTTTTGCATGTTTTCGAGTGAGACATTCTTTGGTAATGTTCAACAATAACATTTTGTATTTATCTGCTACTCTCCCTACTCCAAAAGTGTAGGGATGAGCCTTAAATCTAAATCATGCTTGCCAGACAAACGCACTTATGATCGCAGTTCCCTTAGTGATATCCTTAACCTAACCATATCCTAACCACGTTATACCTTTTTGACGTCCGATCTATTCCTCCTGTCCCTCTAGTCCTTTGCATTTATTATTATTAATAGCCTGCATAATCCCACTGCAAAGGCTTCCATTTGCATTTGATTAAAACAAAATGAATATTCTGAACTTTTCAGGTGAATGCATTCGAAGTAGGTGGCAGCGGCGCCAACGCTCGCGCATTATACGACCGCGCGTACCTAATGGCGCACGACTGTACGCCGTCCACCACGCACACGGACGCCGAGGCGCAGCCCGGGAGGCCGCTCACCATCCGGGCCTCCGTCGACCACAGCGTCGGGGACCTGTGCACTGCCTGCTACGCGTACACATTGCAGGTAAAAATGAAAAAAGTAAAACATAATCCTAGCCTTATGTATATTATTAGTGTGGATCATGATTTAAAGATCAAAGAGTCCATAGGAGCATGACCTCAACCTCAACAGCCTGTATTGCATTCCCTTGGTCACGGCATCACGCGTGAGCGGCTGGATCGATTTCGCTAATTCTTTTCTTGTTGGATTTGTTATTGTCAGGAGAAGATTCTTATGAAAGAAAAAATTAAGAAAGTTAAAAGACTGTTTGCAACAGTCAGCAGTTAGCTCAATTGTTTCAATTGTAAATACTACACTTGCGAGCTTTAAACTGGAATCGCTTCATGGCGGGTTGTTCAAGACTAATTTTTACAATTTCTTCGCAGTGAACTATGAGTTAAGTTATGTTTTCCCTTACGCCGGATTTATTGGCGAAGATAAATTTTGATTTAATGCACGATAATGTCCGTTGCCACACCGCTGCAGTGACTAGACAGTACCGACAGACGTCTTCCATGTCGGCATTCCCACACTAGACTGGCCAGCCCTTATTCCTGACTTGAACCCAATCTGGCATACCTATGTGGGACGAGCTAAAACAGCGGATACGAGGAAGAAATCCAGCTCCAGCGCCGATAGAAGACCTGAAAACTGCTTTAGAAATAAAAAAGAGAAAAAGAGTGGCAGGAAATCCCACAGGGTTCCATCAGATTAATTTTGAATATTCTTGATATCACTTGAAAGGTAACAAAATTACCTTTCAAATGATATACTTACCACAATATATAGTTCATTGTATATAAATTGTAAAAAAAAATAGTTTTGATCAACTCGCGATGAAGCGATTCCATTTAAAAGCTCGCAAGTGTAGTATAATTTTCTTTGTGAATAAAGATTTCCATGTAGAAAAAAAAAAGTTAGAAATATAAATTTCCACGAGGGCGAAGACGCGGGGCGCAGCTAGTATTGTTATAAATACTGATCTTCAGGGTCTGTAGTTACCACTATGGGTGTACCGCAGGGTTCTATCCTAGGCCCATTTCTATTTTAAGCTTAATTCCTAACTCGAGTTCTCCCTTTGCCACAGGGCACACTGAAGCGCCGCGAGCACCTCACTCACAGCAAGTTCTTCTCGTGCACTTGTGCGCGCTGCGCCGACCCCACAGAACTGGGCACCTACGCCAGCGCCTTCCTTTGTCCGCGGTGTGCGCATGCGCTGCTGCCGGCCGCGCCGCTGGACGCCGGCGCCCCCTGGGCCTGCCCATGTGGCTACAGCATGCCCCCTACTGCGGTGCAAATGCTGCTGCGAAGGTATGTACAGGGAACTGGGAACCTAAATTACCTAAAAGCTTCGAAGTTCGCAGTGCCTATTGGGTACCAGATACTGATATAATACTTATAGTGCCCAGACCCGGAACAAATGCCTACAGATCATCAAACATAATGTCTTTGGCCGGGCATCGAACTCGCAACCTTCTGCGTCGCAGGTAGACCTTCGCCCGCTGCAACACACTTTGATGTTCTTTTGTTTGTCTATGATTCTCTGTTAGTAAAGCACGCTTTGTACCAATATTCCCCTGAGGTAGCCTCGTTATCCAAAAAAATGTATTGCGACATAGTTTGACTGATCTAGTTTTCTCCGCAGGCTGACAGACGAGTTCGATGCTATAGACGCCAACGACGTGTCGGGCTTCGAGGCGTTCCTGCACAAGTACCGCAACGTGGTGCATCAGCAGCACTACCTGTGTCTCTCCGCCAAGCACTCGCTCAGCCAGCTCTATGGGAAGGTAACGTCAGCTCTGCCTCTGCTCTCTTTGTTTCGTCTAGAAATCTAAAATTCATCTCCCTAGTCTCCCTACACATCTCTTTCCTGAGCCAGCCGGACTTAAGCTGTGAAGTCTAGGTTGCCTCTTAATTTTCCAAGAGTTTTTCACGCCGTTGTCGTCACTTCCTCCATCTGCCACCTAAGTAAATCCGAAAGTAATTCTGTCGCCATATCCGTTTGTTACGTTTTCACGACTAAACGGCTGAACGAATCTTATAAAAATTGCCCACGTTATGGATTGTATCCAAGAAAAAGACAATAGTTACTTTTTTCTCGATAAAACGCGTGCTAAGCCGCTGCTGGAAGCTAGTGTTTTATATTTTGAACGTGGTAATAACAGGACTGCTGCCCATCCAAGTCAGAATATTTAAAAGCTTGTTTTTCGTTATAAAGGTGGCGGAGTACATGATCCACGAAATGCCGGAGCAGCAGCTGGCGCGGAAGGTGCAGATCTGTCGCGACATCATGACGGTGTTTGATGTCATCGAGCCAGGATATTCACGACTCAGAGGTAAATAACGGTAAAAGTAGAGTTTATCAATAAAGGGCCCTTTTTATGTGGAAGCGGAAATCTTCACTTTGTCAAAGTTTTAGTTTTTATATAAGTTTTATACGATGTGGGAGGGTGATGGTGAAAATAATCGATGTTTTTAACTAAGCCGTGTTTTCTTCATGCTTATAAAATCTTTTGATTGTATTTAAGATTTAAGAAAAGCTTTTAATACAGCGCTTGTTTATTTCAGGGGTGACTTTATACGAGCTCCACGCGCCGCTGATGATCCTCACAACAAGGGACTTCGAGAAGAAGGCTATTTCCAAGGAAAACTTACGGAAACGTCTAAAAGAGGTAGGGTATCTCTTTCGAAATAAGTTGTACCTCAAGGAAGTAGCTCAAGGAACTTCGACTGTACCAATTTTGTATATTGTGTACAAGAATGCTTTAAATGTAAAATAGATTCGATTTCAATGTTCTTTTTTACCATAAAAACTATCGTAGCCCGCTTACATCTGTAGTGAACTAATTCACTACAGATGTAAGCGGGCTAACTACGAACCATTAAATAAGGGATTGAAGAACACTTGGTGTTCTACACGTATAAAGTTTTTAGATAACCTGCTTACATCTTATTAAATTTTATCTTGTAACTTGCGTGTCAGCGAATGAATTTTTCTTGGGTCAGTCCTGTCTAGTCCACACTATATTTATTTTGATGTCAAGCAATAACAAATGGCTTCTTATTTTGCAGATCTTCAGCTACCTAACAGAGGCAGCCCTCATCCTAGGCTTCGAGCCGCGTCAGTCGTCGGAAGGGTTGATGGCGTCAGCGGCCAGGGAAGCCCTCACGAAGATCAAGACGTGGGAGCAGATCATCGGCAAGATATCATGAAAGTGATTGATGATGATGACGGAAACGAAGACGAGATTGAATAAAACTTTTAATAACAGCTTTTAAACAAATGTGCTCCAATTTTTTTTTACTATAAGAAACTTTCGACGAATTGTTTATGAATGTAAGCGGGTTAACTACGAGCCTAGTTTGTGTTGGAGGAAGATTACTCCAAATTGTCAAAAGCATTTTGCTGATTGTATTGGTGTAGAAATTGTGGTTATATATAGCTGTGCGACCACGAGTTCGGAATCGGAGCTTACGCAGCGTACGCGGCGTCGGTATGGTAGCACACTACAATATTATAAATGTGAAATTTTGGATGTTTAGTTGAATGGATGTTTGTTACTTCTTCACTCCAAAACTACTGAACGGATCGGGCTAATTTGGATATGCAGTTCTTACCCTGGAATAAAACATAGGTTACTTTTTATCCCATAAATCATGGTATAGAAATAACTTATAAGAAAAAGATAAAAACGTTTCCGTAGAAACAACGCGTGGAAACTACGGGTTGAAACTAGTTTACAATTATGCCTGACATCGGTATCGGCAGATGTACCGATCCAGTGCACGCTGAACCATATAAATCAATACAAAGCAACAAATCCTTTTGCTCCGTACGCTCCGATTTCGATGTAGTGGACGCGCAACTTTAGTGACTCAACTTTAACTCTTTGTGATTGTATGAATTTTATTTTAATAAACTTTTATTCGCTATGTTGGGATTTGTATACGAATTGATAAAAATATATTTGTTATCATGTGATATAATTATTAACGTTACAAAATCTAGTCTTACTTTTAAACGCTTTATTAATATAGTTATTAAGTTAAACTAATTTAGAGTTTACGTTTTTTTCGTTCTCTTGTCACAATGTTTAACCATAATTTTTTATTCCTTTTCGATCCGTCTTAAATTACATATATTATTTATTTATTTATTTATTCATTCCTTCCACTAAAAGACATGAGTGATGATGTTATAATTTATTGAAATGTTTTAGTAATTACTAATACAATCATGAGTATAAACCTTTTAAGAAATTAACGAATTTTTTTTTACACCAACGTGCCCACTTCATTCCCTTTTCGACATTCTATAAGTTTTATCAATATTCAATTCATTTCATATAGGGATAGGGAACATCTTGAAATGATTGTTGTCGACTATCTGCTGTTTGCGGTTTCGCACGCGCTTTTCAAGTAGCCTAGGCCCGTCCTCGTTCTGTCAAATTTCATTAACATGCTTTCAGCCGTTTAGACTTGAAAAGGTAACAGACAGACAGACAAACAGAGAGTCACCTTCGAATTTATAGTATTAAGTATGAATAGAAGATCCTAGGTTACTATACTAAACACAATCAAAAACATAATAATCTACGGTACTTATTCAAAACCTGTGCACCACTATGCCAACACAGTATTCAGCACAGATCTGAAGACGTGTTATGTTTCAAGCGCTAGAGTATTTTTAAACTGGCATGTGCCATGTGCGCGCGCGCAGTCGACCCGGTTCCGCGTTGGGAGCATTGTTGTGCTCGCTTGGTACGGGATTATTGCTATGATTTGTGATTGTGGTCTGAAAGATATCTAAATTAAGTTATAAGTGGTAAGCAAGGATTTAAAAATGGTTTTCTTCTGACCAATCTTTTGATTTGAGTCTCAGAACCAGTTCTAATGATAATCTGTTTGAAATGAAGATGCAACAGATCAATTGCCCACTGCAATCGATCTACATAAGAATAACTCGCTCAAAGATCAAAAATGTCATGTTTTTTTCTGGTTTTGTTTCGTTTTGTATTCAGTGGATAAATAATTCAGCTTCCGAGTCCACTTTGATAGTTCATCAGAAAGAAAAGCACTCAATTAGAGGCGGCGGGTATTCTTAATAAAATATTTGTTTTGTGTTCACTTTTAACAGGCGTTATGTTTCTAATCTATGTGAAGAGACCATCTGCTCCTAATCCTGGGCAAAAGAACTTCAGCCGATTGACCCCATAACACAGCTGGGTATAGCGTTCGGTCCTGTGCCAGTCTCATCCAATCTTCCAGCTACGCCACCAATAAGCTAACAATAAGTGATATTTTTAATATTTTATCTCACTCATTATTAATCGTAATTACAGTCCAAACCAACCACTATGAAGCCGGGAGCCCTGTGCGCCGTGTGCCTCTCCCCAGCGGAGCAGAAATGCTCCGGCTGTCAAACAGTGTACTACTGCTCGAAGGACCACCAGAAGGAGCACTGGCGGAGCCACAAGATGCAGTGCACGCCCGCCAGGGTGAAGGTGGACGAGAGGCTGGGCCGGTACTTGGAGGCTAGCCGGGACATCAAGGCGGGGAGTGTTCTGTTGCGGGAGAAGCCGCTGATTACTGGTCCGGCGCAGGTTGGTTGAAGACAAGGAACATGTTAGCAGGAATTTTAAAAACGGATGTTGCATCGCGCTTTTCTATTCTTGTAAACTGCATTTTTTCATTCTGATAAAAAGTTTTAATAGCTAGCCCTAAGTTGAGATAAATATTTTGCCCATTCCTGGTTTCCGCCGAAAACGAGGAAGTCCTCGAATACACGTGAGGATATTTTGACATCCTGCTATTAATTATTGTTAAAAAAATCTCCACCCCCCTGCGCTTCAGAAGACCGGCAATTGTGATATTAGGAAAATATACCCACTTTCTTATCAAATCTGTCTACTGCAAGGTTTTTCTCATTCTTGACGAAGAAAACAAATGACTCTTAAATAATGCTTAAAGTTTAGAGGTTTTTCTAAGTAGGTATTTACAAGGAAATCACTTTTGAACGCCTGTATATTATATCCCCCTTTCAACCCTCCTTACAGACGACCCCACCAGTCTGCCTCGGCTGTTACAAGCTCCTCGAGGAAGGCAAGACGGTGTCCTGCGAGGAATGCGGCTGGCCCTTCTGTTCGCAGGACTGCACGCACAGCGAGGCGCATGTCCCCGAGTGCACTTATACGCAGAATCGAGGGGAGAAGGTAACTATTGCTTTCAGATTTTTCAGATTGTTCGTGTTGAAGTTAAAAATTAACTTAATTCTACCTTGTGGAACTCCGTTCTGTTTTAAACTCTTCGCATGGTCTGGTTTCGCCTTTGTGTTTCATTCCTTCTTAATTCTATAAAGTCTGACATTTAGGACTGGGCCATTAGCCGTGTTTCCTACACTCCAATATACTACAGTCTAAACTTTTTAATTCTGTCCATAAGTAGACCATAGTAGATTAAATTAAATAATTGGACTAAATCAGATTGTAATTATTCACCACCACATCTCCAGGTAAACATAGTAAACTTCGGCATCCCGCACCCGAACTACCAAAGCCTGACCGTCCTCCGCTGCCTGTACCAGCGCGACCACAACCCGAAGCTCTGGTCCAAGCTGCAAGCCCTGCAGTCGCACTGCGAAGAGCGGCGCGGCACCGACAAGTGGGCTAGCGATCGGAAGATGGTGGCCGAGTTCATATGGAAGTTCTTTAAGCTGGAGGGGGTTTTCAGTGAGGAGGAGATTATGAAGTGCGTTGGGATATTGCAGGTGAGGCCTGAAACTTTTAACTTGACGACACGATGTCTGTAGCGCTGTGGGCAAAGGTACGTCGGAGATGCAGAACGTTCCTTTTCCGTTTCCCACCGCGATACTATAATAATAATAATAATAACTTTATTTTTTAGCAAAAAACAAGCATGATCACAATATGGATAGATTCATAAATTACAATTAGAGACAGCTTGGTACTTGAGATTAGTTCTGTAGTTTCTACACTAAGTCAGAGACTTGTGCTGTAGATACCACGTCCCTTCCAGGTAAGTTTCAGAACAATATTTCAGCCGTCACTATAAGTAAAGTAGACAGGCAAATTATGCTATATTATTGATATAGGTAATTGTTTACATTAAATTTAAATTATTTTGCTATATTAGTAATATAATTTGTTTCCATTAAATTAAAATTAAAATTTTCTCAAATTACATTGGATAAGCTGATTTTGATATTATATACTTATGTGTGGTCTTCAATTTGATTAGGATCTGGGTGCTTTCACGATGCACATCAGCACTTCACGATGCGCATCGGCGGCGCGAGGGCGAGCAGCGTCTTACCGTATTATACTATTATACCGGGTTTGAGTTCAATATTATGCAAAATATCTAACGAAACCACAAAGTTTTCGTGTAACATCTTTTGCTGTTTCCGGGAAAAAATCTATTACTTATTCTGTGACCTCATCATTTTCGCAGAGCATCCTCTAGCACCAAAATACATTTGGTGCTAGAGGATGCTCTGCGAAAATTATTTCTTAAGTCTTGTAAGTCCGTTAGTTCATAAGTTTATCTTTGCAGATCAATGGGCACGAGGTCCCACTATCAGAGCCAGATTACTTGGCAGTCTACGATCGCATCTCCATGGTGGAGCACAGCTGCAGAGCCAACTGCAATAAGAGCTTCACTTCCGATGGACAAATTGTAAGTTGCTGGTGTAGGACTCACTGCGTACTTGTATAATAGAGGTCAGTGCTAGAACCACTCAAGGAAATGTGTAAACCTTGTCACAAGGTATTACTTGAAACGTCTAGATGCTTTTTGCGTCGGCAAAAGACGCAAAAAGCATCGTGGCAAAACATGGAATTCCGTTGTTATTTTATTTCTGTCGCCACTCTTGTATGCCACCGCAAGAGTTTGTAAGATCTTAGCGCTATTTTTTAGCGGAGCTTTGCAGAGATTTTCTCGTCGTCCGTGGGCATCGCAAAGCTTCAATGGATATGCCTAGCGCAAGACCGTCGTAAAAAGTCGAGAGAATCTTAATCAACTGAGGGTACCTATACTTGGATTAGTTGAATTACCTCTAGATTTTTTGCAACAGTCTGCAGATAGCTCATCTGTTTCATGTGTAGTCTCCGATTCAATATGCGGCTGCATTTGATGATGATTGCTTTTGTTGTGTAGATCCTGATCGCCGGGGTCCCCATCGCCCCCGGCAGCCACATCACGGTCTGCTACTCCGACCCCCTGTGGGGCACGGAGGCGCGCCGGCACCACCTCGCCGAGTCCAAGTTCTTCGAGTGCTGCTGCGAACGGTGTGCAGATGTCACCGAGCTGGGAACCATGTATAGTGCTGTCAAGTGTAAGAAGAAGTAAGTGGACATTTACACGGGGTATGTATGCTTTTGTTTTGCTTTAGGACCGACGTCAAATGCAACAGCAGAAACCCAAGAATGAGATCACTTTATTTTCACTATGAGCAGTCCTATTGATTGGGTTTGAAACAATTATTCGCTTAATTAACGTTTCTCACCTCTAGTGGATAAGCACCCCTTAGTACCCAGCTAAATTTGCGACGAACTTTGCCTGATATCGGTAAAGTTTGTAAAAGTATTAATAAGAATAGTATTAATATAAAATACTCATAAAGGTCAGTTGATTCATTGAATGCCATACTAAATTGTCAAACGACACGCATTTTATTTTTTTCTTCATACGCAATAAATTTCCAAACTCAATTTCTTCCAGAGACTGTAAAGGCTACCTCCTTCCCGACACGTTCCTCCAGCCAATCTTCTCTAAAGCGAAGCACCCCGAGGGACAGAACCTGGACAACAAGGCCTGGGTCTGCAGCGCTTGCAAGGACGCCGTCGCGGACGGCATCATACAACAACTGCTGCAGGCGATAGGACGGGAGCTGAGTGCGATGCCTAAGGAGGATCCTGAGGCGTGTGAAAAGTTAGTCTAGAATTTATTCTAGATTTATTATTATGTCATCAGCATGGCCAAGCATTGGTTTAGCCGAAAATGATTTTCGTGACCTTGATTGTGGTTTAGGCGATGCCGCAAAAATCCAAAGTTGATTGGGATGATCCATTTTGTTAAAGCTGTGTTTTGGTACCACCTACTTTTCGATATGTATACGTCGACATATATTTTAAGCACGTGTGTGTCTTGTGTGTTGTTTCGGCCGCAAAAGAATATTTTAGCTATCGTGAATTTGTGCTGCCGTCATAGGTACTACCTTTTGTTAACCCAGCCTTATTCAGCAGTGCGTACAAGTTTCTTAAAAATTTCATTTCATGCAGATTTTTGAAAACGATGCAAAAGCAATTAAATAATGTTACAATTCCCTTTCCAGATTCATAGCGCACTGCAGCAGCTACCTCCACCCGAACCACTACTACATGTGCGACGTTTCAGTCGCGCTGGCGCAGATGATCGGCCAGCAAGGGGAGAAGGGGCTGGCGGCCGTCAGCGACGACAGGCTCCTGCTCAAGACGCAGCTGTGCAGGAAGTTGGCTGACCTCATCGAGACGCTGGCTCCAGGTGAGACCCTCAACTGCCCTCAAGGCGCAGTAAGAAAAGACTGGCTCCAGCGAAACCTGACAATTACCAAGAGTTTTGTGTTCGTCTATTTTCCTGACGCCAGCAATGGAAGGCTGTCCGTCATGTTTGACTGAATAGGCATCCAAATTAGTTTTGGTTATTTGACGAGTTCCTATAGGGATTTGATTTGCCCTCTGGTTCAAGCTTTTCACCACACGGAAGTCTCATCTAAGTTGAATTATCGACCGACGTGGCGGGGCGGGCGAAGGTCCGCCTGCGACGCAAGAGAGGTTGGGTTCGATTCCCGCCTTGGGACAAATATTTGTTCTGTTCTGGGTATTTCTATGTATAGTAAAACATATCTATCTATGTAATGTTTTGTATGAAATTTATCAGTCATCTGGTACCCATAACACAAGCTTTTCTTGGATTGGGGCTAGATGATGCTGTGTGGACTGTCCAGCATTATTTATTTAATTAAACAAAGCTCTAAGTGTTTATATTTTCATTAGAACATGTCTAAGGTCCCACGGTAAACGTAAATCTTATTTTCCCCTGAATACTTTCGCTGTCTCACTTTTTTCTGGTATTTCTTTCTCAGCTGAGACCCGCATCAGAGGCAGCCTACTATTCGAGCTGCACGCGGCGATAGCGGACACTGGGAGAAGGAAATCGCTGCTCGAAGGACCGCTGGTGATGCTCGGATACGTCACGGTTAGTATAGCATCTAGCCATCGTTACTTTTAAGCTTTTATTTGTGTTTCCACCCAGTCCAATTTTGCTTTTTATTGAACTCTTAACACACTGCCTGTAAATTTGGTCTATCTTCATCAGTTTCAGGAAGTCAAACCCACTGTTAGGGCCTCCCGGAGTAGGTATGTGCCACTCACCACGGTGCTACGGTAGCATTCGTTGCATCCGTTGCCGTGACGTGTAATTTATTTACAAAACCGTGAATAATATTTGCACAGGACTGGTGTGTAAAAATGGTTGTCTGTACCCAGCAGAGCCAGATTTCAACCATTTGCTGTCGGTTATATCTCATTTTCCTGTCCAGGAGTCCCGCAAGATCCTGCTGGAGTCGGCCTCGCTGCTGCGGCACGAGCCGCGCGAGCTGCCCGAGGGCCGGCTGGCGGAGCAGGCGAGGATCAACGTGGCGCAGATGGACGAGCTCGTCAGGAACCTTAGTGCTGCGCTGCCCGCGCCTTTGTAGACCATGTTCTTAAATTTGTATGTAATTATTTATTAAATTAAATATAAAATAATACCAGACAATCCGCAAAGCATCATTTAGCACCAGAATATGCAGAGCTTTTGCTATAAATAGGAATGGGTAGGTCTAGTTTATTATTGATTTATATATCAGCCTGGTGTGTCCCACTGCAGGGCAAAGGCCTCCCTCCCTCCTTCCACTCCTCACAGTTTCCTGCTAGAGGCCCACGTCCTGTCGAAGGCGTCCAGCTCATCCCGTCATCTCGGCAGGTTTAGTACCTACTAGATATTTCATAGAAATATTCATAGAAAACACCCAGGATACCCAGAACAAATATATGCAGATCGTGCAAACATTTGTACTGAGGCGGGAATCGAACCCGTAACCTCCTGCGTCGAAGGTGGACCTTCGCCCGCTGCACCATTGAGGTCGTCATTCACTGAAGCTATTCACAATACCTGCTCATAAATTAAGACCGTTGTAAGCTTCACAATCTACCATGTACGGTATGACTGGTCCTACGACATATTCAACAGGGACCAGGGACAGTTAGTGTCGTATTTCACGAGCAGAATACCTTACAGCGCTGCGTGGTGCCGGCTTAGAATTTGCACAACCCCAACTCTTCCCGCGGGTGACGTCAGTGGCGAATAAGGGATGTCCACAGGGGGCGGGCAGCAACGCCCCCTGAAGAACAATTCTACCACCGAACTGCGATCCGCAACTCGCATGTCCAGCGTGGGGATTATGGGCACTATGAGATAAAAGCCAATAAGGCGCTTATCAGGGGGAAGCCTGCGTCCAATACAGGCTGTTGAGGTTGAGGTTGAAATCAAAAATCAAAATCAAAAACTCTTTATTTCCATAAATACAATAAATGTACACTTAGAAAAGGTCAAATTATAAAACTAAACACTGACACGGAAATAAAGTGATATTTTTTTATTTCTGTCGCTTCGGTATGTAGACTAAAGTAAAGAAGCGACGAAGAAACCTTTAGCCTGTTAGTTGTTCTTTTTTGAGTAGGAGCAAAACCCGTCCCAAGTTTTATCCTCTAGATAATCTGATATTTCATAGTAAGCCTTTTTACTGGAACTGACTGGGAAGACTGACTGGGATCACGATAATACATAATATACCTACATGTACATTTTAAACGCAGACGGTGAAACGTACCTCTACAATGCAGTCCATCCGCGGGCTGAATTTAGTTGAGTGTTGAGTATATTACCGTTAGCGACCGATCCATCTGATCCGTCCGGGGTATTTACCCGATGGTGAAGATTATTAGATTATGTGGATACTTTATACCTACACTTCCTGAATGAATAGTGTTTAATTTGGAAAACTAAAAAATAGTGCCTAAATTCAACCGTCTGCAAAACGCATCGTTAAATACTCTCGTACCTGCCGGGTGAACATTATAGGAACTAACGAGAAAAAGCCCCTGCTCCAAATGCCAGTTCCATGTGGAGTGAACTCTGAACGTGTAAGGCAGTCGTTAATCATTTATCTGGCACCTCGCCGGCAATGTAGCGCTTCCTGTCAACACTAACTGGAACTAGCGGCTACTGTGGAACTTCAAAAATTAGAACTACCTTACGTAGAAAGTTTTGATAGGCATTCATCGTACCTACATAATTATGAAATGGATGCGGCGTGCACAAAGTCGCTAATAATAGAAGGGTCTTTGTATATGTCCAGCTGTGGATTTATGGCAGTCGAAATTAAGATACAATTAGAGGTTGCTCTAATTCTATTCCTATCTAGGTATAATATACATACATCGTCTTCATCATCACATCATAAGTCCACCACTGAACAAAGGCCCACAAACGCCATCGATAGCGATCCGCATTCGCATTGTGGTTTCACAGTAGAGCTCAGAAATGATGGACGTACGAAGATCGGAACTGGTCGCGCGCCTCCCCGGTTCCTTGAAGCGCCCGCGCCGTCGTCGGTGTCGCCCTAATTGCTGATCCCATTGCCACTGACGTAATTTTTTTGCAGACTATCCATAGCTTATTTTCATCAACTGGTTCGAGGAAATAAAGATATAAATGAAATAATAGAGGTTGCTCAAATCTCTGGAAAATTCTACACCTTACAACAGTTGAACAGCATCATGCGCGACACTAATCAAAATTTATAATATCTACACACAAACAACAAAAAGTAATTACCAAACGTTCAGGGGTGGTTCAAATTCGACCATAGAAAACAGGAAAAATAAACTGGCACCAGGCCACTCTTCCTTCCAGGGCCACCAAACTAGGTACCTACCTAGGCTTGAGAGGTCTAGGTGTGCGTGAAATTTCTAGTGTTTCATTCCTAGCTTAATAGTTCTCAGTATCTACGTGGGTAATTAGGATATATTTCCTTAGCATGTTGCTAGAAGTTTACAAATTTTTTAAATGGCAGGTTAAGTTGAGGCGTAGAATCATGGAAAATAGCCTGCCCTGACATTAATTTGCCCGCAGTCCTTTTAGAGACTGCGGGCAAGAAAAAACGACTAATAAGGTACCTTCCACAAAAGACGATAAAAACCTCAAAAAAGACATTGTTACTTATATTCAAAAGGAAAGCTTTTTGTGGGGAGCACGATAAAGCTGTCGATAACCCAAATCCACCATTGTATTAAATAAGGGGCTTCTAAACGGGCAATATTTTTCTGCAATATGTGGCTGCAACACAGTGGCTGGCCATCATTTTTCAGCTATGACTGACCGTTCTAAAGCTGGGCCATGTGTTGAATTGGAACTTGGAATGTATTTGCAATAGAGGTCAATGATTCAGACTCGTAGACGGGCTACACAATTGGGTTATAATGACTGACCACAACATGACAACAATAACAACTGACAACACAATGAATTACATATAGACAATTAATTAATCATGGCGTCACTCACAGTAAACTTCATGTCGCGTAGAAAGGGATAGATAGACATGGTATAATTACCATGGGGATACACTATACCATAACAATAGAGAGCGACTGAAGCAACAATAGAACGTACCTACTATGCAATATTGCAGTAATATCGATCGCTCAGCAATCGTCCGGCAACCTATCAAAACAACTTTGGCCATACTGGCTATATGGCCGAGCGGAACATCACTGATGACCCCACTTTGTTTAGAACGCGATAATGTCGATGTTGATGACCCTGTAGAGGTTTTATTTTCATTGCCTACAACTACTATTATTCACTATTTTCTGCAATATGTGGCTGCAACACAGTGGCTGGCAACACTGCAAGCAATACCAGCCAGACTCGCAATATTGCAGTAATGTCCCGCTCGGCCATATAGCCAGTATGGCCAATGTTGTTTTGATAGGTTTCCGGACGATTGCTGAGTGATCGATATTCATCAGTCTGCATTGATTCCAGCCCCATGAATATTCCACGATTTTCATTCAAAATTAGATCCGTTTTCGTTAGGTTTGATATAAAGTACCTATTTGACGTTAAAAATAAAGTAAATAAAAGAATACAATATAAAATGTTTTAAAAACATTTATGATCTATGAAGTACCGTACCACAAGAAATCATAGCTTTTACTATTTGTTCCAAAAATTTGTTTCCTATGAGAATAAGACACGTTGCCTATGAAAATGCTCAAAAAATGGGAACGAAATCGGCTCCAACGATGGATCACACAGCAGGGTGCTGTTTATTCCTCTTCGTTTGGAAGTAGATGCCTGGAGCACCCTGTATAACCATTACCAAAATATAGCTTATAGAGACTTTTTATTTATTGTAATTGGACGTAAATACCAAATCCCTGATAGGCAACTTATTAAGGAGTGGTATTCTCAGCGAAAATATTTGCAATGTCATAATCGTCAAGGAAAGTAAAGGCTTTATTGTCGCGACTATGACGTCAGTTTTTGCTAAATTATCTAACCATTCAAGATTTTACCTCAACATTCTTTTTGATTTTGGTAATGTCCGCAGGGATGACCGGAAATTATTAAAAAAATGTTGGAAATGGCATGCCTCTCCCATAATAAATTTGTAGGTCTCGAGAGCAATGAATCCGGGTCACTCAAAGAATCCAAAAAATCTCGGAAAGTGTAACCTACAGGTACCCTATCGTGGAATTTGAATACAAAGACGATGGGTAAAGTTAACATAAAAATATTTATTAATTAAAGAAGAGGGTAGAGGTTCTATGGCCCGCCTAACTTTCACTTTGCCTTAACACGGCACTTCCCTGTAGCGGATGGTTCTGGAACTCAGGCCGCAGGTCCGGGTCCAGGGCGAGCGCCGATTCGGGGTAGGTGTGGCTGTTTCCAGGTAGATGGATGGTGATGGCCTCCAAGTCGGCGAAGGGGAAGACAAAGGGTTCCCACGTCCGCCGAGTGAGTTAATACACCAGCCTTGGTTGGGTGAGCCCAAGCGTAGCTTATCGTGGGCTCGTACTCCCAGTGTGGTTCCTTAGATGGGTGGTGATGGCCTCCAAGTCGGCGAAGGCGAAGACAAAGGGTTCCCATAGTCCGCCGAGTGAGTCATCACACCCGCCTTGGTTGAATGAACCCAAGCGTTGTTCCCTGGAATCAATGTTCTAGTTATAGTCTCTGCCGATATTCATGATCCTGTTCTCGACCGCCGCAGGCGATACCACGTCACTACTAGGGAGGCCGGAAGAATGGATCGTATGATGTGTGGCGGTCAGAGAAGGGGTCAGACAGATCGGAGTTTACAATGATAGAATATTAAAATTAGATGTACCTACGTAGGTAGGTAGCACATAGGCATACACACAGACGTGTAGGTGCAAAGCAGGCACATAGGCATGTGCATAAGATAGGCTAGCTAAAAATGAACACTGTGCTTAGCAACTAAAACTAGGTAGGCATGTAGGCAACAGTGATTGCTAGATTATAGGTAGGTATGTACCTAGGCACAGCGTGAATGGCTAGCGTTACATAATACAAAAATAATAATAATGCTGGATAATCCACGCAGCATCATCTTGCCCCAGGCTAGGTACAATAGCGGTTAGGCATCTATTATTCAAGCTGCGCAGGCGTGGATTACAA
Source organism: Eupithecia subfuscata (assembly GCA_963564075.1). Lineage (NCBI taxonomy): Eukaryota > Metazoa > Arthropoda > Insecta > Lepidoptera > Geometridae > Eupithecia > Eupithecia subfuscata. The sequence goes on along the minus strand of OY751115.1, from coordinate 14,597,900 downwards.
AGATGTAGGTAGGCGTAGGCAGTGCAGTACAGATTAAAAGCGTGGATACATAGCTAGGTACCAAGGCTAGATTCTGGAGACAGAGGTACAAGCACTGAAATGTGGACCTATATAATGTTACACACAAGATTAAATGGAATGTCTAGAAATCCTAACGAAAATCATAATTGTGCACACTTACCCAATTAGGGGAATAACAACACTTATAACAAGAGTGGTGATTTACTAGGGTAGGTAGGCTACATCACCTTGAAATTTAATATCTAGATAAAAATCTAGTGGGAAACGGGACTTCCGTCTTTAGCAGTTACAGTCTGTTGAATCCGGGCAGCAACGCCCGCCGGGGGTATTTATGTTGAGCTCGCACACACTTACAAGTCGTGTCATGCCACTGCATGGCACCAAGATCGTTCGATAGCTCTCGGCCAATGAGAGGCTCGGGAGGCCGTGACGCACCTTTTAAGGTAATGGTTTTGCGAACGATTAGGATCTGTAAGGGGCGTGTAGATTACAATATAGGTGCTATGACGGCACCGAAATTGGTTATGAAGTGTTGTTTTGGGAAAGGTGAAATTATTACGTTACAAAAGTAAGAATGCTAGGTTAATGCAATAAATTGTATTTAATAGACAATTTAATACTCCTTAAATGAAAGTTAAAAAAATATGAGTCACCATACATTTTATTTACACAAAATTACATAAAGAAAAAAAACTGCTGATCTCTCCTTAAAACAAAAATAGGAAACATGAAATTTTTGAACTTTATGACGATTTTCTTGAATTTCAATACTTCGTATTACCTCCTCGTGCTTCCATTACTGCGTTTACGCGGTTTGGCATGCTGTACACCAAGTTCCTTATACGATTTTGGGCAATATTCTCCCATTCCTCTGTGAGAGCAATTTTGAGCTCAGGAAGCGTGATTGGGGGAGGGTTTCGTTGTTTTACGCATCTCCCTAGCTCGTCCTAAGCATGCTCGATCGGGTTGATATCCGGGCTGCGCGCTGGCCACTCCATACAAGTAATGTTCATCTCTTGAAGGTAGTCATTCACAATCCTACCTGTATGAGGTCGGGCATTGTCATGCATAAATATAGCATCCTCACCCAAATTGACCATAAATGGACCAACGTGTTCGTTGAGGATTTCTTCCACATATCTTACGCTAGTTAAAGAGCCGTTTTCTATGATCACCAGCTCTGTGCGACTTTCAGAGGAAATTCCGGCCCACACAAGTACAGACCCACCACCGTAGGCTACTTTTTCTTCGATGCATGCTTGCTTGAATCTTTCCCCTGGTCTTCTATACACTCTGTGTCTTCCATCGTGCTTGTAGAGCATAAATTTTGATTCGTCGGAGAACATAACTTTCGACCAATCTTCAATACTCCAATTTACGTGGTTCTGGGCATATCTTAGTCTTGAAATACGATGGCCACGCTCCAGTTTAGGGCCGTTTGCAGGTCTAAGGGGTTTTAAGTTAGATTCAGCAAGCCGACGTCTTACTGTCCATGCACTTGGGTTACTTCCTCCGAGGCGTCGAAACTGATTTGTGAGTTCAGTTCCTGTGAGAAAGCGATTTCGAAGCATGGTGTTCACCAAGTATCGGTCTTCTCGTGCTGTGGTACACCTAGTTCTGCCCGTTCCTGGTCTGCGTAGGTTAGAACCAGTTTCTTCGTAACGTCGGAGAACTCTTTGTACTGTTGACAGCGACACACCGACAGTCCTGGCTGTATCGCGCTGACTCCGGCCGGTTTCCACCAATGTAAGTATTCTGGTGCATTCTTCAAGTGTAAGCGACATGATTTCAGCTTGAATAATGAATATTGAGCACTATCAACCTGGTTTATGTACCAACATAAATGACAGATTACAAACAAAAGCAAAAACAAATCCTGTAATTTCGTAGTTCCATCTTCGACAGTGTTCCCTTTTCAAATTTGATTTTTTTATGATATAACTTTACAATAACTAAGAAGTTTTAATACTTTCATTTAAGGAGTATTAAATTGTCTATTAAATACAATTTATTGCATTAACCTAGCATTCTTACTTTCCGAGTATTTTTGGATTCTTTGAGTGACCCGGATTCATTGCTCTCGAGTGTATTTGTGGGCCTTAAGTACAAAGAGTAACAAATTTTTGTAATGTGTTGTGGGCGCTACCACATTAGTAGATATCTACTCATGTGGCGTTACATATACTTATTATATTTTCCTAATACCTACCTTCATAATAATCCAGAAAGAGTTTTAAATCAAAATCATTTTCCTCGCTGAGACAAGTCTAGACAGCAGTTTGAATACATAACAGACTATAAGCAATTATTATTATATGAAAGCCTACACTAGAAATAACATTATTCTTACAACATCAACACATCAGTTGGTATCTAACAAAGCCCCCAAATAGGATGCTGCGTGATTGTATGTTATCATTGCTCATTATCACTTGCAAATATCGTGGGGCCAATCGCAACGTCGCGAAAATCTTTAGTCAAACAATCTTTATGCCCGGCTTCACTAGAACCTTACGTTGCAAACAGATTTCGCGAGGCCGTTAAATCGCATACACTTGGATAATCAATTCTTTAAAATCTAGAACTGCCTTTTCAGTGTCAAAAGCAGTTGACGAAAAGCAGTTATCTATAAGTGTTGTGATGTGACTCTTTAATAATAGTTATAGAGATATATTTTTAAAGAGATAAGTGATTTTAGGAATCAGTGAAATGATGAGATGAGTTCGTCGGTGTCGCTGGCGTGTCAATGTTTGCGGAACGTATCAGGTTTTGGAGGATCTGTGCAATTTTTCTCCTGTCATAGCTGCTAACAAAAGGTTTGTTACATTTCCTTTTGTAATACCTATACTTATTACATATTTCACAAGTAGGTATAAAGATATCCATCAGCCGTTTGTTCGTACGCTGATTACTTATTTAATCTAGTTATAAAAACTCTAGTCAAGTACTTCTTTCGCTTGCCAAATTGACGTTCGATCAGCGTACGAACAACGACTGTTAGCTTACCTACGTACTTATCTATAATATTTTATTCCTAGGATACAAAAGATCAGAAAGTTTTGAATTCTAGGCCTAAAGTCGCCCGTTTAATAAGTAATCAATCATCATAGTACTTATTCAATAAGATATCATAAAGCTGTCTTCGACAGAGAGTAATGTAGGTACTTACCTATGCTTGAGTGAGACTATGCGAAAGTAGAATCATCGGCCAGTTCTCCAAAAACGGCCAGTTTTTTGATGGTCTCTATCGAAGTCATTCTAACTACGCTACCATCACCTCTAGCCTGTTGACTTATTAATACGATAAATCTCAAAACTCTTGAACACATCAGAATTTCGATTATTTTGAATTTTTAGATATATGCACTCGAGGCTAAAAGATAGGTCCCTATACACTATCCAAATTCGATTTGGAATGTTTGTAAACAAACCGCCCATAGGTTATATACTTAACCTAAAATTCAATTTGTTAAATTGCAATTAATAGTATAGTAATATAATATTATAAGTATTAAATAATATAATAATTTATAATAATGTATACTTGTCGATTTGAGACCTTCCTTCTTTAAATATTGCTTATATTATAAATGAAACTCGACGACAAGTCACGTGTAAACAAAGCACGACACCAGTAAAAACTAAAACTCACTTGGAGTTTTAGTTTTTAGTGTCGTGCTTTGTTTACAAACATCTTACATTGAGTTAGGCTAGTGTATAAACGTTAAATGTCTGAGTAGGTAACAAAAGTATTTATAGTGTCTAGCTAGAAGCTATGTTTGTTTTACCTTATGTTTAATGTAGAGCCTTCATGCGAGTTGTTATTCGCGAGAAAACAATAATTTTCCACCTGCAGCATCACCTCAGCTCACATCACAAAATGGTGTCAAGGAAATAATATGTTGGATTTAGATTAATAGAAATCGTGGTTAATGAAGGGCTTTGTCGAGTCTATTTCTAGAGGTTAGGTCAATTTTACTTCTCTTAGAATTTGCGCTCTGAGAAACAGAGTTGTAGGTAACTATGGTCTATTTAGCTGTGTGGTGCCGGCTTAGTATTTGCACCACCCCAACTCTTCGCGCGGGTGTTGTCAGAGGCGACTAAGGGATATCCACCGGGGGCGGGCAGCAGCTGCCCCTGCAGAACAATTCGACCACTGAACTACCACCGAACTGCAATCCCCAATCTGCATGCCCAGCGTGGGGATTATGGGCAATGATTTCAATGATTACCAATCTGTGTTGGACTTGTAGGTAGTAATATTCGGAATTCTCACTATTATGTTAATTGCTACAGTCGATCAATAGGGGTTTTACGTACCTGCCCAAAAAGTAGATAGAGATAAAATATTCATTCGAAACTTATTTTGCACAATAATACCGTAAAAAACGTAAAAAGAGAATCGTTACAAATTGTAAACAGTACAGTATTCTTAGGAATAACCTTAGATAGTAGACTTCAATGGGACACATATTATGTAGATAAGCTACCGAAGAGACTTATTTCTTCAGCGTATGCAGTCAAAAAAATCCGTCATCTTACAGACGTTGATACTTCTAGACTAGTCTATTCCAGCTACTTCCATAGTGTTATGTCTTATGGCATACTGCTGTGGGGGGGGGGGGGGGGGGGGGCTGCAGATATTAACACCGTATTTGTGCTGCAGAAGAGAGCTGTTCGTGCAATTTATAATATGGGTCCCAGAGAATTCCTGGGTTATAAATTCCACTAAATAAACTTAATCACAGTATATTTATGAAAACTTATTGTACACTCATAGAAATATCAATCGACTCCATAAAAATCGCGACATACAAAATATATACTAGAAATAAGAACAAACTCGATGTGCCCACAACTAGGCTACACATGATAAATGCATCTTTTAAAGGGCAATACAATACGCTTCTACAACAAAACTCCAAGTGAGTTGGAAAAATTATAACAATTTTTCCAACTCACTTGGAGACTAATTACAATAAGTAAATTCAAATAAATTGTCAACCATATCCTTTGTAAAAAGGCTTACTACAAAATATCAGATAATCAAGAGGATAAAAATGCTTGGGACGAGTTTTGCTCCAGCTCGAAAAATAACAACTAACAGGTTAGGTTTCTTCGTCGCTTCTACCACAGCTTCTACTTTAGTCTACATACCGAAGCGACGGAAATTAAAAATCACTTTATTTCCGGGTTGGTGTTCGGTTTTATGATTTGACCTTTTCTACGTGTATATTTATTGTATTTATGGAAATAAAGGGTTTTTGATTTAATTTGATCAGTTGCTCTACCTAAAACGTTCTTTTTTCCAAGTGTCATCTTTGTCTCTAAGGAATTGAAGAACTTTTTGACATATTCAATATTGCTTCAACTGCATTGTTTCTTCGGAATCGTTTTAAGTTATTTCTATCCCATGGGAACTGATTTATGGGACAAAGAGCAGCCTAGAACTACAGGTCTAGAACTACCTGTATGCCAAATTTCTGGCAGATCCGTTCAGTAGTTTTGGCTTGAAGAGGTAACAAACATACTTACATCCAGACATCCATCCATCTAAACATCCAAACTTTCACATTTATAATATTAGTGTAAAGAATGTGCTTAAGTTATGACGAGCAATTCCTATTCCAGGGTGCATAATGCTCACATCCCGGTATCTATGGCTGCTGTTGTGCTACGCTCAGTACGCGCGGAGCAACCTGATCCAGGTATTGTTTAAGAGCTTATTAGGTAGGTCCCTTATATTATTGTTTCATATTATTTTATCAGGCTTTTTGTTGGGAGTTTTTTTAATAATCCCTTGGAAAATATTCACAAGTTCCCGGTGCCCTATTGCGAATTGTTGAACAGTGCGTGCTTCTTCAGTGCTCAACTGATTTTGCTGTAATTTATTAATTTTAAATATAGGTACTTAGAAAAACAGAACGCAATTGAAACATGATAAGTAAGTATAAATAAAACATACATGGGTACATCCCATCATAGACCCTGCCAGGTTCACAAAGACCACTTCCCAAAATGTCAGATTTTAATTTTTATGTCAACTCCTTTTTTTGAAGTTAATCAGAATAAAAATTACTTGAGCTCCGACATGAACATGCATACACTACACATAAATAAATAAATCTATCTATCCAGGAGTACGAGGAGATAAACTCCAAGTACCTGAACCCTCGCGACGAGCAAAGCGAGCCGCTGCCCGTGGAGCTCGGCACCGACCGGAGCTCGGGCTGCATCTGCCGAGCGACCGCTGTCACAGACATGGTGGTCTGCTTCGGGAATTACGAGTGCAAGAGATTTCCGAAGGTTAGTGTAGAAGAATTTGCTTTGATTAGCTTACACATTTCCACTCCTGGTGACTTTGGTGGGAACCTAGGTTTCCTTGTCGTAGAGATTGCCTTGTCGCATGACGCACGTTTTCAAGTCTCATTTCGTCAAACTTATGTAAGTTTAAGAATACTACTTGTGGGTAAACTGAAGTTTATGGTTTAGGAACGACGGAACACCCTTTTAAAGGTCAACTTGAAAACGTTTTAACATGCGACAAGGCAATCTCCAGTTAAAGGCGCAACGTTTAAATTTCGTGAACGGTTTTATCTGCTCTCCCACGATTCTATCAAAGGTTTTATCTCAAAGACACATTGTAATCGCTGTCCAAATATTGTGAGCACACGCAGCTCGCTACGTAATGATAAATGTGCTTTACCTACATAGAGACGTAGGATTATATCAATCTGTGGAATTACGCACGCACGATAACATTCCCCATTGAGTTCCATAAAGATAAACCCCGACCAAGCAAATAGTAAGCAAATTGTAACGTCTAATGTTTGTTTTTCAGGTCTCATTCACAAGTGAGAAGCTCAAAGTAAGGACTACGGTTATCAACAAGATAGTAAAAGGCGATCTCGATAGGTACGGCTATTTAAAAATACTGGAGATCGAAGCCAACCATAAACTCAAAACGGTAGAGCCGGGGGTGTTCAGAAACATGAGCAATCTAGAACAACTTTCCATCTCTTACAACACACTGCTATTTGAAATCCACAAAAACACTTTCGATGGGCTCGTTAACCTCCACAATCTGACGCTAGTCAACAATGGATTCACCAGCATTATGAAACTGACCCCTGCGTTCGAACCGACGATACTCCCCGCTCTCACCAGCCTCGACCTTTCAGAAAATGTATTTGAATCTATTTCAGAGGAAACTTTTCAACCAATGGCAGGAACCAAGTTAGAAATTTTAGATCTAGGTCTTTGTCGACTGGATACAGTGCATAAAAACAGCTTTAACGTACTAAAAAACTTACATGGGATGAACATTGCTGACAACGATTTGAATGCAGCGGTGATTGAAGACTTTCTTACGTCAATGATAGAGTCAGGAATAAGCTTATTCCATTTCGACCTGTCGGGGTTGGGCTTCAGGAAACAGCCACCGAGAAAACTGATGGAAATTATCGGCAATTCGACGATAAGAACCTTGATTCTAGCTCGAAATCAGTTTGAAATTATAGAAGACGATGCGTTTCCAATAATGGAAAATGTTACACTTATAGATTTAAGAAAAGTACTGGCAATAATGGTAGAGTCCAACGTTTTCAATCCCACAACGTTTCCAAAGCTAAAGATGCTTTTATTGAGTGGCAACAATCTGCCCGGTCTACACAAGACTCCGCTTTCGAGTCAGCTACAGATTCTTGATCTTTCCGACAACAAAGGAAGCGCTTTGAACCCCATGTCTTACGAAATTGACCGAGACACGTTCATTGAAAGCAAGGAGCTAATAATATTAAACCTAGCCTATAACAGAATAAGAACAATATTCAATTACACTTTCAGGGGTCTAGAAAATCTGCAACTACTTAATTTAGAGAACGGAACGTTGTTCTACATCGGGGATGGAAGTTTCAAAGATCTGAAAAACCTGATTATACTCAACCTAGCCAACAATCCCTTAGAAGCCAACCAAAACCTTACAAGTGCAAAATTCGAAGGACTAAATCATCTGAAACAGCTCATTTTAGAGAATTGTGGCATCAAACGCTTCAACGATGATGACAACATTTTTGAGATGACGCCAAACGTGACACATCTGATCCTCAGAAACAACCTGTTGTCATATATTTCCCCAGACACACTCAAGCCTCTAAAATTCCTACAAGTTCTAGATCTAAGTGACAATCTTCTGATATCGTGGTGGAAGCCACTATTCCTGTCATCAGGGGTGAAGCCAACGACAATTTACCTGACGAATAACAAAATATCTCAGTTTTCTCTGATCATGGTCCAAGACATTAACTACTTGTTAGAAAATCGCAGCAACAATGCCATCCAGATTGATCTGATGGACAACACGTTGGCTTGCGACTGCAGCTCGATGTACAAAGCCTACCGATGGTTGCAGGTCAACGGGACAGAAAACCTGAACCACTTCTTCTACACCTCCAAGTTCAAATGCAGATCTCCAGATGTCTGGGAGGACCGGAGAGTGGTTGAATACTTCTGGTCGATAAAACCCTTGCATTGTTTAATGTATGAGAAGATATCGAACGTTATGGTGCTCGTATGGACGGCTCCTTCCCTGGTAACAATTGCCGTGATCTTGACGGTAGCTTACATGGTTTATAAGTACAGGATGTACATCAGATATTGGATGTTTCTGGCGAAGATCGCTTTGGGGAAGAACGTGAAGAAGAACTGTTCTCAAAAGGCGTTAGAAGTAAAGCGATACAAATACGATGCGTTCGTGTCCTATTGTTTTGAAGACAGGGATTTTGTGAATAATTTTGCTTCAGAACTGGAGAACAAGCCTCCTAATTTGAAGCTTTGCATGTATGAACGTGACTTTGAGATAGGGGCTTTTATATCTGAAGCCGTAAGAAGCAGTATCAACGACAGCAAATACGTAGTTCTAATAATAAGCAACAATTTTGCTAAATCTCAATGGTGTCGCTGGGAGACACAGTTAGCAGAATACCATAGGATATTTTTAGAAGATGGGACGTCGTACGATCCCTTAGTATTAATTAGAATAGGCGAGGTACAAAGTAAGTATTTGACGAACACATTAAAGTTTCTATTGAAGACGAAAATCTATCACACGTGGGATGAGAAACACCAAGAAGAGTTCTGGCGGAAACTGCGGAATGTTTTGTCTAAATAAAATGTATAACCCGTTGAGTGGTTTCTCTTTGTCTGGTCACGGACGCGCACAGACGTGAGTGGTGTCCCAAAACGCCCTCAACAGTGTAAATAAATGCATTGGATCCAATGAGTCAATTTGTTTCGACTGATAGTGTAGGCCAGTATTTGTGGTCTAATTTTCAAATAGCCTACTGCATATTGTTCCATGTTAAATCCGCCCAGACAAGGGAGATAAATGGATCAAATTTTATAGTACGTTGTATGAATATAATCGAGTTACGTACCGATATCAGTATCAGTTGGCTGACTGATACACCTCAGGATAGAGATGCGTTTAGCTGTACAGCGGACCTTTTCTTCGGCACTCCTTCTTGGAAAGTTTAGACCTAATTAGATTTCCAACATTAGAATGATTTTATGTCTTTCTCAATAAAGATTAACTAGGTACATCTAAATCGTAGCTACCGATTTGTATTGCTAGACCTAGACACCTAGTAAGAGTTGACACAGACAAACCATTTACAGTCGCGGCTTCTTTCCAACTTTAGTGTTTTAGCCAACTTCAAAAGGACAAGGTGGAGGTTCTATGTTCGGCTTTATGTATGTATGTATGTTTGTTGATTACTTCGTCAAAAGGGTAGTGTCCTGGACTAAAAAAAGTCCGTCAGTTAGATTTTCAGAAGATATTGAACACATATTTTTTTGTCTATCAAACAAACAATGACAAAAATAAAGTGCGTCAAAGTTTGGGAGTGGGGGCTAGTGACGTCACACCTTGACAAAAAGTGTCGCAAGGTTCGGTCGCGCGGAACTTTAACTGGCTATATCTTTACCATTTTTTGTTAAATCGACAAAAGAAAAATAAATAATTATAATATAAATAATAAAATTTTTCTTTATCAGAAAATCTAACTGAAGGGACATATTATAATTTTTTAGAGCACTAGCCTATTGTGGACCGATTTGACGATTCTTTTACTATTTTATAGACTAAGCTCCTAAGATAATCCTATAAAAATATTTCCAAACGATTAATATTTTTCCCGCCAAACTTAAAAAACAGCGCAAATGCCAGGAATTTTAAGTACGTTTTTAGCTTTTTCAAGACTTTTAAATTAATACACAGGTAATTTAAAAGTTTAGAAAAAACTATCTATTTATTTTATGTAGCTAGATGAAAACGAATGGTTCGTACATAATAGTAGTAGACCAGACCACCGTAGAGTGGCCGGCTAGTGGTCGCCAGCGTTAGTGGTCACCAGCGTAAGTGGTCAGTTTACTCCGAGCTAAGTCTATCTCTCGTTATTATTACTGATGCCTCGTCTGTCCTACTTTCTACACACTTCAATACATTCAAGCTTAATTTCTTCAACCATTTTCAAAAGCCAACTTGATTTGCACTAAAATTTTAAATGAGAAGTTTTATTGCTGTTTCTTTAAAGTAAATGATCATCATAAATCGTATGTCGCCTCTTTGGGTGAGTCACTCTAGTTCTAGATTCTCTATTTAGAATATTTCTTCATTGAAAAGCCAGTCCAAGAGAAGAGGTGCCATCTTGGCATCCCTTGTGATGACAACGACAACTCACACGCACAGGCGCACAGCCTGATCATAAAAAAATTGCGACTTGCTTCGCTAGCCCAACGTAGGATTTAGGTTTTGGCCCCCAAAGGGGTGAAGAAATCTTATCAATAGTATTAGCAAAGTCAATAAGTGATTCCTTTTCCTCATCGCCCACGTCGACATGAAAGTTGTGAAACTTAAACATTGGAAATCGAAAGTGCATTAAAGTTAATATTTATCTGAAGGCGTTTCACCGCTTTCTACGTGTTATTCAGGCTCGCGATCTGTTTATCCAGACCCAGACCCTAGTATTGATACGTAGTTTATTGCCTGCTCTGTGGCCAGAACCTAAACTCTAAACAAATAAACTGAGAAAAGAGAACTTTCAATTAATCTTGGAAATCTGGGCATAATTTAAATTTCTCACATGGCATATAAACGACGAACTTCATCGACAATATTAGAACCTGAAACATACAATTTTATAGAGGTTAATGTTTTTAGGTAGGTACCTATTCTATTACACTAATAACATGACCGAAGCTTCTGACAAAAGCTAGTTATTTATATCGCTTAACCCCGATTACCTATCCTTTATGTATGAAGAGGCATTTGCACAAACTAATGTTTAACGCTGTTAGAAGTGTGTAATAAGTTAAAACAAGTTAGGAGGTAAATGTCCAACAATTTTACAGTTGGCTGCTAAACTAAACACACGGGACAGCTCGAGGATAAGCCGAGGCTAATTGATGTTGTGTTAGCAAACTTAGTTATGTTCGCAAAATTATAGGAAACAAACCCTAATTGGAAGTGTGAAGAAGGAACAAGAGAGTAGGAAATTCAATATTATGTATAGGAAAGTTTCGTACGACGCATTTTAACGACGATAGGTAAGTGAAGTCAATTGCATGGCAAAGCGTAACATCTTCAATCAGAAACAGCTCGGTGAGAAAAAAACAAATGCCTACCTATAAATAATTTTAGGAAAAGCAGTTATACATATTTAAATCGAGATAATGGCGTACACACAAACGCACTGCGCGAAGTGGTTCTGCTCTAGTTGCTGCGCTACTGTAATACGCCTTACTTTAACTTTCAAGAGCCCTTAACGAAGCAAACACGGCCACGGCCACCCATCTCTAATCGCATTCAAACCCCATGACACACATTAAAAGCAGGCAATTAGCTTAATTAGCGAGCCTTTCGATTTTAAAGTGGCAGGTTGATTTGCACCGGGCGCCATTGTTTTGGCGCGGGAGAAAACACCTTCTTCATTCAAGATATCGCTGCGGATAACGGTGCAGACGCACGCGGACTGCCTCTCTCTCTTGCCCATCAGTGGAGCTCGTCGGTAGACAGAGACAGTTGCAGACGACGGCCAGCAAGCGATTACTCGACTGACCTACTCAATAGGACACACTCTTTCTCGGCAGCGAGCGGAAACTAATTTTTGTATCGTGTGAATTCGCAATATCGTGTCTCGCAGGCGTGTAATCACTGGAATTATAATGATTGATGCCTCGTCGCTAAATTCTTCGACGCAACTTCCCCGGAACAATTTAAAAGTTTATTTTTAAATCGCAATGCTGCAAATTGGGCATGATAAATCGCAGTGATTAGCTGAGCAGTCTTTAACAAGAAGTTTGACAAATTGGATTCTAACGATTTAATCGAGCGATGAATTTGCCGTGGTAGAGTTGGTAAATATGTTGTTAATCTGCCGATACACGGTTATACCGCAATCTATTCATTAGCTTTATCGGTATCGGACATTCATTATACAAAACTGCTTCATTGATCACACACATTCACATATGCAGTCACAAGCACAAAGCACTTTAGGTTCCGTAATAAAGAGTTTGTCAGACTCTACATTTGTCGCGGTCGAAGCCGAGGGACTAGCGCCTCAGCAGGCATCGCCTTTATTGCACTTCCTCAGCTGACAAGCGAACCCTACAATTCCGATACCTGTCACAGTCTGATCCAAATAACTCACGCCTTATCTCAGCGCAGCGGTAACTTTTCCTTGTGCGTTATTTACAAAAAGTGCAACAGATCTTGCATTTCCCAGTCCTTGGCATTGGAGAGGTGTCGGCGGTGGCGGTGGCGGTGGCGGTGGCGGTGGCAGTGCGCAGACAGCCGCGGCGGCGACCGGTCCTGCCAACCATGCTGAAGACGTGCTCAGTGAAAGTTCGCCAGTGATGCTCGGCCTCACCTTTCTGTTTGTGGTGAGTGCTAATTGCGACGGAAGTGTCTATGGGTGTTCTTCGCCCGGATTGAAAGTGGTTATAGATTTAAGACTAGTGTTTATCGAGGTACAGGCGAGCAGCATCAGAAGTTTACCTATTTATGCATAGGTTTACCTAGCGAAAACGCGTGCAGTAGGTATAAAGTGCAAGAAAACCAAGAACTTAAAAACGTTCTGTCGATGCACATAGTCCTTACTTATCAGTTCGCCATGTAGGTACTTAACTCATCAACAGGAGAGGTTCTGGTCTGAGTGTGTCTGCGTGAGGCTTGTTTGTTTAACTCACTTTCGGTAACCTCATCGCTTTTCTAATCGGTGTTCAATAAGATCTAACTTTAATTATTGTGGAACTCTCAGAGAGTTATAATTTCCATCGCTAGTTCGTGTCGAATCGAATGCCTTAGTTTCACCTGCAAACATGCCCGGACAAATGCAGTTTTACTTTTCGGCATTAAGCCAAACATATTGGTGTCATATTTCCGAAGTGACACTGGCCCTTATATACAGAGCTTCCTATAAGCTCACAGGCACAATTCAGCATCTTATCTAATCTAGTCTCTGTAGATATTCAATCAAAAATAACAGAAACCCATACTTGAGTGACAAGGAAGCTAGTGAAGCTACAGGTATTTTTAATTAATATAACAGCAAAGTTTACGATTCTCTCATAAGAATTGAACAGTCGTCCATTGTTAGAATAGAGGTCAGTGAACCTCTCGGATCACCTATTGTCAAATGACGAGTTATGACAGGTGTAATGAGGGCTATTAGGAACACAACTAATATAACTCCGGGCTCCTGCCACATTACCTACTAGGTATGTGAATGGGCATGTGACACATTTCCTGCTTGTACCTACATTCCAAGATACGATTGATTTTCACCCAGATAAATGGAAAACAAGAAAGCTCTGTTTTTTTGTACCTTAGAAAATTTCCTATATCGACACCTCTCAATTTTTTATGAGACCACTGCTAGACCTCTGAAAATGAAGAAAATCATTAGTACCTACACCTACCTAGGTGATCTATGATCATTAACTGATTCTCTTCATAGTTTATCAGGAAAGATTAATGAAAACTTCAAAATAGTCTACAGAAGATCGTCGCGAAACAAGAAAAAGAATCCAATGGATATTAGCACAGCCTACCTATATGCATATTTACTTATACTGTGGAACACGATGGCGAATCGAATCGATCGGTGGATTTGAGTCAAAAAAAGTCGAATCCAATCCATCAATATTTAAATCCATATATAGTATTAATCTAGTGGTTCAGTGTTGAATAGGGCCTGAAAATCAAAGGCGAGAATGAATAATAGATATGAAATGATGATGATGATGAAGGGATTTACTAATAAGAAGAAGAAGTCATGATTTAACACGATATTCAAGCAATGGTCTATAGAGCCAATTATAAACTCTCCACACAACAAAGAAACTGCAAGCATTCATTCAACATTCAAGCCTCGACAACAGATTCCGTGATGTGGTTCAGGACGAGCGGTACTGCAGCACCGGCGTGGGAAGCGGGTCGCGCACTTCACCTATATTTCACGGCGTAGTGGCGTAGGCTGCTGACCGTACTATCAAGCTCGTAAGTACAGTTCGCAAAAAAAATGAAAAAATGGTTTTAAATACAAATCATCGTGATTGTAACGTAGACGTCACGCGAATCGAAAGGAAGCTTTTCATAGTTCTAAGAAGCTATTCATAGTTCTAAGAAAAGAAAATTGCCTATGTAAAAACTAAGATAGTTAATGACTACTAATAATGAAGACTACCATTTAATTGTTCTGCCTATAGACAATTTTGGTGGGATATCTACAAAATGCTTTAATACAAGGACTTCATAAAGTTTCGGAAAAACAGTTTTCATAAAGTCATTAATTAAAATAAAACTGCTATGATTATTGATTACACAAAACGAGTTTTCTATAAAATGCCTCTTTTAAGGACGTAATTACAAATTTGACTCACTCAAATTTAGGAATCTGAGCCTGCACACTAACACAAAAGCTCCACGCACACATTGAAGCCGCTTTACGCTTACCATTGAAAGTAATTTAATTACGTCCTTAAAACTAAAATAGAAGATCTGATATCTTTTGATTTTGTCTTCTTTTGTTTCTGGGGAAAGTTTAACCATTAAAAGATAAACCATCAGCGACTGCTCTCTGAACTTGACATTGAGCCCCCCAAGGGACCAGATTTCATGACATAACCAGCTGAGAACACATAACTAAAGCCAAGCGCACATTATTTACATCACCGAGCCAGTCGGCGATGCCTTGGCGAAAGTTCGCCCGATTTCTCCTCGATAACGCCGTAGGTAATAACCTCCTTACGCTTCTATTGACGATGCTTGCTCGATACGACTTGTTATGATTACTTATACTTAGAAAACTAGTTTCTGCCCGCGGGCGCTGTTTCGCGCGCGTTGTTTCTATGGCAACGTTTAAAGGTTACTTAAATCCCACTGTCCCATGAGAGGAATTGATTTTTGGGGATGAATAGTAGCCTGTTTCATTCTAGGTCTATACCTTCATCTATGCAAATTTAGGTCGATCCATTCAGTGAAGTAACAAACATCAAAACACAACATCAAACTTTCGCATTTTATAGCATTAGTGTGATGAAGACCGCAGACAGAGGTCTTCAGGGTCTTCTCGAGAGTTTTAGTACTTGCTTTCTACTCGTAAGATTCACAGAGAACCTTTGAATGAAATTGACTCCGTTCACTTAAAAACAAAAAAGTGAAGACAAAAAAGTAGACAGGAACCTAATTGTGAAAACGTGCAAAAATAGTAGGCAGAAGCCAGAAGCTAATCCATACATTAGTATGGATAAGTTAGATAGTATTCGTTATAATTACACTAGACGATCGCCTCGCGGTTTCACCAGCGTAGTTCCCGTTCCCGTGGGAATTCCGGGATAAAATATGTATAGCCTATGTGACTCCCTGAAAAGTAAGCTTCCTAACGGTGAAAGAATTTTTCAAATCGGTCCAGTAGTTTCGGGGTCTATTCAATACAAACAAACAATCAAATATTGCCTCTTTATAATATTATAGTATAGATATTAATGTAATTATAAAAATGAAAGTAAGTCTGTCCGTCTGTCCTAATTCATTCATTCGTTTATTATATGCAAATATTGATATAGATGGGTAGCTTTAGTTCTAATCATAGCTATATTTAGGACATACACCCTCTTGGGCATAGCAATTTTCACTAAACTTTTCACGTCTGAACGTATCTAAATGAAATTTTGCAAGTAAACAATATCCCGGGTACGGACATTAGCTACTTGAAGAGCGCTTGCAAAACCGCGGGCAGTAGCTAGTATATAATTATATATTATTCTTCCTTTCCATAATCGATTTGTCGTTGAATTAAATCAGACTTATGTGGCTGGCTAATTCACCTCCACGGCTTGCGTCACCGTCTCCATACTTACAGCAATCATAATGAGGCACGTGACGTCACGTCCAAATACCATCGCTCACTTTCACTTGCATGTCTGTCCGTCTGTCCTCCGGCTAATCTTATATGTAACGCTGTTGTTTTGTTCGACAGGTGTGTTGTTGTTACTTTCGTTTTTGAGAAGGTTTTCTAACAGCTCATTGCTGAGAGGCTGGGTAGCGTATGTGCTCTCTTTACCATTGCAGTGTTCGATAGGGACTTCATTATAATATTTTTATTTTTAATAAGCAACTACGTACTCTGAAATAAACGCGTTGAATTAAATTTAAAATTGAGCTAATTCTAAGTAGAGAAATTGCGAATTAATTGTAATGTATTATGTTCAATTATCTAGTACTTATACAAGCTCTGCTTAGCTTTTTTGAGGCTAGATAATGCTGCGTGGATTGTACAGCAATATTTATTTCATTGACCTATCTGCCTACCTAATGCGGATAACCAGCCCAACTCCAGTTCTATCCATTCTAGCCCATTAAATAAATAATAAATAAATATCATACTTTTTTAAAAATATAAACCTTTGGTGCACCCTCTGTCATCATCATCATCAGCCTAAGTTATAGTCTACTGCTTAAAATATATTTTGCAACCTCAAGTCATCTATATAGATTTTCTCTTCTTGTCAGTTGTCACTGGATATGTAGAGCAGGAGCACTTTGTGAGAAGTTTGTGTTGGATCGCAGCCAGAATCACATGGGACAAAGTAATTCATTGGAACTAAGTTCACCTGTTTTCTTGAAAACTCAGCACATCATAGTAGGAACTTAGTAAAAACGGAAATTGTTTTTCTTTCCAAGCTAAACAAGATTCTAAACAACTAGGTTGTATTAAAAAGCGAAACATCGACTTCAAATTGCTTGACTGAAACCTTGTCTTTAAAGAAAAAATAGTGATCACTATTTAGGGATTCCGGAGACCATCTCGGGATCATTCTTATAAAACAAAACATACACAGACGAACATAGAACCTCCTCCATTTTTTAAGTCGGTTAAAAAGAAAATGGTTTATTGATTAGGTAGCAATTAAAAAACAAACGTACCGAAAGTCGTTCTAACCTGTCGTTGCAATTATGCCCCATAAACACGCTACACAGCTCGTCCCAGATAAAGTAAAGCCATAAGCGTGTTGTTCAGCCCACCGCTGGACAGCTCTACCCCAAAACTCTTTAACGGTACCTGCGTGCCCACACGTAGCCTTTTGGGCAAGATCACATCATAAACATCTGTTTTTGGGTTAAGCTACTTTGTTTGCAATAGGTTTCGTCAAAAACCAGGCTTTTTTGTCCATTTCAAGCAACTTGCTCTAAAAAACTCTGGGTAGAAAATACCGCGGTTGTCATAAATAAAACGTCAAGTGCGAGTCGGACTCGCGCACTAAGGGTTCCGTTTAATTGTAAGACCTTGTTTCTTGCCAAATATTATGATTCTAGGTCAACATGAAGTATATTTTGGTCGAGGGAGAGAATCAAAACTTATTATTTTTTTGTTAATGAACAACAAATTTACAGTTTTCAGATTTTTATTGTTATTTGTGCTATATGACCTTGCTTCTTACCAAATTTTGTGATTCTAGGTAAACGGGAAGTACCCTATAGGTTTTGGTCTATCTATAGCAAGAATTAAGTTTTTTTTTTCGGTGAAACACTACAAATTTACAGTTTAGGATTTTTTCCTTTACTTGTGCTATAAGACCATGCTCTTGCCAAATTTTATGATTCTAAGTCAACGGGAAGTACCCTATAGGTTCTGGTCCATGGCGAGAATCATAGTAATTTTTTTTAGTAAATAAATAACAAATTTATGTTTTTCGGATTTTTCCCTTTACTTGTGCTATAAAATCTTGCTGCTCACCATATTTCATGATTCTAGGTCTACGAGAAGTGCCCTATAGGTTTTGGTCCATGGCGAGAATTAAAAGTCATTTTTTTAGTGATTAAATTACAAATTTATGTTTTTCGGATTTTTCCCTTTACTTGTGCTAACCTGTCTAACTTCAAAAATTTTTAGAACAAAGTTGACCTCCTCAGTGTTCAGAATTCGGCTCGCACTCCCTTTCAACTCGCACTCCCTTTCGGCTAAGCACACATGATAATGGCACTCTGTATAATGTAATGACTCTATGGTACAAGTTGGAGCCCTTATTAGCGGCGTCGTCATCATGATCCCATGGTGTGATTGATGATCACTAAAATGGGCGTTTCTTCATTGGCCGGTCCGGCCCGGCACCGATACCGACACCGGCATGCCGGCGCCGGTGGCGATTTGTCGTCGCAGCAAGTCTCCCACTTGTGTGGGATTGGTATCGTTAGATATGTGTCGTGTACGTACGCAAGCTTCTATGTGGGCGTGCGTGCGAGGTCTCTGTGGAATTACAAAGCCGTCGTGTCGTGTCGGTCAAATGAAGACTGTAGCTGTCGGTGCAGTGTCGTCGAGTACTGTCGGTGTCGGTATGGGTGCCGAGCCGGGCCGGCCAATGAACAAACGCCAGATGACGAATCATAGAAACTTGATACACAAGCTATCGCATTACAAATGCAAATTGATTCCGCTAAATTGACCAAGCCTTCGTTTAGTAGATATTTGTGCATATTATAACGATTTCTTTGCTCACTATCTTTTAGTTTGTTGATGCCGCATTTCTTTGCTCTCTATTTTTTAATTGATGCCGCTACCATTTTTCGAAATATTCTTCCGTAAAAAATCAAAATGGTTGATTTTGACAGTGTTTTAAGTCTTTATTAACAAAGAAAATGACAATCAACTCAATTCAATAGATACGTTTTTTTCAGTTTAGGTATACAGATACATATTTCAGCCATGGATTAGTTAAATAAAAACATATTGCCAGTGCCAAGAAACATCAGTGCCATAAGCTTAAGAAAGGATGCATGGTACTATGTGTGCGTCCAATGCTTCATGAAAGCGCAGTCCGTGTCCATCCTTCCAGGCATAAGTTTCAGATAGCTACTGGTACCGCCCCTGACCCGGCGCATCAGGGATGCTGTCATCAACGCGGGACGCTGCAAACATCCTGAACGCGCTACAGAAGCGGGGCAGTCCCAGTAGCACTCTGCTCTGAATCAATTAATAGAAACAAATTAGAGCTAGTATTTGCAATTGAAACAATTGAGCTAAAGACTGGCGCAAATAATCTACAAGGCTCAACGGTTTAAAGTTAGAATCGTGCACAGTTCGAGAGGTCTATGCCAAGTAGTGAGTAAAACCGGCTATGGATGATGATGAGATCATTTGGTGTCGTCTAATAAAATGTCCTAGTTGTTCGGATCATCATCGGCTTTTAGGATATATCATTGACAAACTTTGCATTCTCTATCTTCCGACAGGTATGTAATGTACAATCCCGAAACTAACAGGCAGGATGGGTATCTGGGTAATCTAAACACAGCCGATGAATATGACCTCAGTGACGCAGCGGGTGAAGAGGCCGATTTTTTCGATATTCCCGCCTCGGCAATCCCATACAAACGTTTGTCCCGAGTACCTACAAATATTCGTTCCATATTAGTGACAACAACAAGACTACAAATATTAGTTCCTTGTGTTTTCTGTGCATAGTAAAATATCGATCTATGTGTGTAATGTATTAAAAAATATCAGTTACCTATCTAGTACTTACTTGTTTCTGGACTGGTGTCCGCAACTAGGCCACAGGTGGGCCCTTTTTGCGTGTCGGGTGTTAATCTAACCACCCGACGTTATTTAGTAACCATAACACAAGCTCAGCTTACTTTCTTTGGGGCTACATGATGTGTGAATTGTCTAGCATTATTTATTTATTAATTTCCAACGAGCGGCAGTAGTGGCAGTGCAAACAAGCAGCTTGCGCAAGACATGCACGTGCCGTCCGCAAGGAGTAGAAAGTAGAAAGTGAAACCGCGAGGACCTCACCCACGCCTGGGAAAAGAGCTGCTCGAGTTGCACAGAATTGCTGTTCCATTTTCAAACTAAAGGTTGTCGCAGATCAAGTACAGCACTGCACAAAAATGTGCATTCAAATAACTGTGGGCTTTAATTCCTAACAAATACAAATACAAAATTCATTTATTTACCATTACAAAAAAGCTTATACAGTTTACTGGTGGTCCCCGCACTAGGTTCAGAACCTGTATCGCGGGAGGCCGAATTACAAACAGAATTACTTATATAAGTTCAAGACTGTATAAACAGGGCAGCAGTTCACTCTAGAAAAAATACATTACTGATAGCAAAAATAAAATTGAAGGAGAATTATTACATGTAGGTACATTTAAAACAATAGTGTAGAAGTATAATAAGACAATGAATCGAAAAACTGGATAACATGATTTTGATAATGACCAGGCAGGACACAACACGACTTAAGGGCGGGACGGTGAGGGAAGGGGGAGGGGGGCTTGAGGTGGGGGGACGTGGACTAACATATAGATGTATTTCATATTGACGGCATCAGATATCAGCCAGCTCGAGGGCCACTCGTTTGAAGCCTATTTGTCACTGTAATATGTATAATATAACGATTTTAAGCGCATATTTGAATGCAAATTTTTGTGCTGCGCGGTAATGGAGTTGGATTAATGAGCGCAGAGCTTTACCATTTACAATAAAAAAAATATTATGGACAATTTGATTTGCAAACTTTTCCATAAAAGGTTTTTGAACTCAACTGCTCAACATATAAACTTGAGCTAACTGCAGACTATTGCAAACAATCTAGAGGTAGCTAAACTGACGTAGCTCGAATCAGCGCTAGTTGTTACTGAATTAAATGTAGAATATCTGCACCGGCATATATCTTTTGCTATTTCTCGTTGACACTCGTAGGCAAATAAATAAATTAAATCCATCGATTCCAGACAACAATAATGGTCCATATAAATTATACCAATACACTTTTGGAACAGAGAAACGCGTGAAATCCCATGAACGTGAAGTACCATGTCAATATATTTATGAAAACTTATTGTACACTCATAAAAATATAAATCGGTTCCCTAAAAATAGCGATAAACATAATTTTAATACCAGAAATAAACATAAACTCGCTGTGCCCACAACTAGGCTACACAAAATAAATGTATCTTTTAAAGGGCAATGTATACACTTCTACAACAAAACTCCTAGTGAGTTGCAAAAATTATCAGTAAATAAATTCAAACAAATTTTCAGAACCTTGCTGTGCAAAAAGGCTTACTATAAAATATCAGATTATCTAGAGGACAAAAAAGCTTGGGACGGGTTTTGCTCCAACTCGAAAAATAACAACTAACAGGCTAAAGGTTTCTTCGTAGCTTCTTTACTTTAGTCTACATACCGAAGCGACAGAAATCAAAAAATATCACTTTATTTCCGTGTCAGTGTTTAGTTTTATATTTTGACCTTTTCTAAGTGTACCTTTATTGTATTTATGGAAATAAAGAGTTTTTGATTTTGATTGATTTTGATTTTGAATCCTTTGTTCTAAAAGCTCAAGTGAAAGTGGCAGATAAGTCATTAAAAAAGAAGTCTGCAAGTATGTACTTATATTGACTGTTTCGTTGAAAGATCAATAAATTAAGATCATTATAATAAATTAAATAAATTGTTTGCGCGTAGGCGTTTACTTTCATTCATCGGAGAGTAGACAGATGTCTCGTTTCGTCTCGTCGCATCTCAGTCGACCTACATCACTACGAAATGTACAATGTTAATCCATCATTATTTAGCGTATGCTATGTAAATATAGGTATGATTAAAAACTACGGTCATATACAAAACTTTAAATTATGCAAGCTAGGTAAGTAGATGCCTAGGTGCCTACTACCAGTATAATTAATTTTATTTCACGAAAGAAAGAACCACTAACAAAATAGAGGGAGACACCGCCTTCATAATACTTTCCAAAGTCTTCATATAAAAGATCTCAACGCGCACCAACGCCTACGAAAGTGCTACGAGTTTTGATGACTGGTTCCCATATACGTAGCATCTCATTTCAAAGCGAATTTTATTCCATACAAATTTTAATGCGAATCATTCCTGGCGTCTTGCGGTCTGCGGAAGTACAGTGAACGTGATACCTAGCTAGTCTAGAACACCTACACTTATTATATTATGATGACAAAATTGTAGGCCCCGTATGTCTAGGCCCTAGGCACACAAGCTCACACCAAGGACACATTTGTGTTAGTACACAACTAAAAATATGTCCCTAGTATGCACGCTTGCGCGCAGACATACGGCGGCGGCGGCAGGGACACGTTTGTACACTTGGCGATACATGTGTCTCGTTATTGTGCGACGCTACATTATTGTCGGAATACAAGTGTATGTCTGGTGTGCGGCCTCACTTATAGGTAGATTGTCTCGGCTTCTTATAATAAAGGTACCTACCTAGTTGTAGGAATTCTGATTGGGAAAGACTTTGAAATTTTTTTTTGGCTGCTGCACCTGCATAGGACTTAAGCTTTAGGTACCTACCTTGTAAAACTAAAGAGCGTTCATTGAAAGACGTGACGTGTTCGTCGAATGTCAAGTTTGAATCAATTGTGCAAGCCACTAAATAATGATAGCTAGCAGTAATGTCAGCCAGACGCGCAGTCAGACTGGCAGTTCAGTGTGATATTATCTTTTGTGGGTAGATGTAACATAGGCCAATGTAAGTAATGGTAATGTTCGTATGGCAGAGGCAGTTAACTCATCACAAGATTCACAAGTTAACTTGTTGTTTCTCGCAAGTAGGTGGCATGGAGTTCGGCGCCGAGCTGGGGCTTCGACCACGCGTCGTCGTGCGCGCGCTCGCAGCGCTCCAACCGTGCGCGCGCGTTGCACGACGCGCCTTGCGACCTGACGCGCAACTCCTACTGCAATACCCCGGGGACGCACTACCCTTGGCATGCTATACGAAGATTTGTGAAGGAGAATCAGGTAATAATATGGCTTTGCCATCTTTTTATTTTATACTAGCTGCATTCTTACTACCCGTTGTCCTATTACCCGTTTTCCCGTAGGATGAAGCATTTTCCCGCGGTAAAATGCCTATGTTCATCAGGAATAATGTGGGCTTCTAATTCTAAAAGAATTTTTCAAATCGGTCCAGTAGTTTCGGAGCCTATTCAATACAAACAAACAAACAATCAAATCTTTCCTCTTTATAATATTGGTTTAGATTATAAATTTAATTCA
Source organism: Eupithecia subfuscata (assembly GCA_963564075.1). NCBI lineage: Eukaryota > Metazoa > Arthropoda > Insecta > Lepidoptera > Geometridae > Eupithecia > Eupithecia subfuscata. The sequence goes on along the minus strand of OY751115.1, from coordinate 14,574,270 downwards.
ATTAGTGCACCTAATTGATGTGTTGCACTGTGCCGTTCTATTTATTCATAATAAATGTAAATGACTTAAATGGATTTGACTATGGGGCATAAATATACCTCCTTCTGCCAGAAAAAAGCACATCCTTAAATTTCTTAGGTGTTTGATGATATTGCTGCCGTTATTAGTGGCTTTTAAATACCCAACAGATGTCGTCTTAACACCTAAGACCCTTAAAAATACCAACATCGTTGTTGTTGCAGAGAATGAACTAATCATTAAATTCTCAAATTCCAGGGTCTGATGAAGCGGATGTACGGCAACGAGAGACACATATCGGTGCTCAAGGCTGAACTGGACAACTACATCGAACAAGATGAAGAGGACATGGTGAAAGCTACCCTTATGTATACTAAGACAACTCACGGCCGCGCCTTAAAGGATAGACCTCACTTTAGACCTATCCAGAACGATAGAAACAAGAAAAACGACACTCTAACCGTCAAACCTCTCGAAAACCATGACACTAAAGTCAATGAGACTAAAGCCAACATAACTGAATCAACCAAAATAGAAATCAGCAATGAAACCGTCAACGAAGACAAAGGAATCACTTACAAAACCAAATTAGAAAGTATTGCTAACATTGAGATAAATCACCTCGACCCTGAAGTTATAACGCTAGATGCTATTATCAAACAAAGCATAGAGACTAACAGCATTTATCCTAAATCCAGTGACAGCAAAATAGAAGCTCTAGACACAAAGAACAAAACTGACAAGAACTCTACAACCACTGAAAACTCTAACGTTACTGACACCACAACTGATGCTTTAGAGGACTCTACAACCGAGGGGAAAGAAGCGTCAAAGAATAGTGACTTCTCTACTCTCCCACCGACTCTACTCTTCTCTGAGAAGATTAAAGTGGATAGGGTGGATACGAAGGTAAATGAAAAGAAGGAAGAGTTTTATCAGAAGCCAAATCATCAGCATCAGGAGTCACAGAGGCCTTCGATGATCAAACTGGGTGGAGCGTAAGTAATCTCCAAATTATAATCGTTAGTCACACACTTACCTAAGCACGACATATTAAGTAGTTCAGTAACGAGACTGATAAAGCCAGGGCTGCTGGTTCAGAAAATTTATAGGTTTAATTAAATCATGTTCTTAACTCAGCTGAGAAGAATAATGGGCAAATTATATTTGGGGATTTTTTTATTGTTGAGTGATTATTGTTGAACTTTAATATTTCTGACCGTCAAAGTGTATCTACCTGTACCTGATCTTTAGTCTCATCTAGAACCAATTCTCTGTGTCTCTGTTCCAGCAACGCGTGTGAATCCCGCGAGATCATTGACGCTCCGTTCTGGGCGAACAGCACACGGGGCGAAGTGCTGGTGCTGCTGAACATGTGGCCCTACGAGCAGTTCATCCACCAGGAGATGTGTGTGCACGAGAGGAAGCAGATGTACTGTAGAGAAGGCTGCAGGTGGGTCGAAGAAAATTAAGTGACTTTAAATAAAGTGACTTAATGAGAAAATCTCTCTTAAAAATTTCTAAGTGTCACACAACATCTGGATTAAATAACAAGGCTACGGGATTCCTCAATGCTGCCGCTGCTTCTATCAGCCTGAGTGAATTGACCGAGGCATTTAGCTCGATACTTCCTTTAGAAGCTATTAACAACATGTAGGTAGGTAGATATATTTGGGGTTATATTAGTTTAGAAGGCTCCATCTCTTTTGTAAGGAAATCAAGATACCTAGTAGCGGGTACTCTAAAATTGTAAAAATAAAATAAATAAATACTATCTTTCACTCAGTTGATTCTAATTCTGATGTTTCGTCCACAGATGCGAGCAACAGTACCGCCTTCACCGCCTCCTTGCCTACGACCCCCGTAACGAGTGTCGCGGTATCTTTGCGGACTGGTTCCGCTTCCCCGCGTGTTGCACTTGCCGCTGTTACGATGTACCCATCGAGTTCCGCGCCAGGTGGGTTCCTACTTACATACTGCCTGCTAGGTAGGTATAGTGAAGCCGGTGCATGCCTAGAGAGGCAGCACCGGTAGGTATAGGTACCAGGTACAGGTATAGGTAACTATCAGGTTTTACCTACCAGATGGTCGGCAAAACCTGCTAGTTACTGTCTGCTAGCCTACTACGACTGGGTTTGGTACACTTGCGCAAAAGGCATAAATCTTTCCCCTGGGTAAAGTTAGATAATTGGAAGTGCTACAGAGACAACACCTCTTTTTAAGGCTGCAACTCTTCGCGTTTTTTTGTTTCAGAAATATGAAGAAATTGTTGTAAGAATATAAGCAAATTCTGGTGGCTTTGAAATCTTTTACTGACTAAGCAAGTCTAGCGTAGCATCGAAGCACGTACTACGAAGCTCTACGAAAAAATATATACTAAGAAAGAAGGGGAAGCGAAAAAGCTCATCTATATTTTAGTGAAAACAGCATCTTGGTACATACGTCTTCTAGTTTCAGAGCTAAGAGGAATCTAGTTTTTTTTTCTTGAGTAGGAGCGCGTTAAAATATTTTGTATGCTACGTGGATCCGGCGTTGCAGTTAGTAGCAGAGGCTACGAAGTTTTGCTGTAAAATAAAATGATTCCCGGGGAGGATGAAGGGAGAAAGGATTATGAAATAAATTTAGGCTTACTCATAAACAATGGCGAAATTCGCAACTCTTGTCTCTCTTGACCTTTGTCTGTATGGTCTAGTAAATTAAACACTGCCTGCCCCTTTTAAGTGGTAGGTAACTAATTTTAAGTTTTTTCTTTACAATTTTTAAAGCAAACTTTTTGTGGGTTTGCTTTTATGCCGCCGCCGGGACTTGTGATCGATTGTGTTCGCTCTCGTTTAAAAAAATCTAGTAAAAACTGGAGCTGAAGTTTGACCTAATTGAACGTAATAAACGGTATAATAAATTGACGACCGATGTGGTGCGGCGGGCGAAGCTCCGCCGGCGACGCAGGAGGTTGCGGGTTCGTTTCCCGCCTTGGGACAAATGTTTTACGATCGGCAAATATTTGTTCCGAGTGTTCTGGGTATTTTCTATGTAATGTATTTGGATTATCTATCTATGTGATGTATTGTATTGTATATCAGTCATCCATCTAGTACCCGTAACACTACACTAGCTCTGCTTAGGTTGAGATTAGATGATGGTGTGTGAAACATTATTTATTTAATTTGTGATGCTGCAGGTCTCCGCGGATCCTGCGGCCGCAGTACGACGAGGACATCAAGCGGGTGCTGTACGAGGACGTGGCCAGAGACTGGTACACCACCTCGGTGTTCGATGATGAGGAACAAGACGATCTGTATTGATTGAAGAGGTAGCTCTATACTGAAGCTGTTAGGACAGTACTAACTACATGCTGTGCTACATGCTTTAACAGATTAATGTCTCCAGTAGGGCAAGCACGGCGATTGTTGTCATGGGTAGTATAGAAAGAAACTACGTCACTTTGTCAGCGAATGCGCAAATTATTTAAAATTCATTCCTTAACTTCAATATTATAGGTAGGTACCTACGTAATGTATGACGATGAAATGTTATTATATTAGGTACACACATTATTGTCTATTCTACGCTAGAATCCCCGTGCTTGGGCTACCTACTGGTAAAATTTAAGAAGCAGATTATTAAAACACATGTCGTAGGTAGCTACTCGTATACGAGTAGAGACTTTCTAATGAACCTAAGAATTAATCACTCTTAGTACACCCAGATTTATGGTATCTACCTATTCGAAGTTAGTAACAATAAATAACCCACCTCTACCGAGAAAATAGCGAAAAGCAGATAAATTATAAATTAAGGATTGATTTTATTTTATAGTAGGTATCTAAGTATAGGTTAAGTGCTTATATTTTCTAGTTCTAGGTACTCAAGTAGGTATTTTCTTTATAATAAAAAGTATTGAGAGCATTTATGTAAATATGAGTTTAACTTATTGTAAGGCTAGTGAAAAGATTTTTAACTTTTTTTAACAAAGAAATAATATAAGAAAACAATTGTTATTTATTTAGAGAGTTAAAATAAAAATACCGATTACAATCCCAGACAACAATTTTTATTTTTCTAAAACTGTCTCCCCGCTTACCTACCTAACTATCCTTTCGAGCGTGACAGATTAGGTAGGTACCTACTCATCATCATCATCATCAACCTATATCAGTCCACTGCTGGACATAGCCCTCCCCTAATGAGCGCCATACATAGCGTCCTGTCTTCAGCTTGCCGCATCCAGCATCTGCCTGCAGTTTTTCGCTGGTCGTCATCCCACCTGGCTGGAGGGCGTCCTACACTACGTTTGCCAAGTCGCGGCCTCCACTGAAGAACGAATTGACAAAAAATTTCAAAACGGGAGGCTAGTAACCGAGTGGGGCATCAAATAAAAGGTAGGTAGGTATCGGCTTGCACATTTCAAAAAAGGTTTTATTTGCACGATTGTAGCACTGTTTTGAAAATGAGTGAATCGGAACGTTTTTTTCAAGATTGCGGACCTTCAACTGGCAACCTGTGTCATGCATGCAGTGTTGCCACCTTGGTAATTTTATCACTAGATTTAATAATTTTTTGTGAGTGAAAAATATTTGATGATTTTTAGTGATATTTATCGAATCTTGAAAAATTTTGAATAAACATACTTATTAATTATTAGCAACGAATTTCCCAATTTATGTGTCCGTCACACACAGAAGCCGGAAGCGGAGCGAAGGCGGACGACGACGGTAGCCGAGCCAGGCGTGGCGTTCGCGGTGCGGATGTCTTCACACTGCAGGCGTGCGAGAGCCGTGAGAGGAGCCGTGGCGTCGCGGAGGCGTTTTCGAGCCTCGTGTGTGTAGGGCGTCATTGTAAACATGTCCTTTTTTAAATCATTATTATAATCTTTTATATGGCAATCGTATGAACAATGATGTGGTTGGAATAGTAAAATAAATTTTTCGGTATAGTCCATTTTATTAAGCGCCTTATTCTGGTCATAAGCTTAACATTTTGTTAATAAATACAACTCGTAACTAACTCCGCTAGTAGCACGCCTCCGCACCGCGACGCGTGGCGTGCGCTCTGTGTGAAGACACTCCATAAACTTACTGAAATAAAATACATACAACCCTCACACGGCAGCGGCACGCCTCCGCCTCGCCACAGTCCAGTCGCCACTACACCCGCCACGGCTCCGCGCCGCGTCGCGCACGCCAACTGTTTGTGTCACCGAGCCGGCGCCCGCCACGGCGGCCGTGCACCGCTTCGCCACCGCTTGCGGTGTGTGTGTAGTCTTTCATATAAATTCATTATGATACAACTCGCACGCCTTCGCCTCCGGCCCGGCGGCCCCGGCTTCTGTGTGTGCCGGCTTTAAACCATAAATCTTTATAGGTTCATGAATTATACGTTTTTGTTTGGTTATGCAAACCTACCTTGGGGAATCCCCGACTACTGATGATAACCTATCACGTACCTTCTAAACTAGTTTATTTGAATGTGTTTTTTATTGAATTCTAGTGATTTTTTTTGTTAAAAATATCCCGAAATCTAATGAGTTTCGACACCAAACCTAGTGATATGATATTTTTTTCTGCAAGGTGCCAGCACTGCATGCATGTCATGTTATACAAATGTCAAAATTGTCTGTCAAATCAAATCAAATCAAACGACGCACGACGCGACGCGACGTACGCGCGCGCGACGCTCTAAATTATTTTTCAAGCAAGATTGTAGTTTATTTCTCAGGAGATAATATTATTAGACATTCGATCTGAAAATACAGTTCATATCCAGTTTATTCATCTCTAAGTTCGAATAACTAATTTACTTTGATAACAATCACCCGCCATGTCGGGACGGGGTAAAAAGGCGGCGGCGCCTAAGAAAAAAGCAAATGGTTATAAAATGCCGGCACCTATTCCCTCGGGGGAGGTGATCCACGATACGTTGATGAAGAAGAAGTGGCGGATAGGCCCTTCCATCGGCGTCGGGGGCTTCGGGGAAATATACTCCGCGTGTGAACATGAGAACTCGCCAAAGAAGGGGTCGAGCTATCCGTTTGTTGTCAAAATTGTAAGTTTTATCCTTGAAACTTATCTGAGTCATATCCAAAAAATATGTACATACGTCAGGAAATGGCTAGGAAATAGTCACGTCACGAAATGACATGAAATTGTAAATATAAGGCTGTAGTGCTGAATGATTTTAGTCCATCCTCATACTGAATAATTGAAAACTAATTGGGATATTATCAAAATTTACAACAAGTTATTGTTCCAAATTCAGCAAATAATTACAGAAAATAATTAAAACGAAAACTTCAACCAAATTTTTAATAAGAAATAAAAGTATCTTCATAGGGCTTTGGTTTGACGTTACCTTATTTTAAAGATAATGTAGTATTATTAGTTAAATAAAGGGGATACTGCGAAGTGCGCACCCTGTGATACCAAATTTTTGACTTCTGTGCAATAATGGTCAGCGCGAGTTTCATGCCGCTTCTTGTAGGTACATATGGATTAAATAATTGCAGATTTATTTTATGAAGCACAATAAGAACTGGTCATTAAGAACACAGCCTTATAGTTTCTTGACGTTAAGAAATGGTATTTAACTTATTCTTATGCCAAGAAAGTCAAGAAATGGTGTCAAGATATTAGATAGATAGATAGATAGATAGATAGATAATACTTTATTGTACCACACATAGACAGATAACAATACAGAAATAAATGCTAAGAGTAGACGAAGTACAAAGGCGGCCTTATCGCTATGAGCGATCTCTTCCCGGCAACCTTGGGATGGACTGGACATGTAAGAACAAAATAGACGGTGGCACGCGAAAATAATAATAATAATAATACTTACATAAACATAAAATAAGTTGTTTAACTTTGCAAGGACAGATAATGCTGATGAAGCAGTTTTTTAAAGAGAGGGAGTGATTTGGCACGTCTGATGTCCAGGGGGAGAGCATTCCATAGACGGATATTAGTGATCCATGACCTTACTTCCATTACAATTTTACACTGCAAAATAAAATCGCTATCAAACTCAGTTTACTGTAATATCTAGCTTTACTTTTCACGCCAATATGTTTACCAATATCTTTAAATCACCTTTTAAAGCTGAAAGCTGCGTCAAGAAGCTTGTAAATCTTTTTGCCATACCCTCCTCCGTTCACAATAAAATCATTCTGCTCAAGATATCAAAACTGCAAACAATCTATGTTGTCGATGACACTCTTTAATATTGCCATTTGATATTGCAAAGACTACCATTTCGCTAGATGTTCCTGTTATGAAAAAAACAGGTCAATGAAAATTTACAAGAAATGGACCCGATTATTAGGACAAGACATTTCTTTATCATTTGGGTTTTTAAAATTCGTTATTTTGAGTATGGTATAGCATAGATTAAACATTAAAGCTTGCTTTTAAATAGTTTAAAGTATCAAAAACTTACAAAAACTAAAAAAAACTGATTTAAACTTGCACAAGAGAGTACAACCCTTAAGGAAAATCTATGGATTTGCCTCATCAGTAAGATGAAATAAATGAAAAATTATCATTTTATAAATCAATTGAAGTCAAAAACATGCTTTAAAAACCTGTTCAAGATATACTAGATACTTTGTTAATTGATTAATGAATGTAAGCTGAAGAAAATTTCTATAGATGAAAGAAAAACTTTAAAAAGTACAACTTTTTTGAATATGACTCATCCGTCCCAAACTTTATAGGCGCCTCAAACTGCATCTGTGCTTACTGCACTGATTGCTGCCTGATTTTCAAATCTCTACATCCAAATAGAAGAAACCTTAGAACAACCATTTGTATAATGCTTAGAATTGATAGCTGCTAAAGAAATATTTAATTATTTTCAGGAACCACATGAAAATGGTCCTCTCTTTGTGGAAAAACATTTCTATATCAGAAATTCAAACAAAGATGATAGTAAGTGAAATGACATCAAACAGTTGCACATGCTGATGCTAATTAGGTGGTGATGAGTTGATTTAGATTACTGGTTGAGACTGTACACAACAGACGTATAGAACCTTAGACTTATGAAAATAGTAAAAACTGCTCACAGTTCATTCAATCATTCAAATCACATCTTGCAAACTAAGTTTCAACTTGAATCTTAAGTTGGTCCTGAATATTTTCAGTTACAAACTTCATGAAAGCCAAGAAGCTATCAAGCCTGGGCATGCCGCTGTACTTTGGCAATGGCTCGCATGACTTCAAAGGGGAGAAGTATAGATACCTGGTGCTGGAAAGGTACGGCAAGGATGTCTGGAGCCTTTTCAAGAATGCAGGTCGTGCCTTCTCCACAGCTGCAGTGTTTCAACTGGGCTTGCAGATGGTAAGGCTGTGTGCACATTACGCTTTTAAGAGAGATGTCAGTGCAGATTACAGTTCCCTGCTTAGAACTAGAGGAGTGGGTGCTTTTGGATGACCTGTAGGCCTGAGACACAGCAGGTGGCAGGCTTAGTACTCCACAGTCCAGGTTGATGTGTTCTGCAAATATGAGTATGTGTTTTAAGGTATTGTATCACCTCTGGTACCAATAACAGCTCTGCTAGGCTTTGGGCAGATGTGAAAATATCCAGCAGGTCTACTTTCAAAAACTAATTACGAAGATGACATCATCACACAATACATGGACAACATTCTTTCGATGACCCTACAATGAAGATTCGTACATTTATTTCTTGCGAGATCTGAAACAAATGACCTTTCATTGTTGTCAACCAACGAAAGACCTGTCAGTTGGTGATGTGTCCGAAGCAATTTGGTGGTAAGGTTCGTGCGACCTGCAATGTCTTGTTTCTGTTTTAAAAGCTTGTCACCGACTAGACGTCCATAACGCCAACTTAATGTTTTTGGTGAAAAACAGCACTAAGCGGCAATGGCTCAGCACGTCAGCACATGCTGAGCCAACACCTATTTCGGCACAGGGTCATGAGGGCAAAACCCGATTTGACGCCCAACATTTGTTTATTTTAGGAGGTTTCATAAACCTCCTTTATCTTTGTTTTGTTTTGTGTGTGTGTGTCGAAATAAATGCTATTCTATTCGTATTTCGTGTTTCCAAGTAGTCGATGAAACTTTTCCAAGACTCAACATGTTTACATTGCTGTTTATCTAATCTAACCAGATCATTGATACTTTCAGCTGGATGTTATAGAATACATCCACAGTCGAGGCTATGTGCACGCTGACATCAAAGGTGCCAACATCCTTATGGGCATGAAGAGAGGCACTGAGAACCAGGCCTACCTTGTAGACTTCGGGCTCGCTACAAGAGTGAACGAGAAAGAGTTCAAACCTGATCCAAAGTGTGCCCACAATGGAACTATTGAGTATACTAGCAGGGATGCTCATTTAGGAGGTGGGTTTATCTCTAGCTTTGTATAGTCTTTAGGTGTTTTTTTAAATTGTCCATTGCTGGGCTTGCCTTATTTTTTATCAGACAATAAGTTAGAATATTTTCCCAAAAGTTAGTCAAAGAGCCATGACTTGCTCCATACGGTTTTTCCTGGTATTCCAGTGGCGACCATGCGGGGAGACCTGGAGATCCTGGGCTACAACATGCTGCAATGGATAGTCGGAGAGCTGCCGTGGGAAAAGGCGCTCACGCAACCCAAGGTGGTGCAGACCTTGAAGGAAGACTTCTTGAAGAATGTTAGGAGTAGGATCACTAAGGATTATCCTAGTGTACCTGGTAAGTAAGAGCCATTTGAGATAAATTACTAGTTTCTGCACGCGCTTCGGACGCGTTGTTTCTATGGAAATGCTTAATTATAGGTTATTTCTATCCCATAGGAACTTATTTATGGAATCATAAGTAGCCTGTTTCATTCCTGGACTAGACCTACATCTCTGCAAAATTTCAGTCCAAACTTTTCAGTAGTGAAGAACTAACAAACATGTATCCATCATCATTGCATATTGGGCGTGCATTGCATTCGTTCGAATATTCGAATACTAAAATTGCAATATTCGAATATTCGATTAAAATAAAAAACACCAAACTTAGAACTCCGATGTGCATAATAGTACGCGCGATATATCCGTACAATACAAGTTTACGTCGTTTGGGTTAACAAAATGACAAAGTTATTGTAACGTTCGGAAACACTCGGGAGTGCCGCGTGTAACTGCGTAGGTAGTGCATTCGCGTATCCTATTCGTATTCATATTTCGGAAAAAGAAAATCGAAGTTTCGTTTTCGTTGTCGTGCAAAACTAACTTTTATGTCGCTTGCATAAGATTAACGTTTGCACGAAAACTAATCAGAAACTTCGATTTCGTTTTTAAGAGTACGGGCCCTCTCTATCCGTCCCCGTCGCCGTGTTACCGTTATTTACTTGTTATTGTGTTAAATTTTATAGATAGTGTTAAAATATCTACTCACCTAGATTTTGAACTGTTTTTTTAATTTGTGGTTGATTGTTCGTGTAAATCGCCAATGTCTCGTTACAACCGTTTGTTAATTTGATATTTTAAGTTTGTTCATGCAAACAACACTTAGAAGAATATAAGATTTAATTAGTTAATAAGATGATTAAAATACAAATATAGTTTTTTTCTATTATTCGAATAACATTCGAATAGTACCTGAAAACAAATCGAATATTCGAATATTTGCAAGCCCTAATTAATCTATACGAATATTATAAAGAGGAAAGATTTGATTGTTTGTTTGTATTGAATAGAGGCTCCGAAACTACTGGACCGATTTGAAAAATTCTTTCACAGTTAGGAAGCTTACTTTTCAGGGAGAGACATAGGCTATATTTTATCCCGGAATTCCCACGGGAACGGGAACTACGCGGGTGAAACCGCGAGGCGATCGTCTAGTTACATTTAGGTGTATGTATGATTGAGCACTTGAGAGGGTAGTAGCATCATATTTTATTGGTTTCAGATGCCCTAATAAAGTTCTTCGAATATGTTAACTCCCTGAAGCCCAAAGACACGCCAGACTACGCCAAGTGCCAGACACTATTCCAGAACTACCTGAAGAGTGTAGGCAAGACCAGGACGAGTAAAATAGAGTTCACAGCCAATAAGAAAGCCACGACGAAACGCGACGCTAGCGAGGACGACTCTGGCGATGCTCCGAAAGTAAGAAGAGGCAGGAAACCTAAAGTTCCTGAACCTCGGAGCGATGACGAGAATGAGGCACCAGACAATGATGATGAAGTAGATGGAAACCAAAACGGCAATGCTCCTAAAGCAACAAAAAGGAGGAGGAAACCCAGAATAGTGGAAGAAAGCGACGAAGACGAACCGAGCGATGCAGAACCAACAAGAAACCAGAAAAGGGCATCAATAGAACCAGATGCAGTCACGAGGCTCAAAAAGACAAAGCTTACTTCGAAAGCTACACCACCGGCTAAGAAAAATCACGCGAACATAGCGACGCAAACCTCGTTAGAAAAGAGAAGAAGCCCTCGACACGAGAAGAAGGAAGTCTCCTTCGACAGTCCCATTTGCGAAATCATCAGCAGTAGTAAGAAAACTTCCAAGAACAACAGCGGAGGCAACTCCAGCGTCGACATGTTCGACGACTCGTTCGTTATCGAGGAGAAAAAGGTGAAACCAAAACGAAAACTCCTTTCAAACGAGGAGTTTACGGTAAAGAAAGTCGTAACAAAAAAGACGACAGTTTTGAAGCCAAAAAAGAAGGCGAAAGTTGAAGGCAAATCGTGGAAAGATTGTCCCACTATTATGAACGGTCGGTCGCCGCCATAAGATCTGCTTTTATAATGTACTTATCAATCATATTAATCAGGACAAGACGTTATTTGAGACTCACAATCTGTGAAGTTTATGTTTAAAGTGATAGAATGCGCCTTTGAGACGTAGTACGTTTTATACTTTAATTGTTACCAATTAATAATAATTATTGTGTAGAATCCTACCAATATAATAAAGGTGAAAGTTTGCGCCGTTGTGAAGATGTTTGTGCGAAAACAACACCCAAACAACTGAATGGATCGAGCTGACAATTTGCCAGACGTGTCTGCGAAATTTCAGCCCAATCCATTCAGTTTTTGCGTGGAGTAACAAACATTCATTCATCGAAATTTTCGCGTTTATAATATTAGTGTGATGCGTGTGTTTGAATGAAGTTATGCTGGGTATCTGTTATCAGCAGATGTTGATTTTCTCGTTTTGTATGTTTGCTCAATTCGAATGATTGTTTTGCATTGATGTAAAATAAACCGTATTTTGCAAAACTTGTGTTTTACATAATCTACCTATCATTTTATTCTTGCTCCAGAGTGTACCTTTTAGAGTATTAAGTCATTCAGTTCAGAGTTCAGAATCGCACATTTCTATTTATGTAGTTAAAAAGGGCTAAATAATACAACGGATTTGCAAATCCAAAGCTTTTATTTCTTTTTTATTTACAATAATAATATGAAAGTAAACAAAATGTAACGTACCAAAAACATTAGATTTAGAAATTGTAACAATGAATCGTCGACATACCGACGTGTGGCCAAGTATCGCGTGGTATACCCCATTGTGATACAATATCAGACGCGGAGACACACCAAGTCACTCGGACATTAAAGTCGAAGTTTTATCAATGGCTAAACCAAGCTTTGGAACAATGTAAGTGTGTTGCCCTCGCGGCCTCGGTGTGCCGCGTCGCCAGTTACAAAAGCTAGACTACATCTAATCACCGTACGAGAGGCGTCATGTCCCTAAACTATTCGCCTGTGATATGAACGCGGCCGTTCAGAACGCACCGCGACGAACATTCTCACACAATCTACGATGGCAGTAACAGCGGTCAAGCTATCGTCGACTAAACACAAAACAATAGCACCATTTGTAAAAAAATATTATTTTCCTTCTTTTTTCCATTTTTTTTCGAACAGTGCGGGCTGGTTCTGTGCCCTGCGACCCAGGGTTAAGGTACATATTGCCGCGCGAGACAACTCGGTACCTACAACCTAACCGGGCTGTAGGCCTTCGCTGCAAGACTTTCGCATCCTCATAACTACGGTTTAGAAACTGTTCTAGACTTTACGTTAGTTCAACTTATTTGATAACCTTACAAAACACTATTACGCCGTTACAGGAACATTTTATGCAAAACTTTGTTTCATTTGCAATGGGACTAGTATAGAATTCGCAACTCCGTGTAGTCACGTCGCCACTCGGAGTTTCATTCATAAATCGTGTTAATTTTATGTGATTAAATATAAATACGAAGGCCGCATTCACACTAGCTTTCGATGTCGCACAATACAAGTCTGACCAATGTAAATGAAGCCAAACTTTCCTTTTACAATATGCTAGTCTGTTTGTAAACTGTTTTGTGACCTTGCATTGGATCGGCAGGCTCCATCTGCTTTGTGCTTCCATCGGGCTGATGATGTACTATCGGTATTGCTGCTGCATATGATAAAAGGAGTTTCAACCCGATCTAGTATTACCATTATCTATTCGCTTATTCCATACCCGTCTATGCTTACATCTAGATTTAAAACTCAACACTTCTTAATCTATGTGGAATAAAGTAGGTGTATAATGTTATACCTAAATGGTACAAAATAATTGCGAGGTGGTACTAGCTAACTGCGTCTAGTCTGAGCCAGCTAGAGGACTATCAGAAACTTCAATTAACTCTTACGGTGATGTTTTAAATACGGCCAACTCGAAAACTTTGCTATGTTAAACTGAGAAGTAAACAGCGCCTCTAGCGAATTCCGGAATAATTTTATTTTTTCGAACATGTTTTTAACGTATTCGGTACGTTTTACGTAAAACTGTATCTAATGTTCAATGCAGCGAAGGATCTTTAGTTATGAATGAATCTGACGGTCCTCTCACTGGCAGACGACTCTCGAGAAGCGGATTCTTCTAGAACACAAGAATACAATAGAAAACAATGGCTATGCCGAATTGTACTACAACCTAAGGAAACCAACAGTTACAAGAAAACCTATCATTTGGATTATTACCGAATAAATACTTGGTATTTTCCTTATTCTAAATACACCACAAAATTATTTTTGCTATTCAACATCAAACCTTTTTTCTAAATTTATATCATTAAAATGAAAAGTAATGATAATGACCTACAGTAAACTTGTAAAAATGACTTGTACTAGGTTGCGCCAACCATGCGCTAAGGCTATTGCTTGTGAATGTGTGTTGATAATTATTCCTACATTATTTGGCGTTTCTAAGCTTACATAATGCAAATTTTATCAACAACTGATTAAAGAGGCGTATTATTCGCAAAAAACCGAGAAATCTAGATTTTAAAACAGCCTTAAGGCTTTCTGAACTGAAACGGCTTTCTCATTATTTTTGTTAATGTCAGTGAAATTACAATTTATATAAAAAACACTTAAATTCCCTTCTCCTTAATTCCTCTTTGACTGTAAGTTTACAGTTCATAAAGCTTACAGAAACAAATATTAATATAAAATTTGGTGTTGACTCAGTACGGTATTAAAATACAGGTCCCATTACTCATTAATTCTATGTTGACTGGGTTTTGGAAGTTTTGAACACATGGCAAATGAGTCGAAACGGAATGTCACCGCTCAGTTTTCAACATTATATTTTATCAGTTTACGGTATAAAAAGCCAGTATACAATTAGACTTCTATATTCCTTCAGTTTGAGACTGGGTAGTTTTGTCGCATTATTATTCAATAAATGCGAATTAATAAACTTACATCGATTCCTTTAAAAAGTCGGAGGAATTATGAAAGTTCTGTACAGGGTAAAATATTTAGACAGCTGCATTTGTTGCGTATTTCGCTGGAGTACTTTGACGGACTGCAAGTACGTAGTGTCTAACCGTAATCAGATAAGGCTAGGAATAGACATTCGATTTAGTTTGCAACTGTCGGAACATTTAATCTTAAACAATATTGTATATTCGAAACAAAACGTTTCCTTATCGGAGAGTAAAAGGCCTGAGCACATAGATCAAACACTGCTACCGCACAACACAAAAATAAAACGTCAAGTGCGAGTAGGATTGGCACACTTAGAGTTCCGTATAATTGTTTATCTTGTTTGTTGCCAAATATCATTATCAAGATTCCAGGTCAACGGAAGGTAGGTATCTACCCTGTATATTTTGGTCCAGGGAGAAAATCGATTTTTTGTGAATATAGTACGGTTTACGGTTTTCGGATTTTTTCCTGTTAGACCTTGCTTCTTGCCAAATTTTATGATTCTAGGGTTATGGGAAGTACCCTATAGGTTTTGTGTGCGTGTGATTTGGAAAATTCAAAATATACGGACATAAACGGTTGTAACTTTTGTTTGCGTTGACGTAGAAGTTTTATTTATATCGAGACTTCAAGAGGACTTGAGTACTTGGACTTAAGTATTTGATGTTTATTTCAACTCGATACCTCCACGCGTTCCTGAGAAAAGAGGTTGACAGACGAACAACAAAGCGATCCTTCCCATAAAGGTTCATTTTTTCCTTTTGAGGTACGGAACCCTAAAGCTAGGCAAAATATATCAAATAGTTTCGAAAAATTTTACGCTTCCCACAAGCTTCAACTTCAAACAGACACTCCACGAGGTGTCTGTTATCTGATGCCGTAAATATAAAATGCATCTAATTTTACAAGGTAAAGCAAATATTTGAATGTTGTGCTGTGCGTAGCTGTATTGGACGTGTGAGCCAACCTTTAAGTAAGAGTTGATTTCTTCCTAGGTGCTGGGCGCACCGTTAGAACACTAAATGTCCATTCGAATAAGATAACTACCGGATGTATATTCCCATCTTAAAGCTGACACGAGCCTGCTCACTAAACGGAACTTTTCTAAATCGCACTTGTGGAGGTACAGTCTACTGTAACAGTCGGTATAATCCTATGTTTATTGACGCAAGGTATCAGTATATTTCTACTGTGTATAAATATTTTATAACAACACATGCTATTCATAGGACATTTTCAGAATACACATCAAAACTGCTATTTGAAATGGTAACAAGATATATTTCTATTATAACTGTTATTTAGGTTAATCATTTAGTATAATAATTTATTCTAGATACATAAAATGGTTTGATATTTTTTTGATAAATAAGGCATTTGGGATGCATATTCTGTAAACGTAAGATTAAAAAATACAAATTTAAAATAATTAACAATTGTTTCGATTGAATTCATCAATAATTAAATTAATAAACAAGAACAAAAATACGATAATATACACCTGTGTTTAAAATGTCAACTTTATCATGCAAAAATATATATATTATATTTTAATAATTTGGATGTAAACAGTAAAGATAAAACAGATTCATTTTATTTGAACACATAATTTACGTACCCAATAAAAGAACTTGTCATTCAGATATGCATTAAAACTAACAAATAAATAGAATAAAGAACAAATCAATATGAAACAAAAATATAATTGAACAAAAATTAAATTAAATTCTCAATGACAAGCTCAAATATTGGTATTTTTACCTCTGCGTTCGAATAGCTTTTTATAAGTGACCGTGGGCTTCTTAATTTGAATACACTTGGTCCTGGTCACTTATCAAAAGGCTCGCCTGAGATCCGGTCGCGGTCGCGATCAACAACAACAACAACAAATAAAGAGAATGAACTGAGGCCGGTCGTAGGCAGGTGGGTGGAGGCTGCGCGGCTGCGCGGCTGCGCGGCCGCCGCGGAGCGCAGGCGAGGTCTGCGCGAGACGCGGGCACACAAACATAACAGTGTAGACATAACGTTTATTTCGTGGTTGCACATCGCTCAGAGTATTCTAGGAACACACTCGGCAGTATATTATTTATTAGGGAACATAAAACACGAATTCTGTTTGAACTACTTTAGGCCTCTCTCACAACCGTAGCATTACATTTTTCTATATTTTATTTATTTTTATATTAACTTTAAAAGTACGTTTCGAAGCGTTTCGGTACCAGTTCCATCATTCCGTGCACATTTATTTTACAATTTTGTTTCATGCGTGCCTTTTAACGCGATTTTACTAAATATATTAAGATAGTACAATAAATCGATAGATGAGAAAGTCTAAGTAGATCTAAACTAATAAATATTTTATTAAATACAATGAAAATAACATTAATGTATTAATTTAGAAAGTTTTTGGAGTTAGACTTAGCATAATTTAATATACATGTCACATTATATTATCGAATACCTGTTCGCTATACAAACATTTATCACTGATCAAGAGTCTCATAACAATAAAAGTTAATAAAATCGCAGCAATAATAAAATTAATAACAAAACGTACTATTTTATAGTATCGAAAGCAAGCGACGTGTAATACGAGGACAGAGACACTATCAATGGAAATAATAATAATTAATTAAAATCGCTCTGTACAGTGCGCGGCGTTCTGCTCGCGCAAAGCTGACAGCGGCTCGAAGCGGCCAAGAGGGTGCACTACCGACCGACCACTGACTGTGCGATACCACTCCACTCACTCCTTCAATAACTTTGACACGACTACGGCTCAGCAACCGCCCGGTGCGACTCCCTTACAACTACACTATAACATAACTATCGGTACGCCTCTACACTTAATTTAAATGGCAGTCGACTACTTAAGTATAATTCTGTGTCCATACACCGATAAACGCGGCCTAGCATTTTAAACACTGCAATTTAGTTAACTGCGACGGCGTAGTCACAGCTTTAGTACGAAAACTCCAGAATAGTTGACGATCACATTCGAGCGCAAAACAAACGAACGACGATAAACGTTCCCGATGCTTCGATTCAGAATACAGCAGGCACTTTTTTGTACCAAATAATCGTAGTACGAGAACTTTCAGACACAAGTTTTTATTCACTCACGCATGTTATGTTAGTTTGAAGTGCCCAAGTCCTCATCGATTCATTCTCCTTTGTTCCATCAGCATGCACTTAGGAGATCCACACAAAGTTTAGAATGTAGGCCAACGTTATTCGACGTACATAGCAGTGTGACTATAACACGCAGCGTTCTATGTGCTATCCGCGCCAGCCGTGTGCAGCTTCTCGCTCCTCACGAAGTCGATCTTCGTGTAGGTCCGGGGAGTGTTCGGCGCCGCGGCCCGCCTCGACCCCTCCAGGTCGAGTGCTGCGTAGTTGAGCGGGGCGCAGGTGAAGGAGGGCGAGGGGGGCGCGGGGGGCAGCTCGCAGGAGAGGCGGAAGGGCGCGGGCGCGGCGCCCCCCGCGTTCGCTAGGACGATGGGCGCGACCGTGCGCTCCGCTGGAAGATTAAATAAGTTGTGGGTGAGTTTTTTGAATTACTTGAAACGCGTGTGGGCCGAACCGGGCACATCTGTCATACATGTGTCTATAAAAATAAATTGATACTCGGCGAAGTAAGACCTTAATTTAAACATTACAAGCCATGTTTTCTTCAAGGCAAGAGTCGATTTCCTCCCCGACCCCAGAAAAATGTCACTTGATGTGCGATGAACGAAGAACAAAGCTTATGTATAATCTACCTACAACACAGAGGTATTGAAAGAGTTCACTCTCATGAGCTCAGGTCAAACGACGCGATACATTACCACCCACACTTTTTGATAGTTCCTGACCGCCTGTGGGTGATAAATAAGGTGAAAATGAGCTTACACTCACCTCTGTTGTCGTCTACCCTTGCGATAGTCTTGTTGGCCGTGGGGTTGGCCGGCAAGTCCTCCTTGTCCGGCGACTTGTTGGCCAGCGGACGCAGCTGCACGTACTGCGGGGAGCACGACACTTCAGGCGGGGGGTCGCCGCTGCGCTTGCCTGGTTGAGGGCCTTCTTCTGTGGGGGAAATTATGCTTGAATAATAGTATCTACATTGTACACCACGGGGTCTAACCGTGTGTATTGATGTATTGCAAGTTTTGACGATTTGTGTTTTAATTTAAGTGTGTGTTTGCGAGTGAACAAGCCCCCTTTAAAACGAATCGTCTCACCTGATATCTCCCGCAGCGTGGTGAGCGGATGGTTCGTCAGGTCTGGGTCGTGCGGCGCGAAGGGCGGCGCGGGGGGCGAAGCGGGGGACTCCAGCGAGAGGGGGAAGATGGTCTGCGAGCCGAGGGGGGTGCGGCTCTTGCGGCGCAGGTCGTCCGGCGAGCTGGCCACCGGTGGGGGCGGCCGGGACGTGGCTATCGCTATCGGCCTGCGGACAAACACAAGATGGTGAGTAACAGATAGTAGTGACACAGTCGCAGGGCGTCGGTGCAGGCGGCCAGCGCGTCGGAAGGCACTTCGGGGGTCTACACCAAGCAGTGAATTAATTCACTCAGCCGGGTCTTCGTCCAGTGGTCACTAGACTGTATTTTAAGACGGATTGTTATATACCTGGTGTGTTCAGAAGCAGTCCTCCAGGGTGGTCGATAGACAGTTACCTTTTTTTTATTCGGCGAGGTTATTTGTTTACAAATAGACTGGTCCGGGGGGATCAGAATTATGTGGGACTCGACGCCCTGAGAAAGACGTAATACCCATTTTAGCCGAACGACGGGAACATTTAAAACCTATTGCGGCCCGACTGGCGTCCCCTCTTCCTCCTATACATGGCCGGCGAGCCCACCGATCCACACACTCGCCGACCACATTCTCGTCACGTTTCCTCCCCCAATTAGGACACAAGGCTGGACAGACACAGTTGAACCGCGAATGTCGAGCTTTGTGCCCAGATGGTCGCCCCATATTACCAGGTGTGGGTCACACATTTACACACAAACACTCACACTCTCACTCAAACCATTTGTTCTAGTCACGCGGGCACAGTGCCGCGCACACTCAGCTAAAGCACGCGCGCGCATCACTGCCCCGCGCGTCCCACACCTGTGCACGAGTACCGCAGGTAGCGTCCCGCGTGTGCGTGGTAGACAGTTACCTGGTGTATTCGTTAGAGCCAGTTGCCCAGCGTGATCGTTAGAGACAGTAACTCGGTATGAAACAGTAACCTGGTGTGGTCGGTAGAGACAGTTACCTGGTGTGGTCGTGGTGCCGCGAGTAGTTCATCTCCAGATAGCCGGTGGGCGTGGAGAGGGGGGGCGCCAGCGGCGAGCCCGGCCGCATCTCCACGTAGCCGGCGTTGCGGGGAGACATGTCCACGTACTCGTCGCAACGGGCTGAGGGGGTGAACGAACTGGGCGGCGTGCGGGCTATCACACTCTGTGAACAGGAGTTCAGTTAGATAACGTTTTGAATACGTCGTGCAGCGCGTGATTACAGTGACGTCTAAGCCCGGAAGTTGATTTCTGTATTGAAAAGCTACGTCATATTGCAGATCGAACAATTATTATGGCCACAAACACCGACGCTGTAGACCCATACGTTACTTGATGTTGTAAATGTGGTCGCTAGCGTCGACCCCACATTGAGGCAGTAGTGACATCAGGTTTATAAGAGTTGGTGGCCACTACCCCCGACACAGTACCTTAGGTTGCGGGGTGGTGTTGGTAGTGAAGTCCAGCAGCATGAGGTCCTCGGCGGAGGCGGGCGGGGGCGCGGGGCGGCGCGCGCTGGCCCCGACGCTGTAGGCGCGGTGCCGCTCGGCGCGCGGGCCGGGCGCGGGGCGAGACCCCACGCTGTAGGCGCGCGGGGGGCGGGACTCCATGCCGATGTGGGACGTGGCTGGCTCTAGCTGGTACTCGCTGCAAGAAAAGTAGCTGTTAGTGCTTGTCGCAGTCTCAAACTACGAGCACCCCTATAGGGAACTGCTGGAACTTACTAGATAACTAGTACTGGATGTCCTTTATAGAAGCATGTCGAACAATAAGGCGACATGCTAAATTCTATGTCCAAGTATCATGGAGTTGAAAACTCACCTAAATCAAGACAATAGACTAACCTAAACCTAGGATCAGTAGAAGGCGTCCCGCTACAAACGGAGCCGCTCGACGCAGACAACAGCCCCGAGGGTTCGTGCGGCGCCATGGCCAGGTACCCCGCGGGGGCCGGCAGCGGGAACCCGGTGAGCGGGCCCCCCGGCTCCATGCCCAGGTAGCCGTCGAGAGGGTCCTCGATGCCCATGGAGGAGGTGCGCGAGTGCTGGATCGAGCTGCCTGGACGCATTGACATGCTGGGGAAGATACAGTTGCATGAATAATTTTATTTATTGTATGATAACGAGGCGGCGATCCGGTATCTATTTTTCTAGTCTAGACTATACAAGAATCGATACAATGGTTGAAGCCTCTCTCTTCGTTAGAAACTAGATTATTTCGTTTAATCAAAATTTTACAGTTGTCGGAGCTTGACGTTAACCCGTTGCGAATTAACACAGCATTATCTAGGCCCAAGCTAGAGCTTGTGTTATGTTAGACAACTGATATACTTAATACAATACACTACATACATAGATGTTTCTTATTAAACATAGATAAAATTCCAGAACACCCGGAACAAGCACCTGCAGATCGTACAAACATTTGTCCCGAGGCGGGAATCAAAACCGCAGCCTCATGCAATTAGGGCTTCGGCAAATACTGACTTGAACAAATCCCGTGATATGTCAACAACGTCCGGTTCTTCCGGGATGCGCGGCGTGCGGTACCACTCCGCCATCGCGTCGGTCTCGTCACGGGAGATATCCATTACTGTAAGGAAACATAGAGGAAACATTATAAATAGGGTAGTGTTCTGGGTAAACAAAATATTATTCTATTTAGTCCGTTAGTTAGATTATCAGAAGATATTGGACACATATTTTATCTATATTCAAACAAAAAATTGCAAAAATAAAGCGCGTCGATGTTTGGGACTAGTGACATCATACCTTGCTAAAAAGTGTCGCAAGGCGTGACGTCACGCGGAACTTTAACTGGCTGTATCTTCATAATTTTTTGTTTAGTCGACAAAAGAAAAAATATGTGTCGAATATATTCTGATAATCTAACTGTACGTCAGTTAGATTATCAGAATATATTGGACTAATTAGAATTTTTGGGACACTAGCCTATTGTCTACAATGTACCTAGTCTGCCTGCACACCAGCGGGCCGCCAACAAGTTGATAAAACACTAAAAATATTTATGCACTAAAACGTCGCACCACCCGCCGGGCTGTGTCGTCGACTTAAGTGTGTAGACTTGAAGACTATGAGCAGCAACCAGCTCTTGCCGGCAGTTTTTGCCAAAAAGACCATAAATACCTTATTACAATGGTATTTAAATTACAAAGGATACTATTCTAAATCTTACCTTCCAGATCATTATGTCTGGGCGGCGGCCGTTCCACCTCAAAGGTACAGACTGCGCGCGCAGGCATGCTGTCACACCGACCGCGGGGATTCAGGGACGACGCGTCTGTAAGGAGGATACTCATTAGTATTTAGAATTCGTGAGGTGTAAATGCAACGACTAACTGCTGAACATGGGAAATTTTAAAGATTACGTAAACAAATTAAACTAGAAATAATCACGTTTATTTCCAAAGATTCAAGAAAAAGAAGTCTGAACAATTTAAAATATCAGATAAATGAAGTCATTTTCACTAATTTTTATTAAATTTGATCTTAACCAAGCTCTACTTACTTCAGGACTAGATAACGCAGTGTATAAACGTATTATTTTTTCGTTATATCTAGACTAAGTAAAGAAGTCAAAGAGAAACCTCTAGCTAATTAGATCGCTTGCACATCTAGAAAAGCTTTTGGAAGATCGACGCTGTTCAGCAGTTTTTGTCGTTGATTACACAAGTTATAAGGCGGTCGAAGCAGAAAGGTATAGAATGGCGAATGGTCCGGCAGCCCGTAAGCCGGGTCTCCACCGCGAGCGGAGCGGACACATTTTAACTCGCAAGAGTAAACTGCATACTTGTATGTCCAGCAACAAATAGTCGAGGGGAAAGAAGTGAGCGAGCAGAAAGCGTTGCAATGAACTTCGACCAATTATCTCTCATTTCCCGCTCATTATTCTTTCGCGGTGAAAACCCGGCTTTACATTTGACATAAGCCCGAAACATTTTTAGAGGTCTTGGAGCTTCAGCGGCGTGACTTTAAGCGAAAGCCCTGCTTTTGAAAGGCTTAATAGTAAAGATGACATTTGAAAGCTTTGATTACAAGGTTGCTTTGGAAAAATAGAACTTATTGATGAGCTTTATTTGTACAATCGATTGATTAAGGCATCATGGAAATACCATAGCACTATGTTTTTTTTTACTGGACGTGATGACATAACACGGGCTAACAAACAGCTATGTTCTTTGTTGTTTTTTTCTCCATATTGAAGAGTTCCTTTTGAGTAAACGCACTATGAAAGCGAATTAAAGCGATATGTTAAAGATTTTGCTATTAAATTGAGACCTATCGCCAGACGTAAGGCACACATTTCTAAGATTAAAATTTATAGTATACTTATATATTTTTAGTAGAAAAAAGGCGCACGCATTGGTCGAATATGCTAGCAAAATCGTTAAAAATTCGTTTCGATGCGCTTTCAGTGTGCCTTGACCCTTACATGGCAATTAAAACTAAATTAACAGAAGTTCTAATGAAGGATAGAGCAAAAAGGTGCTCATTGTAAATGCAACTTTAAACGATTTAGTAATGAGTCCCTTTTTGAACTGTCGCATATAGCTGGTAAAAATATAAAGCTAAACTTGTATTTATTGCGCTAACATGCTGAAAAAGCCTGTAAAGCATCGACGCAGGGAAATAAATAGACATAAAAAAATTCACATAATAAATATAACATACAAAATTACATGCTATTTACAAAAAACGGTGCCAAAAAGCATAATTAAAAATAGTCTATATAAAGCTTAAAATACTGGTGCTGCCAGCTTCTTACCTTTAAAAATCTGTGCGTAAAATATTCGACGACAAATTTTGTGTGAAAGTGGCAACTCATACATTTGTACAATGTTAGTAGTGTGCGATCTAGACCGTTAGAAAGAGAAAGATACGACGGATCATGCATGTGAGGGAGGTAGATATTGTTCCACTATTGCTTTGCTACGGCCATACTATCGCGATAACGCGAAGATTTGCGCTGTCGCGACAAGTCTGGCCAATAAGGTCGTCTTATCGCGAATCATCATCGCGACAACAAATGCCCTTCGCAACGCGACGTTGTAAGGTTTTTCCAATGTGGCCAAACACTTCGTCGTAGAACGAACATGAAGTTTTATCACGACAACGCGAAGACGAATCTTCGCCTTGTAATGTGGCCGTAGCATAGCGACTGAGCGGCGTCATGCGGAGTATGACTAGTAACGTGTGAAAGACACGAAATTTAATTATGTATCTCGCTCGCACTCGTAGTTAGTCTCGGGAACGTGAACGATGCATTTACGTGCGTGACATGCTGCGCAGACCGAAAGGTTTTATTCGTTGGCTATGTAACGCTTTAAGTTTGATTTAAGTTGGAATTTTGAAAACTTTTATTTGCTGTAGTTACATAAGACAAAAAACTCTCCTTTTTGCCTAGCCGGGTAAAAAAACATACAAGCAATAAAATAAAATAAAAATTAAATTGCTTTATATCAATTTTGCTAACTCCATCTACAATTTTATTCAGAACAACGCATAGATTTTTTGTTATCCTGATTCCACGCGTGAGAAGTTGCGTGTAGCGTTTTAACATAGAGTTGGTAACACCCAGATTGAACATTGATCTACAAAGCTTCACCTACTGCGTTACACAGCCCCCGCTGCCTGATACGTACTTTTCGAATGCGCCGGCGACAACTTAAACCTCATCCCCGTACTGGCTCGACGCGCGCACTGGCTCTTCTTTACCGGCTCGATTCCATTCACAGCCTTACACGAAGAATGCTTCTCAAGTTTAACCTTCTCCATGCCTACTTCTTCTCCAGTCAAAGGCTCAGACCAGGTACGTTTGTGGCTGATTCGCAGAGGTTCTTGGAAGGTGGGACAGCCGGCCGGGAGCGACCCCGTCCGACTGTGCTTTGGTTTGTCTGTTAGTTGGTTATGTTGGTATTCGGCTGCGAAAGACAATGACAAGCGACACGTAAAACATATGGCACCAAGCAACACCCGGTGCGATGTTCTGTTATGTTGGTGGGTGCCGTTGTTTTAATCATAGTCAAAATAATAATACTTTATTTGCTGAAATGTAGGTACTTTTGCTTATTTTATATTAAGATATTATCAGTTATTATATTACATTTTACAACGCCAGCAAGGCTTGTGCGTTAATTTAATTTTAAATTCTATTACTAGGATGCGGCGATTTTGCTTCTATATTTCTCAGTGGAGAAAAAAACAACGATACCCATTTTTGGTTAAAGTATTGATAATATGTGACAAGATATGAAATAACTCGGTTACAATATTTTGAGAGAATTTAACATAAAAAAATAAATCTTAAATATCTTGGCACATTTTACCTCAATCATAATGTTCACTGTAGTAAATATGTATGTAGGTATATTTATAAATGTATATGTATGGACACACAACACACAATATAACGCCAGTCCATTAGAACACAGCATGCAACCGATTATCACACTTATTTCTATACACAAGATGCTCAAAATGCTGGAACAAAATCATGCATACTTTACCGGTTTTGGAGCTTTGTTTAAGTTTTAGGGGTAACATCAACTCTGTGCCAATGCTTTTTATTGAAGATTCAAGACTTCAGATTGTTATAAAACTAGTTCTTTCTTGGTATATAGGTATTATATATTACGTCATACGTACATTACGTTAAAAGACCATTGGTCAAGTAAGGCTAAATAAAGAACCATGGAGTAAACCTTAAGGCGAATAGTAGGGTGGATAGTGGCGCCACTACATATGTAATTTTATAATTACGTTATAAAAAGGAATTATCAAAAAATCGGACCGCGCGTAGACGATATCTATCATAAGCTTTTTTTAAATGTATCTTTAATAGTTTTGTACTGTATTATTTAGGCAGATACTTGTTTCAAGAGTTTAGTTCCCATTGGTGGCCACCAAGCTCTCCAAACAAGGTTTTTGATTGAATAACACAAAACAAAACTATTACAGATACATTTAAAAAAAGCTTATGATAGATATCGTCTACGCGCGGTCCGATTTCTTGATAATTCCCTTGTATAACGTAATTATAAAATTAAATATGTAGTGGCGCCACTATCCACCCTACTATTCGCCTTAAGGTTGTAAGTAAACTTCAAGCTTTACTCCATGGTCTTCATTTGGACTTATGCACTGCTTTAGGCCCATGTACTCAAGCACATTCTGTAGAGATTCTACAGGAACGTTGACGCTACGTCAAAATACGCCACATATTAATAATGTTCAGCCCGACAGCGCCATAACGTCGAGAGAAGGAACAAGATAGCAGAAAGAGGAAGGTGATCACATTCAGCTAAATATGAAAGAGATGTAAACATAGAATGAGTAAATGGTCTATTGGCATTCGAGTGAGAGGGATGAAAGACAGGCACAAGCTTAGTGTATGATAGAAGTTGCTTCAATTTTTTGGATTTGGTTATCGCACAAATATTTTGAAGGGTCAATATGATACCAAAACAATGTTTAGTGTAGGGTTCCCTTTTATACTTTTTTATTTTGTAATAAGAAATTAATAATAGATCAGTTATTTTCGGGTAGAGTAGGTATTGATACTTTCAGTTCTACACCATTTCTTTAACCAGTGTCTAATTATTTTACGAAAGTAGGAGGGCTTAATAATAAAGGGCCTCTTGCTGCTGGCTTCGGCCCCACGCATTCTTTCCAAAGAAAGGATTCACAAATGGCCCGAGATCATAAAAAAGATTTTTTTTAAAAGAAAAAATCACATAATAATAAAATGATGGTACGATAACGGATTTCAATCAAAGTAAGATATTGACCCTCGAGTGAGCGTTGCTGAACAGTTAGTACATTTAAGAGTAGCGAGGCCGTGATACGATTTGGCTGTAACATTCATTTTCCATACACGATGGTTGACGGTTGAATCTAGACAAACCTATTTTAGACCAATCTACACGTAGCTAATGAATCTACCCCTTTTCTAGGTGCGTTCCGAAATACGATTACAGCGCTGATAGCGATCACAAAATATGTTGCGTTCCGAATTAGAAATCACGATGATGACATTCCACATGTGCGCTCAGTGATTTCAGTTTGTAGTATTATTGGTGATATCGCAAAATGGCGTACTTATGTAATGTAATGACGTCATCTATAACGTCACACAGTATAAATATAAAAATCTTTATAAGACATATACAAATGACACAAAAAAATTATCACCGTCTATGATTAAATTAATAACACGAAATTTCAATCCCAGCTAACCCCTTAATTTTGCTATTTACAAGTCTATCCCATGTCTAGAATCGAAAACTCCCTTCTATATTATCCGCTGTACAATCCCCCCCCCCCCCCCCCCATGTCTAGATTCAACCAATGTTTATCTGTTTATCTACCCTGTGAAATCCCCATGTCTAGATTCAACCACCACCGGCCACATTCCGTACCGTCTGGGGCGGCGGGCGCGAGCGCGGCGGCCGAGTCCTCGCCGCACACGCACGGCCTAATGCACGACCCAACGCACCCTGTCTCTGCAATACCAATGCCAATTTAGCCCTTATACACCCCACAGAGAGTATACATTACAATTTACTAGGGTATATAAGATACTCCACCTACAGAGGGAGAAATCGCGTTTTATTGTTGAAAACGCGTAGCTCCCAAATCTCTTCTAAATTAGGCTTTTAGCCAACGTACCCTGTCTCTGCAATACCAAAGCCAATTTAGCCCTTATAAAGCCCACAGAGAGTACACATTCCAGTTTAGTGGGGTATATTATGATACCCACAGAGGGAGAAAACGCGTTTTAATGTTGAAAACGCGTAACTCCCAAATCCCTGGTAATTTAGACTCCTAGATAACGTACCCTATCTCTGGAATACGAATGAAAATATAGCTCTTATACAACCCACAGAGAGTATACATTACAATTTAGTAGGGTATATAAGATAGTCCACCTACGAGATGGAGCGATTTATTGTTGAAAACGCGTAACTCCCAAATCGCTGCTAATTCAGACTTTTAGCCAATGTATCCTGTCTCTGCAATACCAATGCCAAATTAAGTCTTTGTTCCCATTATTTTGATTTACACCCACAGAGTTCAGATTACTTTGATGTACTGCGGGAGAACGCGCGTTTTGCGGTTAAAAACGCGTAGCTCCCAAATCTCTGCGGTTTATTATTGAAAAAAAAACGCAATACCAATGCGGATTTAGTAGTTGTATAACCCATAAAGAGTATTTTATTTACTGAGAAACCACGTTTTATAGTTAAAAGTGCGTAGCTCCCAGATTTTTGGAAATTTAGTCCTTAGTTCCCGTAAATAAGATGCAAATTATTAACTAAGAAAGCGCGTTTGTGTTCGTCGCGCAGTCAACATAAAAATATTTAATACTAATTCCAGTTTAACCCTTACAGTCTCGGTCTGGGTACATAGTTCAAATTACTATGACAAGTTAATTGAGACATGTAAATAGTACAAAACGCACAGCCGTCTTAAATTTTTCTTTAGTTGTGGAGCGAGGCTTTTTGTGTCTGGTTTTTAATCAAACACTTTGTGTTGATTATTATGTTTCGCAATGTATAAATGTGTGTAATAAACAGTTCAACTAAGGCAATACACATTTTAGACACAATACAACACTATGCATACTACAAATTTTAATGAGAAAAATATAGATAAATTTTATTATCAAAATTTGCCATTAAGTGTACTTTTCAGTTGATAATGACTTCTTTTATTTATACCAAAATCCATACCGTATCCAAGTGTGAATAAATGTTAGTGACAAACTACTGTACTACTCAAATCAAGCAAATGACTACGAACTACTTGTGAATGTCTACTGGGTACTGTGAAGGTGAAGGGACAGGACAGTGTAAAACTTCACAATGTTTCTAATCTACTACCATATTACCACCAGTTTAGTTTTTGGACAAAAGGGTATTGTGTGATCTAAATATACAATTAAAAAAATAGTTGGAATATACTCCTTTCTAATGACAATTTCATAAGTTCCGAACGATATTTCATCCTATAAGTCTGTATGACGGTGTGACACACCACAAAGAGATATTTTACTATACTCAAACCAAACTACTAACTTTAGTTGGCGGAATTTAATACTCATTTTTAAATTAAAGTTTACGTCGACAGCACATTTCATTTAATACACTAGGTCTAGTTACGTTAAAATTTGTCACTGGTCCTTTCGGGACTGACATATACTCGTATTATATACCTACGTTAAACAAATCAAGTTCCAACAAAAATTTGTCCTTACTAAATGTATGTGAGTGTATGTACTAACCGTTAGTGAGTCCCGCTCGGCCCTGCCCGTCGGAATAGGTGGACCGACGCGCGGTGAGGGTACCCTCCGTGCTCTTGGGGATCACGATGTGATCGCGCTCGTTCTCCGACTCTTTGGCGCAGTGACGCATGGCGCTGGAAACAACGACGTCAGTACAGAAGCTCAGACATAACCCGCCAAGTGTTCAATACTAGTTGTCTGATGCGAGCAGTTGAACAGATCATCTATAATCTATACTAATATTATAAACAGGAAAGATTTGATTGTTTGTTTGTTTGTATTGAATAGGCTTTGAATGAAATAGGATTTGAAAAATTATTTCACCGTTAGGAAGCTTACTTTTCAGGGAGTGACATAGGCTATATTTTATCCCGGAATTCTCACGGGAACGGGAACTACGCGGGTGAAACCGCGAGGCGATCGCCTAGTAGTGAATATAATGGGAACGTCTACTTACAACAAGCTGCCAGACCAAGGTTAGGGAAGCACCGAGTCTTGAAAATTTTAAGAACGAACTAAAAAACTGGCTCGTAGAGAAGACGTTTTATAACTACGACGAATTTTTAAATTCTGAATGATGTGCATTAGTTGTATTATTATTATTTTATTTTGTTATGGTATAACAATTGTGACGTATAATTTGACAAATTATAAATAAAGTGTTTTACTGAAATTCGGCAATAAGATACATATCTATATATCCTGGGGAAAACATAGGCTACTCTTTACCCCAGAAAAAAAGAGGTGAATGACTGGTTTCATAACATTCAATAATAAATATATTTGCGCCAGTCTCACAACCAATTACTCTTTCAAAACATAAAAAAGTCACAGTCAGTCTCAGTAGGTATATTGCAGCTTGAATGTCATGTCTGCTTGTTCTTAGTTGTCAATTAAGAGACACAGAGTAAGGTGGACGAGAGTAAAATTGATTGTCCGTGCTTCATAAAACTCGGTCTAAAAGTTCAACTGGATATTCTCACTGGTGTAGGTACAAGGTACTCACTGCAGTATAGTAGAGTGCATGCTCTGTGCGATGTTGCTGTCATCAGTGTGCATCCACAGCTCTCCCGCGCCCGTCACCGTCTGCCGACCCACCTCCATGTAGAAGAAACATTCCGAATCACCGCATCTGAAAGCAATGGTTACACCTCGGATACTCGACCATTTCTCCATACAAAAGTCGCGTCTCGGCACATACATGCGCAACAGTTGCGCTACACGTGCAGCTGTGTGTGTAACGTCTAGGGTCACTTCATGAACATATTGTGCGAGTAAGGTAGTTGTGACATAACTCGGACATATTTTTTTTTTATTTTTCTCTTCATCATCATCATCATCATCAGCCTATATTAGTCCACTGCTGGACATAGGCCTCCCCTAATGAGCGCCATAGCGCCCTGTCTTCAGCTTGTCGCATCCAGCATCTGCCTGCAGTCTTTCGCAGATCGTCATCCCACCTGGCCGGAGGGCGTCCTACACTACGTTTGCCGAGACTTTAACTGGCTATATCTTTATCATTTTTTGTTTATTCGCCAAAAGAAAAAAAAGGTGTCTAAAATATTCTGATAATCGAACTAACAGACTAATTAGAATTTGTTAAGACACTAGCCTATTATGTATATTATCTGCCTCAGACCTCAGTGGCGCACTGACGGTTGTGCGTGATACGGCTCTTGACCATAGACAAAAGCCGTATCAGTAATTGATGAAAACGATTGAAGGAGCTGATGAGTGGATGCAAAAACTCTACAATCAGCATATCACTGAAGCCAGGTCGCGGCGTGGATATCACGCGAGGAGAGGAGAAAGGCTTCAGGTAGAAGCTTGAGACCACTCTAAGGTACGGCTCTATGACGGTTTTGAGGAAGGCAGTTAAGCACGCTAAGCCGTTGGTCCTGCGCCTGACCTCTCTCCGGTCGTGTCGGGCTGCCACTCCATCAGATTATGAGAGTGATGGAATAGAGAATGCACCTGTGCACTCTATTCCCACATGGACCGCACATCTTTGTGCCCTTTAATGTGTCCTGCGCACATGACCAGTCACCGTTGAGACTGGTTGCCGTGGTCGAACTTTTGTGTCAAAACATCATAGCCGGCAGTGAACTGTTATTTGGGCCGATGATGATGACCTCAAATGATCTTTGGATTATCCCACTAGCCCAAAGTAATCACAGCTCCAATACAAAGTGCAAACGAATTTGGAAAAGAGAAATTTTGAGGAAAACGCCAGGCGTTCCCAAGATATTATATATGATACAGAAACACGTAATGAAAGTTCGCAGGAAGTAAGCACAAGGCCAATGTCCAGAAACTTCATAACGCAAGTTTATCCTTATAGCCAACTGTATGGGAACGCTCGCGGCTTTGGTCCTTAATGTTATACAGTCAGCTTATTTAGTCATTTTAGAACATCTTAGAGATTTAGGTAAAGGTCTTTTGCGGACATTCATCAAGATTTCCGCCGCGGCGGATACCTGATCGAAGTTCGCGGCATATATAATTATGTATATCATATCAATGTATAATGTAAGTACTTTTATGACAGGCTTTTTTATCGTAAGGCCTGAGGCGATGCATGTTGATGTTGATATATTAAAACTTTACGACGTGGGATAAGTATATTATTATATTCATTTTAATTAGGTAATGATTACCTATTTCTCTTTCGAAGGGAGGTATCTGAATATGAAACGTGTCACGCAAGACGTTTCATATTCCAAACAAAAACTGCACCTCGTATGCATTGCAAACCTATAATACCTAAAATCCTTGAAGAGTTTAGCAAATATTTACCAAAGACTTTACCTAGACACTGCCCACCGGGGACTTCCCTAAATTGCAATCTTTGTAACACGCTCATTACAGCAGGTTAGGTATAGTATTGTAAATGTAAACAAGTTCGCAAAAAACCCAGCGATAAGGAGAAACTTCCCTGAAAGTGGAGGAAAACAGCAGTTTCCTCTTAGCAAATGATTATTACAACTTACATTCCTATTCTGAAATTATAAGGTGGTGGTTTCTGGTATAAACGCAGAGGATAGGTAAATACTTTATTTATCTAGTTTGCGTGAACATATAGTGTATAATAGTGTATTTAGCAAAAAAATAAATATTGCTTGAAAATCCACACAGCATCATGTAGCACCAAAGTACTTGTGCAACGGGTACTAGATAATCGATATACATACTTCATAAATAATTCATTTAGAATGTAGAGGAAAGAAGACATCTTTTCCCTTTCCTACGATATTTTCCATGCAGTTTTCAAGACAAAACTTGACGCCAACTCTTGAAATTTCGTTGGTGAGTTGCGTTCTGCTAGAATTAAAATAAACTCTGTAATGGATACAGGATGGTTTTTAACACATTCACGTTTTTTACCTTCGTATATTCTTCAAGGAGTACTCCACACGATCCTGTATCCCCAGATCGCCGATCACGTTGTTCTGACTCTTGATCTTCACGAGCGTCAGGGTTTTGTCAGTCAGGCACAGGTTGTACAACCCGTGGATGTTCTTCGTCGCGCCCAGGCCTTTCTTCTGAACGTTCACTTGCCACACGTGTTCTGAAAAGATGATGGAACTTATTATGAATGTAAGCGGGTTAACTACGAACCTTATTTGTGTTGGAAGAACACACGTTTCATCCCTTAACAAGGGAGTTCTTCAGGATGGCGGTGTTGGTGGATTAAGTAATAAATGGGAGAAGGAACCTCGAGTAGCTTTAACTGACTCCTGCTTGACCTTAGGATAGACGGAAACTGCAGGACATATGCCTCCCCAAAGATCACCATAATGGTGGGTTCTTGGCTACGCGAATGCAGCGGTATCCCGCGACCTAACTGCTTGGTTGATTTGCCTCTTACAAAAAAAAACATTATTAAGCCGGTATCTACAGCAAAAAGATTGCTGGATATGGTCCCCCCACTGGTTTCAAGATTCAGAACATAATAATAGTGCATATTTAGGTGTAAAACCGTTCATCTCTAGAATTGCAGTTTCTGCGTATAGTTGAGATGACCACATAACAGAGAAACTCCGATCGCCCGTTAAAAAGTTTCGATACTTTAGGAAAACTATTCGTTTGGTAGCCTGCTAGGAA
This sequence comes from Eupithecia subfuscata, assembly GCA_963564075.1. Taxonomy (NCBI): domain Eukaryota; kingdom Metazoa; phylum Arthropoda; class Insecta; order Lepidoptera; family Geometridae; genus Eupithecia; species Eupithecia subfuscata. The sequence goes on along the minus strand of OY751115.1, from coordinate 14,540,886 downwards.
TGCCAAACGTCTGATGAACGTGAGGATAGCTAAGTAATTTCTTATTTAAAACGTATTTTATAACGCGTAATTTAGGGACCGCCTCGATTAAAGTGAAAATGTGCAAGTTTGTTCGGTATATTTAAACCTATTGTGCCACCAATTATGCTATTGCAAGATTTCAAAATAGCGTTACATTCTGTCCGGAACAAATTATACGGTGGTCGAAGTTTTTTCCTCTCATAGAATCCATCCTTATGGGCGATTGTGCACTGCAAGGAATTTTACTGTCCGGCAGTCCGATTTTTTACGGTCCGAAGTGGCATGAAAAAAACGGATGATTGGCTTGTGCACTTGTCCGTCTTTACTCGGATGATACGCCTCAGTTTAGCTCCGTCTTTTCAGTCTCTTTTCAGTTCTGCGTCAGTTAAACTACAACCGTTCCGGAATGGGGAAAAGTAAAATATCGGACGGTAAAATTACGTATAGTGCACAAACTAGTATATACATTATATGGCGTGCCATATCGGACCGTAAAAAATCGGACTGCCGGACAGTAAAATTCCTTGTAGTGCACAATCGCCCTACCTCTTATTCTCTTCGCGTAGATGGAAACCATATAATTATGGCCACCAAAGCATAGGAAATAGGAACTGTGCAAGAAGGAACCCATTGTCCTCGAAAATCTATCCCAAGGAGACATAAAACACGAACAGGGTGATTCATAGCACCTAACATAAAAGTTCAAATAACAAAAACCCTGACCCAAATTAACTTCCGCATCTTGTAGCCACTATTGTGTTCACATCATACTCTCGCAAGTCATCCCGAAGGCCTTCTCAGAGCTCTCCACGGTTGTAAACAATCCAAATACATAATTTGATGAATGATGACTAATTTCACGCTCGAATTTTCCTGTTGATATTAAGTATTTAGGTGATGCAAGTGTTCGAGCGAAACAACAACGCAAATAACTTATGTACTAGGTTGTTTATCGGTTGCATAATTTTAACGATGGAAAATGAGGTTCTTGCATTGCTTGGTAATCTGTTTACTTCAACTTCATCAACTTTTTGCGAGGACACGAAATGACTGTGTGCCTGCACAGTCGGAGACCAAAATTGCAATAAGTAGTTTCCTTATCAATTTTCCAAAACTATTAAAATTCATGTAAAAACGCATCGGCATATTTCAGGTTTCAGGTTGACCCTGATCAACTATTTCCATCGTTGACTGTACTTAGAGCAGCTTTAATTCAAGTCATTCTCAACAGATTAAGTATGCAAGGCTCGACCTGCTTCTGTTTGTTTTGACTCAAATGTACCAATTCACATTTGAGTCAAAACAAAAATAGTAGCAGATCGTTTTGTCGGCTCGCCTTTAACTAAACCGCAACCCAACAATTATTTCAATGCGGTTTCTATGGGGAATTCCCGAGTAATTTAAAGTACGTGTGGTTGAAGTGGCGCCACTGCTGGAATTCGGTGAAGGCTAGCTACATTTTCTACGTTTAACTATCGTCATTTATGCTATTCATAATTTTTTATTTGAATTAAGTACTTGTAATGAAATTAATATTACATAAGTAACTAGCGGTTGTTCACGAATTTGTATTAAATAATTTTGAAATTTCTGCGGTGTCCAAGAGTCCTGTAAGGTCTAATGGAAATAAAGTACTTTCCGATCTGAGTTTTTTAGTTGGGTTCAGTCCTGATACTCTATCGTAACCCCAATCATTGGCAACACTGAAGGCATCACTCAAGGTACCTTCCTGTTTGAGCATTCAGTAAAAATATACCTATACTTAGATATTTTTCTTTCCTTAAAAGTTTTACAGGAGGGTTTCCACCAAAATGAAGAGGTGTGTAAAACCTACCAATAAAATGACGAATTCATCATAGAGCTCACATGACGTTATTTTGACATCATGATATTGGATATCTAGAACATCACGTCATCTTGACACGCAGTAGATATCTGGCTTTGATGGCCACCGTCCAGGGGCTTGCATTTTCAAATTCTACTTAAAACAATCGCTTTACTATGACAATGTTATCGTCGGTGAATCGTCCATAGATGAAAGAAACTCTATATAATCTTATAGATAGTGCAGTGCTATTTGCACGGAGAGATTAATAGAACGGTTTCAACCTTGACACTTTTGACACGCATCTGTAGTTTCTTTCACCAAAGGTAAAATGCCAAAATGTGTCATGTTGAGACGATACCATATTAGTGAAGCGATTAATTTAGTGGAATTAGGGCCCTGGGGTTAAGGGGGAATTAGCCAAAATTACAGGATTACTGTACTTATTTACCTTAATGCTCCAGTTCGTCCCTCTGAAGAAATTGTCTCAAGTGGAAAAATTAGACAAAAACGACGATTCCTGTACTTACTGTTTTTAAATTTATGAGTTCCGTTTTCGCCCTACGGAAAAATTCTCAGGGGAGATTACGATATTAAGTAACTATAATTAGAAATAGGTACATTGCTTACTCGCCATAGATGCGTAAACAAAACAAGTGCCAAAGTCAACATTATCTTTTTGCTGACTAGAAAGGACTTTGGTCAGTATTAATTATGATGTTATGGTTTGTTTTCTGGATTCGGAACTTCTATTTATAGCAACGTATTATTACTGCAGTAATCACCGTACAAAGGTATTAATATAAAGAGTTTCTTCGTAGGTATTCATGCTTTGCTCAATTCAAAGAAATATGTTAGCTACCTTGCTATCAAGTACTGTCGATCACAAAAACTTAAGGTTTCTTTATCTTTAACGTTTAGTACCTTTGGATATTTTTTCTGGTAATTTATAGTCATCTTTGGATTTGAAAGGTTTTAAACTGTCCCTACACCCTCAGCGCCATGTGTATATTTTAGTCACAGTGTCTGAAACACTGTATTCAAAAGTATACGTCCCTCTACTTGGTTAGATACTGTGCTTCCCTTTGGCGCACACTTTCTAAACATTTTATAGGTAACAATTAAAGCTCTGGCCTGCCGCATTTTTTAAGTGTTGTTAGTGTTTTTTAGTGTTGTTTTTTTAGGGTTGGGGTTCGGTTGGTTTTAAAAATATATATCGCCTTTTGAATTTAGTTGTCCTATTTTTTGGGTACATGGAAATAAACGAAACGTGTTAAAATTAGTTTTTTCTCTGGTAAAACGAGTCAAAGGGAAGTGCCACCGCATAACGATAATTCCCTCTACTTATCGATATAGAATAACCTTGCCTATCGTGATATATACATAGTTATAAAACCGGCAAGTGCGAGTCGTCTAACACACTGAGGATTCCGTGCCATCGAACAAAACTTTCGCAAACGGATTTTTTGATGAATCAAAAAAAGTATAATGCCAACATGACGCGGACCCATCCAAGTACTGACCGCGTCCGACGTTGCTTAACTTCGGTGATCGGTACTCAACTTGGTATAGACGTTGGACCCCTAAATTATTAATTAATTTTTATTATTAACGGCCACACACCCTGTTAAAATTTCAACTACCTATTACGGTACCAGAGGCAGTCTTGACAAAAGTAGAGCAAAACTAGTCAAAACAAATCAATTTCAAAAATTAAAACCCATTTTCTTGCGGGAGGACTCTATAAAAAAAGATTTGTTGTTGTAGCTGCACGGAAAATACACATTCTATAAAAATTTCAACCGTCAATCTTTTACTGTTCATGAAATACAGCCCGCTGACCCCCGGACGGACGGACAGACACAGATAGACAGCGGAGGCTTAGTAATAATTGGGTCCCGTTTTACCCATTAGGTACAGAACCTTAAAAACGATGAACCACCCATCGAGATGACTAGTTGGCATGACTAATGATAGGTAGGTATTATCTACATAGGAATATTGCGATTTGCGAGAATCAATGCCTGGGTCACAGTTATGCTATAATTAGAAGCGACACTGACCTATTGGCCTATAATTTGTTTGTTACGATGCAATGCCTAAACAATGTTGCAACGTAAACAATTAACTAACTACAGGCATTAGCGAATGGCACAGTCTTACGGAGATAGCTGGGTGATTTGATTGCAGTTTCAATGAGGGAAAGTTTAATGTTGTTGATTTTCTTTATGATTACTTTTACTTTATTTCTACTCAAAGGTGCTAAAGATTGATAATAAGCTGTTTCCTAAATTTACAACTTTATACTATTTCTTAAATGTATATTTTCAAAAAAAACATATTCTGTTCGCATTTTCTCTCATTTGTCGCTTACAAACCCGAGTTTATGCTAGCTATTTTGATTTTCATAAGACTGCGACATTTACTTTTAAATATTCGATATACCTAAGTGCTACATTCAATTAATTTTATTACTTGGTTTATTTTTGGTGTGTTTACGTCGTTTATTAATATTCTCGCTTATTTGGGGTAAACCACTAAATAAGTGACCTTTACTTCGTAAACATAAACACCCGTAGGTACTTAATGTTTTCATACCACTTGATTAAGTTATTAGCACAAACCTACGTAGGTAATATCTATGTCACGCAAACAAACAAGTAAAAACAATTCATGGAAAAATATGAACTCACCGCCCAACGTCATTACCAGCTAATCTAATCGAAATCTAGATGTTTGCTCAGTAAAGGGCTTGACACACCGTCATTCCGCTCCATTAATGCTCATGTAAATATACGTGGTTGAGTGACGTACTTTGTAGAGTTTGTTTCCCCCAAAAAGCACGTTAAGGTTCCTCATCCCCGAACACTAGCGCCGCCACATATTTTATCTTATTATTACGTCGAAGAAAGGAAGTTCCAAAAATTACGTTGGGCAATTTGTGAATCCTATCATAAGCATTTTTTTAATGCCTCTATAAATTTTTTAGTTTGTATAGTGTAGGCAGAGATGCGAAGTTGCTCTTTTTTGCCACAATGGTGGCCAAAAACAGCAACTTCGAAACTCTGCTCAAAGTATACAAAATAAAAAAATTACAGATGCATTAAAAAAAAGCTTTTGATAGGATTCACAAATTGCGCAACGCAATTTTTGGAATTTCCTTTCTTCGACGTAATAATAAGATAAGCCGTCCGTCCTGAGCTTGATTTCTCCCCGGTCGTGTTGGTCTGCCGTTCCATCGGATTAATAAACTCTCAAAAACTAGGTATAAAAATTAGATAGAAGGAATAGAGAGTGCACCTGCATTTGCGCACCATTTATCCTTGGTGAATTAACTTTTTACCTGGCTCGGAACTCGATAGTTCCCCCGCTGCCCAGCACGGCCGTCGCCGTGCGAGGGCTATAGCGATAGAATATTACCCTTGCACATGTAAAAGTTTCTAGTGCTCTTGCTCTTAGTTGTTATTAAATAAATTAAGTTTTATTCGAACCTAGACGAACAAGTGATCCTTGACGTGACCTTAGGATACCTACATCTTCATTAACTCTAGGTGGTCAATTACAATGGTCGTTGCTAAACTTAAAAAATAAAGAAACGATAATGGTTGAGCATAACAATATTTTAATACGCGTCGTTTACACCTAAAAAGGGTTTACGAAAATGGACTCTGTTCAGAAATTTTTGTCACCGACTGTACAGATGTTAGCTAAGGTAGGTATAGGTACCTATACCTACTGAAACAATGCATAGGTACTTATATAATAAAAATTTTAAAGTAACTCTAAAAGCCGTCACACACAGAAGCCGGAGGCGGAGCGGAGGCGGAGCGGAGCCGGAAGGTAGCCGAGCCAGGCGTGGCGTTCGCGGTGCGGATGTCTTCACACTGCAGGCGTGCGAGAGCCGTGGCGTCGCGGAGGCGTTTTGGAGCCTTGTGTGTGTAGGTCACGGCGTCGCATTATTGTACAGATGTCCTTTTTGAATCATTTTTATAATCTTTATACGGCAATCGTATAAACATCGATGTGGTTGGAGTAGTAAAATCAATTTTCTGGTACCTATAGTCCATTTTATTTGGCGCTTTATTGGGGTCTTATGCTAAAAATTTTGTAAATAAATACAACTCGTAACTCCGCTAGTAGCACGCCTCCGAACCGCGACGTGTGGCGTGCGCTCTGTGTGAAGACACTCCTTGTACGAGCTGAAATATAAAGCTCACACGCCACGCCTCCGCACGCCGACGACTGTTTGTGTCGCCGAGCCCTAGCCGGCCCGCCACGGCCGTGCACCGCTTCCCCACCGCTTCGCCACCGCTTGCGGTATGTGTCTAGTCTTTCATATAAATTCATATACCTAATACAACTCGCACGCCATCGCCTCCGGCCCGGCCACGGCTTCTGTGTGTGACGGCTTTTATCTGTCTGTCTGTTATCTATCATGCCTAAACGGATCTTAATAAAAAATTGTCAAGGAGGTAAATGATATCCCGGAGACGGACATAGGCTACTTGAAAAGCGAGTGCGAAGCCGCGGGCAGCTAGTGCATATAAAAACATAACTGTCAATCTTTTTACTATTTGTTAATACTCTGCCTGAATGATAAAATTCATTATCACTTTCCTTCATCATTTTTCCTTGCAATGATACAACCAAAACATCAATTATTAATTGTATCGCCAAAATACTTGCTTACTGCAAAAGTAATTGCTAATCCTACTAATATTATAAATTCGAAAGTTTGTGAAGTTGATGATGCAGAAACTATGGGTCAACCCGAAATATTCAAGTATTTATTTTGCAAACCTAATACAATGTAAAATTTCACATAAAGGCTATGTGTTCAAACTTCAATTTGCTTAGATGTAGACCAAACAGGAATAACAAATGGCTACTTTTTATCCCAATGGTGATATACCCAGAAGCGCGAGTTAATTATTTCTGCAAAGAACGCGCATAATTTAACAAATTACAATAAAGCAACCTTGCTTTTTTTTTTAAATAAAAAGTGTACCTAAGTAGTTGTGCTAAGTAAATAATCATACAAATTACCAAAATTTACAATGTTATCTAGGAATAATACAGGGACACTTATAGATACCTACGCCAAATTTTTTTCATTGCTATGAACAAATTTTCACCATAATACAAACTTATTTTTTTTTGGCCCATGCATACATTATTATACCTACACTAGCTGCGCCCCGCGGCTTCGCTCGCGTGGAAATTTATGTTTCCCACTTTCTTAATTTTTTCTTTGCTATAAACCTCACGGAGCCCGAGACCTTTCCAACGAATGCAAAACCGTGGAAATCGGTTCGTGCGTTCTGGAGTTATAGCGTCAGGAAGGAAAAACCGACTTATTTTTATATAGTAGATAGGTATAATAAAACTGTAACAGATCCAATTCTGTACATTGACGATATTTCGAATTTATTTTTGGAGTCGACTCTATTATCGATTCGGAAGCCAAAACTGTATTTTTATTCATTCATATTACGAGGAAGGACATAGGATACTTTTTATCCCGGAATTCAGTAAAGTTCCCCTGGAAGAGGGGATGAAAGTAAAATTCCTTCACCGTGCATCACGCCAAAACTGCTGAATGAGGAATGAAATCAGACACGATTGGAGTTCATACTACAAGAAAAGACATGGGATACATTTTATCCCGTAATTCAGTAAGGTTCCCCCGGGAGAAAGGATGAAAGTAAAATTCTTTAACTGCTCATCACGACGGAACTACTGAATGAATTCGAATGGAAGTCGGAACGGTTAGAGTTCATACTACGAGGAAAGATACATTTTATCCCGGAATTCAGTAAAGTTCCCCTGGGAGAGGAGATGGAAGTAAAATTTCTTCACCGCGCATCACGCCGAAACTGCTGAATGGGTTGGAATGAAACCTGGCACGATTTCAGTTCATACTACGACATGGGATACATGTTATCCCGGAATTCAGTAAGGTTCCCCTGGGAGCTCTCCCACATGAAAATTAAATTCTTGAACCGCTCATCACGACGGAACTACTGAATGAATTCGAATGGAAGTCGGCACGATTAGAGTTCATACTAAGTACGAGGAAAGGATACATTTTATCCCGGAATCAGGATCCGTAACGTTATAGCAATTTCTATTGAAATTCTATCTATTGATAGAACTAATATCCACGTTATTCTTTATGACATAAGAATGATATATCTTTTTAAATTATCCAAATCGGACCATTACGTACGAAGTTATGACTAAATTACTAGCGAAGTTCACTGAGTGGCCGCCGCGGGTGTGTGTGATGTCACTCGCTCGGTCGCCGCCCGATAACCGTAGGCAGATATCAGTTTTTAGTTCTTTAGTTGAAAAAAATTTAAATCCTTCTCTTTTGGTCCCACCTGGAATGTCATTGAAAATTTCATTTTTAGACGAAGCTCGAACGGCTTGGCATAGTGCTTGCCCCGATGCTGCTCCCCCAAAATCACTTTTGTCCCAACGGCAATGGGACGGGCCTCTGTGTGAGTTGACACGGAACTGTTTGTTACAAACGTGCTCCAGCTCTGCAGATCGTGCCCGCCTCCTGGCCGTTTCTAAATGGGAGTCAGGACATTGGTTGCAAGCATTTCCTTCATATAACACTGGTACTTTATTGGATCCCGTAACTTTCCGTATCGCAACATGTCTCCGGTTGGGTGCAAGGTGTTGCGCGCCTCATCAATGCCAGTGCGGTACTGCTGTCGAACAGCTTGGTCATCACGGATTATCGTGCACTAGGGCCGCCGGTCGGATATCTCGCCACGCTAGCCTTAACGACATCATCCGGCGGGCCTTTGTCACCGCTAACGTACCAGCTATTCTCGAACCGAATGGTCTGTTGCGTGACGATGGTAAGAGGCCCGACGGTATGACACTAGTCCCATGGGAGTTGGGGAGGCCCATTGTGTGGGACGCTACATGCGTCGACACACTTGCGCCTTCCCATCTTCCGAGGACATCCGTGAGGGCGGGTGCGGCGGCAGATTTGGCCGAAGATCTCAAGAGGCGCAAATATGCAGGTCTCGACAGAGCCTACACATTTGCTCCCCTTGGAGTCGAGACCCTAGGTCCGTGGGGTACCGTGGCTCTTCGGGTTTTCAAAAAACTATCTGAGCGTCTGGTCGAAGCGACGCGTGACCCGAGAGCTGGTGAATATCTGGCACAGCGTATCAGCATTGCCATACAGCGTGGCAATGCAGCCAGCGTCTTGGGGACGCTTCCGACTGGTGTTGATATGGATCAGTTGAGCTATCTGTAGACTGTTTGCAACAGTCGGCAGTTAGCTCAATTGTTTCAATTGTAAATACTAGTATAATTTTCTTTGTGAATAAATGTCATTGTGTTTTTAGTGATTTACTTCGAAACTATAAGTTTAGGAGAAAAATTACAGAACCAAATGACTCAGTTTTGAGAGACCCTATGGTATATGGTTATGGTCTATAGCAAGAATTGTAAGTTTTTTTTTTGGTGAATAAACTACAAATTTAAAGTTTTAGGATTTTTTCCTTTACTTGTGCTATAAGACCTTGCTTCTTGCCAAATTTTATGATTCTACGTCAACGGGAAGTGCCCTATAGGTTTTGATCCATATGGCCAGAATCAAAAGTATTTTTTTTGTGAATTAACTACAAATTTGCTGTTTTCGGATTTTTTTCCTTTATTTGTGCTATATGGCCTTTCTTCTTGCCAAATTTCATAATTCTACGTCTACGGGAAGTGCCCTATAGGTTTTGGTCCATGGCGAGCATTAAAAATAATTTTTTTACTGAATAAATTACGATTTTACGATTACGATTAATTTTTTTACTGAATTTAATTAGAATCATAATATTTGGCAAGAAATAAGGTTTTACAATTAAACGGAACCCTTAGTGCGCGAGTCCGACTCGCGCTTGACGTTTTATTTTCCAAGACACACATTAGTTAGCTTCCTACCTAGTACCCAATGCCTCTTTCAGGCAAAGTAAAATGTACAAATGGTCCATGCAATCTTCATGAACATGATGATGTGGTTTAGCTGGTTAACTGTACCACCGAAGCACGGTAATATTATCCAACAGTATTTGGACTCGGCCGTATCTTTGAAATAAATGCCTACAGCCGCGCGGTAGGTAAACATGCGATAGGGCTGCCCGCCTCCACCATTTTAATTATATTTGCCTACTTTGTGTTTCCATTTAGTTTTGTGATTGTAAATATAGGAAGGTACTTTTTTATATAAACAAATAAAATAGGTACTTTGTGAATTGAATGGGAAGTGTTCAATAAAAATGCGTGTTGTTTTTTGATTGGTAGATTTAATAAAAAAACCTGTTTATGTTTGAATAACAAATCGGTCTTATAAATTTGCGACTGAAAAATATTTGCGCCTCGACTGAGACGTACCTACAAAATGCTTTATTATTAAATTTTAGGAGATTTTTTTGGAGAAAAAGTAATAACTTTTACTTGGTTATAGATACCTGCAGCAACTTTATGAAATATGTACCTGAACTTATTTTTAGAGGAAAAAATCGCGCGGTTATTGTTAAAAAAACATCACACCATCCGTTCGTCACTGCGGCACAGCCGCGACTGTGCGCATGCTGAGCGCATGCCGAGATCGAGGCGCGTAGGTATAGCTCGCGTTTCGCCCGTTTGTATGAAGTCGGATTACTTATAGGATAATATTACCTTGACCGAAGTTTGGTTGGAGTAAGTGGTACAATTAAACTAACTGGACCACATAAAAATATTTTTTACTGTGGTACACAATCAATTGTACCTACCCACTAACTAAAAAAAAATTATGGTGGTCAGTCAAATGGATCCGGAGCCCAATTCTGCAATACAATTGCTTCACTATGACAATGGAATCGTCGCAGAATCATCACATAGAATCCTAAGATTAATAAAACTCCAGGTAGTGCATGCGAGATAAATGAATAGTTTCAAACTTGACACTTTGACGCGCGGCTCTCCATCTAGATTCATCATAATTTCTTTCATTTAACGTAGAATAAAAACATGTCATTTTGTGACTATACCACTGTCATAGTGAAGCGATTAGTTTAGCAGAATAGGGTCCCAGCTGACCGGAACTAGGAGTAAGAAGTGAAACGAGTATGACATTTCTGTACACTGATGCTGGCCGAGTCATAGTGCGTGCGTGTAGATAAGGAATAAGATTAAAGATGACAATATGCTATCCCCTGTAGATTTATACACAATTTAACTAGGTACCTAAATATAGATAGGTACTTTTACCTATTATAAGTGTAACAGGTCCAATTCTGAGCATCTGACAATTTTTTTTTACGGCTTTTCATAATATGAGAGAAACTGTGGTTATATATGAACTTAAACAGTCGGCAAGTATGGTAATCGGGAAAGAAGTCACGGTACCTAATATAACAGAAGTATTATTTTTATGTTTGTGTGCTGTAAAAGCTTTTTATTAATTGAAATTTTAAAGATTAACAGCCAAATTATATTATAGTTCCAGAACAAGTTATTAAAAGTGATATTGATAATGAAAAAAAATTACTTAATTTTCACTAAAAGCAAATTACAATTATCAGCTAAATCTATCTCCGAATACTGGTTTTACGGATTAATAATGATAGTATAATGTTTACACTTCTGGCAATGTTGAGTCAATGACCTTTAACTTGAATGTCTGTGTATTTCCATAGTGAATAAGATTGGAAAAGTTTTAAAGGGCTGTGCTAATTATTCTAAGGTAGTTTTTAGCATGGTCTTCAAGATTGTTTGATTGATTGACAAGGCATTGTTTATTTGTGTAAGTGTAACTCCCTGAAAGTCTAGTCTATACAGTAGCCAAACTTGATGTGGAATGTTTGTAAAGAAACCACAACACAAAAACGAAAACTCACTTGCTTGGCGTTGAGTTTCAGATATAATTGTAAGTAATATTTATTGAAGGAAGCGTCAAGAATCGTCAAGTATGTAATGCATATTCCGTATAAAAAATGATGCAGCAACCAAGTGAATTTTAGGTTAAGTTTAAGTGGTTTGTTTACAAACATTCTACATCGAGTTTGTCTAGTGTATATAGTCTCTAGTTTTTAGTAAATTTCATTTTCAAGCCAAATGTTTCCAAATACATATAATTTTTTTAGAAACTATGCTATATACATGTACTTCACTATACTACAATTTGAGCTTACATTTTTTAAATTAATTATGTACATAGTTTTTTTCTCCAAAGTTGAGCACAAAAGCTAAGAATCAAGATAGGTATAGTGTGATATAAGTAATAGTCTTCATAGAAGCATTTTGCAGGTTGTACCTATGGTAATACCCAATACTATGTATTAATATAGCATCACATGTCATGATCACACATGTTGATTTCATTATATGTTTAAAAGGAAAAAAGTGTAACCTAGATGCAGAAATCAGAGCAAGCCTATACAATAAACTGATGCAATTCACTAGCACATTACAGAACAGGAATGTTGTAATGCTAACAAGTGTTTGTTTACAAACAACTTGCTACATTGTCGACTGCCTAAACAGGAAGTTATCCAAAGGCCTTTGGGCTCCTTACCATTCATTAATGCTAATCTAAATTAGCTCTAATTGCATTCCAATAGAGTTGGAACTAGACAATAGGAACAAAAACATCTTGTGGTATCAAACATATGGCAGCTTATTGGAAGAGTTTTGTGCTTTGTATGATGATTTCAAAGTAACTGTAACCTTTTTTAAAAACCTCTCTCATGTTAATTTTTATCACCAATCAAAACACATGGAATAGTAGGTATGTGTCTATAAAGATGATAGTATGTCTGAAACAAGTAATAAGCACTTACGTATGGGATGCAGCAACTCCTCGCTGGCCTCATCACTGCGGTGCTGGGTCAGGATGGCCGACAGCCAGCCATGCAGCTCCGTCTCATTCTCGGCTACGATGCAGAACTGCTCCTCCCTCGTGAAGAGCGCAATCACGTGCCTCTGCTTGAGGTCCAGCCGCCGCATGATGTTGTAGCAGCCCTTGAGAGGCAACGAGCGCCGCGGCAGTGCGCCCGCGCGGAACTTCTTCTCCGACTCGTAGTACTCCAGCCGGGCCCCATGCTCCAGAGTCTCGGCGCGAAGCACGAAGAACTTCTTCTTCATCGTCTTCAGCTTCCTCAGATGGCCGTGGCGCACCACCGCGCCGGCCGCGGCGCCTCCGCCCGACATCACTGCACCATCACCCTCCACCCGCGCTAGCAAACCCGCCGCATGCCGCCCGATAACCTTGAACTTGTTTACTCCGATGATGAAAGTCACCCGCGAGCGCCTGCACACGCACTAATAATACGTACTATCTTCACCATAAAGTGCGTAAATAGTGGCTAGCACGACCGTAATGCGTAGCGAATCCTCCGACGTAGAATCCGATGACGAATTATTCCGTGGGCCGCAACGCACCGATTCCTGATTCGCGATAACGCCGATCACACGAAATCTTATCGTTGTGAAATTTATCAAAATACATCAACAACAAACACTATTCGATCCATAATTTGGTACGCTCGCTGTTACACTCGGTCATTCACAGACACTCGAGTTTAGAAAGAGATAAAATCATTCATAGTAAACGTAATCCGCACCGCCGCCGCACGCCCTTCTGTAGGTACGCAGGGCATGGAAGTCATGCCGTAGTCATGCTTTGCGCCATCAAAACATTTGCTTTTCCTTCTAAATGCACAACTCTGGAAAACTCGTGGGTATTTATTATCATCAATAGCTACTTAGATTTTTATATTATGTCTAAAAACACAATAGAAAACACTTCATCAACAAAAACCACGAATTTACGCCTTGTTTTTTATTGGTTCTCCACTATTGCGTGTCATTTTTGTACGACGAAATAGTACACTACTCTTCACTTCAGTCCGTTACTCACTCCACCATCATGCTATGTTATCTGTGTTGGTATATTTACTATTGCAAATAGACCAATCACAGGAAAGTGTTTTCTGCGGTTGAAAACAAAGCATCCAATCTGATATAGATATTCATGAGATTCCTTGTAACGACCAATACCAAGCCTCCATTCCAATCACAGAATCGATTGTGAAATAAATTGTTGCGGATTGAAAAATTAAAATTCAAGTGGAAGAAACGAGCAGTCACTGTAAATTAATTCTAATTTAACAACATATATCGTTAAAACATACCTTTATCGGTCACGTATATCTCTTGTAAATAGATTTTTGAAGTTGTTTTGAAAATCTGATTGACACTTACCTCAAACCGAATTTCTTCGTGGAACGGAACGGATTACCAAGTCAAACGTCATTGTCATTTAGTTAATGCATTCAAACTGACGGTGACATTTATATTGAAAAAGATTGAAATGTCATTTGAATTTTGCTACTTCATAAAATAAACTAAAGTTGGGGCACAGTTAGGGTGTATCATGGTAAAATAATACAAGGTACGCTACTCCGAGATCTTCCCAACTCTACGTCACTGTCCACTTGCCACAAAAATGGGAGGTTACGTTCATTTGCCGGTGACTATCAAACTTTTATTGACGCTGCGCCGCCGCCGCCGCCGCCCCCGGTGAATCACTCGCGTTGTTGATCGGATAAATTTTAATCTTTAAAATAAAATATATGGGCGGTTACTCTATCCGTAACTGTAAGTGTGAAAGGCGGTGAATTAAGGATCTTAAAATTCCCGAAAAGAGAATCTGTGGCTGAAAAATGTTCCTGCGATTACATAAATTTCATTTCAAGGGAAGAATTGAGTTATTCATGTGCAGAGCTCATTAGCGTTGCTTAAATTATGGAAACTAAGTTGTAAGAATTTAATGGAAAACCTAGATCAAGATCTCGAATCTCCCAGAACTACAAAGTAGGAATGGGTCGTCGACTTCTTTTCAGTCGACGAAACGAGACCGTTTACCGTCCACGATGAACTAGTTCATAAAACAGTCTACTGTTCGACCAGTTTATGCCGTTCAGTTCAGGACATGATCGATCGTTGAACGTTGATGCACAGATTGGTAAACGACGACGAGAATTAAAACGATCATAAACGCTTGCCAATCGACGACGCGACGTATGAACTATTTTGACGACCGATGTGGTGCAGCCGGCAAAGGTCCGCCTGCGACGCAGGTTGCGGGTTCGATTCCCGCCTTAGGACCAATGTTTGTACGATATGCAAATATTTGTTCCGGGTGTTCTGGGTATATTTATATAACTAGTAGTTCTACGAACAGTAGACCTCGCGATCACTACTTTTTTTTCAACAATGATATTACCTAGGTACCTACCTACCTACCTAGGTACCATGTCTTTCGGCGTTAACTCTCTTGCAAATCGCCATGCCAGTAGCCAGTGTGAAATAGCACGGAGCAATAGTGTTATGTTATCGTATCACTTATCAGAACACATAAGCACCATTTTAATAAAGGTAGGCCTACTTTTAATAGTGGTGCTAAACTTGTCATAAGTAGGTAGGTATTCAGATGTATGTATCGGTGCCTCTTGCTTTATGACGCGTCAAAAGAAAAATCCCATAGGTCAGTAGGTAGGTACCTAGGGAACCTACACTACCTACCTACCTTCGGGATAGGTACCTAGGTAGGTAGAGATAAAGCATTCTAAAAATGCACGCCAAGTAAGTAGGTACCTATGACGTTTTATGAAGAGGGCCTGCATTTTTAGAATGGTTTGTCTCTACCTGGATAGGTATGCCCAAAAATCAGAAATAAATAACCCTCCTAGGTACCTAACCTACGCTTGTGTGCATAGTGCAACTTACCTACCATATGAAGATAGGTAGGTAATTGTTTATTAATGTAATACATAACTTTTTTTAACTAACCTATTTTGTCCCACTGCTGGGCAAAGGTCTTCCCCAAACTCTTCCAGGGATCGCGATCGTTGGCCAGGTCCCACCAAGTGAGCCGCATGCACCCAGAAAGGGGGGCTCGCATCGTCACACAGTGGGTGCCTGAGGACGGGCGACGACGCCGAGGCAGGCCAAGGAGACGCTGGCGTGACGATCTCGACGCATACCGGGTAGAATACATAACTAGCTCAAAAAAATTAAATTATTTCCCTACTTTTGAAATGAAATACCTAGGTAGGTAAGTATGCACACTACCTATGCAAGAATAGGCGTCTGTTTCTCCAGAATGGATTTAATTTTATTTGTAGGTAGGTAGGTACCTAGTAGATAACAATTTAAGTACTTACCTAGTTAAGTTACTTACTTAGACACTTCGAAAGGTACCTATTACAGTTCGCTTAACTTGAGGTACGATTGTTGTAGGTAGGTAGGTATTTTTTAACCAAATGGTGGCATTGTAGGTACTGCAATAATAAATGTAATAATGCTCTCTTGCATATATATATATAACTGCATGTTGCGGAGCTATTCTGCTCGTCATGCCAAAAATGCTGATCAGATATTTACCAATTTTTTATGAGAACAAATAAAAATAAAAACCTTTCATTTAAAAATATAATCATTGAAATCGAGTATGTACGGACATACTGACAGAAACGCTAATTTTGCCATTATTACAGACAATTCTGGCTTTGACAAGTTTCAAGAAACGGAGACGCTTCGCTCACGCTTCGCGTTCGCTCGGTCAATAATAATAATATTTATCTATTGTACATATGTAGGCTTCGATCAAAAATCCCATAGATAACGGGTCACACACAAAATCAAACCTAAAAGCCGTCCGCGCGACTCACACACTTACACTTACGTAGGTACTTAAACAGCTACATCTGTTTACCAACGAACTGAGGCAAACGTTATAAGACAGTTAAAGTACAACCTAATTCCAACCATGATACCTTGTAATAAAGTTGGAAATCTTCAAAATATGATCGCATACTTACGATCATTCGACGCAAAAAGCGAGGCAAAGGAATAAATTACTCACGTCACTTTTATATGAAAAAACGTAAGTTACGTAACGTCTAATGTGAAATCAACCCTAGACGGCAACAAATAAATCAATTATCATTGTAATGTAAACATACAAAATTCAAAAATTTGCTTGCCTGCTAATACAATAATACATTGACATTCATTGCAATAGAGTTTATTTTCATAAAACACCGCCCACGCCGCCGAGAATCGCGTACATGGCGAAAGAGAGATAGTCATTTTAGCGAAACAAGCAAGTGTGAAGAAAACGGAATGCTTGATAGACGAGAAACAGTTTCGGCTGCGATCGACTTTGCACTTGGACTTGCAAATGTCGTTCACAAGTAAACGAGTTCATCAGTGGACTGGATCGTAAACAGGTCTAACCATGGAAATGGAAATTAGGGTGAAAGGACAATGCAACCAAATTACTAAGGGCACCGGTGTCGCCAAACTCACACAAATAAACCAGTAATCATATAATGCATTACAAAGAAACAATTCGTTTGATTGGTAGTTTAAGTTTAGTCAAAACTAGCCAACGTCACTGATTTGGAAATAAACCTTGACTTCTACAGATAAGATTTATTTTACTTTAGCATCAGAACGTATTTACGGTCTATGTAGTTGTGGGTCGTTGACTGTTTTTGCGTTAACGAAACGAAACCGTTTTCTATAAACGGTCAACCGGTTAAAAAACCGGTTGACGTTTTTAACAGGTTTGTCGAAACGTTAACTGTATTGCACTAGTAGTGTTGACGCGTTAACGTCTAAAACGGTCAACTTGTGGCAAAACCTGTTGACGTTTTTAACTGGTTTGTCGAAACGTAAACTGTAGTGCCTTGTCATTCCGGCATTTTGCAAATTGTTTTTACTTTATTTGCATTTGAACTACTTAGTATTATTTATTTACAATAAAACACTGTCTTTATTTGCCATAAATATCCTACACTTTCACTACCTATACATACTAAAATAATTATTAAACTTGCGCGCAAAAAAAGCGTTGACCTCAACGTGTCACATAAACAAACTAATTAAACGAATGAAAACAATTTCCCTGTTTTTCTTGGTCAGTCAGAAGGCCCGCGCGCGGCGCACGGAGCACGGAGCGCTTAGCCCCCGGAATGAACAAACATACATTCATCTCTTTCACTCTCCAACAATCTTAAGCTGTCGACTACTGCGGCGTCTCGCTCGCTCGTGTACAACGTGTTTTACTTTTACCTAGCGGTTCGAAGCTCGTTCGTTCATTTTCGGATGGTGTTCGTTCGTAAGGTGTTTTTAATGTTCAATCTTCCATGTAACTTGTCCGTCAACGAACGAGATAGTATGTCAACGTCATGGTATGTCGTTGAATGAAATAACAAGTTGATTGAATCAACTTGTTTCGCGGAAAAGAGAAGACGGTTGATTCGTTTTGTCCGTCAACGAACGAGAATGTGTCAACGTCATAGTATGTCGTTCGTTGAATGAAATAATAAGTTGATTGAATCAACCTGTTTCGCGGAAAAGAGAAAACGGTTGATTCGTTAAATGTAGAAAAGCTGTTTTTTATAACAGTTCGTTGATTCAACGCTCACTACTAGTCTATAGTAACCAAACATTCGATTGACAAGTTAATTCCGCTACTTGACCATAGATGGCGGTATTTTCAGTGGTCGCAAATAAAAACTTAATTTCCTCAGACTTAAGATTGACATTCGCGTGATAGGTCGACCATCGACTGCTACTCGATTAGAGCTGCACCAGGTAGCACATTGAAGTACATTATCGATATCGATAGATACCCGATATTTTGTTCAATTCGCAAAAAATCGAACTTGTTGGTAGTTTATTTACTTAATTGGCACACAAAGACCTGTATATTTTAAACCATTTATAAATAGACACAGACAGGCAGGTAAAAATAAATGTAATGTTATTTATGCCCCTGAAATAAAACGTATTTATTAGGAAACTGGTGTTTGGAAAGTTTTATGTTTAATTTTAGTAAGTGGTGTATGTGAACATTCATATATTTAAACTTAACGATTTTTAGTGATACAAGCGCTGTATGTTTCGTAATTGTATATCTATATCCTTTATTTGATATTTTGAAATCGACTTCCAAAAAGTGTTCAGAGCATATCGTGCTTGATTTGGTTGGCATCCAATTAACTCTACCCGTTGCATCTATCCATTTCTTTTTGACGTTTGTATCTTTGGGAAACCTACAAATATTTAAGATTAAGGTTAGAGGACCTAATGATGTCAATTTAGTGACTTGTATTGTAATGTAAATACTAAATAAATAATTAATTTACATAATAATATATCACTTAATTTAACATTAAAATTTTATATTGAAATTGAATTTCTTGTATCGATATCAATCGATAAAATCAACATCCGACTTGACTACATCACTAATTGAGTAGCGAAGAATAGAATCAATCCAAAATCAACTTTATCTTTTTTTTTTTTGTTATTATAGTGCGTAACCCCACACTAAGGGTAATTTCAAAGAAATCTAATAATATCGCAAAAATTTTCGACTTCGACGGGACTTGAACCCTTGAAGGGGAGGACGCGGGTTCAAGTCCCGTCGAAGTCGAAAATTTTTGCGATATTATTAGATTTCTTTCAACTTTATCTTAATTGCATAAGGTTGATTTTGACTAACCCTTCTATTAAATTATTGACAAATTGAAATAAAATAAGATTTTATTACAATTTTTCTTCTACTATCATTTTTATAATCTAAAATCGAACAATACGGCATGATTACGGAAAAAATGAATTGGTTGCGAGACTAGCTACTCCACGCGATATTAGAACCCGACTGGGGTCGAGTAAAGCATGTGCTACACGGTTTTAAACGGCGGTTTGAAACAGAAAAAACAGATTTGCGCTTTACCGGCTACACGGTTTAAAACATGTTTTAAACTATCAGTGTTTAATAGAACGTTGGGTGAATAAGACGTCTACGCTCGCACCGTATATTCACTACAACGACGTCATGGCGCCTTACCTATCTAAAGAACAAAGAGTTGGGGTGTGTCTTGCTCTTTTGTATGCAATTGAAGAAAAAAAAGAAAGAAAAAAAAGAACATGGATGAAGCGATGGTTAAAGGAGAGATTAACCCTTAGTCATATTAACTTAATAAATCTACTGGACTTTGATGACATACATAACTTTCTAAGAATGGATAAAGAAAGTTTTTACGAATTATTGTCCAAGGTGAAGCCATATAATAATTAAAAAAGCGCCGTCACGCGTCGTCTCGTGCGTCTGCCTGCGCTCGCCGCTGCAACGTGACTGTCGTTCGCGAGGTTTTAAACAAACGGCTAGACGGTTTCAAACAAGTTTTAAACCAACGCTTCTACCAGTGGTTTCAAACGCAAGCCTTGCTGCCAAGGTTGTTTAGAGGTCAAACGAAATTTGGCATAAAACGACTATCTACACTGTTTTAAACCTCTGTTTCAAACCGCCGTTTAAAACCGTGTAGCACATGCTTTAGCATACCAACGTGTACTTGTAACACGCGTGCCACGCCCACTTACCATTTCCCCTTACTTTAATTCCGTGGGTCTAACAATGCCTACTAATAGAATAATACATTGACATGCATATTGCATTGCAATAGAGTTTACTTTTACAAAACACCACTTACGCCGCCGCCGATATACAGTCTGGCCTGGCGCATGGCGAAAGAGAGATAGTCATATTAGCGAAACAAGCAAGTGTGAAGAGAGCAGAATGCTTGATAGACGGGTGGCTAGAGAGCGAGAAACAAACAGTTTCGTCAACGCTCGACTTTGGACTGGGCGATGCAAATGTCGTTCACGAGTAAACTGGTTCATCAGTGGACTGTAAACAGGTTTAGCAGTCGACGGCAAACAAACAGTCTACAAAAACAGTTCGTTCATTCAACGACCACTCCTACTACAAAGTTTGAGAACCACCGTAGCGGATTTGACGTAGACTTGGGAAAACCCAAGTGACCGTTGTTTCTCGGTGTAGCACTGGTATTATTTATTTTATTATACCATGATATGATCCCAATCATTTATTTTCATTTCCATTCACTCGTTTTGCTTCGTTCGGTTTTGCTTTGCTAAAAAAAGATACAGAAACGAGAAATGTTGGCTGGCAAATTGGTGTCGATAATACGTGTTATCTTCCGTATTTTACTTATCTAAGTTTCATTTTATCCCCCTTCTGGAAAAACAGACATGGATTGCTGATCACAAGACAATTCCTTACCGCACAATCTGTTTACATTGTGAAACATTCTACTGGGATCCCGTAAGTGCATTATTTGAGGCGAAAGGAGTGTTTTTTGTTGAGTAAGCTTAGTGATTTCAGTGTTGTTGTACCGCAAAGGTGTACATAAAGACAATTAAAGGTATTTAGAGTATAGCAAGTGTAGTGCGTTCTATCCTGCATAATAATTGCGACAGCTCACTCGCAGTACAGTTTTGTAATGATCATTATAGCGTAGAGAACGTGTCAAGTAGATTGAACCCTCGGTTGTAGTTGTATTGAGTAGTTTTTGCATTGCAGCATTTTTTGATCTTTCAGGTACTAAAGAGTGTGGGCAATGGGTGTATTATATTGATCACTAAGGTATGTTTCATTTTGATAGCTTGTTTTAGTACACCAAACACCTGATAGTAATTTTGAGTGTTTATGATTATGATATGATGTCAAATCCTAAGTAAGTCACCTCGAAGTTACTTTCATTTAGGTAGCAAATAGTGCTTGATACAAATTTAAATAGGTTTAGAGTAGCTGAATGTTAGTTTTTCAGTTTCAGTTATATTATGGCATCTGGCACATCTTCTATAGAGAGTAATGGAAGCAATGGTAAGTTTATTGTTTTTGTTTCCTAACTTGTTATTATAACCATCTAAACTTCGTAATTGGCCTTGCCGTTAGCTACACTGATTAAAATTAGTGTCAAAGTGTTGCATTGTATTGACACAAAGGGCATTGGGTAAAAGTGGCGTTGTTTTTGATGGTCCCCGGCCAGTTAAAAAACTATTGCCATTAATTAGTACTCTCAAAAATGAGCAACTTTCATTACTACAGCCACTATCTAAAATATATCGGAAGCGAGATATCGAATGGCAAAAAATCATAAAATGATCGTCTAAATAAACAAATAACAAGACTTCCCTACAGTTTTTAGTAACCATTGCATTTCATAGAAGTAGTAGAATGAAATTAAACATAACAAGCTCGATTGTAAACCGGCCCGGACCTCGGTTCAGTTATGCTAACCAATCTATATATATAGCTATAAATAGCTATATGACCATAAATACCTACATATTATATAGTAGTATTAGAAATAAAATATTATTGATGGGATACATGTTTTTTATTCATAACTTACTCATTCCATACGTAAAATAATAGTATTTTTTAAATTAAAGTGCATTTTATCACTAACTTAGAAGATATTGTTCTCAACTTCAAAGTCGAATATTTCGGCTCCGATATAAGTTACGGCGTATTTTGTTTTTTATAATGAATATACAGGTGTAGTACTTAAATTCAACACAAATTCCATCAGAGGCCGCATAAAAAAAAAACAATGCCACGACTCCATACAAACTTACCCAATGCCCTTTGACATCATGTACTACCTAACTAATATATTGCAGTTGTTGAACCCACCATTATATTATATTATTATATTATTGCTTTGTGAATTGTCCAGCATTATTATTATTATATACAGAGGACCTGCAACATAATATGACAGTTTGTTGGATCTGTTTATGGAATGAATTGTGTCTAGTCTTAGTTCACAATTCAGACGGTCCAACTTCAGGCGGAGGTTCTATGTTGGGCTGTTTACATGTTCATCAAATTCTCCATCAATTATCGACTTACTTACTTGTTACTTGTTTCTGGACTGGTTTCCGCAACTAGGCCACAGGTGGGCCCTTTTTGCGTGTCGGGTGGGGGGGGCTGTTAATCTAACCACCCGATGTCCTCCAGGAAGGCCAGCAGCTCGCTGACGCCGGTGCATGCCTCCCTAGGCGTCCTCGGTGTCCCAAGGTGTTGTAATCGTTGAGAAGCAACGCTATCGCACTCTACAAGCACATGCGCGGCCGTCTCCTCTGCGTTCATGCACCCTCTGCATAGGGGGCTGTCCGTGATACCCAGATTAAATAGGTGTTTATTAAGCATGCAGTGTCCTGTGACAATACCGACGATTTGTCGGAGTTTGTCACGCTTCAGATTGAGGAGTTTTCGGGAGAATCTCGGGTTTAAAGCCGGGAAGGCCTCCTTCGACTGTCTACAATCTGGGATACTTGCCCAGTAGTCTTGGTGTTGTTTGGTTGTACGTTGACGGATCCATGAGCGGACTTGGCTGAATGGTAGGGGGATAATTGGTTCGGGTCCTGTCGGTTGCCGCTCCGAACCTCTCCTTGCCAGTGCATCAGCTTCGTCATTTCCTCTCGATCCGCTGTGTCCTTTTATCCATTGTAGGGTGACTCTATTGGACTCACTTACTTGTTCTAACAGGTGGTGGCATTGTAGGGTGAGTCCTGAGTTGTGTTCTCTCCTGTTCAGGGCCTGTAGTACAGCCGCGCTGTCCGAGAGGATCCTGATATTTTGGTCAGTTACCTTTCTTCGTAGTACCGCGGTAGCAGCTTGGATTATACCTACGCATTCCGCCTGGAAGATGGAATTGTGGGCTCCCAGTGCTGTTGTCCTGTGTATGTTGAGTTCTTCCGAGAACGTTCCCGCCCCGGTACCTGTTTTCATTTTAGAGCCATCTGTGTATATTCTTACTTCGTATATGTTTGAGCTATCACTTGGCTCCTCGTGCATTTGTATGGTGAAGCTCTTTGAGTATATGTGTTTTTTGGGTACCCTATCGTAAATCGAGAGTAGCATAGGATTACTCCGTGCGTACTCATCTATAATAGTGGTGTGTTGTGCTCTAGTGTTGTGGTCCCATAAACTTAGCGCCCAGAGTCTGTAAGCTGCTGCGGCTGCCTCCTGTTGCACGTGTAGGTGCAGTGGCGTTAGGCCTATCAGGGCTTCGAGTGCTGCCGTGGGGGCAGTTCTCATGCACCCTGTAGTTGCTACGCAGGCTAGTCTCTGGAACTTCTGCAGTTTGTTTATGGTAGTGTTTTGGTTTGTTCTCGGCCACCAAACTAGGGCACCGTAAGTCAGCGAGGGCCTGATTACAGTGTTGTAGAGCCATAGGGTAATCTTTGGGCTGGGACCCCATGTTCTTCCTAGCATTCGCCGGCACTGCCAGAATGAGATAGTGGCTTTCTTTATCTTGTTTTCTAAATGTGTTGCCCAGTTTAGTTTGCTGTCTAGAGTTATACCTAGGTACTTGACTGTGTCGGATAGTGTTAGCTGCGTGTCAAACAGGAACGGGAGCTGATAGGTTCCTAGTTTGCGCTTGTTTGTGAACATTACTAGTTCTGTTTTGGTTGGATTCACGGTGAGTCCGTAGTCTATGCACCAGTTTTCGACGACTTTTAGTGCGTTACTCATAATGTTACACGCCACACTGGCAAAGTGTCCCGATATGAGTATCGCAAGGTCGTCCGCATAGCCTACCGTGAAGAAGCGTTGGTCGTTTAGCTTAGTAATTAGATCGTTAGCCACTAGGTTCCACAGAAGCGGTGACAAGACGCCGCCCTGTGGACATCCCACAGGGCATCAATTATCGACTTTTTTGGTAAATTCTTTTGCTATTGTATGGAGAATGATCCAGAGGTAATTCTATGAAATGTTATATTTCATCAATTCGTCAACACATTTTATTCCTAAGGGATTAGTGTTTGACCTGAAAAACTTAAAACACAGTGTAAATACTAAGGAATTTGAAGTCCGTTTTTAGATTTTTCAAAACAATCTAATTACTATCTATCTATTGATGTGTCTATATCACACAGTGTTGTTTTCATGGTCTGGTACTGTCTTTGCTATTGGAAATTATTAAAATTATTGAAGCATTAAAAAACTACTACTCCAACTCTGATCTACAAGGAACCGGCCTACCTACCCTTAGATTTCCTAGACTGATTGACCCATAGTATCCCAAACCTCCATAAAATGTTCTCAGCTCAGACAAATGTTTAGAGCTGACTCACATAAAAAGAGAAAAGAAAAATTGTCTTCACATAAATTTAATAAATGACTCGGACACATAAAAATGAAGTTGAAGTGGAAGACAAAACCTTAGGCCCAAGAACACTAAGCTTAGAGATTATAGAAACAAAAATAAAGTAGTAACATACCTGCAATGCTGCAATGCGGGCCAAGTACCAGCAAACCCAGAGAGCACATACTGCCGAATCGCATAGTGAAAACTTGGAACCAGTTACCAGAATCAGTGATCAGTGCCCCCTCAGTGAACTCTTTCAAAAATAGACTGGACAAATATTTAAAGTGCATTGACAAAGACTCAGATATACACGTATCAGCTTAACAGCTGCCTGTGTATCACAAATAAATAAATAATAAATAAATACCCTTCCAGAGTCAATATCCCACAGCTACGTGAGCGGCGAGCACCGCCCCCCCAGCCTGCCCCCGCTGCCCCTACCACTGCCCCTGCAGTATGAGCCCGCGTTCGAGCCGGGGTACGAGCGCGCTGTGAAGCCACACCCGCACGGAATGAGCCAACAGTACGAGCCGCTGCAGTACGAGCTCAGTAAGCAGAGTAATGAGGGGCTCAAGCAGCAATGCGAGAAGGTAATAGTCTGTTCTCTCTCTCTCTCTCTTACTTTAAAAACGAAGTAATGAAGGTACCCTGTATGAGAAGGTTAGGCTGATTATTGGTTAGTGTTTGATGATATTACTAGTGCAGTGAACAAAGGTGACGATCACAAACTGAACATTGGATATTTAATTCTTGTGTTTAACGTAATTATAAGTAAAAAATAAATAAACAAAGACGAATTGAGAACCTCCTTCTTTTTGAAGTCGTTTAAAAATAGGTGTAGGCGGCGGCGCGAAGTCAATTCCTGCCGCGAAATGTATTCATTTTGTCGTTCTTGTCTGGGTTCTGAGGACTTCTATTAGACAAAAAGTTGAGATCTTTCTAAGTTTAAAAAAAATCGTCTCTTAAGATATTTAGGATATCCGTCATCGGTCATAGCAGTAGCGTAATAGCAGAGTCATTGCTTGTTTTGGTGTTAGAAGAAGCTGTCGTTGTGTGTCCTTCAAACTGTAAGACTTAATCACATCAACATTTCATTGACAGGCGCTGCACGACCTGAATCAGCTGCGACGACAACACACCGAGACATCTCGCCGCGCTGAACATGTTATGAAGGTAAACTTATCCTTATTTACTTCTGTCTAAAGGAGTAAAGGTTTCTTTTCAACTTCTAGTGTTGTAGTAGTACTACTCAAACAAAAGTATCCTGACGCTAATTGAATTTAAAAATTGTGGAATGAAATTTAGGGGTGCCATCTAGTTTGCAATGTCAATTTTGTTTCTAAAGTCATTAACAACGGAATATTTACCATGATATGAGTTTTGAGCTTTCCTAAAAGGAAAAGCTAAAGGGAAAGCTCATATCATGGTAAATATCCCGTTGTTAATGACTTTAGTGTTAATAACCATGATGGATTTAAAAGTTTTATCAATTTTGTTTATTTTAAACTTACCAATTACACTAGTTACTTTTGCGATTAAAATTACAATAAAAGAAATACAAATAATATATTTACTGTCAAACTATTTTTAAAATGATTTCAGAGTACTACTCTATTTAAAAGATTCCTGAAACAAATTAAACTTAAAAATAATTGAACGAAATTTAGCAGTGCCATCTAGTTTGTAGTATCAAACTATTTTTAAACGATCTATCCTTGGTCTAGGAGTTGGAATACTTCCGAGGACAACACAGAGCAGCAATGAATCAACTCGAAGTTTCTGCCCAGGAGGCGAGCACCCTTCGGGGCAAGTATGGAGACCTACTCAATGACAATCAGCGGTAAGACAAATCACTTGAAAAACCAATTAAGGGCTTAGAAATTGCTAGGAAATTGCTTTTGTGGTAATATTTAAAGTAACATAAATTAACATTATTTCTGGGCGACGACGTTAAGATCATTATTCGAAACGGCTGAGTAGACAGATAGACATCATCATGGGTTTTGTTTGTTTGGGTTTGGTTTAAGCCATAAAATGCCGCGTTGGCCGATTAAAAATGACTCGTGGCGAGATTTGCTCATTCACTGAGGGAAGACCAAACGCAACTAAACTTGACTTGGCCCCGAAAACTTCTTAGAGGCCCCCTTTTGATAAGGGGATTCACCAAAAGTTTAAGGCTGGAAAAGGAGTTAGTAAAGATATTGTTGTTTCCAGTCTGGAGCGCGAGGTGGCGTCCCTCGCGGGCGGCGGCGCTGAGGGCGGCGCGGAGGCGCTCCTACACACGCTGAGGAAATACGACGCGCTCAAGGAGGAGCTGGAGCGGGCGCAGAAGAGGTCAGTGAACTGTAGCCATTCACAACAGCCTCAAAGGCACAAAACTCACGTAACAAACGGCTAAGCGTAACATGGCCAGAATCCATCAAAATGGAACGACTACGGTGCAGGTCACAGGAAATCCTTGGTTGTAGGCCGCTTGATCTCAAGGGCAGGTCTATGTCCAGCCGTGGTCGTCGTTCGGCTGAGATGATGATGTGGATGATTGAATTTAAATAACGAGATAAATATCTACCATAGACCACCTACTACAGGTGCTTTTTACGGAAAGGCAACTAAGAACCCATGGGTTTTGCTTGGCATCTCAACATATCGTAAGAGACACACCACAACAGCTATAGGACTTGTAAAACCAACATTTGTCTTACAGATATGAAGACCTTATAGAGAATCACAACACGACGCTAGAAAAGATGCGGATAGTCCAGGACGAGAACAGTCGCCTCAAGACGCAGTGTCACGAGCTCACGCAGGAGCGGAATGGACTTGTATGTGCACATGCATTGTTTCATTAATTTTACATGGACAGTATAAAATAGCAGGCAGGGCACGGTACGCGAGCTGTCCGCAACCTAGCCACTCGTTGGTTGACGCCTTGCTTTAAGCCTCTCGCTTGCTGCCCTAAAGCTGTGGTAGACCGCTCTCTTGAAGCAAGTTGCACGATCATACGGGTTTTGCCGACCCTGAGCTTTCGGCTAGCCGCGTTGACAACGCGTTTATTGCTTAGCTTAGGCAGCAAAATTTGCGTTGACCTTGAAACTCCTTCCATCTGTATTCCAGATGCCTTTTTGGGCTTGTAGGCTCCCTTTTTCAAGTCTCTCCATAAAATAATTATGTAAATGTCTGTCTATAGATCCAGCAACGTAACACGTTAAAGGCCGAGGTAGCACACGTGGTGCGTCAGTGGGAGCGAGCGGACATCAAGCGGCTCGCGGACGAACGGAACGCGGCCATGGCCGAGTACACACTCATCATGAGCGAGCGGTGAGTCACGTTGTTGTACACTAGCGACTGCCCGTGGCTTCCTTCACGTGGTGCGTATAATAACTTTCAGGTAGCAAACTACTAGTGAAAGAATTTTCAGAATTGGACCAGTCGTTGGGAAGACTACTCTTCACACCACACATTGACTCTACCGATATTAAAAATTTACTACTTTGGATATGTTTAAGTTATAGCTTATTTCTATTTTCCTGATAATTTTTCATTTTGCATGTTAATGCTGTAAACCTGACCATGGTAGACTAGAGAGATACTTGATTAGATTGACATAAGACCAATTTACACATTACCACCTAGTTACACAATAAATTCATTTATCATTTATCACATATAAAATGTTACCAATTTAATTAAACGTCTAAAAGTCGTGGTGGCCGTGGTTATTCCGTGAAATGATGACAATCCGTAGCCTGTAAGTACCGTAGCTTTAATCTGATATAATTTAGCCTATTTCTGCCTAGTAGAGAATCGCAACAATCATTCAAAACTTTACACAGGTATTACAGAAGTTTTAATTTGTCGGCCTTACGTAAATGACTTATAAGGCGACGTCTGTCAATACCCTACAATAATCACCATGTATTATTTAACAGAGACACAGTTCACAAGGAAATGGAGAAGCTGTCCGACGACCTGCAAGCGGCGCACAAGCGCGTGTCGGCGCTCGAGTCCGCGCTGCAAGCTTCTCGGGAGGAACAGCGAGCTACGGCTTTGCAGGTATACTATGTCGTCTATGTTATTTCTCCCAATAAGACTGAGAGTTTTTGCTCCAACTCGAAAAATAACAACTAACAGGCTAATGGTTCCTTCGTCGCTTATTTACTTTAGTCTTCATACCGCGTGTTAGTGTTTAATATGACTTTTCTAAGTGTACATTTACTGTATTAATAGAAATAAGTTTTGGATTTGATTTGAAAGATAACCTATTCTTTGCTTTGCCAAAAATAGAGTGGTCAAATATCAACCTAGATGTAACGCGACAAGTTTTACTAAACATTCTAAAAACTTGTGGGAGTCCCAGGAATCTTTCCAGTTGCCATATTGAAATAACGTTTGACACTTTGTATATCACATGCCAATGTAACTGTTGGCGAAAGCCCCCATTAACTGGAAAACCGAAAACCTTGCGGAAAGCCCCGGCAGAAATGGAAAAACGAATTGAATGTAATACACCATTGCGAGAAAAAAAAAACAAATTTAGCCAGAGCTGGAACCCTCGCATCTTAAAACAGGTTTCGACTTAGCCAGGAACTCATTAGCGAGGCCTTAAAATGGGTTTTTTTCACACATAAGGTACTAACTATTTTAAGACTAAATCTGTACTTTATTTAGAAATGATAATGTGTTACTTAAGACGAAACAAACAAATAGCTAATCAATTAATCATTAATATAATACCTAATCAGTGGCCACAACTGCCTCCTAAAATAAATGATTGGAAGGTAGAAAGGGAGGCCTTTTGTCTGTTAAGTAATGCAACAAAGCTAATCTTGTTGTGTTTGTCGCAGGCGGAAAGTCTTCGTCGCGAGATCGAGTCCGCTCTCGTGGACCGCGACCGAGCGATCAAGGAATGCACTGATCTCAAGACTCCTCAGAACACATCCACTTTAGGGAAATCACGGTAAGCCACTCTAAACTTTAAGACGTAAGTCATACGGTTGATTTGCTTAGGTAATCGCAGTCATTTCTATCATTAACTTATTCACAACCTACAGACAAGAATAATTTTTGATTGCGATCAGGCCTTGCTGTTTTTGATTTGTAGGGTTTCTTTTGTGTATGAATTTCCACAATGGCGTTGCTTACAATTTTTGAAAACTTATTTCTATCCTATGAGCCTGAATCAAATGGTCGGGTTTGCTTATCATGTGTGTCAAATACAATTAAACTTGCTTTTACGTGCCTTATTATTCGGAACCTGCAGGTTTATTTCACGTTTGTTTTAGCAGACGTTATCGCGTTACTTGCGTCATTGCGTCTAACTTTGCCATCATATTTAGAACCCACAAGCATTAATCATTGAGTTTATTTTTCTTTGCAGTCAGGACAACTCAGCGTACCATCACTTGGGATTAGCAAGTGGTGTGGGCAATGATGGCTTCCTGAACGGGCAGCATTCCAACGATCCTTCTTTGGACAAGTTGCAAGGTATCCAGACTAGGTTTTGAGCTTCGGTAGGCTTTTTTTATACCGACAATATGGCAAACACGCATGCGGCTCGCCTGATGGAAAGTCCATGGACGCCTGCAACATCTGGGTCACTTCACGCGCGTTGTCAAACCTTAAAATTGAATGAAAGAGATTCTGGCGCAGTCCGTAGGATAATTGCGCTTCTTTATTTACATACGAATTTGACATATTCAATTAACTTTGCCCGTTACTTTGCACGCGCTTGATATAGAGCGCTTGTCTTGGTTAAAGTAAATAAAATTACATCGCAAATATTTTACTTCGTAGCGCAATTGTTCGCGCATTTACGTACTGAGTGAATGTTGCAGGTTATGGTATGGATTCGGACAATCGCACTTTCATTTTTCGTGTTGCAACCCTCTATGTTTATATAACAGCTATTCCCCCTTTCAGGCGGTGGCAACGGCGGCGAGGGCGGCGAAGGGAGATTCGACAACTTAGAACAAGCCAACCAAGAGTTACAGCGTTTGAGGACTCACGCGGGGTCTTTGCAGAATGAGCTACTGGACGCGCAGAGAGAGGCCGAGGTATGTCGATAACTGGCCAAGTCATCCTATCAGCATCAACACGTCCACTGCTGAACGTCCTACCCCCCATCACGCTTGGCAGACGGATTGGAGATCGTAGTGGAGGTGTTAAAAATACACAGAAGAAGGCCGAAACCCTTCCTCCGGAAGGCTCCCTCGTCGACGTCCACGGGCTGTGTTGTAGAGTCCATTCTACGCCGCGACCGCCACGGGCCACGGCCATTTCCTAGTACATTACATATATTTTTTCTAGACGACCGATGTGGCGCGGTGGGCGAAGGTCCACCTGCGACGCAGGTTGTTGCGGGTTCGATTCCCGCCTTGGGGCAAATGTTTGTACGATCTGCAAATATTTGTATAGCTAGGAGCTAGATGATGCTGTGTGGATTGTCCAACACTATTTATTATTTTTTTATTTACGACCACCCATTTCTAAACAACAGCCTCCCCTCAAACGACACCACAAATAGCGATCCGGAGCCGCCAAAAACTCGCCGAGCGATTTTAAGCTTATTCACTAAACTGCATAAGATAGTTATACAAAAACTTCTGAAAATCACATATTTACTTTTGCAGGTTTGCAAACGAAGAAGGGACTGGGCGTTCTCTGAAAGAGACAAGCTGTTGCAAGAACGGGAAAGCGTTAAAGCACTTTGTAACAGACTGAGAAAAGTAAGTCTTATCCCAACTACTATTCAGTTCTATTTTCGTCTGTACAGGAAGTCTCAAAAGAACTTTCACTTTAAGTTTGGAACCGAGAAAATAGAGCTCCACACTTATGAGAGAGTGTATCAATCGTTGGTGAACTCTTCTCCTGGTAGGTTCCCTAAGTCGACTCTTACGACATACACGAATTGGAGAGACCGATTTTACGCCGGTCTCACCACGGCTGTACTTATGTACTTTGAGTTATATTTCTATAGGTATATTCTATTATGCCAATATCTTCCGTTTATTTCTAGGAACGAGACCAAATGGTAGGAGAATTAGCCGACGCCCGTCGACAAAATAAGAAATCTACAGACAACAAAGATATGAAGAGTATTCGAGCCAGTATGGCGTCCGACGACGATTGCCGACACTCGGCAGATAGTTGTCGACATTCCGGCGACAGTTGTCGACATTCTATCGACAGCGCTATTGTGGAGCATGATGGTTGTCAGGTAATAAGATCTTTCATTTATGCAAACTTAAGTCACCTCATATGAAGGCAAATTCTAGAGACTCGGCGAATCTTATTGTAATGACGTATTATTAAATGACGAACACCGCATTTGTGTTGTTGTCTTTCGCGTCAACAGCTTTCGGTTGGCATAAGCTTTTGATGGGGGACTTTGCCCCCTAAACCCCCATTTTAATGATCCGTATTTCGTGTCCTCAGCATCTGGTTTGCTTATTTTGCAACTACAGGTTGGAAGTTGGGAAAAACGGTTGAGGGAGGGTTTAGCCCCCAAACTTCCGTTCCGTTCGTGTTTTTCCATGAGATAGGTAATCATGTTGCCGCACCGCGCAGTGCAGCGGTCAGGCCGCATCAGACCACTTGAAATCGACTACTTTAAAATCCGGCGACTTTAAAATCCTACTTAAGTTTCCTTTATTCCCAGGACTTCGAGTACGACATAATCGAGGTCGAGCTGACTCGCCTCTGCCCGGACGGTAGCCTCGGGTTCACACTGGCGGGCGGGCGCGACGAGCCCTGCGCGCCGCACGACACCAGTATCTACGTCACGGCCGTCGCGCCCAACAACCACGACGGGAAGATCAAGTGAGTGGGGGGTTCCCTTTAGCGTTGTGATGGGTCCTCAGCACGTGTGTGTGTGTGTGTGTGTGTGCTTGTTGCAAGACGGAGGCGAAGGGGAGGCGGCGGCGCCGCGCTGTGGCATGCGTGTTGGTCACAGAGAATATTACTCAAACGTGCTTGTGGGTCAATTATGCTCGCGAATCTTGTGTCGCGCCTCTATTGTGGTACCAAAGTATGCTGGCACACTTGAGGCAAAAAGTTTTTCGCTAGATCCTCGCCAATAATGTGTTGCTATATCTGCGCGTCGGTTGATGGTCACGCTCATCATAATTATCTCGATTTTACGGGCGTAACTTAGATGTCATCAAATGAATAGGAGTAATGAATGTCCGTGTGTCCACAGGGTGTGGGACCGCGTGGTGTCGGCGTGCGGCGTGTGCGTGTGGGCGAGCGGCGCGGCCGCCGGCGCCGCCCTGCGCGCCGCGCTGCTGCACTCGCCCGCCACGCTGCGCCTGCAGCGCGCCCGCGCGCGCCGCCTCACCGTGCACATACCCGACACAAGGGGCCTGCAGCTACAGCACGGTAACTATCATAGGTCGCATTGTCATCCTATACGGAATAACGAAAATAGCGTAGGCTGTAACAGACACTGCCGCAGTGGGGTTTGTAAAACGTCTTGAAATGTTGCGAGCTAGAAAGCAGTACACATCGCACATACAGCACGGCTTTCTGGTCCACGGCTAGTCTAAGTATATCTCAGATTACTAGAGAAAAATTAATTCAATTCTCTTCAGAAACCAGTCGACCACAGGGTACCACAAGGGTCTATTCTGGGTCTTCTACTGTTTATTATCTACAGCGCTGAAATAGAGTTTTTAGTACATTGCTAATTCCACATTATGCCGACGCTTCCACCACATCTTTCCAGCGTTACCGCGGATGTCCGACGAAGCAACCGAGATAGGAACGTTTCGATCTTTGGTAGATCTGGCACTAAAAGATGAATTTGTTTGCATAATTTAAAAGGCGTTGTATAATATCTCCAGTTATATGAAAATGCATTTTGTTTCAGGTATATTCATAGGTAAAATAGCGAGCGGTAGTGCCGCTGCCAAAGAAAACAACCTATTCGTGGGCGACCGCGTTGTTATGGTGAGTATCAGTTGACAAAACTGTCAAATCATCAGCATCTTCCACAACATGTATTTTTCTTCCACTTTCCTCTACCAGCCGTCATCTCCGTACTAACACATTTCTTACCCATGTCCTCTTTCACACAACCCATCCATCTTTTCTTCGGCCTTCCTCTCCCTTTATATTCCTCCACATTCAAACCTACCACTCTTCTAAAAATCAAAATCAAAATCAAAAACTCTTTATTTCCATAAATACAATAAATGTACACTTAGAAAAGGTCAAAATATAAAACTTAACACTGACACGGAAATAAAGTGATATTTTTTGATTTCTGTCGCTTCGGTATGTAGACTAAAGTAAAGAAGCGACGAAGAAACCTTTAGCCTGTTAGTTGTTATTTTTCGAGTTGGAGCAAAACCCGTCCCAAGCATTTTTGTCCTCTAGATAATCTGATATTTTATAGTAAGCCTTTTTGCACAGCAAGGTTTTAACAATTTGTTTGAATTGTTAAAACCTCTCTCTAGGGCGTTCTGGATGTTGTATAATAAAAAATATCTATCTATGTATTGTATTGTATTAAGTATATCAGTTTTCTAGTACCCATAACACAAGCTCTGCTTACCTTGGAGCTAGATAATGCTGTGTGAATTGTCCAGCATTATTTATTTATTTATTTATTTACTGATAATTTTTGCAACTCACTAAGAGTTTTGTTGTAGAAGCGTATACATTGCCCTATAAAAGATATTTTAATTTTGTGTAGCCTAGTTGTGGGCACAGCGAGCTTATGTTTGTTTCTGATATTCAAATTATGTTTATCGCTATTTTTAGGGAACTGACTTATATTTTTATGAGTGTACAACAAGTTTTCATAAATATATTGACATGGTACTGTCATTATGTTTATTTCTTTGAATTTATCACGCAGGGATTCTCTGGGACCCATATTATAGATTGCACGAACAGCCCTCTTCTGCAGCACATATACGGTGTTAATATCTGCAGCGTTCCCCCACAGCAGTATACCATAAGACATAATACTATGGAAGTAGCTGAAATAAACAAGTCTAGATGTATCCACGTCTGTAAGATGACGGATTTTTTTGACTGCATACGCTGCAGAACTAAGTCTCTTCGATAGCTTATCTATGTGCGGGCCCCATTGAAGTTTATTATCTAAGGTGATTCCTAAGAATACAGTACTTTCTACTATTTCTAACGTTTCTCCTTTAACGTGTACTTTAACGTTTACATCAGCCTTCACTTGTTTAACATTAGGTAGGATAAAAAATAATGTTTAACATTAGGTAGGATAAATAAATCTAATACATTTTGTTTTGGTTTCGTTTAGCAAAAGATTATTGATACTAAACCAATGGACTACTTTTGAGATTGCATTATTCACATCGTCGAAATTTGTGTTTTGTCGTTTCATTTTAAAAATTAATGAAGTATCATCAGCAAACAACACAATCTCGTGATTATTCTTGACAAGATGAGGCAGGTCGTTAATATAAACTAAAAATAGGAAAGGACCGTCACATGACACTCTTTTCTCCGCATAACATCCCCGTACCACGCTAACCTGTTACTCCTCATCTTTATCATCCCATCTATTCCAAAAGACGATAGATTCCTCGATAAGTGCGAACAAAATGGGTCATTCCTGCGCACTAACAGTGATGAAAGGACTTTTGAATTTGGAACACTAAATAATGAAAAAGTTTGAACAAATTAAATAAAATACGCGGGAATTTCTTATTAGTTTTTATCAGAATATTACAGAGAATTTTAATTTGATTCACACAAATTAAATAAAAGACGTTCTAGCAGTGAAAGCGAAATATTAGCACCAGAATATAGGTAAATATTCGTCAGTATTAAAAGCATCTCTTTTTTATTTTTCTCATAGAGGGGGATGAAAAACAGAGTGTGCCACACGGTACCACAATCATTCAACCTTGAACGACGTACTTTGAATCCTTCGCTTTACTCTGGATTCAAAAAATCGCTCTCGCCCTAAATATATTATTTTGGTCCCTTGTGACACAATCTACTATTCCGTCTCTGGAGTGGCGCCACTTTCAAAATTAAATCTAAAACATATATGAAATAAATACAGAAATGTATAGTCTATCAATAATTTATTTTTTTCTTCCTAAATAAAAGAATCCTGTGTCTACTCATAAAAAAATCCCTTGAAGGAACTAAATAGTCCATTTAATAAGATGACAAGTCGCATCGGCTCCTATCACTGAAACTAGTTAGAATAATCCCATACCTTACGTCTAAAAGTTGCATATACAATCAAAAATATACCACATATGCCAAGGCTTAAAGTCCCCTCTTCCTTACAGATAAACAACCGCTCCGTGGAAGGCATGAAGAGCGTGACAGAAGCGATGTCTCTCCTCAACGAGTGCCAGTACGAGGCAGCCACCATCACCGTGCTGCGAGTTCTGTATCCATGCAAGCAGATTACTAACAGGTATGTATTTATGATCGGCCCCCTCATCATCATCATATCAGCCGATCGACGTCCACTGGACATAGGCCTCCTCAAAGATCTCCACAATGACCGATTTTGCGCTGCCCGCATCCAGTGACTTCCCGCGATCTTCGCTAGGTTGTCGGTCCGTGGGGGGCCTACCCACAATGCGCCTTTCGGTACACGGTGGCTCCTTCCTCACCTCACCTCAACAGCCTATATTGGTCCACTGCTGGACCCAGGCCTCCCCCTGGTAAGCGCGTTATTGGAGCTGGATGATGCTGTGTGGATTATCCAGCATTATTTCTTTGAAACAGAGGTCAAAGATTGTGGTTTACCGGCCGCTTGAATTGAATCGCTGGAATTATTTGCTGTTGAGTCTTCATTCCGTCGCGTCGTGCGAAGTAAGATGAAAACATCTAACGAACGGTGATAAACGGCGATAACACAAACGACCTTAACTATTTACAAATAAGTTCGGAAGTTGCGTAATTTTTCAAAACATCACAAGATGTATGTTAGTAAATAAAATTCCTCGCATTCCGTACCTTATCTCTGCAGATATCAATCAGTTTTCCATACGGAGCGTGAGTCACGGTACTTGAAGGTATCACTTCAGTTAGATTATTGATTTTACCCACATTCCATAAATATTTGCTGAGATAAAGCTTTCCTAGTTGATTTGTGGATTTCATTATGTCTATTGTTTTACACAGATGTTATTGAGAAGGGAATAGAAAAACGTGATAATATGTGCCCAATGTGTGGTTAGTTTATTGGTTAGTTGATAAATTTATTTTAATTTTATAAATTGTATGCTGTCTGATGCGAGGTTACCTAAAATAATAGTTGACCCCTATCTTTGTGGTCCCTATAAGGTCCCATTCTGCTTGCTACATGTACCTGGTGGCACGCTCTTACAAATTCAAATTCAAATATATTTATGTTTCCCTCACAATAGAAGCTTAGTTGCTAGAATACATTAGTGCAAGTAGTATCAATACAAATATTATAGCTAACATTCTGAGAGACTGGTGCCTGTTAAGGTTCACAAGAACGGGGGTAAGGGGTGGGTACTCCTGAGGACACCAGTTTCTTAATAATAATATGGATGTGCCAGAAGAGAACTCATTTTTTGAGTCAATTTTGCCTTTACCATTCTTTTTCTAGTTTTTAAGCTTTATGTCAGACGCTATCACATGTCATTGTTCTGAATGATCCAGCACGTCCAGCACTGAGTATTGTCCAAGTGTCTAAGTATTGAGTAAAATTATTTATATTTTCTCTCAGGTTGTCGATGTACGGCCGTACTTATTCTGATGAGAAGAAAGTGAACATCTGCTCGCAAACTGAAGAGTCCTGGGGCCAGTTCCTACCGCCGCCTTCAGATAATAAAGTAAGTTACTTGCACAACAACTTGTGCAAAATACCACTATACCTTAGGCCAAACGAGCGTAATTTTTTGAGTGCAACTGAAAGCAAAGTCGATTAAAAAGCATGGCATTTCATCGTGTTACACAAACAGGACATTTGTAATAAGCGACTCTTTTTACGAGACTGACAACGCAAATAACTACGCACGTGTGAAAAATACTCCGTGGTTACTAGTATAGTATTATTATATCTGTACAAAATGGCAAACGAGAGAAGAGAGTTATCCTCAAAAATAAAGCCATATATTTTGAACTCAACTTAAAAAGCAGGGGATAGAGTTTATAATAATAAATAATAAATGTATTGCAAAGAGAATCATTACAAAAACATAACATAATTAATTTGTCAGACATTATGAAATAAGTTTAGTACATAATAAAATTCTTGTTCAAACTATTATGTAGCCTCAGTTGCGTTTCTTAAAAGTGGGACAGCCATATTTCAAAATGTCCCGCGATAGTAAATTTGTAAGCTGTAAGACGTGATTAATTATTTACTTTATTTATAGCGAGTTTTGAGTGAATCGAACCAAAGAATAATAGTTTTCCATAGAAACTTTACCACCCTTTTTAACCCCTCAGAGGTTAATTTTAGAATTAGCCTATGTATTATTCCACAATCTAAACTATCCACATAAATTTCATCTAAATCGGTTAAGTAGGTAGTTACGGAGACACGTGGGAACAAACATTTGCACAAACTTTGGCATATTGTTATAATATGAGTATTATAGAATAATAGGATTTATTTTAATAAATCATGTTTAATATTTGATCAATTTGTTGAAGGTACACATAGACCATGGTATGTCGGACTTCGACAGGAGGTACGTGTACCACGTCGCGGCCGGAAGCCAGGGGAAGATCGCGCAGGAGAGAGGTATGTTATTGATTATCCGGAAGGTCAAATGAGTAACACTTATTCTACACGCTATTGAAAGATGAGCCCTAATCTGATAGAAGAGCAAAAAAAGTAACAGATCAACTGATAATGCTAGTTGAGCAGGATCAAACATTATTTCATAAATACGCAATACATAGGTTATATAATATAACACCTATAAATTATAACGCTTAGACAACGTAGAAAAACACCCATATCGGAAAAAGAAAAAAAACATTTTTTGAAAAAACAGTACCGGGTAAAACGGGGTGAATAGAGATCAAGCGTGAATAGAAATGGACGAAATACTGGAGCAAAACATCCTTTTGCAGAGGTCAGACCGACTGACACAGAAGATGAACAGTCGCGGACTCAGGATACTTCCACTGCTACCAGCCATATAATGTCTTGCTCCAGTGTTTCGTCCATTTCTATTCACCCCGTTCTACGGTACCTAAACAAATAATCGCGAATCGAACCCGCAGTTTTATTTTATTGTATTTTCTTGGAAACACGTCAAAACGTCCCCTTATCATTTTGCAATCAGTTAATTATGTTATCACTATTTCCTAGTTAACAAATGATAACAAAATGCAAAACATTGTAATGTCATTTAATAATCAAATGCAACGCACATTGTGCATTTTGCCGACTTATTCTATAAACAAAGGTGTGTGGCATCACGTAATTGTGTACTTTATGGTTGTAAAAATAAAGATTAATTTCGGAAAAGGCTTTAGAAGTGAATCTTTAGGTTTAGAAGTGGTTTTAAGAGGGCCAAACAATTTTGTCATCTTCCTTTTTAAATGTAAAATATATTTTGATTGTGATAGTGTAATTGTGAACAAGAGACAAGTTAATGTAATGTTGATTTAACAGGCACTTGGGACATGATCCGGGGTAAGATCGAAGCTGTCACAGGCCGAAGCAAATCCAAGGATAAGCAGAATAAGGTACTTTTACAGTTTTTTTACAGATTTTATAATTTTAATCATGAGTTAGAAATTCGTTTGATCACAATCTCAACTGAACAAAATGTTCAATATTCCCTTTAAATACTGTTTATTATTCTAGGTACCAGAATCGGATGCGATCGCTGAACTAGATTCCGTTATCGACAGTTATCACGGAAAAACAAGTGAGTTATCTGCCACCGGATGTTCGTGCTATTTATTATTTATTACCGAATTTGGAAATTTCATCATACACATTTCACGTCTTAGATTCTCTAATAAAAGGAGATGATTATGTTAAAATTTAGTCACTTCGTACGCACGAACACTACATAAACCATTCTGGCTAATGATGATGGATGACACATAAGAAAACACTTTAAAAATAACCTTGAGATATCATATTTACACTAAGAAAGTCAGTATTAGTACTACACGCAAATAATGTATGCCGTTGTCTCTAGCTTCTACAATTTCATATCCTTTTATTTTTCAGTAAAAGAAACCAGCAGCGTACTAAAACGCTCCCGCCGAAAGAACAAGGAACAAACGGAGCCCAAAAACGGCGGCACATGGCCCAAAGCGCGCGCCAACTTCATCCTAGAAGAAAACTCCACCGGCACCATCGTGCAACCACGAAGCCGCAAGGAACGACCACCGCTATCCATCCTGCTCAGTCCACCAACGAAGCTACCCCCAGAACCACAGCGGTCCCGAGAAAACACCAACAGAAACTCCAACCCCATCCCCCTAGGCCACGCCCCGTTGACCCAAATGACCACCCCGGCTCGACACTCCGTCTACAAATCAATAGAATCCTCCCCCGCTATCGAACACTTCCCAAAACCAGCTCCCCTAGCCATACACAATCCGTTCGCGTCTCCGAACAACTTCGAAAAGATCCGAACGTTGGAAAAAGACAAGATGTCGATCAGTGATTACTCCGAGCACGATATGACACCGAACAGGCTCAGTCTCGTCCTAAACCCGTCTGATGATTCGTTGGACTACCAACCGGTTACCAGATCAAGAACGAAAAGTCCGCACTCACTCGACTTTATGGTCAACAAAGGACCGGCTTCCCTCGACTTTGTAACTCGCAAATCGCCGAGCTCCCTCGAACACTCCATAAAGAATCACCCTGGAAAGGACATCCTAGAACAGTATTACGCTACGAAAAAAGCATCGTCACCCAAAGCCGTAAACAAATACCCATCAGATAGCGACAGCTTCGGACCCGATAGTCTGAACAGCAACGCTAACTACCCCATGACGGGGACTTTGCCCTCGCAGTCGCGGCTCTCCGCCCAATCGCAGTACTACCGAGGCCCTTTCGTCAGCAATAACACGCATTCGACGCGCTACCCGCATCTCGCAAGCCCCACAAACATACCCCAGTCACAATCCGGCGAAAGCATCGGCACTAGCTACGACATGCATTCCTTCACCTCTCACACACACAACATGTCCGACATACAACCGGTGCCGAGAGCAAATCGCACCGGAGATTACCAGTACGAAGGGGGAACATTCCCTAGAAAGAAGGAAAACCAGCGATTTCGTATCCCATCAAACCCTAGTGTAACATCAAAAAACTCAGCGGGGAAACTTAGCACGGGCTCCATCGAGCGGAGTTCGGAACGGAACTCGCCGATGCCGACGTTTCACGTGGAGGTGCTGAGTCCGGGACAGGGAGCGAAGCAATTGCAGCATAAGACTAGAAACTCTATGCCTGAGTATTGTGGTCTCGGTTGGAATAAGCCGTTACCAGGCGAGTTGCGTCGAGTCCACATCGATAAGAGTCAACAGCCTTTGGGAATACAGATCTATTGCCCTCCAAGCAGCGGTGGGGTCTTCGTATCAACGGTTAATGACAACTCCTTAGCCAGTCAAGTGGGTCTACAAGTCGGAGATCAACTGCTCGAAGTTTGCGGCATAAACATGCGCTCGGCGACCTACACGCTAGCGGCGAGAGTCCTGCGCCAAATCGGGAATTCCATAACCATGCTCGTCCAATACAGCCCTGAGAAATACAAGGACGAGGTCGAAGTCCCTGGCTCCTCAAGCTCCGGGGAAAGTTCTCATGATGAGGAGGTTTCGCTATCAGGGTCGCCGACGCCTAGGAATTCTCCTGGACCACAGCAGTCACTGCGAATGGAAGCGCCTTCCACCGATGTAGCAACATTACGGCAACCTCAGACGAGTAAAGATTTACCCCGGTTTCTGTTGATCGAGATGAGGAATTGCTCTGACCTAGGGATAAGCCTAGTCGGTGGTAATGCAGTGGGCATCTTCGTGCATAGCGTGCAGATTGAATCGCCGGCGTACAACGCGGGGCTACGGACCGGAGATCAGATCTTGGAGTACAATAATGTGGATTTGAGAAGAGCTACGGCTGAGCAAGCTGCTCTAGAGCTGGCGAAGCCTGCTGATAAGGTGGGTTGCGTTTAGGCATGGAAGATTTCACGCATCACTGGTTATATCACTAGTGACAACATAAATCACGTGCCACACCAGTTACATGCATCGAAACCGTGAGTTACTTATAACGCGAGCGTGATTTTTCACGCGGGCTAAGCTACATTACAATTCGCAGAATTCTATCGTGCGAGAGAGACAAAGCTACAGCATGCAACTGTAGCGACACCGTGCCACTAGCCAGAAGAGAGAATTCGTTTAAGTGAAATTGCATCTTATTCTCAACACCAGTAGGCTTTAATTTATCTGGAGTATTTTTAAAACTTGCTTACTGCTTAGATAAATAACGCTCCGTTACAAAAACTTCATATGAAAATGAGTCTTATTTTAAAGACGTTAAGGTGCTCATTTAATGTAGGTACTTGAAATTTATAATACCAGTGATATCACGTTGTGAGAGTTTCACTTCATTTCACTCACTTGTAATCTTTACTTGTTGCTGCTGCACGTGCATGCCGCGTTTTGAGTCGCGTGTTATTTTAAACTAAGCTCACCTGAGATTGTCAGTTAATACAGAAATAAAGTTGTCGTCCTAGTGTTTTGTAATTAAGTACTTAAACATTGACAGTCCCAAGCCTGTCGAAGTATGAGGGAAAGTTCATTGAAGAAAACACGTTTTATTGTCAAAAAAAAAAACATCGCCGATTAGCTAAGCGATAAGTTCTGAATCATATCACTATCACTGCAACATGTAACAGGCGGAAAAAACTGTGATAATAATCATCACTAATGAAATATAACGACCGTGATTTATCACCCGTGATATAACCGTGACAGAAAAAAATAACTTCGCGACGTGATAGTGAAATAAAAGTAGCTATAACTTCCATGCCTAGTTGCGTTTATATTTATTTATTGTATATGTCATTTCTGAATTGTTGATAAGAAGTTTGGTGCTTCATTTTTGATTGACTGTAGGCCTTGGTTACTTCTTATAACTTCTACCAATGAAAATCCGATTTGTTTTGATTAGGTCAACTTTAATAAAAAGCATGTCGAAACATTCTATCATACGAACATGGTAACTGATTCTGTAGTCAAATAAAAAAACACTTTACATACACGCAACTAAGGTCGTTCTCCCTTACAGGTGTCGGTGCTAGTCCGCCACGACCTAGCGTGCTACCACGAGATAAAGGACAAGCCTGGCGACGCGTTCTACGTACGAGCCGGCTTCGACCGCTGTTCCAAAATCACCTCTATCGGCATGGACATTGTCGATGAATACTCGCTCTGGTTTAGGTGAGATTAAGATTTAAATTACTGTGCAAGTTGATTGGCTGTGATCATTTTGTAAAAGCCTAAGTTTGTAATTTTGTAAATTAGCTGTTTAGTAATTTTGTACTTCCTTGTGCTATCTAGCTTCAGATGGCTAGGTTTCTATGAGATATTTGTCTGCAAAAAACCGTACAACAATTCGCATATGGATCTTCTACACGCTAAGGAATCCCGATCGTACTAATTTGATTCTTGAAGCTGCAATCCCTATGACTCAGAACGGAGTGAATCAACCAATCAAATTCGAAATACCACTCGCTTTTCGCTGGCTCCTGATTGGTCGATCCTACTCTGCTTCGTGTCATTAACAATTTACCCTAATGCTCTGTCTGAAGTGTTTTGTCGTATTTCAGGAAAGACGAAGTACTATTCGTGGACAACACTCTGTTCAACGGAGCGCCGGGGCTCTGGCGCGCCTGGCAGCTTGACTGCAAGGGGGTCAAACGACAGTGGGGAACCATACCTAGCAGGTTCAAGTGAGTACACACACACAGTGCTTACTACTTAGCCACTAGAGTAGCATATAACTTTTGCTTTAGATCGCGCGGGGCGTACGCGAGTGAAGTTATTAACCAGGCAGTCAGACAGTTAATTTTCAGGCAATGTGATGGTGAATTCCACGCTCTAGAATACCCGGTGGCAACGCCGCAAAACCCGGGCGTTC
Organism: Eupithecia subfuscata; assembly: GCA_963564075.1. Classification (NCBI taxonomy): domain Eukaryota; kingdom Metazoa; phylum Arthropoda; class Insecta; order Lepidoptera; family Geometridae; genus Eupithecia; species Eupithecia subfuscata. The sequence continues at coordinate 14,496,887 of OY751115.1, read as the reverse complement.
TGGGCTTTGCGGCGTCGGCAATCCGAGCTGCCGGCGGAACAGCGTATAGTGCAAGCCTTCAAAGTCACATTCGCGTAATTCTTGAATTTCATGATCAAAACGACCATGCTCTTCCAGAGTCGAAGAGATCCTTCGGCGCTCCACCGGCACGCTCGACAGCGAGGCCGCCCGTCGTGCCTCCACCACGGCCCGGCGCTCCTTCTTCCGCCGCAAGAAGCATCGCCACAGCAAGGAGCTGGCTTCCTTCTCCAACACGGAGCTAGGCTGCTGGACTGACTGCGGCAGCCTGGATCCTGAGCCGCTGCTGTCTTACCAGCGCGTCGAGAGATTGCACAGTGAGTACAGTGAGTGACATACGAAATAATAAGAAATTAATAGTGAAAGTGGCTGACAGTTTATGTTCTCTAATCTAAGCGGATTTTCTGGTCATTCTTTTGGGAAACTCTACTCCCCTGATAGAATCAACCCCCCCCCTGATTAATGTCATCAACGGAATGCAGACAACCACAAAGCGCTGCTTTCTACGATGGCTGGGCGGCTCGACCCCATAATAAGATATAGACTTCTCTTTGATAGCCTATACGTAAACATACTGGTTTTTTGAAGTAATATAGTCTAGTTTTTGTAGTAATATATCAATAAACAATCATTAAACTTCCATTGCAATAAAAATTGCCTATTATTTTTATTGTAATTCTTCTTTCAGACGGTCGCACCCGGCCCGTGGTGGTCCTAGGCCCGCTCTGGGAGTGCGTGGTGGCCCGCCTAGTGGGCGATTGGGCCCACGAGTTCGGGACCGTCAGGCACCAGCCCTTAGCAGTAGCGGGGGCCGCGCCTAAACTACAGCGGGGCACGCATCTTGAACCGAGGCTGCGGCCCGACGCGGACCATCTGGACTGTATACCGCTGCAGGCGATACGGGACCTTGCGGAGAAGGTAATCTAGCTTAGAATTATCTGCCGGTATCAAGATTCATATTTTTAAACTCGGTAATCTTTCTCTGACCTATTATACTACTGGATTCCGACAGGGGAATCGGAAATTGAGCTCAAACCCACCCGTGTCTTTGTTTCGGCTAAGTCACTCGCTAGTCATCTCAAAAAAGACTAACAGCGATATGATCTTTCGGGGATCAAGCTCAATTCTATTTTTTATTTTCAGGTAAGTTCCACCTTGCTTAATATCATAACTGCTTCGTTGGTCTAGCGGTCAGCTTGTTCAACTGCTGATTATGAGGTCCTGGTTTCGAATCCCGGATCGGGCCAATAGTTGTTATTGGGATTATTCTAGCAAGGAAAAATTCACAGTATCAGCCCGGAGTCAGGAAGTAGGTGGTGTTACACCCCCGTGCCTCGGAAAGCACGTTAAGCCGTTGGTCCTGCGCCTGACCTCTCCCCGGTCGTGTCGATCTGGCGTCCCATCGGATTATGAAAGCGAAGGAATAGAGAGTGCACCTATGTTTGCGCACACACTTGTGCGCTATAATATGTCTATCTCCGATGGCCGCCGTGGTCGAGATTCGGCTAGGAGGACATTATTTATATCAAAACCGGCTATGCTATGGAGCAAAAGAGTAGAATCGTGAATCGACGAACGAATATTAAAATGGGTGCATCTTCAAATAAGATTAAAATAGTCAAGCGCTTCTTATTCCCAAAACCTCACAGCATACTTTTGTCCACAGGGAATCCACTGCATCCTAGACATAAGTGTCGCCACAATCGAGAAGCTGCACAAGCAACAAATATACCCTATAGTGCTGTTCATAAAGTTCAAATCGTTCAAGCAGATCAAAGAAGTCAAAGACACCAGGTACCCCGCTGACAAGGTGTCGGCCAAAGCGGCCAAGGAGATGTATGAACATGGACTGAAGGTGGAGAATGAGTATAGGAACTATATTTCAGGTAAGTTTAGTAGCATAGTTGAAGCCTTTGATTTGAGTTCGATAGATAGGATCTAACGGACCAAAAAATCCGAAATCACTCGACTACAATTTAAAACTTCAAACTACTTTTTCTGGTTTTATTTAAATCCTGTAAAATGTTTTGATTTCACACGCTATATAATCAAATCAAATCGAATAAAGCTAAATAATATTGAACGCACATGAAATAACATTTCGATACCGGAATATTGAATGAGTGCCCTTTTTCAGCGGAAATCCCAGCAGGCGTCAACATCGCCTACATGTGCACACAAATCAAGGAGGCCGTCGAGGAGGAACAGAACAAGACTTTGTGGGTCCCCTCCGTGCAGGCCTGACCCCTGCCCCCCGCGCCGGCCCCCCGCCCGCCTCGGCCCCCCCGTCCCCCTCGAGACAAGTCCGTCACCTTCTGCACGCGCTGCAAACACACAGACAAAACCTCCAAAATATACTCCTCAGATATCGACGTCAGATATTACTCCGACCCCGGCCGCGATCACACCCCCAAACAAACTAAAAAGCCCCCCACTACAGCCTCTACAGACAGCGATCTAAGATACTACTCTGAACCGGACGCGAAAAACTACTTCGAAATCGACTATGAATTCCTCAAGGAGTTACGAAAGATAGCCCGCAATAACTGCCCGAAGTGCAAACGTAAGCGCTCGAAGAAAGCAAGCGAAACGGGGAAAAAACCACAACGTACTCGAGTAAAAGAGAACTTTGTATACTGCAACGGTAGATACCACAGTGATAAAGAACATTGCCAGCTGTGCTGTCGAGTCTGCAACAAGTCTACGGACACCCTCGATTCGCTAGACGAAGACCAATACTCCCTCGTCTCGCGCAGCTACAGTCAACCCTCAAAAGCTACCACCAGCTCCAACAAATCTACCGATTCAAGGTCGAAGTCATCCAAAAGCCCTAGAGAAAGAAAAAACTCCGTGCAATCGAATAAATCCGTCTCGTTCCTGGAATCGAGCAATGACGAGTCGATAAAAGACGAGCCGAATTACACGGCGAAAAGTTTCACGAACGATTTAAAGAAATTCTTACTGAAACCGTCGACGCCTAAACTGAGTTTACGAGACAAGTTCATGATCAGTTTGAAGCAAGAGTTCGATAGGAAAAAGTCGCCGAAACTCAAGGCTATAAAGGGGTTGTGGAAATCTTATTGATATGCTCTTTCTGTCTTTCTTTTATTTATCTTTTTGTGTATTTTTACTCAAATCGATTGTATAACTCGTGGACTTTTTGTCGAAATAGTTACGACTTGAGTCTAGTTCGGCAAACCATTGTATTTTTTTTTCTTTGCAGTCAAATCCAAAAGTTTATCTATACTGCCTTGACTCACCTTTATTGAGGTATGTAGAATTTTGTATATTATTGTTATTTATGTTTTCTAGGTGCTTTATTATACCCCATGATATTGTTTATATGAAATATTAACAACTTAAGTGTTCAGATGTGGTCTAAAGTCTACAAACAAAGGTTTAGGTGCTAATCGAGAGCATAAAATAATATACAAAACAACTTGTACTTATATACAATCTCTGCGTATATTATGTATACTACATGTTTTTGTAGTACAAAAGATAACGTAATGTTTGTGGTGAAAACACATTTTAAATATTTAATATGAAAAATAAAATACCTACATACAAATAAATAATATAAATAACAAGCAAACAACGATGATATCCAATGTAAGTTTTTCTATGCACCATTGCTACAAATTAGTATGAAATATATACATTTTTGAAGATAAATAAATATACAGTTTTAAAAGTATTTAAATGTCTAGATTTGGTCATGTTTAGGCTTAGACATTCTAAATTAAAGGTACCTAATGGTCTAAATTAGGTATAGGATGTTTTCGATAGTTGTTTAGACAAATATTACCATTTCTACTATTCATAAAAGAGTAAAATAAAAAAAAACAAGCAGATATAGGTGAGAAAAGAGTAGTTGCTATATAAGTGTTAATCTATCTAGCGCAAGGTACGATTTAATAGTATTTTGAAGTTATGACTAGAATATAGCAGTCTGTTAGAGATAAATAACTATATACTCTCATGATGTTTTGTTTGTAGATAAAAAATAGATGTTTTTAATAAAAAGTTATACTAATACGACTGTAGTGGAATATCGATTTTATAGTATGTATTTACAACTCATATGTAGGACCTTGAACCTTATGGACGAGTGTTAGAGTTCTTTAAGGGTCAGTTCACACCGAGACGCGACGCGGCGCGACGCTGCGCGCACATTTTTCATAGAGCGACTCAGAATATACTTTATTCACTACACGAAAAGATACACATTACATTGTGAGAATTCAGATTACGTTGCACCACGCAGCACTGCGCCTCGAGGTGCCTCGCGGCGTAGCGCGACGTATCGTGACGCAGCGGTGCATCGCCGGTACGCGCGGCGTGCAAGAGCGGTGCTGCGTCTCACGGTGCCGCGCGACGCCGCGCGACGCCGCGAGGCGCAGCCTGAGGCCGCTGTGGCGACTTCTCTACTATTTCCGTTCAGACTTCGTTTAGAATTGATGCAGTTCGGTCGAGTGCTCGATTGAAAATATAATGATAGACTGGGATCTTGTTATAATCGGACTTCTTGCAGAAGATGAAGAGGAAGAAGTTTACAAAAATAAAATTAAAAAGAAGACATCACACCGCCGCGCGGCGCCCGCGGCTAGTAGATACGTTCCGCTGCGCCTCGCGGCATCTCGCTGCGCAGCGAGGCGTCGTCCTGCTACGATTTTAAGATGCGCCTCGCGACGTCGCGATGCGTCTCGCGACGACGCGCGGCGTAGCGCGAAATCATTGGCCTCTTTGAGTATCGTCGCGTCGCGTCGCGTCGCGTCGCGTCTCGGTGTGAATTGACCCTAACTTTTAACAAGTTTTAAAAAGCATATTTTAGACGGAGACACCCCTTTAATTCATAACAATATGTTAACATAAATACATACAAACAGACATAGGGTGGCCTCATACCAGACCTCATAACGGGTAAAAAACGTTGCTAAACAATGTTTTTTCTCACTCTGACTTACCTATGTCAATAGAAGAATACACACGACTTTTAACTATTGCATAAAATTAAATGATAGGAGAGGTTTTTGGATAGCGATTATTCAAGAGAGATACTTGTAACATTTTGAATCTTGATATAATATCTAGTAAGACTGTAGTAAATCTAGTATACAATTTGGTAATGTCGATGGTTAAAACTAGCCGTCAATTGTATTTAATGAGTTATGTATAGATTCTATGATGTCTGTAGGACCATAGCTTCAACATCGGTTATTGGCGAGCGAGTAACAGATAATGGTGTAGATTTAGATGGCACAATATCTAACTTATTAGTCAAAAACAAAACGAAGACCGATGTTAGGGCTTCGGCATAAAAAAGAACGGTATCATTTTTAGAGCGATCAAATAAGTTCAGTCTAGTTTATGTGCCAATTGTCAGTTATCAGAATAAACGGCAACAACAAAACTCATTCAGCGCCCATGACAACGCAGGGCAGGGATATGGGTTAAAGCAATGTAGACTCTTTCATTAAACTACGATCAATACTTCTTCCACTATTAAGCTTGTATAAATCAGTAGACTAACGTGCCAAATGCAACCTATCGAGAGATTAACAGTTCCAGTTACAGTTACAATAATTAATATTTTTCTACAATTCATATATTTTGCGAAATAGCTTGTATTTATACTAAACTTGTTAGAGCTCTTTACTCTTTTACAATTAACAAATAAAATAACGATAGTGGGTAAGAAAACGTAGAACGTTATTACTAGTATTTTTGGCATCGTAGCCTTTGAGTAGATAGCATGGAATAGCTCTAATTTATTCATCTAAAACTAGCGGCCCGTCCCGGCTTCGCACGGGTGGAAATTTATTTATAAACATATAAATATAGCCAATGTTACTCAGGGATAATGTCCAGTAGTTTTTGAGTGTATTCGTTACAAATATACAAAAATACAAATCTTTCATCTTTTTTAATATTATTATTATATAATAGTGTAGAAAATTAGCCTATACCTCTAGACACCCACTAGCTTTAAAAGTAGTTCTCGCAATAGAAAATCTATTGTTTGGAAATGCGGTGACAGGGGGCTGGTTACAACAACGACACTTCTACGAAACAAGTATAAGTAAAATAAAAGTAGAGGTGAATCAAAAGGAAGATCTCATGATATTGAAATAATGAGGCTTTGCATGTAGGTTGTTCAGGATAAAAACAAATCTTGTTTAATATCTTTCATCGCAAAAGTACAGAATTCTTTTTGAAACGGTAAAAGCAAAGTAACATTGGATTACTCTGGCCTCGAGCGCAGAGTTGAGTCTACCAAAGTATCAGTTATTCTGTAGAAAATACGTCTTCTTACGCTACTTTGTCTGTAAAATTAGAACCTAAGCTTTTTATGCACATGTAGAAGAGTTAAAGTTTTTGTTTGATATGTTTTTTGTTTCGTGTTGATTTATATCATGTTAACAGACAACCCAGTTTTTTAATAAGTTCTTTTTAGCTTTCAATTAAAGTTTGATGACTAATTTTAAATAGCTGGTCTCTATGAATTCACTAGAAAAATAGTTACCAATACCTATTAATACGACAGAAATAGTTGCACAAACAAATTCAGTTCAATTATGATTAATGAAATCGATATTTAATAAGTTTTACAATTGAGAGTATAGTTTTAAGTTTAAAACTAATTTGATCTGATATTAAGTTTAAGTTGCAAATCGGTTGCTAATTATTTGATTACTATTATAAATACATATTGTAAAATAATTATTATAGATTTCCAAATGTATTTTAAAATTGACAATAATAAATATCAGTATTTAAATTATTAAACTTTACATGTGTATTATCAATTTCTTGTTTTGGAGATATATAATTTATATTATCTGTTGAAGTTTGACTTTCTGTATTTGTATTTGGTATTATTTTATTGTTTTGTTATTTTTAAGTGTCCAATTTAATATTATACGATTTTAGGTGATATGATAACGCCTAAATATTTCAACGAATTGTTGTTTACAATCTACAGAGGAGCAATATATAAATGAATATACGAGTATACCTAGTAACCGGTCTTTGATTTCACACCACTTGTCTATTTGAAATCCTTTTAATAAATATTGCTTACAATTATATCTGAAACTACGCCAAGCAAGTAAGTTTTAACTTTTAGTTATTTGTGTAGTGGTTTGTTTACAAACATTCTACATCAAGTTGGCTTCCTCGATACAGGCCCAGCCTAATGAAGAAGCCGACGAAAATCTCTGTTGATATTCGCTGAGCAAATCATGTACAAATTTACATTTATAGATTATCATGACATGTGTTTTAGATTAAGTCTATCTGTTCTTATTTGTATTATTTGCTGCAATAAATATTTTTTACCTTTACTTTTACCAAGTTAGGCTAGTATACCTATAGCTTTGATATGTGATAGATATGTTGTAAAAAATACATAGGTATGGTAATTAATGATTTAATCAAAAGTATGTACCTACCTACCTACTGAATCCGGCCAGATGCATTTAGGAGTCGTTCAAGTTCAGTGACATGGTTAATCTCACTGTGTTATACCTATGTATAGTAGATACCTGCATACTCGTTGGTTAATCTTAAGTGTACCTACCTACCTACCTAGTGAGGTTTCATGCACTTAACGTCGGCTGGCTTGGGGGAATCCATTAGTTTTAGTGTGGCGGTATTTAGCTCCACTGGTAAACAAGCAACTAGAATAACTCTCGGCTATTAGGTACTTAGCGAATCTCTACATATTTATTTATCTTAAGTTTTGTGATTGTAGAGATACCTACCCAAGGTTTCATAAGACATTCTTCGCGTTTCAGCTTTTAACGTAGGTAGGGGATAGTGGGGTAAGACCGGGACCCTAAGGAAAATAAAAAAGAAGTCTTAAGCTACACGAATCAACTTTATTTAGAAATGGGAACTTGGTTTATCTGTCACATAATTGAAATAGTTTTATAGCCTTATTACTGAATATAAATAGGTATCTAGGAACCAATTAGGAAAAAGTTTCATTTTTACGGTTTTGCCCCATGGGTGGTAGGTACATAATATCATACGAAAAAAATCGAATATTACCAGATACAATTTTTTTTTCTATCTTAATGTCGGCCTAAATATCCATGTAATCGAACAAATATAATATAATTTACTAACCTTGCAACGCCAACAAAAATAATTTACACTGAAAATCGACAATTATTACATCAAAACATCCAGAAAACAATAAATCCTATTTATTGCTCACTTTAGAGCATTCAGTCTAAGTTGCTCACAGAACGCAGTGGCCGCTTCAAACTTTTGTTGACAAACTGATCAGATTAACCAACATTACCTACCAAACAAAAACGCATGTAACATGAAAAAGTGGTTTATGAATACGGACCGGTCCTTGTTTTACCCCGATACCCGGTTTTGACTAATCTCCCCTACCTATATTTTCAACACAATACAAAATGTAAACTTTGCCTGCTTATTAGCTTCTCATTAGTCAAAAACTTGCGGATTCTAAAAGATCATCACTAAAACTGCATTATCGACACCAAAGTTGCTAGGCGCTCTATACTACGGCCAAACTGAATACCTACCTACACAATGTTGGTAAACGTTGCCCCATAGGTACTAAACCTAATAAAAACATTTTCTTTCGATTGATTTTTCACAGAAGTTGCTCTAGGTACTGCCTGCTCTTTCCTACAATTATTAAAGCTGACAATTACTAAGTATTGAAAGTCGATGCCAATAAGAGAATTTCGGATTTTTATGTTGCTTACAAACATCGAGAATGGCTCGAATATAAATTACAACATCAAAATCATGCTATTTTTGCCGCCAAGCAGCATTGCTGTTTCAGTTTAACACTTACATGAGGAACATCCGTCTACAGCACCACGCCCACACATGGCGACCACAAGCCTGGGCCACAATACATAAATCCTGGGCAATGAAAGCGTTAAAGGGTTACCTATAGTTACCGGTGCAAAAACAGGCACATCTTTGTTCCAAAGGTAGACCTAGTCACTTACCTACCCATCCACTTTCGCTTCCGTGCCTACCTCAATACCATAATTTTACGGTGTTTTTATGGTATAGTCTTAAATGTGGGCTGTTTACCGCGAGTAAGGTAAACTACTTTATCTGAGACTTTTACAGTGATTAGCTTATAAGCTCCACTCGCGGATGTACTGTACCTACCTACTCTTAGGTGTTTAATAGGTGTGTTCTACAAATCTGGTTTCTAGGTTCATCTTGTAAGGCGTTAGACAGCTTTTTACGGTGTTCTCTAGGAGATAGCCAAGACTTGTGCTTTTTAAGGGACACGGATGTTGGTCCTTGGCCCATGCAGATGCAGACCTTGACATTCAAAAAAAGAAATCAAAATCAAAAACTCTATATTGCCATAAATACAATAAATGTACACTTAGAAAAGGTCAAAATATAAAACTAATCACTGACACGGAAATAAAGTGATATTTTTTGATTTCTGTCGCTTCGGTATGTAGACTAAAGTAAAGAAGCGACGAAGAAACCTTTAGCCTGTTAGTTGTTATTTTTCGAGTTGGAGCAAAACCCGTCCCAAGCTTTTTTTATCATCTAGATAATCTGATATTTTATAGTAAGCCTTTTTGCACAGCAAGGTTTTGACAATTTGTTTGAATTTATTTACTGATAATTTTTGCAACTCACTAGGAGTTTTGTTGTAGAAGCGTAGGTATACATTGCCCTCTAAAAGATACATTTATTTTGTGTAGCCTAGTTGTGGGCACAGCGAGTTTATGTTTATTTCTGGTATTAAAATTATGTTTATCGCTATTTTTAGGGAACCGATTTATATTTTTATGAGTGTACAATAAGTTTTCATAAATATATTGACATGGTACTGTCATTGTGTTTATTTCTTTGAATTTATCACGTAGAGATTCTCTAGGACCCATGTTATAGATAGCCCGAACAGCCCTCTTCTGCAGCACAAATACGGTGTTAATATCTGCAGCGTTCCCCCACAGCAGTATACCATAACTCCATAAGACATAATACATTCATAATTTTCAAAGGAATCCTACATGTACACAAAACCTATAGGGTACTTCCCGTAGACCTAGAATCATGAAATTTGGTGAGCAGCAAGGTCTTATAAGACAAGTAAAGGGAAAAATCTGAAAACCATAAATTTGTAATTGAATCACTAAAAAAATTGGTTGTCTGTAAAGTCGGTTTACTGACGATAGTTGAACGTGACAACGCAGACGCATCGCTCACTCAAGTAGGAGAGAGAGAGACGGATGTCGAGCGCTCTCGCTTGCACTTCAAGCCTTACATGGAACGCCTCAGAGCGAAGTAACGCCGCATGACGTCATGTTGAGGTAACGCCGCATGACGTCATGTTTTTTCGTGCGTGCAGCCGGCTCTATCGAATTATAAGACGTTGTCACGTCAAAAAATACTTTTAATATTCGTCATGGACCAAAACCTATTATAGTACTTCCCGTAGACCTAGAATTATGAAATTTGGCAAGAAGCATGGCCTTATAGCACAAGTGAAGGAAAAAATCCTAAAACAGTAAATTTTTAGTTTACTCACAAAAAAATACTTTTGATTCTCGCCATGGACCAAAACCTATAGGGTACTTCCCGTTGATCAAGAATCATAAAATTTAGTAAGAAGCAATGTCTTTACCTACCTTAGTACTTACCTACCTATCTACTAATAATTTACGTGGGAAGCCCTAGCGGGAATGGCGGGATGAGCTAGGTACCTACCTTAATGGACCCTACCTACACCCTACTGAAAAGACCGGAGATGGCGGGATGAGCTACCTGCCTTAATAAACCCTACTGAAAAAGACCGAAGATGGCGGGATGAGCTACTTACCTTAGTGGACCCTACTGAAAAAGACCGGAGATGGCGGGATGAGCTACCTGCCTTAATAAACCCTACTGAAAAAGACCGGAGATGGTGGGATGAGCTACTTATCTTAGTGGACCCTACTGAAAAAGACCGGAGATGGCGGGATGAGCTACCTACATTAATGGACCCTACTGAAAAAGACCGGAGATGGCGGGATGAGCTACGTACCTTAGTGGACCCTACTGCAAAAGACCGAATATTATGGAAGAAGCGAAGTGGATGGCCTCTGAGGCTCTGAAAGACCTTTGGGTCTTCCATTCCACTTTTGTCCTGCATGCAGTTGGATGCCAGACTCCCGGCTAATAGTACCTAGTAGTGGTAGTGGGTACCTAATAATAATAATAATAATACTACCTACCTACTAATATTTTTCAAAGACGAGCCATGTTATCATGGAAATTATTTTGAAGCCAAACAAGATTTAATTTTGTAGAACTTACTTATTAGAGAAAGTGCAACTATCGGGCACGCAAAAAAGAATACCCACGAAAGTGAAGTGAACTACAATCATCCCATCTGTAAAATGTTGTTTTGTTTTGTATTTTTTGCGCGTTTAAGTTGGAGCGCGCGTATTGCGCATGCCCAGTCGATTACAGACGCCAACCAACATGGCCGTGAAAAGGCGGGAACGTGAAAATCGCAACAAATAAACAAAATAATTTAAAAATTTATGTTAATACCAAAGATAATTGCTCAATTACAATAATGAAAAATGCGTGGAAATTTGATTTTTTTAATGATATTATTTTGGTTCTGTGATGGTGCTAGTGTGAGTGACAGGAACCGGATACAGGAATACAGGAATGACACTCGGATCGGAAAAGGATTCTTCTTACGAGGTAAGTGCTCATTAGAACAATCTTTGCTAGGTAGGTAGGTTCTTACTTACCTACGCATAATAAATAAAAAAAAAACAAATAAAAACTTTACTTACCTACCTAGGTACCTACTTATTTTGGATCATAGATCCATTATAAAGAGAAGCTCTAATTAATTACATAGGTAGGTACTTACCTAATAAGTCTTCCTAGATAGGCCTGCCGAAACGAGATAACTATGAAATTGAGGGCAGATTCCCTATGAAATTAAGGGTACTTACTTAAGAAGTAATTTGTCAATAAACATAAAAATGGTAACTAAACCTCCAATTGGAATCACCTGTAGAAAAGAAACCGCTTGTATAAAAGGATTCTTCATAATAGGTAGGTACCTACTTAATACATGCGGTATGTAGGTAGGTAGGTACCTATCTATATAATGTGACCTCATTTGAACGTTTGAAATTCAAACGTTCAAATGAGGTCACATTATATAGATATTAATTCAAACTTTGAATTAAATTAATAGGCTTAACCGCTAACCTAGCGACCCTAGTTTATAGGCGAATAGCTCGAAAGACTGGAATGTTAGTGCCGATTCCGCCTGCTCTATCAAGGTTAACATTTTTAAACCCTCTTGCAATGAAATGAGAACAGGTACTTAGTACCTTGTTGCCGTCGCGTCGTGTCCGTCAAGTTAGCAGCCCCGCCATGGAATTTGGTGGTTTCAACTATGCCAATAAATGTGTCCTGAAATAGTGCCCCCGATGCCCTGAGTAAAATAAATAGTGCCCCAGTACTTTAGGAGATATTTAGGTATTTCACTGTGGCTGCTATCTTGACGTCAAGCTGGCAGCCCCGCTGATTTCTACGAATCTATAGCGAGATATGAATCCTGAACTATGCCAATTAACTGTGCCTTAAGGTATCTAGTTCTCCTACAAAGATCATAAATAGACCTCCTGCGGTTTAAGAGATATTTGACTCTGAACATCTACATCCATTACATAAAGTACACTGTACTTAGTAAAGACGAGTATAGATGCGAATTGTTCCTCGCATGTCGATTCCCGTAATGTTGATTCTTGTAAAGGCGACCGCGCCTGCCCTTCACGACGATCTCGCTTTTTTCGCGGTGTACAGTCGGTTGCGGCGCCGGCGTAGAGAAAATAAAAAAAACTTTATAGGGCTGATAAATCCATAGACCTATGTTTTTAAAATATTAAATGGAATAAATAAGATCTCGTGGTAGACTTTCAGGTCGATCGAAGGTCGAGCGGTCGCAGGCTCTGAGCCTAAGAGCAGGGTTATAAGGTTGGCACCCTATTATTAGATTATTAGAGTTTGTAGTAGCCGATTTTTTATGATATTTTTTTTTGCTTCTTTATCAAAAAAACTGAATAAATGGGTACATTTGATTAGGTGATGAAAGATTTTTTTGTCAATATTCTGGTTTTCCCTTCTTCCTAATATATTGTAAATTGTGTAATAATAAACTAGTAGTTCTACGAACAGTACCTACTAATAAAAACTTCTCTTCTGTCAAAAACGTCTAATAAAATCTAATTGATGAAAAAAGATACTACTTACCTATTTCAGCCTGATCGGTTCAGTCGTTTTGGCGTGAAGAGGTAACAAACATCCGTCACTTTCGCATTTATAATATTAGTGGGATAGTGTGATTTCTTTCATCTAAAACTTTATCCTAGGACAGTAGGTAGGTAGGTAAAACCACGTTCACCTGCTATTCCAAAGCACGTAAAACTGCATAAAGCCCGCGGCCACAATAAGCGCAGCGATGATAACCGCAACCACCCAACATGCTGTAAAACCATTGTAAAACTGTGATTTATTCGTACGCTGATTCCGTTCGATACGGCGCGGCGCGGCGATACGACAGTTCATTCTCATACAAAGCTTGTAGTTTACTTACAGCCATCAGTGGTTTTGCATTTTAGCTGAGACAAAATAAGTCCTTTTGTAATATTTTGAGCAGATGATTTCGTATTAGAAGTTTGAGGAATAAGTGGGCCAAAGGATTATCATGTTTTTTTCATAGTCACCTTCGGCCCTTGTCTACATAGGTACAAAACTCTCAATGTTTGTGCCATTCTCCTCGGTCCTGCGCTAGCGCTAGTCTGAAGCAGAAAGATGAAGAAGAACATGATGCCATCCCATGATCTTAAGGTCCTTTTACTTTCAGGGATTATTATTGTCCATCAGATTACCAACACATTTCCACTTTCCAAACTTTTGAATGATATCAATAGTCGGGAAGGGAAGGTACCCAAATTAAGCAAGCTTAGGTATTCTGTGCTTCTATTACACTCAACCATGATCACCTGGTACACCAAGGCTCACTAGTCGGCCCCGTTTGATACAATGGTCACGTCTATGACCACACTATTACCTTCGTCTCACCGCGAACTAACAAGAAAACTTTCAAGGAAAATGTACCGTCTCACTGCATATAATTTGCGAAACTCACCGTGCAGGTATGTGCCTCGGGCCATCCTGCCCACGTACCGGTAGGAACCGCATTTTGTTCAAAACGGGTTTGTCATCATCACCCTTAGATTTCTCTGATCCCTTGACCTTGGTGTGTCCTTATTTTTTGTGCTCTCCTGCGTCGTTCTCGCTTTAATGAAATCGTGACTCTCCTGATGAAGCGTTTTCACGACTTCTGTCTTTATCGACTTTTGCCTTCCTGGCACTTGTTTTCTTATTCATCACCATTATCATTATGTCAGACCCCCATACGACGCGACAATGCATCCATTGACTCTCGGTTTTGTTATTGTTTGTGATTAGCCCACTAATGGCCCACCATGTTTAATTGAAGCAATAATATCTTGCACCAAAGACATCATCAAATATCATCGAATATTTTTGATGATGTCTTTGGTGCTTCTCTGTATTTCCGAACATGCTGAATTTCGAGTTCGCAATTTTTTTAGATCGATTGGATTGGAGATGACTTTGTAAACGGGATAGAGAATTTCACGACGTTTATATCATTGGAGTGCTTACCCGTTCGACCCAAGATTTTTCTACCCAATAGGTATTTTGCTCCGTTCAACCCAAAACATTTAATTTTAGTTCCCCTTTCTACCCACACCTACTTATTCCAAATTTCTATTGTTTAAATTCAAATAATTGACACAGTGAAACACTGAAGTAGTAGGGTTAGTAGACAAAAAACAAGTAGATACTTATTATAAATATTTTTATTAATTAAAATCAGTCTTGTGCAGCTAACAACAGTCAGTAAATATTTGTCTACTAGTCTAATAATAACACAAATCAACCTAAAGGATCAAACATAATCAAATAATAATATTATAAAAAAATAACACAACTGTGTTTAGATTCAGGTTTGATAGTTAAATACAGTGAAACCTGGTTAAGTGAGACATCAAGGGACCTGCAATGTCGTTTCACTTATAGAGGTATTCCACTTACCCAGTGTCTCAGATATACAGGTATAAATAAATATCTGTCTCATTTACAGAGGGTTCCATTAATAGAGGTGAGAATACATGTTATTTCAGTTATACAGGTGTGATCATTAAAAAAAAAATAACGTGTTATGTATGTAGTTTTAGTTTTAATAAAAAAGTGTAGTATGAGTTTTAATAAAAAAAATTAGTACTTAAAGGTAATCATACAAATGTAATCAACAAAAATATTCAAGCACGTTTTTACACGTAATATGTACGAATATGGAAACAGAATGTATCAATTATAAAAATCTGTCATTTTAGTTTGTCGTTTGGAAGTATCAGCCGTCAAATGTTTTTCGATGTTATAAATTTTATCAAATAAGCTTTGGCATTTTTCAAATAAACATCTGTATGATAGTAAAGCGAAACTAAAACTGAAGGTAATTGAAGCTCAAAATTACTTACGTACTTGGAATTACGTGTGGAATTTGTGGGTAGAATAAGAATGAGTAAACAAACAATGTTATCTCAGTTACAGAGGTTTATGCATATAAAATTTACTCGCTGTCTCAGTTATAGAGGTAACTATGATGATAAATCGAAAGAACAAATCCCAGATATAGAGGCTTACCTCGTCCCACTAACAGAGGTAATTCAGTGCCAAAGTGTTGGGACCTGCATGAGTTCCAGTTATGGAGGTTTCTCACTTATCCAGGTCCCACTTAACCAAGTTTCACTGTATATAGTTTAAATTCTAAGTTTTCTAGGAACACAAAACCACTCATGCAAAATCATTTTTTTTTTAGATCAAATAATTATACGTAAACAGGTAGGTACATATTTTTGATACAATAAAATACACATTAAATTTAAATAACAATGCAAAATAAACTATATTATACCTATCGATGGTAATGTTTAGCAGAGGGTGGCAGAGGTAAAACATTATTTTTGTCAGTCAAATATTTGTCTACTAGTCTAAACACAAATCAACCTTTAAAGCAACACACATAATCAAACAAACATAATCAAATAATAATATTATAAAAATAACACAACAGCTTTTAGATTCAGGTTTGATAGTTAAATATAAAGTTTAAATAAACATTTCTAAAGTTTTCGAAGAACACAAAACCAAACATGCAAAATCATATTTTTTTTTAAGATTAGTTAATTACTTAAACTTAAACAGGTACCTAGGTATATAATTTTGATACAATAAAATATACATTAAATTTAAATAACAACGCAAAATAAACTATATTATGCCTAACGTTTTTGTTATTATAGTGCGTAAGCCTCGCACTCTGGATAATTTCTAATTTCTAAGAAATCATATCATCATAATTATTATGCCTATCGATGGTAACGTTTAGCAGAGGTAAAACATTATTACACAAAACCAGTCATGCTAAATCACATTTTTTTTTAGATCAAATATTTAAAACTTAGACAGGTACATATTTTTTAATACAATAAAATATGCATTGAATTTAAATAACAATGCAAATTAAACTAATTATTAAGCCTATCGATGGTAACGCGCAGAGGTAAAAAATATTCTTGATTAACATAAATAAAATATCATCTTAATTATTTAACACCGGCCCCGTACACATTTAAAAAACAAAAGTCGTCAGCTTTTCTAAGCAATGTCCCACTGAAATTTTTCGTGTCGCCAAGTCATTAAGAATACTTCGTATTCTCTCATCTTTTTCATTAAGCGTCTTGACGTCGATGGCCCTTGACAAAACTGACTGTACCGTACGATTTGAAACTGAGCATCGCATTTTAGTATGTATAAAAACTTTAAAAAGTTTTCCGGTTTTCGGGAAATTTTTCTGTTTATTGAAGCATGCCAGCTCTCAACAGAGTTTGTAGTTCGGTGTCTTTGCCCCGAGACATTCCATAGACTCGGTGGAAACCTTCCACCCTCCATCCATGTGTTCACATAATAGTCGTTGAACTTTTCCATATTGCCAGAATTATCACAGTCTTCCATAATATACAGAAAAGCATCGTCTAATACATCTTGTGGGACTAACGGCAACGTCATGCATAGAGCAAGATGCTTGCGATCAGTTTTCTTTTTGTCGAGTTTAAATTTTTTCCCTTTTTTCCAAATAGCTTGCGTATAATGAAAGTAACAGGTATTTACTTTGGTATTGGGTACAACATTCTTTGCGGCTTTTATAGTTGCGCTTTCGCAGTCAACAACTAAAACATCAGGCTTCCATGTAGGTATCTGGGATTGGATCAATCTAAATAATAATTCGTACGTGCACGTTTGTTTGTCTTTAAGCAAGGCGTAAATCAAAGGAACGACACCTGTAGATGTGTCAGTGCTGTTCACATCACCGTGTATCGAATACATTTGATAGAACGGTTTTACACAGCATTTGAAAGTGCCATCGCCAAAGAAGGTTTTTATCGTACCCATCATTTCACGAGCTTCTTTGGATGCAAATATTATTATCCTATTATCATTATCTTGATAGTCGCACAGTATGAAATCTTCATAGTCTTTTGGGATTTCGACTTCTTCAAGATTACAAAAATTTGTTTTCATGACTCCTTGACTTTTGTTGCGAGCATTGTATAATTTGTGTTTTTTGTTTTCAAATGACGGTATGTTTGTGACTAAATTCAGTCCCTTTGTATGAAGGGTCTGAACGGTTTCTTTATATAACTGTGTAATCGGGATCCCTGTTGGTGTTTTCGCTTTGCTCACGGATTTGTCTATTTCAATTAACACTTGAGTATCTGCTTCATTGACTCGCTCGCAAACGTGAACAGTTTCTTTGATAACACTTGTTTGGTGTACATTTAAATGCACACAACCAAAACACCTGGGTGCTTGTACACACCGCCACACTGTATCTCCAATTCTCCACTACTGTTTGCTCTTTTTTTATAAAATTTATATCCATTGTGCACTAAAATTTGTCCGCCACGCTTTGACTGTATAAAATTCAAATTGTTCTCACTATTAGAATTTGGAGTCGCTTCGTTTTCCGCCATATTTAATGTAAACCTTTAGGTTAGTAGGTCTAGGAACTACTGACAGGAGTGACAGGTAAGATAAAAAGAGTAAAAAGAGACGTGATGATGAAAAGAAAAGGATAGGCATAAACTTACCCCAATAGATAAGAAAAACAATGGTAGTCCTTACCGCTGTTGATTGGACGCCTACTTACATAGTTCTAGGAATTGCACGTGCATTCATTTGAAGAGAGCATAAGCTGATGCAAAATATTATTACCTCCATATTGAAGGTACAAAATTTGGAGCCACTGTGAGTAATAATTTCATTTAGTTCGATTTTTATAAATATTACGGTGTCTGTACTGTTTAGAATACACTGTGACTTAGATTTTTGCATTGGGTAGAACGGAGCATATCGCACCCTCGGTAGAACAAGGGCATAATTGCCATATTCGTGATTTTACAGGAGAGACATTTTAAGATTTTTTTGTGTCGCGAGTCAATTTATCTTCTTCTTATATTGACCTTGAGGTAATTTCTTTAGTGTGAAATGTACCTTTTAGTTTTGTGAATAATAGCATGATCTTTATAGTACTTAAATATTTATCGTTTTAATTATTTTCATATAAATATAAAAACTTACCTACACATAAGCCTTTGTTCCGCCAAAATTCTTCAAAAAATGTAATTATGACCGTATTTACTTTTATTTTTGAGGGATATTTTAAATAAAAATAACAATAATTCTTACAAAAATTGTTAAACTATTAGTTTTAATTGGAACCCACAGGCACAATAACACTTAGTAGGAAGACTTCAAAAAATATTTCAATAAAACAATGAAGTATGGCCAACAACATTACATTTCAAAGTCTTTGTTCCTAACTAATTGCAGTCGTTGCAATCAATTAATCAATTATATATTTCAAGATAATCAATACTATTAAAGTTATATAAAATATAGAGGCGAAAGCAAGACTATACGTATTTTTCACTGAGGTTTTATGGCAATTGAACGTATCTGAGTGGAAAATTCTAAAAAACAAAAATTTCTCGCAATCATTAACATCTCTGAATGTGGCTGTAAATAATGTACCTATTTATTCGAATAGTGAGATCGTTCTTTGAATAATCAATCATCTTGAGCAAAATTAAAAATAAAAGTTTCAAAAATCTAAGTTATATACGGTACCCAAGTACCTTACTGTACCTACTCATTCAAATAGTGAAATCGTTCCGTATTTATTAAACTAGTTAGCAATTAACGTTTGTCATCGAATCATAATTAAAGTAATCCATTATAATACTGTTCATAAAATTTCGGACCAATGTTTGAGGCAATTAACTGCCGAATGTCATCTTTCTTCCGATTTTTTTCACATTTTGGACATACAAAGGCACAACACTGTTCGAACGACTTTGTACCTCCAAATTATTTTCTAAGAAATGGGCGTACGTAAAGAAAGTGAGACTTTGTTCCTCCAAAAATCTGAAATCAAAAGGGCATATTTACCTTAACGACTTATACGCTCCAGCTGACAACCACTCCGCTTGTCAGCTGCGCCGCACCTGACCAATAGGACTTTGTCGCGCCAATACGTTTGAAAAAACGCTTCAATGTGACAAAGGCACTGTCGCCCTCTGGCGAAATTAGATGGAATTGAACGAGTGTCTTTGTTCCTCCGGGTAAAAACACGTTTTTAAAGCACTTTGGCATACTCAAGTCATTTTTCAAAAATTAGGTAGTTGTGCCCTTGTTCTACCGAAGGTGCGATATGTTTTGGGTTGAACGGGGAAAAATAATATTGGGTTGAAAAATTGTGGGTTGAACGGGGAAGCACTCTATCATTGATATAAACGTTCCTTGATTTATTTAAAGCTTCTCGCACTAACCCGAGGGGAGTCAGACTAGCCCTATTTAACAGGTTTACAATCCTAGCCGTCTTGTTAGTGTCATGCATGATGTAACCATCAAATCTACATGCTAATAATGATCTCTGTAAAGCTTTTTGTCACCAATGCTCAATGAAGTCAAAACTACAGGTTTTGATTTCGTTAGTAAGTATGCTCTGTCACTTTCAATTTAGTTTGGGTAGGTACCTAATAAAGTTAAACCAGGTAAGTAGGTACCTACCTCTGCCCTACTTGGAATGTCTTGTTTTTGTTTACCATTATACGTGGGTACCTAAGTATGTCTAACCAGTTTCCTATGTAAATGCGTCGTAATGGGACAAGAAGCAAGATAAACATGCCAGACGGGAGGAAAAGTGTGTGAGCAAGCCAATATTTGCTTAGTCAGGAAGTAAATAAATCTGTCTTAAGTGGATTACCCGAGGGCTGCTTATTAAAGAACGATATTGTTTAGTTTACCTCTTGGTTTGGCTACGGGCCAAAATGGACACCATTCTGTAAACGAGTCGTTTAACTTCACATTTAAGATGTTCGGTCTCTGTAGAGTAGTCATTACAGAAAGTAGAGACCATCTGTGGTAAAAGTAGAATTTAATAAAATTATGCAGTGTTTTACTTTGCGAGTAGGGCCAATTTGCAGTGAGGTGGAGGAAAAATATGAAAAAAAATTCAGGACAAATAATTAAATTGAAAAACCCACAGAAATCTAGACCAAGTTTTATCAATTACAAACCAAAAACCAAGAGCCAATATAGGAAAGTATTCTATAATGTAGGAGGTCCTCCTAGTAGGGACAATTTTATTCAACTAACAGTAGAAAAAGTGGAGATGATTTTATTTTAATATATTAAAAATATATAACTGCACTTCGTACACAAGCTTCGTCACTCTGTCTCTACTAACAGAAAATCTGTGTTCCTAGTGCCTGGCTGGAAAGCCAGTTAGTTTTAATAAGATAGAAAACTAACCACACGAACTGTAATTGACGTCTGGCTTGTCCAACACAGTTTTAATCCGACAATTTGACCAGTGTTAGTTGGTCTCTCTAGCCACTTGCTAAGCCGTTCGAGACAAAACCGTTTTTCTCTTTTTACCTAACATCTAAGAGGTACTTATGCCTCTACCTACGTACGTACATTCTTTTGGAGATACTTATCATGGAAGACACCCTCATACTCAAACGCAATTTGGTAACGAAATTTTGTCCGATTGTCATTCAAAACTGTCAAAAAATCGCGACTTGAGGTTGCGTTAGCGTTGAGGGGGATTGCTTTACCTTTACCTTATACCTTTTCGTCGTCCCTCTGTGGTAGGTGTGTAAAAGAAGTGCTATACAAATTGGCACTGAGAGATTTGTCATAACGGCTTTGCAACTCCCCACAAACCAGGAAAACCACCTAAAGTCCAAGCACAGACCAGCCTAATTAAGAAGTTAATTCTGTTACTGTTAGTAATTAATTTGATGCCCTCAAGCAGCCGTCGATCGAATGGTCGAAACCTTCCTAAAAAATCGTGTCAAACTGTCTGACCGTCTTACCTTTTTGCAGCGCGACTGAGAGTGAATTAGAGGTGAAGTGGTTTTGTTTTTGTTCTGTTTTTGTCCATTTGCCACACTTTCGTGTTGTGTTAAATTGTGGTGTCTAGGTGGCCGAAAAAGTTATTATTCGCGAGTATAGCATCGCGAATAATATCAATCTGTGTTATATCTACAGTCAATAGCAAATACCGCTGTACATTGTCAATTTTCAAAAATGGTTAGGTACTAAACAGGTAGGTGCGTCTCGTGACGTGCACCTACCGGCCAGAGTACCTACCTGCAGCCAAAACCGATTTTGGACGTTTGTGTAAGAACCCAATAGGTAATAGGCCTTTGCACCTGGGACAGATGGAGATGATATAAACAGCATCGCGACGGCAATTGCTTTCGTGATTGTACAGACCGAATCTGTAAGCCTCAAATGTGATAAAACCTTCTCACAGCATGCAACAGCGAAAGCTGTAAAAGGATGGGCTCCGCTAGTAAATTATGCACGCGACGCGCGACGCGGTGCATTTACGATGCAATGCAACCTTTCCTTGTCGATGAGCATGCACTAATGCCGGCTCTACACAGCGCGAAACTTCTTAATGTCTCATTTAGGGATCTATCTCTTTCATAAGGAAGCGCCATCTGGTGTAATAAAAAAATTGCTCCGCAAATACTTGCTAGTGGAAAACCTGCGCTATCGAGTAGATTCCTAAACCTGTTGGTTTAGGACACACGGTTTAAGCCACATTTTATCTTCCTTCCTCTATGAAGGCTTTTAAAGCACCTGCCATTATGACGCGTAGAAACGTTTTATTTTACCAAAGGCTTGGCTCACCTTGACCTTAGCGGTTATCGTACTGTGGATCAGAGCCGGTGCCGGTCGCAATCGAGTTTGGAGACACATTTACGTTGAAATAACTCGAAAATTCCGTTTGAAACGACACTACAGGCGTGTTAAAGTGTAAAAACAGTTTCAATGTCAAGAAGATTTGTGTTACGAAGATCTTAGGATATTTTTCTTTAAAAACTTAGGATTAATAGCTTAACATGGGTAGGTTATCTAACCAAACTAACTCTCTTTGAAAATATTGCTGTAAGCCCGAATCGCGGTTAAGATCTCGATTTAAAGAGTAGACCAGGTATTCAACCAGCAAACGCAGTGTTATTTCTCTGACCTGAGTGATACTGATACGATCTGTTTACGTCCGATTTTAAACGTTAGGTACCTACGTGTAGCGCCATCCTAAGGTATTAAACCTCAGCTCGTATTCAGGTTTGAGGGCCATCCCAACAAGGACATCACAAACTGATAAAAACACCGAAGTTTACTCGTAAGAACGTAACATTAATTCCCACCTGACAAATAAATAATAAGTTGCTACCCACACGCGGTCATCGTGGACTTTCCTGTTATTTTTGTGGAATAAGTGAAAACGAAGAGTAATGCTGGTACAGTCAGTGAAACTTGTCCAATTCAAAATGTCTTTACTAAAAAGTAATAATAATAAAGCTGGATAATTCACAACGCGTCATCTAGCCCAAAGTAGGTAAGCAGCGTCTTAGTCAAATTTTCCGCAAAGCGGTAAGCAAAGCTTGTGTTCTGGGTAGGTACTAGATAACTGATCTGATATTTCTGTGTACCTAATGTGTATTATGTATACATTACACAGAAATGTTATATGGCACATTATACACAAAAGAATGTTTCTCTCTTTTTGTATTTTTTGTAAAACCCAGAACATCCGGAACAAAATCATAAACACATTTGTCCCGATGCAGGAATCGAAACAACAATGCGTCCCGGTCAGGTCGCCCTTATAACAAAAAAAATTAAATTGATTTTAAAATTTTTGTGCTCTTAGTTTACCTACTCATTTGATTATCTGGGAAATCAACTTACCCACATAACATAAATAATTTATGGTATAAGGTAGTCTCATTTTGTTTTCAAATCATAGTTTTTAGTACTTTACCTGATTCCTATCTGAATTTATGAAAGTGTAGAGAATATAGTGAGCTTACCTAACATGCTCGTCCTCAATGCTCAAGGGTATCTTATATCTAAGTTTGCCAGTTTTACATGAAGCTGACTGTACCTGTATTTATGTAAAATTATAATGTTTGCTGTTCCCGTGATTAATCTCATAAGTTCAGAGTCAGAGGTATCATCATCAAACACAGGTAATTGCGACAATTTTCCTTTACATCGCGTGACCTACGAAATAAACCTTTCTTTACAACTGGTTGTTACCTTCTTATACTACTTATGTTCCTACTATAACATGTATAATCGTAAACATAGCTTAGTATAGTTGTTTTGTTTGGTGTTCTTTTATCTTGTATTTTGCTTACAAAATACTACTTAATATCAGGTACTACTACTTAATAATAATAGGTACTTATACCTAGTTATAACTTAATTTTGGACGCCTTGACGAGGCAGAATGTATAGGACCTAAGCTTTAATCATAAGACCTTCTGTACACCTACATTCCTGCAAAATAAACGATTATGATTATGATGTACTAGGACAAATTAAAATGTGTTCGTTGGGCTCGCCGGCTATGTATAGGAGGAAGAGGGGACGCCAGTCGGGCCGCGGATGTTTAAATGTTCCCGTGGTTCGGCGAAAACGGCGAAAGAGGGACACCGGAGAGGAATAAAAAGGTACTATAAGCATTACTCATTCATCGATAGAAAGATCTCTATGATACCTAACAATATGGGTAAAATCTTGCAATAAACTTAGGTACCAGTAAATTACAATAGTGAATTAAATTACTATTTGTTAGCAGTTCGTCCAAAACGCAAGTCGTCCAATTACAATTTAAACGCGTTTTGTCAGTTTTACAGCTAGCTATCCTATTATTTCCGATTCCGATTATTTTGCTCAAGTATTTTACAGGAAACTTGGACTGTGTAAATCTCATTTGAAATGGTAAGCTGAAGAGTTGATAATCCTTATAAATGAAGCATTATAATTTTGAAGATAAAGATGTCTCCTAAAGCTTTGACTACGGACATAATAAACGCGAATAAACCAAAATAAACTTATAATTATTCAGTGCAACGAATTGTAGGACGTCCTCCAGCCAGGTGGGATAACGACCTGTGAAATCCTGCAGGCAGATGCTGGATGCATCCTGTATTATGTCCGCTAATCATCATCATCATCAACCTATATTAGTCCACAGCTGGACATAGGTCTCCCCTAATGAGCGCCATAGCGCCCTGTCTTCAGTTTGCCGCATCTAGAATCTGCCTGCTGTCTTTCGCAGATCGTCACCCCCTGGTAGGAGGGCGTCCTACACTACGTTTCCCGAGTCGCGGTGTCCACTCAAGAACACGTTTACCCCAGCGGTGGTCGGTTCTTCGCGAGATATGGCCTGCCCACTGCCACTTCAGCTGTCCGCTAATATAACTATTAATTATAATATAATAAGAACATTGAAGATTTAAAATCGCACAAGGAGTAATATTATTATTCCTTGAGCGATTTTAAATCTTAATAGTGTAAACCTTTTCCCAACAATATTGTGTACGTAACTATCGTTGAAAAATCGTGCATTTGGTCGATAGGTAGAGCAGAGCACGTAGAGCACGAGCTGGCTATTTGTCGTCGTTTGGTTCCTGCATGTGCATTGCATTTATTGGACAGACGGACAGACGTCTCGTGACGTGAGATGTTTAGATTAGTGTAATTCTTGTATGTTTGTGTGTGTGCAAATAAGGTTTAAAAAAACCTGTAGTGATATTCTTTTCTCAACGAATAAATGATAATGATAATGTCTAGCTTACCTACCCCATGGGCTTGTGGTTTATTTCTTATTTAACAATAAAAACAGTAAAGAGAAAAACAATAAGTAACGGCCCTTCATTTCGTGTTTGATAAAATTTTACTTCTAGTATAAAATTTTACTCGTTTAACGTGCGTATTTTGAAAGCCTAAATAAATAAAGGTATTGACTTCTGACTTCTACTAAAAAATAAGAGTTCTAGGTTAGGAAAATAGATCGAAGTATTATAATATTAATGCCCATAATCTCCACGCTGGGCATGCGGGGCGGGGATCGCAGTTCGGTGGTAGAATTGTTCTGCAGGGGGAGCTGCTGCCCGCCCCCGATGGATCTCCCTTAGTCGCCTCTTACGACACCCGCGGGAAGAGTTGGGGTAGTGCAAATTCTAAGCCGGGACCACACAGCCTATAATTATGTACCATTAGCTTCTAATTTTATTTTTCCTTTTCCACTGCTAGGCAAAAGTCTCCCCGTCTCTTTTCACTTCTTGCGTTCGCCAGCTGCTGGAACCTGAAAGACACCGGTCTCACCGCGCCAGCGCGTCTCTTCGACCTGCCTTGGCATCGCCACCGCCATCTCTAATGAACCTAAATATCTTCCTGCATAAAACTCATTCCTTCTTTATTAAATAAATGGGTAAGTTTACTAAAAATCTAATAACATAGACATACACAATAGACGTAAATCTA
Organism: Eupithecia subfuscata; assembly: GCA_963564075.1. NCBI lineage: Eukaryota > Metazoa > Arthropoda > Insecta > Lepidoptera > Geometridae > Eupithecia > Eupithecia subfuscata. The sequence continues at coordinate 14,470,814 of OY751115.1, read as the reverse complement.
GGCGGTACAATATACTTACCACCTTGTAGGTACGCTTTCGTTACGAGCAGTAAAACTGAGATATCATCGAAATTAACAAAGTAATGCTCACTCATATTGCATTAAGATTAAAAGAAAAATCTCTTTAAATAAATAAGGGCACAGAACTGAATCTGCCATTCATAATTAATTCATAATTTAGTAAAAATCTCAACTATCAAGTGGACTTCAGCACCAATTAATTTTTTTCTTTTTTGAGCACAGCTCTGAGTTTTTTTTTCTCGTTAGTATCCAATCCAATCCAGGCGTCGTCATCAAGCAAGACGTTCGATTTGTTACGGAGTTTGTTACACGCCACTAAAAACCAAATTCAGGGCTATGCTCATGTAAGAATCTAAAAGTTAAAATAAATAAAGTTGTAATTTAACTAAAAAGTTAGAGCTAACACCTTAATTTTTGGCAACATTCCCACGGTTACTGGTAAAAACTACACTGTTAAACCCGGGGAGGTGTCATGGCGCGGCGGCATGGATAATTTAATAGATAACAGAGTTCTCAATTTTCAGAATGATGGCCTGGTCTATTCTGATCGGTTTTGCGACGGTCAATTCACGGAATTTTGACAAAATCTTAAACTTAAACTTTAGGTAAGTACTTGAAAACGATGTACATAAAAGAGTTTCGCTTCTGCACGCATTGATAATTATTTAATTCACATCAGCTTCAGAGCATGACGCATCAGATAACCCTAACTCATGTTCTTACTTTCATCATAATTTGTCTGATTAAACGAGATATTTGGGCAAATGGAGCTTATCTTGGAAACTTTTGATACTTAATCGAGTTTTAATTGCAAAGGGTCGAACACGATTTTGGTGTTTAGAAAAGTTTGGCCTAAGGTTATCCTGTGAGGATCGTCTGATAATGTAAAAAGAGAAATGGTTAGAAAATATATTGCAAGATCGAAGATTAGTCTTTTAGCAGTTCTGGGTTGGTAAGTTTTTTTTATTAATAATAATTTGATTGCTTGGAAAACTAAAATTTGATTTCAAGTACCTTATTATTTTCTGGTTTTTTTAATTTTGCGGGGCAATTACCCTCTGTAATAAAGTTTTATAGGACCATCTCGGGATAATTTTCTATACAATAGCAGAAGCATCCAAATCGGTTCACAATTAACGGAGTAATTGTTGAACATAGATAAAAAAACATACATACAGCTGAACATTACAGCCTCCTTTTTATGAAGTCTGTTAAAAAGCCCGAACGTCCAAAAATCATATTTCTATAACTACAGAATGTTTTAAGGTCCTACTTACTTCGAATTATCTCAATCAGGCTACTAATTTTCCCCACTCGTGGTAATTAGGGCCGGGCTACACAAGCGTAATTCGCACAGGGTAGCATCGCGTCAAATAGGGATCCTCAAAGTTTAATCGAATGGAAATCGTAATTTGTATCCACGGAACTCTGAAGTGGTTTTGAGGTTTATAATTTTGTTTGGGTTGATGGATCTTCTGAGAGTTTCATGAATTAATTACATTTTGAGATTTTGTTTTGAAAGGTTTGTCAGTGAGGGCCGTGAGGGTGTGTCTAATGAATTCCCTACGCCTTTTAATAAGGTCAAACCTCGTTTGATAACTCGATGGGGTTGCGGTATCTACCTTTTTCTGCTTTATCTGTTAGCAAAACAACGAAGATAGGTAGGTACCTGGACCCGCGGCTTCGCACACGTATTTTCGGTATAATAAGCCTATTATCTAAGTTAGGCTTTGCTCTAAACGTACGCCAAATTTCATCTTGATCTGTTCAGTAGTTTTGGAGCTCTTAGGTAACAAAATTCAGATTCCACAAACTCTCGGGTTTATAATATTAGTAGGATTTATTTTTAAGAAGCACAAATAGGAAGGTACAGTTAAAATTTAAATGACATAAACAAAACCACTCATATGGACTTGAAAGTTGTTATATTGCTATTTTAGCACGAGTGTCCTTATCTAGTTAAAAACAAAAAAACACCGGTAGAAAAAACAACTTACATACTTACCAAGGAACTCTTGACTAAGCACTGTGAATCATATTACAAAATAGTCTACCAAATATGTAGTAGTTAATACCTTGCTTTTATAGGATTCAATTAAAATATGAACCCAGGTGGTACAAAACTAAATATCACATCACATTAATATTATAAACGCGAAAGTTTGCATGGATGGATGTTTTATACACCTTGACGCCATAACGACTAAACCGATCGGTCTGAAATTTTGCATAGATGTATATCTAATCCTGGATAAATAATAGATTCAGGCGTTACTTTGCGGAAATCCATTGTATAATCTATATACAGGGTGTCCCAAGAAGTAGTGATATTATTATACTGAAGCTGGGAGGTAGAAGACCTAAAGGGCTATCTGAATCACCCCCATGTATGTTCCGCGATTTTTCGTATTTTCAGAGTTATGATTTTTTTTTAATTTTTTCACCTTTCGCCGAGTACGATGAGATTTTTATTTATGGTGACGTGAATTATAGCAGTAGACGCTTGATTTTTTTTGTGTTCTAAGCTGATAGATAGGTCAATTCAGTATCTTTTTCCGGAGATGTCGCACTTGCATTGAGCAACAGGGGTGCCATTTTGAACATTTATTGTAATGTAATTGGTTTTACTTTGCTAGCATTAATCATCATGTAAATGAAAATTTTGCACTTACCACATTTAGATTTAAATTTTTTGATTGAAGCCTTATGAATAATAAAATAAAATTTTCAGAGTAGCTACCTGATAGATAGAGCAAGTTTTTAAAAGCCAAACGGTATTTTTTTTTTGATTTTTTTTAAGGGCCCTTGAAGTTGTGAACATACTGGGTAAATTTTATCTTTCTTGGCATTTTTTTATTTTTTTATTCCATTTGAAGATCTAACGATAGTAAATGTTACCATACTGAATTACCTATCTATCAGCTTAGCACACAAAAAAAAATACGCATCTACTGCAATAATTCACGTCACCATAAAAGAAATCTCATCGTACTCGGCGAAAGGTGATAAAATAAAAAAAAAAATCATAACTCCGAAAATACGAAAAATCGCGGAACATACATGGGGGTGATTCAGATAGCCCTTTAGGTCTTCTACCTAACAGCTTCAGTATATCACTACTTCTTGGGACACCCTGTATATAAAAATGAAACCCGTTTTCCTTGGTCACGGCATCACGCGTGAACGGCTGGACCGATTTCGCTAATTCTTTCTTTGTTGTGTTTGTTATTGTCAGGAGAAGGTTCTTATGAAAGAAAAAATTAAGAAAGTTGTAAACATGAATTTCCACGGGGGCGAAGCCGCGGGGCGCAGCTAGTATTATGATAAAACAATATTTAGTAACAATTCCGCGCAAAAAATCCTACGGGGAATCGGGTATGTTCTTAAGCCAGCCAAAACTCATCCTTTCCGTTTTGCGCGAAATTGTTACTAAATATTGTTTTATCTTATTATTATCTAATCCTGGAATTAAACATAGGCTACTTGTTATCCCATAAATCAGTCCACAAGATATAAATAACCTTAAACGTGTCCATAGAAACAACGCGTGCGAAGCCGCGGGCAGAAACTGGTAATTTATAACGCTCATATCCAAGGGATTTCAGTATCATAACATAACTCATAACACAGCAATGTGTCGTCAAAAGCAGTTGAACCAACCAGTCTCAGTGGTCCCGCAGCAAGTGGGGCACGGGGTGAACCGGTGGTGCGTGGTGGTAGGAGTGTGTGGCACTGGACCGGCTGGTACAGGATACTGAGAATGTATGTCAGTACGTCATTTTATATTCCGAACGATGTAATATCCGTTTTATAATCGATTGCGTGTGATGGAGGTGGCATTGTTGGGCTGAAACGTCGGGAACAATTTAACAATCTTTCCTTCCGGATTTTGGAAAATGAAAAAAATCGTTCTCGATTTGGTGGACTGATAGATCCCAGTCTATCAAAACGAGAACGATTTTTGGTTTGTTGAAAAAATTCAGTTAAATTCCGTAGCTTTTATAACAAGCTGTCTTCAGTCGCTGGTCTCTTGGAAGAAAAGTAGCCATGTATAAGGTAGAGATAAACCATTCTAAAAATGCACGCCCCTTTTACTATAAATACTATCGTAGTTCGACGAATTCATTAAGGATATAAAGGATGAAACGTTGGTGTTCTTCCAACACAAATAAGGTTCGTAGTTAACCCGCTTACATATGTAATGAATGCACGTCCTCTCCCCAAATCGATAGAGGTACCTACACTCGGTGTGCATTTTTAGAATGGTTTATTTCTATCATATTGCAAGTCCTACGTAAAGGTGAAAATTTCAGATCAATTCTGCAGTTTATGCTACGAACATTTATTTCGCAGTATCACATTTACATTCGCATTAGAATGGAATAGAATAGAATGGAATAAAATACTGAGCTGCTCAAACCTACTGACCAAGGCAAGCATGCAAATAGACATAATGCTCTTCGTTTTAACAGTTTTCCTGTCAATAAGATCACCAGGAACACAGTAGCAGGGCCACTTATCAGCTTTCCGTGTAAACCACGCACGCGCCCGTCACGAGATAAGTGCAGTAACCGGTTAGTTTGCTACCTAGGCAGATGTATATGTAGGCACGGATACTCTGAAACTAAGTAAACGTGAGCATCGCTAAGCTATTGTTGAGATAAAGCTCACCATTCCCTCGTTAACTTACTTACCTTGTTATAAAACTCATAGTTTTGATGCACGTACCTACAAGATTAAGGTCTTCCAACGGAAAATTCTTCTGTAGGGACTATGGGAGTCCTCATAACAAATGAGAATTGTATGGATCCTGCTAGAGGCAGGGCGGCAGTTTTGTCCTGTGTATTTTAAAACTTCTACAGCTACCACCAATTATTATTCGCCTGACCAGCGTGCTGATGCTGATTATGGCGAAACCATCTTGTTTGGAAATGCACGTATATGCTGTACGTGGACAGGACAGCACAAATACATCCACTGCTATACGGTACAGCAGTAGATGTATCTGCGCTGTCCGCAGCATCCTAGCCTTATATTTAGGTAAAATTAAAAGAATGTTGATGTTTTTAGACACATTTGACCAGTCATATCCGCAGTGTGTCCAAATAATTCTCAATTCGCACTATTCATGATTGTTGTTTGTACAAAGTGCTACTCTAATCTTAGTAAATTTTAGTGTTCGTTGTATAGACCAAATTAATAAATACATATAAACCATCTGTTTAGCAGTAGCTCTGCGGTTCGCCCCATATCCCCACATCTCCAACTGTAATTAACATTGATTCGCTGCAACTTCCGACTCTTATCAGATGCTAGAGATAAGGGCCTGTTGGTTACTCGGATAGCTTGGGGTTAACCGACTAGGTACTTACGGGGAATCGGGTATGTTCTTAAGCCAGCCAAAAGGTCATTTCATTTAATTTAATTATTGCGCCATATTATCTACATTTTGTGAGGACTGGTTGACTCTACGACTCAAATAAGAAATACGCCCAATATGAATGTACCCATTTAGGGTGTTGCAACGGGAGACTGAATGAAGCATTTTCCCGCAGTAAAAAGTAGCCTATGTTAATCAGGAATAATGTGGGCTTCTAATGGTAAAAGAATTTTTAAGTCGATCCAGTAGTTTCGGAGCCTATTCAATACAAACAAACAATCAAATCTTTCCTCTTTATAATATTAGTATAGATTACGTTGATCGTGCGTGACATGCAAGAGATAGAAAAGCTAATTGAAGTTTCTACGTGAATCAGCAATACAGCAAAATAAGGTTTAATTTCACTGGACCATTAACATTAGCAGTAAAATCACGTTAAATGAAAAGTCGTTAATTATTCTCTCTCTCTCTCTCTAATATAAGCTTCATTGATTATTAGTTTGAGCAAGCGACTTTGCTCGTAAACCAATATCAGCTAATCTCAATAGGAGCTAAAGTAGGTAGATAATTCTTTTGTCGTATTTTTGAGTTGTTCACTTTTTTGTTACATTGGTATAAAATATAATGAAATGACCATGTACCACAATATAAAACTTACGAAAATAGAATCACAAAACCAGCTCTTTATTTCTATTCAATTATTTCTTTAAAAAATAATTCCAGGATATTTTCTATAAGAGCTTCATTTGGTAGAGCTTTAATCAGCGCCATAAAATTGAAAATTAAGCAAACTCACCTGTGTGTGACGTTTGATTACAATTATACGAGGATTAAAGCGAAGACCATTACATTACGAGCAGAACATACTAATGTGCTGCCACTGTCACACTTTAAAGCCTATGGACCTGAAAAGGAAGATATTAATGCTCCGTCTTACTCGCACCTACCCTACACCGATCGCCCTGGCCGCCAATGGAGCGCAGGCGTCTTGTCATTGTTTTAGAGTTACTATTTATTATTTTCATTTTTGAATTTTATCAAAATTTTGTAATGGGACTTCCAGATTGGGTGGGTGGGTCGTAATGGTCTTCGCTTTAATCCTCGTATAATTGTAATCAAACGTCACACACAGGTGAGTTTGCTTAATTTTCAATTATACTTCGGTTCAAAGCGAAGACCATTACATTACGAGCAGATGTTTAGAGTTATTAACAATTAAAAACAAAATTTATTGAATTCAAAAAAGGTATTTTGTTCATAAACTAAAATACCTACACTTATTTACTCTTATCATTAACCATAGCAATAGGTAACTGATAGTATCATAAGCGTACTTAATTCATAGGCTTGTCACATTCAACATGGTAACATAAGAAATTTAATAATTATTATCATTATTGCTAACGTGACATCAAAAATCGTATGTACAAAATTACCATGATCCTCCGTATAATAGTCCCTTTTATAATATTTTAGAAAAATAGAGGAATCACTCCAACTTGCAGCTTTCCGTATCACTTCCAGACTGACACCCGCACGATACGCGGCAGGTGAGGCGTGTCTGGTGCTGTGTGCTCCGAATACTCCCACGTCTATGCCAATTACAATGTGCCAAAGTTTGAGCAGCGACTTCCTAATAAGGTTTTTTAGCCGATATAAAAAGATGGTCGTCGCCATTTAAAGACCTCACTGTTTTTGTTTTGTCTATGTATGATTGAATTGCATGTGCAGGGTATATTTTTTCATTCCCTTGGATAAAGGGCAGTCAGATTTGATGTTAGAAAGCTCTAGGTTTTGATGTTTTTATTAAATTTGGTACTTGAATTTCCATAACGTTATTCTTAATTGAAATATTTTCAATCTTAATTAAACTTAGCGTTTGCATGGGCAGAAGCTATAGCCAGTAATGTTATACATTTTTGAGCTAGATTCTGTACTATTATGGTATCATAAGGATAACATTTAGCTAAATCAGCAAAAACCATACACGGGTCCCAGTAATATTATAATAAGGACAAGGAGGAATTCTGTACACTCCTTTCAAAAATCGACTCACACAATCATCTGTTGCTATTTGTTTTCCTAGGATTATCGACAGGGCTGTACGATGCGAATTTAATGTGCTATAATCACATCCTATAAATCTCTGTGTCAAAAAATGAAATAACATCTGACACTGTACCTTGATTAAAATTTATGTTAGTATCTTGGCAAAATTCCCACCAAGCCTTCAATGAAGAGCTGTATTGATTTAATTGTATTTGTTGCAAAAGAAGCCATTACAATCTCCATGGAAGCTTCAGGTACCCCACGATTAACTAACGACTGCCTGATAGCTGCGCAGCCACCAGGGTAAGGTCTGCATGAAGGGGATGGCTCTCTCTGAAAGGAGAGTATAATATAGCCTTTTATTAGGTTTAAAAATTAGTTTCTTAAAAACCACAAGACTTGACCATAAAGGATACCAAGGCTGTGGCTGTGATGGCCAAAACGCAATAACTACAACACCCGTTGCTTTATCAGATACAATTTTTCTTAGCACTTTAAGAATCACGCAAAATGTCGGAAAAGCATAGCAGTTTAATTTTGACCAATCGAAAGTAAAGCAATCTACTATTTCTGAATGTGGGTCGAGTTTCCACGACGAATATCGTTTACATTTATGATTCTGAGAACTTGCAAAAAGATCAAAGTCTGGATTACCGAAAGATCTAACAATATCTTTAGAAGCAAAATCAGCAATCTCCCATTCTGCATCTTGGTTTAATCGTTGGGATTCTTGATCGGCAACAACATTCTCTGATGATTTAATATACGATGAAAAAACTAATAAATTTCTTGATTCGCACCTCTGCCAAATGCTACGATACAATTCGTTTAATTTTGTGTGATGAATCCCGCCCATTCTGTTTAAGTAACAAATAAAGCGGTGGTATTGTCGACCCTTAATAGAATATTACAATTTGTTTGATTTCTTGCAAATATTTGTAGGCCTTAAAATGCTGCCTTTAATTCTAATATAATGTATTTATACATCTCAGATTCATTCCAAATCCCATTAGCTGTTTGTTCTTGATACACGGTGCCCCAACCGGTGAGAGAAGCATCTGTATAAATCTAAAAAGACTATAATTTTGAATGGGGCATTCTGCTCTATCTACAGTATTGAATCCACCATTTGAAATCTGACTCTAAGTTAGAGAGCAAAGTCATGTGTCTATTATAGTTCCCATCGAAACTATTCAAGGCTAAGAAATATTCTATTTCGAAAAGCTTTGTGTAAAACCGGTCCACCTCCACTCTCAGTACCTATTGCCACGCCCTGCTAGGGTACCATTGTGTCTCTTATACATTACTTACCTAGATACTAAGACCTAAAAATGTACACAGTGATTGCAATAAATAAATATGAATATGAATATGAATATGAAAACCATCCATGCTTAACGGCTGGACAGGCTAATGTAAGTAGACCTAAATATATTGGGCAAAAGCTCTTACAGTACATCTTTGTGAAGTCATAATTTTTTTACTCATAAATTTAATAAGAATTCTTTTATCATCAGGCAGAGTTATTGTCATATTTTTGGTATTAAAATTGAATCCTAAAAATATGCAAAATGTACTTAGGAGACAGATGACTCTTTTCATAATTAATGATAAAAACTCAAAAGATCTATAGGTAATGTTAATATAGAGTTTCCTATGTATAGAAAATTCTCTAAGTATACAACTGGTTTAGTTAGTGGTGGTTTTTACGATTTTTTACGAAACTATACCTAAGTAAAACATAAGGCGCTGTACAAAGACCAAATGGTACAACATTTAATTCCAATTAATTGTCTTTCGATTTAAATCTTAACAGTTTTCTATAATCTTTGTTGATCGATATTAAAAAGAAGGCATCTTTGAAGTCTAATGTGGTCATGTACTGTTTATTATCTAACAATTTTAAATCAGAACGATATTCTTCCAATTTAAAATGTTCTATTTGGATGAACCGATTTAGTTCTTTCAAATTAAAAATAAACCTATGTTTATCATTAGGTTTTGGAACGGTGAAAATTGGTGATAAAAATTTTCCGTCACATCGTAAGCCCTTTGATATAATACCAAGCATATCAGATATACAAAGATCAATAATCTTTTCCGCTTCCTTTGACTTTCCTATGTTGTCTGGACAAAATGTTTGTACTGGTGTATCTATTAACGGTATTTCATATCCTTGAATCCACGGTAGTAACACATCAGTGATTTTTAACCATTGGTCGTAAAAATGTTTCAGACGTCCCGCAGATGGCATGATATTATAATTTACCTGCATAATGGCATCGGAGATTAGCGGTGATGTTGGAATCGCTGCCGATTGAAATTCCTGTTGTTGGCTGAGTCGCGGTGGCGGCCCCGACCGCTCGGCTGGCGTGGTGGCGGCAGCGCTGCTTGTGCCGGCCGACGGCGCGCATTCGTGTACGGTGCTGGGCGCGAAGTAGTGTATAGTGCTGCGTGGGCGCGTCTCGGTGGCCGCCTGCCGTGACGCTCCCCGGGCGTTTAAAGCTCCTCGTTGTGTTACATTCGCAGGCGTCCTTTAGGGTAGCCGCAATGTGGCTGTTGTTCGCATATCTGAACCAGTCTTGGAATTCGCCCTAGCAGACTTTAGGCGCTCCGTGAGATCAGAACTAAACAAAAATTCGTCAATCTTGCTATATTTCGCAGCATCTCGAGTTTCTTTATTCAATGTGTTCATTATAGCAAAGCGCCGAGATTGCGACTCTCGGAAGTGGTAGTCACACAGAAGTCTCCCCGCGTCGCCCAAATGCTTCATTATATCTTGACTTAGGTTTAGCTCTATAGCTTTATCAATTGCTTTACCCATCGCAATAACTACTACCAGACAGTTTTCTATTGCTGAAAAAGTCTTTTTTCAGGTTCGTGTCTGTAAGCACTGCCTTCATTTCTGCATTCAATTTTGGCGCTTGGAGATTATTGCAGTTTGTAGGTACCAAATAGGTACCTACTGTTTTAGCATATCATAGTTATAGCATAGTTTTAGCATACCATCAGATTTTTCTTCTCTAGTAACGCCTTTCAAAAATATATGCTGCCATCTGGTAGCTACGTGCTCATTTCTGTCATCACCTTGGTTCCTTAGGGTTAATGGATCTTCTCCTAGGAGAAGCAAAACTTCTGGATCGATTTGATTTCCATCATTTCTTGAGATGCATTCCGTTTCCTCTGTAGCTGGGTTAGTGAGGTCAACGCAATGTTCAGAAACAATAAGGTCGTCATATTCTGCGTTGTTTACAGTGGGAATATTTTTACTTATAAGCTCAACGGGCTCAGGATGGTCTTCTGATATGGTACGTCCCGTTTTTAAAACCCTCGACTCGATAAACGAGGAGGCGATAAAACTAGTGCTAGGCATTTAGGGTGCATTGTTTTTGTTTCGATACCATCGAAGCGGAGAAGGCAAATTATATAACTGCTATCCATATAGGATGCTATGTTAGGTCTCGACACCGTATAGATGGAGAAGGTTTTTTGTACTATCCATATAGGATGTCACTACAATACCACTGACTTATTCTCACTATAAAAGTGTAGATAAAAGCACGGACAAACGCTTTAAAACTGCCGTAGTTTTGTGTAAATATAGGTAAGTACTTACTTACATTACACACTACATGTCAATGATGATAGTGATGAAAAAACCTTGACTCAACCTAGGCTCTTCATCGACAAGGTTAGAAGAAAGTACGAGTAATAAAAATAAAAATAAAAATGTGGGTACTTTGTTATTACTTAAATTATTCCCCGATCTCGTAATGAGATTATTGGAATCCTTATAACGCAGGCACATAAAAAATTTGTTGGTAATTATGTTAATCAAGTAAGTAATAAAAGGAATGATGTTTCAGTTCGTTACCTACCTGTCGATTCCAGGCGTATATCGGGTTCGGATTCCGACGATGATTTATTCCTTTCGCGTCTCCTATCCATCAACCTATCTTCCAGCTTCTTCAATTATCTTATGATATGATCGTCGTCATATTTCCTGGATCGTTTACCTACATTTTCCCATCTTCCTGGTGTAAATTAAACTTACGTAGCACTGAAGTTATTACAATTTGGAAAAATATCGTGTGAACTGGGCAAACACAAAAACATGTAATGACAAGACGCCTGCGCTCCATTGGCGGCCAGGGCGATCGGTGTAGGGTAGGTGCGAGTAAGACGGAGCATTAATATCTTCCTTTTCAGGTCCATAGGCTTTAAAGTGTGACAGTGGCAGCACATTAGTATGTTCTGCTCGTAATGTAATGGTCTTCGCTTTGAACCGAAGTATAATTATCACGAACACCCACTTTACAATATTTACATACGTAAGTAGGTACTCGCTTTAAAATAATATACACAGTCGTGAACGTACAAATTGTTTACATAATTCACGTACTTACATAAATAGCTTTATTTGCTACTGGATCCAATTTGTGAGTAACGTACATCGAGTAAACATAATCAACATCACCAAAGCGGTGGAAGTAAGGTTTTTAAATAACTTCAAAAGGTTTTTAATGGTATTTTTTTTGCTGGAAATGGATTTTATCAAAAATTGGTATTTGAAGTACGTTATTACTTATCTAAAGCCCTACAAAAAATGTAACGTGTAAGTAGACACTAGGCAAAATCATTGTGAAAGGTAGCTAGGATTAAAAAGTACCTAACCCACGCCGCCACATATTTTATCTTATTATTACGTCGAAGAAAGGAAATTCCAAAAATTACGCTGGGCAATTTGTGAATCCTATCATAAGTTAAGTCCAGCACCGAAAGATATTCAGTTATCAGCTTCGTCTTTTAACTTTGACTTTTAATATATGAAAACGTTATTGCCTGATTATACTTTTGGTAAACTGTCGAAGTACAGACCTTTAAGTTTGGTTATGCTGTTTAATACCAATTGACGATCAGTCATGTTAGCATTGAAAACTGTTTTCCTGGATACTTTTGAACAAAAACTGTTAATATTCCTACTAGGTACCTACCTACTTACATGAAAAGTATTAGTTTTGTATTAGACACACAGTGGGAACCGAACCACCAACATTTTGTAGAATGCTTCAAAAGCTGCTTGTCATTATGTTGATCCGATGAGATCACATTTGAGAGTAAACTCGTGTTGAGTAGGTGCTGATCTCCATATTCCATCAGTCGCTTTAATACGTTGTATGAGGATCTGTTCACTTATGCATTGGTTTCCACCGCGTCTCTACCAGGTTGTGACTCATTATCTGGCACTTTAGAACTTCCAATATTCACACTGCTTATCGTTCCTATGTGGTGCTGGATACAGCACAGACACAGCGTCATCTAGCCCCAAAGTAAGCAGAGTTTGTGCGCCACAGAGATCGTTAAAAAATAAATATGGTTTGGTTTTTATTTATTAGAATACCTTCCTTTACAATAATTAATATAATTTATTGTGACAAGCTGAAGACAGGCCGTACATGGAAGCCTTAATTCCAGGTGCAATATAATCGGATGATGATATCGGGTGTTGATAACACACAAAGTCATGTGCCATTAGAACGGGCGGGATTTTTGACGAAATAGGAGAGATGCATTCAAGAAATGGATTTCAACATGTCAGACACCGGATATTCAAATGCACTTCCGAGGTTCCGTTTGACTCGAGTTTACCAACTGATATTCCGTTAGTCTCAAAGTCAGGAACTACCGAGCCGAGAAAGACTGAGGGTTACTTAGGTGTTCCTTCAAAGCAGAGGCTAAGGAGATCTCGAATTTCTTGAAACATGTCGTAATCGTCAATTAGTGAATCTACCGTTACGATTTCCTACTTTCAGAATGAAACAGAAAAATAGTGCATTTTCAGTGTACCTACAGCAGATTTTTTAAACAAATTTCAAAGGGCAGTTTATGGAACGTTTGCTGCTTCAGCGGGAAAACGTTGCTTAAACTGCCAAAACTTGTTTCTGTTTCTGCTCTCGCTGTCCACAAAAACGCATCCTTTAATTACAAGAAATTAACCGGTTGTTTCATATTTGGATACAGAAGTCAGGAGGTTGAACAAGTCTCATCTATCTGTCTAGGCCCCTAGATATGTCTCAGCTGTTATTAAGAACTGACTGACCATTAATCTAGATAATATCTAGATAGAATTAGCCTCATACTGCATTGAAATTAAATCTCCAATCAGCGATCAGGCAGAGAAAGCGAAACGATGCAACTTTGGCCTCAAAGATGTAGTAAAATAAGAACATGATGTCCACTCCGTATTTGAAAGTACCGTACAGAGTGCATAAAAAACTCATGGTTTTTACACAAAGAAAAGACAAACGAAAGGGATTGCTATAAAAAACAATAATAGGTTAGTGTGGAAGTCAATGACCGATGACCAAGTGTACATCCTGATTTATCAAATACGGCGTATCAATGCCCTCACGTAAAACCCCAACTAAAGGTCAATAAAAAATCTGAAAAGAAGCAAAAAGTCTAGCTTAAAGAAGATTGGTAAAAAACAGGATGGTGGGTAGCCTATCGCTTTTTTTGTTTCATCTGGCGGAAACTCTAGGGCTGATGACATCATCAATTGGCATCCACCATTTACAAAGAAGACATTATAATAATAATAATAATGCAGGACAATGCACACAGCATTATCTAGCCCCAAGGTAAGCAGAGCTTGTGTTATGGGTATTAGATAACTGATATACATAATAATATACGAGTACATAGATAGATATTTTTTATTATACATAGAAAACGACCAGGACACCCTGAACAAATATCTGCAGATCGTACAAATATTTGTCCCGAGGCGGGAATCGAACCCGCAACCTCCTGCGTCGCAGGCATTATCTACCTATCAAATCAAATATTCCTTACATTCATAAAAACAATAGAGTAGCTTCTGCTTGCGGCTTCGTACGCTCTTTTCAAGTACCTATCCCATGTCCGAGATATTTTTCACCTCCCGACCAAATTTCATTAAGTTTCTTCATCCGTTAAGGCGTGAAAAGGTAACAGACAGACAGACAAACCGAGTTACTTTCAAATTTATAATATTAAATAACTGCTGCCCGCGGCTTCGCTCACGCTTTTATAAATAGCCTTTGTCCGTCCCCGGGATACTATTTACTAGAGATGGAACCAATAGTGGTTCGCCCCGAAATCGGTTTCAGATATTCGGTGTAGGCTGGATATAGCGTATCAAAACTGTCCTTGACAGTTTTGATACGCGTCCCTCGATCGTAGTTTCTTCCATCAAAGGTAAAATCTCAAAATTTGACATAGACAACACCATTGTTATGGGGAAGCGATTAGTGTATTAGCGAAGATAGTTGTACACCTAATGTAGTCATAGGATCTTTGCGGATTGACGATTGGAATTCGGCCCCAGGTTAGAGGCTAGCTGTACTCAATGCGTAGTCCTGAACGCGACGATTGTGTGTCATTTTGATCCATCCACCCCAAGTCAGATCCTGTGAGGACTGATCTATTAAGTTACCTAAGCCTGTTCCCAACGACCACCAAAAATCCTAGGTTCCAAACAAAAACATTCAGCCTACTCTGTTAATTTGACATGATTGGAACTAAGATTGGAACAGTTTTTTGACAAAGTTTTTTAAAAACGAGTTTTTTGACAGTCACGTTTTGTAAACTGTTTAAAGTAACCTAAGCCTGTTCCCAACTACCACCAAAAATCCTAGGTTCCAAACATAAACATCCTGCCTACTCTGTGAATGTGGTATGGACGTGATTGGAACAGTTTTTTTGATAAAGTTTTTTGAAAACGAGTTTTTTGACAGTCACGTTTTGTAAACTGTTTAAAGTAACATAAGCCTGTTCCCAACTACCACCAAAAATCCTAGGTTCCAAACATAAACATTCTGCCTACTCTGTGAATGTGGTATGGACGTGATTGGAACAGTTTTTTTGATAAAGTTTTTTGAAAACGAGTTTTTTGACAGTCACGTTTTGTAAACTGTTTAAAATACGCTCTAGTTTTTATACCTCCACCTAATATGCAGCTTTTTAGATAGATAGATAAAAGATTTATTTGACAGCTTGACGGCTTTTTACACATAATTACAGACCTACTTACCTACTATCAGAAGTAAAATAAAATAAATAAATAATACTGGACCATTCACACAGCATTATCTAGCCCCAAGGTAAGCAGAGCTTGTGTTATGGGTACTAGATAACTGATATGATAATACTTTATACAATACACTACATAGATAGATATTTTTTATCATGCATAGAAAACATCCAGAATGCCCTGGACAAATGTCTACAGATCGTACAAACATTTGTCCCGAGGCGGGAATCAACCCGCAACCTCCTGCGTCGCAGGCAGACCTTCGCCCGCTGCGCCACAGAGGTCGTCAGAAGCTAAAAGTAAAGCTACATGTTTTTAGAACTCTAGGTACTATTCGGCACAGAGCGTAATATAACTCATAATTTTTTATCTGCAGTCGATACAGAATTAAAAATCCTCGTTCCAAATGTTTCCCAACACGATTTTCTTCGCCATTTTATTAGAAACGCGTTTCCCACAGGCGAAGGAGATCCGATGCACATTTTTTAAAAATCTATAAAAGAACATGTTTCTTGAAAAACCTCGGGGCATTTTGCGGGGCAGGGATGTATTCAAACTTTCTAGGTATCTATTGGGGTCACGTAAAACAGTTGAGACTGCCAACCGTGGGTAAAATACCACTGACGACTGAACTTACAACTCCTTAGGTACCTGACAACTTTATCTTTATATTATAAGTACTAGCTTCTGCCCACGGCTTCGCACGCTTTTTTTCGATATATTTCGGCGTATTTCATTTTGATCTGTTTAGTAGTTTTGGAGATCCTAGGTAACAAAAATTCAGATTTCAAAAACTTTTTGGCTTTATAATATTAGTAGGATATTTATAGACCTCCTCATCGTTTTCGATGACGGCGACCCTAGAGCTTACGATTCCTGTCAGGAGCCCGTCTATGGCTCGCCAGACCGAACTTGATCTTTGAATACTCTAACATACGTTTGACAGTAGAGTTGCCCCTTAGAGTTACAGTACGTGTAGGAGGGCTTTGGTCTTATCATAGCTTTATGTTGGGAGGAGCTTGGATTCCAAAGGTCATCTTGGCGATTTACTATCTGCACCAGCATTTGAGGAAAATCGCCTCGAGGCGCTAGACCCCACAAAACACGACAACTAGATTATCTGTGGACAGCCAATTTGGGATCAATTACCAGTACCTAGGTGCAAGAAATGATTAACGATAAAAAATGCAGTGCGAGAATTTTGACTTCGTGTTACCTACGCACAATCTTACAAAGCTAAGTCATTAGGTAATTACAGGATTTGTGAATTGTATTTATAGCTAAACACTTATCATGTTGGCTAGTGTATTAACCATGATTGTTTTAGGGGTTTGAAGATTTTGGCCCTAACATCGGTCACCGTTTTTTTTTTTTAAATCGCCGCGCACAATAAATAAATAAATAAATAATGCTGGACAATTCACACAGCATTATCTAGCCCCAAGCTAAGCAGAGCTTGTTTTATAGGTACTAGATAACTGATATACACAATTGTCCCGAGGCGGGAATCGAACCCGCAACCTCCTGCGTCGCAGGCAGACCTTCGCCCGCTGCGCCACAGAGGTCGTCACAATAAATGTCATATATTTGGATAGAAGACGCTAAAGCAAATAAAAAATGTTTTATGAAATAATGTCTTAAAGCGTCAGGTTACTGAGATATTCACAGATGAAAATGACTATAATATATTTTTTCTTCCAAGGTGAACATCTCAGAAACGTCAGGTTTCTTTAACACATTATATAAATGACATATTTTATATTTTTTAGTGTCTTTTCCAAAAAACTCTTCTTGTCCAAAAATATACCACACGGTAACATTTATTGTGCTCGGCGTTTTCGAAAAAAAAAATACAAATATTAAGGCTTTACAAAAATCTTCGAACCCCTTTTTAATCTTAGAAAAGCACAGCTCTTAGTTTTCGAGGCTTTTATCACTACCGCATTTGGTTATCTGCATTAGTTATGGGCTGTTGATCTGACGGAAGAATTGCGAAAAATATCGTAAGAACCCCAAGACATTAGTGGATCACTTACCAAACTCCGAACTATGACACCCTCTATTCCCTTGCGTTTTCGAGCATTACAACGGCAGATAAAATGTAAGTACTACTCCTATAAAAGTGCTAGCTTTTTATCTGAAATCGAGACTGCCTCTCGAGGGGACGACGCGGGACCGAGGCCGCTAAAATATCACTCCCATTTTAATAAACAACGAAAAAAACTCAAGATTGTACTGAACCTTGCAAATGTCAAGGCTTTTTCCACGTGCTTTATGAAATAAAAGCTGCTTTTTGTCTTGTCGTTTCTAAGTCACAGTACGGTGCCCAGGCTTTCTTAATGGTAAACCGTATTATGAAAACAACGTCATACTTAAAATGGGCCAAAGTTAAGGCGTCTTTGATAGACAGCGGAAAGTCAGAAAAATCAAAATCAAAAGCAAATTTCCATCCTACATAAATACATAATACATAATCATACATAATCATACACAATAAATGTACACTTAGAAAAGGTCAAATTAAAAAACTAAACACTGACACGGAAATAAAGTGATATTTTGGATTTCTGACGCTTCGGTATGTAGACTAAAGTAAAGAAGCGAAGAAGAAACCTTTAGCCTGTTATTTGTTATTTTTCGAGTTGGAGCAAAACCTGCCCCAAGCTTTTTTATCCTCTAGATAATCTGATATTTTATAGTAAGCCTTTCTGCAGAGCAAGGTTTTGACAATTCGTTTGAATTTATTTTTTAGAGTTAGAGTGAGTAGTTTTGGCACAAAAATGTCCTATTAAAATTTGTGAATAATCCGCTCCCACTAAGCAAAACTGCAGCTTAATCTTTAGTAGTGCACCTGTGTTTGCATTGCACAAACTTGTGCTCTGCAATTCCTGCACATGCTAGTCCCCGTTGAAACTGACCGCCGTAGCCTAAATTCAGCTAAGAGGACATCCTCATCAATGCTATGTACCTTCTATTTTGTTTCCCGTCTTCGCAAGAAGGTAGAGGAAGGCAATCTGCTTTAAAATAAATGTAATGGGCACTATTAAATTTGTTTTAAAGCAGATTAAAGTCATCAACGTAAGGTCTTCTCATTTTAAGTCTAAAAAAAAAGAAATTATCCTAAAAGGTGACCGTCACTTAGCCGGCGACTAAACTCAATTATTCAGTACCTATCCAAATGCCGCGTTTTGGTTAATTCTATTTTGCGAAGCTTTTCTGTGTAGCCAGGGAAATACGGTATCAGGTATAGTTTTACTAAAAGTATCTAACATTTAAGATTAATTCTAATTTTATTAATGTAAGAAAGGCTTAATTTATCGTCGATCAGTCTGATTTGTGCAGAATTTCGCCCAGTTGCCATTAAATTATGTCTGTGAACTTGGAAGTGCAGCCTAATTTCACAATTCTAATTATCGGTTCAAAACACACATAGGTGATTTAAAAAGTAAATGTATACGAATTCTTCTCATTCTCACCTATGGAGCTCAAACTTGGTCCATGACCGATCGTCAGAAGTTCGCCCTCGGGGTCTGCCAACGAGCCATGGAGCGCAGTATCTTAGGAGTAAAGCTGTCAGGCCGCGTGCGGAACTGCATACTGCGCTCCAAAACACGCATCCTTGACGTTGCTCAAAAAGCCGGAAGCCTGAAATGGAATTGGGCCGGACATGTCTGCCGAATGTCCAGCGACTTGTGGGCAAAGACCACGACAGAGTGGAGCCCACCCAACGCTGGAGATGACGTGGAAGGCCCAGGATGAGATGGCGAGACGAGCTTGACGCACACCATCCATTATGGCCTGTGACAGCGTTAAATCGTGAGGAGTGGAAGGAGAAAAGAGAGGCTTTTGCGCAGCAGGGGATAGTAATGGCTGAAAAAAAAAATGAAACTTTTTCTTATGAAAGCTCGCTTGAATTTGCCAATTCATATACATAATTTCGAGCCATCATAAGCCCTAGTTCATCCCTGTGCCGTTACCGATCGGTGAAGCCTTGCCGCGGCCGATACTCAACCTCTTTGGCTATACTGCTGCTTTGTACCTCTTTATAAATCTTTATAAAACGAGCTTTAGTTGGCTACTGAAATACAAGCAGCTTGAGTAATTCGCGGAGGTGTAAGATTGTCGCAGACCTGTACAACACCAGCGGTGTTGTACAGGTCGCAACACAAAAAATAATATAATTATGAGCTTAAATTCTTAACACGTGCTTGTCACAACCTAGCCACTCGTTGGTTGATGCCTTCTACGAAAGACAAGCACACCTGGATAGTCGACCATTTCTCCATACAAAAGTCACGTCTCGGCACATACATGCGCAACTGTGTTGCTCTACTCTGTAACTGTCGTTTGTCCATAATCAAACCAACAATCAACAAGCATCGACCACCATCGGCGTTGTCTTCCAAAATCATTACATGCCATCTGCGTCCCGTAAGTGCGCCGTACATCCCGTGCATTTGGAACACAAACCGATCTCGACTAGGGGCCGGCGGGGTGAGGAAGCTCGGTCAGGTGGGGGCTAAGAGTGTCCATTCTATACGTTGGTATTATTATATTTTCTCTGCCGGAAGCTTCAAGCAAGTGGCTCGCGAGCTGTCGCCGCGTGGACTTGGTAATTGACTGTGTGTGTTATTTCAATTGTCGTCAAGTAAATCAGTATTTTGTTTCTTCAACAGGAGGCCTCTTCAAAGTCCTGAACTTCTTTCCCGTGGGCGGTGAGCGCGAGTGCCAGCCCTCGGGCTACCACGCGGCGCGTGCGGGGATCTGCGTGAACGCGTACGACTGTCGGCAGCGAGACGGCAAGGCGGCGGGGGACTGCGCGCACGGGCTGGGCGTCTGCTGCGTCTGTGAGTATCTGTTACATATTCTCTTAGGGACACCCTCCACGGACGAGAGTAAGGCCGCGACAGTCTCTCCGTGACTACGAGCTCTACCGTTGAGCGATCTTCCGATGGGAAAACCGCCCCCGTCTTGCTTTACTAGGCCATTTTATTCATCTATACTAATAATATTATAAAGAGGAAAGATTTGGTTGTTTGTTTGTTTGTATTGAATAGGCTCCAAAACTACTGGACCGATTTGAAAAATTCTTTTACCATTAGAAGCCCACATTATTCCTGATGAATATAGGCTACTTTTTACCGCAGGAAAATGCTTCATTCCTACGGGAAAACGGGTTGTAAGAATGCAGCTAGTCTAATATACGTAGAGATAGTACGTAGCATCCATCTGGGCAAGCACCTGCTTAGTCCAGACGAGCTAAAATACTCCTCCCCGAAGAAAATCCTACAGTTCCTAGCAGCTGCAAGGGTTAGCGGCGAACTGTGAACGCCGCTGCTTCGAGGCTGAACACACTAAGTGGCGATCACAATAGGCCTATAATGGCCGCAGTGATACGAAGGCCACCAAAAGCAAATAAAAAAAAAAAAAAAAAAATACGTAGAGATGATCGAAATAAATTTCTCATTGAATAGATACAAAATTAGTGTAAAATGACAACAATACGTGTAGTAGCTAAGTAACAAAATGATCGAGCATCTAATCACTCCTAAGAATTAATCAACTTTCCTTGGCTCAAAAGCAACACTTGATACGTGCTAAGTCCCTACCTAAGTGGTTATTAATTTCCTCTCACTCATTGAACTCTCATCTGCGTTACAAAAAAATCATTCATCCGGTAGTTAATACGTAGCTGCTGAGAAATAAACCAGCAGCTGACAGTCTCTGTCGATCAATCTTAAAGACAATCATCCGCCTTCCAAGATTGATTACTACCTTAAGCAAAGAGCAGTAGGTTAATTTCAGAGAAATCTAAATGTAAAAGCGACTCCGCACCCGAACAATAGACCGCAAGCTCATCCAATCTTGAATGCTCTCGAATGTTCTCGAATATTCCTGAACAATGGACTGTAAACAACGATTTCGAATATGAAACCGCAATAGTACGCCGCGCGTGAAGAAAGTGCCTCCACGATATTCATGAAGCTTGACTTTTCATCTTGTTTTGTTGCCACCTTTTTTATGGATCTAGCAATATTGATGACATGGGCCCATCTCATCAGCATTTTATTGTAATACCACTGAATATTCAGAGCAAGTTTTTATTGTGATATTGAGAAACAATTTAGTTTTCATTTAATCTACAGAATCAAGGTAGTAGGTATCTATATCGCCGCCGTATCGTAGAATCAGCTCGGTTGTAGTGGTTGGGTCGATTGCAAATCGATCACTGATTTATTGGGGATAAATAAATAAATAATGCTGGACAAATTACATCGTTTTAGGCGGCCCATAGACAAAACAATAATATAGCGTAGTCGTTTTAATGCGCAATATTATTGAAGGTTTGTGGGCCGCCTTACATATCTACACAGTCAATCAATTTTTCACTTAAATAAACGGCTATCGGTGAGGGGTGAGTCTATTTGACGTTAGTAACGAGATGTGATCGTGACGTATCCTTTTTGTACGGGATTTGCGTAGTTCCCTGTCTGCACGATAGAGGCGTTGTACCAAATAGTTTGGAAAAAGGAGATATCACGATGATAAACTATTGTTCAGGTTACCGATTAGCGTTCATTTTGATGTTCTTACAAAAACTAAAACCAACTGCAGATGAAAATTACCGTCAAAAAGATATATGATTTTCGCCTTGAAACCCCTTGAAATAACACGATGATACTGGGAATTTACTGGGGAACTGGAATAAACCAAATAGAATCACCCCTCTGAATAAATAAAATATTATTCAGGTTACCGATTAGCGCTCATTTTGATGTTCTAACAAAAACTAAAAACAGACTTCAGATTGAAAATTAACACAATCTTTTTAGTTTTACGGGAGAGCTAGGAATCCATCGTGAATAATATCATCATCAACCTCGGTCAGATTAAGAATTAGCTAAGATTTCAATTAACTACGTACAACATTTAAAAAACTCGCTTGAAATGAGAATCACCTCCTTTTTGAAGTAGGTTTAATTAATCAATGATTTAACGCAGATGCTTTTGCTCCTATGATATTTCACCAAAAACCCCTCACATATAATCCCTAACCTACTAGAACCCTCCCCAAAGCTGCTGTAGACTACAGTAGAAGTTCAAATTGAGCTAAAACGTTCGCTATCAACCACTTGTCGTAACGCATTACCGCAGACGCTCCACTATTGTCATAGCTCCGTTCCATTCCCTGGTATCCGGTGGGAGCAGATGTCGGGAGCTAGCGAATGATTTCATACATTATCGAGTACCTACTTGGCAAGGGTTTGGATATGAGACCACCTGGGGCTTCGAGCCCCAAGAGGATGTGAAATAACTAAGATTTTAGAAATCATCAGAGTAGGTAAGAGTACATATTCAATTTTATAACCATTAGTGGTAACTGAAACACTGAAATAACCAAACACACTATGTAAGTTTCGCGGCTAATAATGTCATTATTAGCCGCCACTACTACGTACTATGTGATAGCGGAAAACACACAAGGAAATAAAATACGCGAAAATTGAGGCGTTTTCCAAATAAAAAGATTCATATTTACCTTAGAAATAATAGATGGCGTGGATTTTTAACGGAGAGGAGCTAGGTTGTCAATGGGATGTCATGTCCGAATATGCACCGTCAATGCCACTTTATTTGGCAACTCCCGTGTGAATGAAAACTCTTTTTAGTTTCTTCGAACAATTTTTTGACATTAAGAAAATGCTTCGCATATTTTATGATTTTTTACCGTCGAAAAGATAATACGTATAACAGTAAAATATTATCTAATGAGGTAAGGTAGGTCTAGTATGAACTTCCGTTCTAACTCCAACAGACTTGCCCAGTGAATAGTCGTCGGTGTCATGGGACGCTAAAAGGAGGTGGTCGATCGTTCTCAGTACCACGATCCAGTAGATCCTAGATAATAATGGATCAACTTATCAATCTTATTATAAGATCTATTTTTTTGAAATCATTATTATTGAACTTATAAGATGAGCTTTTTGTACTTTTCGTTACTCTTATTTTTTTGTTTTAGTTCCTTAGTGAACATAAGAAATCAATATAACTTAAAAACAAGTCCTTCCAAACATAGTTTAATTCAATACCTAGATACTTTGCAGTTGAACTACGAAAACTGAAAAAGCAAATGAATTGTATTTGGTGAATCAGATATTTCCGAACCTCTCGCAGGCCTGGAGCCTGAGCCAGGCTACACAATGAAACTACCAATTAATTAGGGGAACCACGGAGAAACGATGTGTTACGGAAATACCTAAGCTATTTTAAATAGGTAAATAAGTAGCAAATTTTACATATAATGGGTTTTGCCAAATAAAGTATGAGAAAACGGCAGCATTTGTTAGAAAAAGCAGCGAAAAGCTGCAGTCTAGTGCAAGCGCAAAGTGTACAAACTCACTGAGCGGTTTGTCTGTCCGACGGTTAACGCTGGGTAAACGGTTTGCTTTCCATTTGGAGATTCCTAGTGTAAGACTCAAGCGAGCAACTTTTTGACTGTTTTGAGAGATAAACAGTAGTCTATTTGCGATAGTGGTGTATGAAACGGCTGGAAATGCTTTCATACATTATACCTCTCCGCCGTGGTGGCCGTGGACTTAAATTGCATATAATAGCGAGCCCACGTGGGCCGTACACGAACTATGGTGTATCCACACAGCCCAGGGGCGGCTTGGTCACAAGCAAAGCCGCCAAGCAATTAGTCTCAGTTTTCTTCTTTTTCTTCTGCACTTTAAACATCTACTATATAAAAATAAGTCGGGTTTTCCTTCCTGACGCTATAACTCCAGAACGCACGAACCGATTTCGCTAATTTTGGTCTTGAAATATTTGTGTAAGTTCAGGGAAGGTTTAAAAGGTGAGAGCGGTACGAAGTTCGCCAGGTCAGCTAGTGGGTTATAAAAAGACAATATAATAATGTATATCTACTTAATCCGGGCAGAATGCGTACCACCCAATCCAGCCATGTCGTGTCGCATAATTTACCTAGGAAGCGTAGCTCTGTTTTTCAGACAGGCAAATTAATTTTACTCACCGACTGATTTGATTCAGTTGCCCGTATGTAAAGGATTGGATTGGACACTGTCCATTTCGACTTTTTGTAAGTTCTAAAAAGGTTCGACGTTCTTTATTGCGAATGTTCGGTTTTCCGCCAATTTGGCTATGGGCCATTGCATATGGCAGATTTTTTACTTACTTGTTTTTCAGTAGTTGATTGGCTTTTCATATTGATTCATGATTGGTCCACACCTTACACAAATCAGAATACTACTTAGGGTAGGTATTTTTATAAGAAACTAGACGATCTCCTCGCGGTTTCATCCGCGTAGTTCACGTTCCCGTGGTAATTCCGGGATGAAATATAGCCAATGTCACTCCCTGAAAAGTAAGCTTCCTAACCGTGAAATAATTTTTCAAATCGGTCTTCAATAGTCAATTCAATAGTTTCGGAGCCATTTCACTACAAACAAACAAACAGACAAACAATCAAATCTTTCCTCTTTATAATCTATATATATATAAAAGAAAGTCGTGTTAGTTAGTTACACTATTTATAACTCAAGAACGGCTTTACCGATATGGCTGAAAATTGGTGAGGCGGTAGCTTAGAGCCAGGCGACGGACATAGGATACTATTTATTTCGTTCGATAGCATTCAAGTTTGACTTGACATAACTTCAAAAATAGAATAGGATAGAAACAACGCGGGCGAAGCCGCGGGCAGAAGCTAGTATTAGTATAGATGAGGTCACGAGCGTACAGGGCCTTGAAACGTCAAGGTACTATATTTGAAAAATAATACTTTTCACGTGGATGAGGGTGACATGTTACAGACTGGACAGAATGGTACGATAGAGAGTAGGCCTATACACAGCAGTGAAGAGTCATCTATTGAAGAGTGGCAGATAAAAGCAGATATAATTATATATTTTATGTAATTAAAAAAAAAAACAGACTTCTAGGTATAATTTGTCAATTTTGTAAACCCATGGGAGGTTCACAATATCGTAAAGAACGAAGCGTAGTTGCGTTCAACTCTGGCTTACTTTTAAAGCCAGCGTAAAGAAGGTAAAAAATCGCTAGATAGAGCTAGAATCCAGCTTGATAGTTGTACTTTCTGGGCTAGAAGAGAGCCCAACCCCAGCTTTTTCAGCATCGGAATAATTAGACGAAATCAAGTAAGTGACGTTTGCTAACCGTTTCTAAACAACCTTAGGTTAACCTTATGTTGTGTATGTAAATGTGCCAAAGCAGAGGTTAACCTTTGCTCTGGCACACATAGTTTGACAGCTATTAAAGCTGATGGAAGCTGATGAACAGGGTTGCGTGTGGTCGGGATCGATTACCTAATAGGTAAATATTGGCAAAGCTGGGTCGTGGGCCACAAATTAGATCTATTGCAACAGGATGGTGAAATGCTTTTAGCCTTAGCTATGAAGAGAGTCATCATCATTATTAGCGTGATATTGGATGGACATTGGACATGAACCTCCTCTACATATTGGTTGTGATGACCATTCGTGACATATGTTGGTATATCTACATTTAAATTTAGGGGTGTTTTTTGTTGCAACAGTCTGCAGTTACACGAACTGTTTCAATTGTAAATACTAGTTCTAATTTGTAATTTTCTTTGTTAGTAAAAATTAATAAAAAGAAATTTGATGCATCTTTTTTATTGTTACTAAACAATAAAAAAGATGCATTTTGAAATCGAAGGGAAGTTTTGATTGGTTGAAATTTTTCGATATTTCCTTTGATAGCTTTTCATCACTCGCTTTTCGTCTGTGCACCATGGAATACGGAATACAACATACTCACCTACGTAGTTAGAGAAGCAAACGGTCTAAGGTAACTTACCTACTAGAGAAAATAAGATAAATGGTGTTCGCAAAGTAAAAAACCACACAGAAACCTGCATAATAAAGCAGACACAAAATCGATAGCTCATGTACTTGCGTCTACCAGACCCCAACAATAAACCAGGCACGTGTTCGCAGGGCCCGAATGACCCTCAAGGCCGAGTTATTTAGTGCAATGTCTTCAAGGGATGTGCGGAGATCGAAGGTTTTGCGCTCAGACAGACGCGAACTAGAGCTTTCAAAAGTTCTCAAAGTCTATTTTTCATTCAACTGTACCGTATACAATATGCTCTGTTAAAGATTAAAGATTAAAGATTTTTGTATTTTTTTGAACTTTACTTAGGTCTTCAAAATGAAAAGGGTCGAGCAAATAGTATTATTTATGATTATTTATCGCGTATCTTTTGGTATTATTTTACCTAAATTTAACTTAACTTAGTGATAAATATTCATTAACAATGTTAACAAATCCCGATAGTCTATAAAGTGCGGAAAAATAAGGTACTAGCTTCACTTTCATTTCGCTTTTTACCAACGTCTTTTGTTTGTACAAGACGTTGACAGGAATATTTTGGGTGATTTAAAAAACAATATACCTACGCCTTGTTAACGCATATCCTTCTGAAATGATAATGCCGAGGTCGAGAGTCTACATATATGTATACAAACCAAGTTAAACATGCTAAACGGATCAGAGTGAAACTTTGATTAATGCACTTCTGCACCTGCAAAAACTATTTATCCTTTGTATCTTGAAATAACGTGCAAAGCCGCTGACAAATGTAAGTCAGCATATACAATATTATACTGAAATTATCACACTAATATTATAAATGCGAAAGTTTGGATGGATGGATGAATAGATGGATGGATGTTTGTTACGTCTTCATGCCAAAACTACTGAACAGATTGAGCTGAAATTTTGAATCAAACATAGGCTACTTTTTATCCCATAAATCAGTTCCCATGGGATAGAAATAACCTTTGAACGTTTCCGTAGAAATAACGCGCGCGAAGCCGCAGGCAGAAGCTAGTATATTATAAATAGGAAATAAATCATTTTTTAGCTTACAATAAACCAAGACCAATTTAGAACAAAATTTATTATCAAATCCTACTAAGATTATAATTATAGCCGAGAGTTGGTGAAATGTGTATTTATTTTATAACCTAGGATTTCCAAAACTACTGAACCGATCAAGATGAATTTTGCATACAACTAGAACATAACCTAACTTAGATATAGGCTTAAATAATAACGTGCAGAAGCTAGTAAGAAGTAAACTGTTAACTGATTCTCTTCACTTACATTTTTTGCCCACTAGTTATAGAAAGTAATATACAGTATTTATTGGTTTCCTTCAATATTCAGTATTTATTGGTTTCCTTCTCTCTGTGAGGTCACTTTCCCTGTTCCATGGCTAAAGGTGAGGCCCAGACGTATCGACGAATACTAATGGGTCCGTTCTACCCTTCGTTTCGGGTGAGATAGTGTGCTAAATATGCTAATCGCGGATATCTTCTCATAGAGGTATGGAAAATATTTCTTTTCACTTCTCTGAGTCTGAATATTACTGGACATAAATTCCAGAAATCCCCATTGCTAAGTATAGTAGATATACCTATCTACCGCAGAGAATTTGTACAATAGTCTAAAATGTAAAATCTTTTATATCTCGTCTCCCTGCTTTCTTTAAGAAATGTATCAAATAAATGTATTTCTGTTCCAGTCGAGGTATCCTGCGGGGGCACGGTGCAGAACAACCTGACGTACTTCATGTCTCCTGGCTTCCCCGAGCTGTGGTCCGGCGATCAAGACTGCTCCATCACTATCGAGAAGACGCACGCGGGCATCATGCAGTTGAAGATTGACTTTGTGCATTTTACTATTGTGAGTGGGATTATTATGTGAATTATTTACGTGATAAGGTTTTGTTGTGCGTAAGTGCGTAAGCCGGACAAATGACACAAATGACAAATGGGACAAATGTTGGTACGATCTGCAGATATGTATTTGTTCAGGGTGTTCTGGATGTTTTCCATGTAGGTATAATAAAAAATATCTATCTATGTAGTGTACTATGTAGTGTTTGACAGGGCCAGCCGAACCGGACGACCGGGGAATGTGACGAAGATGCGATGGAGCTCGGCACCGGGGCATCCAAGTTCACACTCTGCGGGCAGAACCATGGACAGCATAGTGAGTGACATTTTGTTAAGGGAATTTCATTGAGTGGTCTTAAATTGTCTTCGTGATGTCTTGCTTTTAAAAATTTCACACTGGACTACTGATCTTCTATGAGGTAGATCTTATCTTAATAACTTGATTGATGCCAAGAACAACTAATGTAAATTTTATGTAATGAATTTCGAATTATGGCCAAAACGCTCGTGTCCTAGATTTCCTTCCTGAATATGATGATGTTTCCAAAATAGCTAGCCCTGCTTCTAGCCTTATTCATAACTCGCAAGGCTCAAGGCTAAGGACAAGTTTAAGTTCCAGACCTTTCACGGTGTTCCCCCAGCATTTAACTAAGCTAATGTCCTTATTTCAGTGTACTACACCCTGTCCAGTAAGACCGAGGCTCGCGAGGCGGACGAGCTGGCCGGCACCGCGTCCACCCGCCTCACCATGCGCATGCGCGGCGGTGAGCTCCCCCGACTCTGGCTGATGAGGCTCGCGCAGATGCCTCTAGCCTACTCCGCACCGCATGAGTGTCTCCAGTACTATACCGCTGATAATGGTAACTATGAACATTTATACGAATTATTCGGTAGAACGACGAGGACACGGTCTTCGATCTACTATTGGTATGACTTGTTCATATCCAGAAGATAAAGGATTTGCTATCGTCTCTTTTTCTGACCTTCCTTGCTACTGAATGGGTCTGGTTCATGCGGATCGCGCAGATGCTATTATAGGCTTACTCCAGGTCACATGTGTCTGTGGTATTAAACAGGGGATTAATGATAGCATTTAGTTTTTGTCTTATCAACATCATGAACAAAACTATTTTCAAACTCTCTAAAACGCAAAAGGCAACAGTATGGATTTTAATACCATCGTCTACTACACTATATCCATTCTCGTACTACTATCTTTACAAACTAGTTCGACATTACGCCTCGCTGACTCTCGCTGGATCTTCAGTTCTTCTCTTAAAAACTCTTGTATACTCTATTCCAGGAACGATAAAAACCTTCAACTACGCTACAAACGGCCGTCACCTCGCCAGCCAAGACTACAAAGTCTGCATCCGACGGAATAATAAGCGTTGCTCCGTGCGGTACGCGCCGTGCGACTCTCGCGCATTCAGGATCGGGCCGGGGGGAGCCACGCCGAATGTCATTGACCCTGCTGGTGAGTAAGCTTATCCCGTTAAATTATACCAAGAGATTTAAAAGAGATTAAATGTGTGAATTTTGTGTCTTGTGTGTGGGTAGGCGTGCGTGGCCGAGCACTCATCAGTGCCTTTGTGTTCCGAGCTGGTTCACATAAGCACGCATAAGCCAGGGCAGGTAAGCTGATTAAGAGCAGAGGTGATCAGGTGACGGTAAGGAAAAAACGGTTCTGACTGTGCGCGTATGAGTTTTAGTTTACGTATGTTGTCAACAAAATCAGAGACATCAAAGTCTCTTGTGTGTTTCTAATATGACGTCCCATACAGTTGAGTATCTCCACTAGATCCAGTATCGGGTCCAGGCGGTGCCGGTGGTCCCGGTACCGGGTTCTACGGACCTGATGGCTCCTTCATCCCAGGAGTCACCACCTACCAAGCCACCACCGAGCCCGGGCTGGTCGACCAAGTGCCGGCTGATGCTGTTATAGGTCCAGAATGTTTATCACCCCACTTTGTCCATTGCGTAACCTTACTTACCAATAGCGTAACCTTTTAAGTTGAAATTTCCCTGAATGTTTACTACC
The DNA here is from genome assembly GCA_963564075.1 of Eupithecia subfuscata. NCBI lineage: Eukaryota > Metazoa > Arthropoda > Insecta > Lepidoptera > Geometridae > Eupithecia > Eupithecia subfuscata. The sequence goes on along the minus strand of OY751115.1, from coordinate 14,440,503 downwards.
TTGTGCTTGCCCTCTTGTATTAGTCCTAAATAATATTATAGGTTTTAATTACGGTTCTTATTTTTCGTGAATTAGTCTGATGTGGTTTTAGGTTTCCCCGTACTTCTACTATTTGCTATTTGTAGTGCGCATGTGTACCTAGCGACTAACCACGATGGCTTAGTCACACTAACGAAAACAAACTCTTCTCTTTTCTATAGGTACCTATATAATATTAATGTAAAATGTTTAAAATGTATATTAAAATTTAATTTTTTAACTATGAGTTATTTACAAAGACCTAGTAGATGACCAAGCATGGTTGTCACTTTGAGACTCATCCTCTTTGATAATCCTGTCGAGTAGAAACTTGTAGTTTGTAACATAATATACGAATAAACTATAAAGAAAAAGGAAAAGAGTAGGTAAATCTTGAAATCTATTCAAAGAAAGTGGTTGTTTTGCAGATGAAATGATACCTGCAGAAGACATGATGCCCGGTGAAGATATGATGACACAAGAGGATGAAATCGAAGGTTCTGGAGAAGACCCGGGCAGTGAATCTAATATCGAAGCACCTAGTGTGATGTCACGGGTAAGGGACAATAAGGTTGACCAGCAGTTGATTAAAAATTAAATTAATAAGAAGTACACAATTTAATTTGTTACTCGAAATAATTACCTGATGAATTGAATTGTGTATGAATTTACACAATTATTATAGTTTGGTTAGGTAGTGTTGAAAACATTATAGAATCCGATAAAAGACCTTGTAAATTTTGCCTATATTTACCAATTATTTACCTACCTCCATTACAATAACCATGCCCAAACCAATATTATTAAAATATACATAAATGTAAACCATTAATTATAATTATCCTGTAAATTTTATCCACTTATCATTTACAAGCCCCTATAACTTTATTCCGTAGTATATACCCTGGTAGTACCCCGTAGTTAGCTTAACATCCCCCCCCCCCCAGGTCTGGAGCTATCTAACGTCTTGGATGTGGGGACAGTCCAGGTCACTCCGCTGGTCTCCGTACGCCCAGCACAGCCAACTGTACGAGGATGATGACCAGTACCGGTACTTCGGATATGGCAACTTCGGGGTGGGCACCAGGGGACATGGGAGGCAGAGGTGCCAGGATCGGATCACTATTCCGTGTGAGAACGAATATTTTGTTGCGGTGAGTTATGTTATGAGTTTGCTACGTATTCCACTTACGGTTCTAGATTTATATCTGTGGTTTCCAAAGTGTTTACAGCTATATTCTCTATCTTATTAGATATGTCATCATTTATATTCCTACTAATTGCCCATCATCTAATTCAAGTCTAAATAGACCTTAATATTTTGCTTGCTTCGTCTTATAAAATGTTTATTGTCATCTCCTAGGGCCAATACTACGGCGTGGGCGTGTGCGACCCGCACCACTGCGGCAACACGTTCTGTCCCGGGCAGAGCCCGGACCAGTGCCGAATCGAGTCCTCCATCACTCCCTTCGCAGTGTCCGTCCACTTCGGACCGCCCACCTTGAAGCGGAGTCCAGAAGAGAACATAGGGATGTGTTTAAAGTACTCTCAGCAGCCTTGTGACTCTTAGAGACTTTTTAACTTCAACTTCAAATCGTTTAGTTGCTTAGAATTCTTTTTATATGAAATTTTAACCTTTGGGATATTCTTAGGGGGAAACTGGAATACGCCAAACAACATTATGTTTTTCCTGAACAAGCAATGTTGCTGTGTTCTTGTTCGATGGGTTGTTGGTTACCAAAAAACATCAGGTGGGCCACCTGTTTGCCAATTTTAGTTTTGAAATACAAATGAATTATTAAAACAAAGGAAAAAATAAAGGGATATTTCAATGGACTTGTTGAAGATGAAATGTTTATATCTAGTGCGAGAACTTTCCAATCTGAAAGTGTTATTAGCAAATTTTTAAGTATTTTCGTTTGTAGCTATTTATTTCTTGCATTATTATTTATATACTAGTAGTGCCATTATTAAAGTTCATTAGAAAATTTGTACATAATAAAGCTGTAGTAGTTATTAAGTATAATATTGTTTATTTACATGGATAGTTTTGTTAATGTAAAACCAGAGACTAGTAGTAGTAGACTATTTTTAAGTAAAACTGAGCACCATATTATAAACATATTACTGTGCTGCCTTATGTCTTGTTATTTTATCTTTTGTCATAATTATCTGTTTCACTCACAGAAATCTGAATAACAAGGCACTAGAAATCGTAAGCGCGCGTGACCTTGTCGCCGCTCAGGTGACTCTCACGCCACCAGTGCGTTCGTTGCTGTTCAGTTGCTCTCGAAACGTGCGTGTGTAAAAATGGTGTGTTGCAGCATTTCCCATTGCGGAAATTCTTCCACAAGTTGTAATTATATTAATAAAGGAATAACTTTTCATCGGTAAGTATTGTTTTTTCTAAATAATGCCGTTTTTCCTTAAAATTATAGAATCTTTAAAAGTAATACGAACGTCACAGTCGATCGTTCTTATTATCACGTTTAACTATACATTGCCTCTTATTTTTGTCAACATCGGGCAGGTACCTCATTACAAAAAGCAATGTACTGCACAGTGAACGATAACGTTGCGCGCTCGATTTCCTATCGTGGTACGGCCGCAGAACTCGGTCGCGAGCTAGTGTTGTGACACGGTAATATTTTCCTTAATATTACCTTGGTTGTGATTTGTAAAACAACTTTGCATATTTCAACATAGTATTTTAGGAATACGATGTTATATTAAAATTGTTTATTTATGATTTATTATCATAATAACTAACTATCTATAAAGCTCGATTACCACTGACTGACTGACTGACATAATTGTTCTCCTTGATGGTGGAGGGGGAGGTATGTTTTTTTTGCAGAATCATGTAGGGAGTGTCCGGGGGACCTAGGAAAAATTCCGACTTTTTGAGATTTGCCCCCCGGAACCACCGCCCCCCAGGGGGGCGCCAAGCAGTCACACTGATGAAAAATTTTTAGGGGGTTGTATAGAGGGGGTCATATGATTTCGATTCCAAAAAAAATTTTACCCCCCCGTTCCTCCCAAGACCCCCCTTTTTGAGAGTGCTACCGGATGCCGACGTGATAGAGGAGTTTTGATTGCGGGATCGTATAGAGGGTTTTTTCTCAAATTGAAAGAAAATAAAAATTCACCCCCCCTTCCGACCCAATTTCCACCCTTTTGATATCTACCAAACGAAGTACGATACAAGAATTTTTTTCACAGTCATGTAGGGCAAGGCAAATAATTTTGAATGCGAAAAAAAAATTGACCCCCCAGCCCGTCTCGACCCCCTTTTTTATTAAAAAACCGAAATTTGGCCATTTTTAGCCTATATTTCGACCACTTTTTAGGGTGGAGACAACGACAACGGGGGAACAGCACGGCGAGCGAAGCGAGCCGTGCTGTGACCCCCCTCGCCCCCCGCCCCCCTGAACCCCCTTTCCCATCAAAAAATCTGATATGGGTATCGTTTTCGACTAACATGGGGGTGAGGATTACGAATTTGATGACGGTGGGCGTGTGTCGGATTGCGGTGAGCGAAGCGCACCGCAATATGTCACACAGCAAGGCGAGCGAAGCGAGCCTTGCTGCGTGGCAGTACGAGCGGGTTCGTATTGTGACTATTGGGGAATCGTGCTGTGACCTCCCGTGCCCAGACCCCCTGTACCCCCTCCCCCATCAAAAAATCTGATATGGGTATCGTTTTCGACTAACATGGGGGTGAGGATTACGAATTTGATGACGGCGGGCGTGTGTCGGATTGCGGTGAGCGAAGCGAACCGCAATACGACACACGTCACACCTACTTATATGGGTATCGTTTTCGACTAACTCGACTGTGTAGATTAGGTCTTTGTTCTTTGTTTAGGTGAACAAAACTGTTATAATAACATTTGTTCTTTGTAGATTCCCACGATGTCCAGATATTAAGGACAAATGGATATCCGCATTAATCATTACGCAAAAAACTTCATCAAAATAGTCCCAAAGAGACAGTTTTTAAATAAGTTTCTTCATTTTACCGGACAGTAAATGGAAAGTTATTTAACATTAATTTTATCACTATCACTACATAGTATAAAACAAAGTCACTTTCTCTGTCCCTATATCCCTATGTATGCTTAAATCTCTAAAACTACGCAACGGATTTCGATGCGGTTTTTTTTCATAGATTTTTCATAGAGTGATTCAAGGTTTATATGTAAAACTAGCTGCGCCCCGCGGCTTCGCCCCCGTGGAAATTTATGTTTCCAACTTTCTTATTTTTTTCTTTCAAAAGAACCTTCTCCTGACAATAACAAACACAACAAAGAAAGAATTAGCGAAATCGGTCCAGCCGTTCACGCGTGATGCCGTGACCAAGGAAAACGGGTTTCATTTTTATATATAGATACATGCATAATATAGGAGAGAAGCACTGATAGTTTTAGAGGTTTCTAATGTGATGTCTTAAATAAACACATTTTTTTGCGCTTACATTGCAAACGCTGGCTGAACCCTACGAGATAGATCAGAATAATGTACTACAGTATTTTACAACTAAAAAAGGTCTACAAAAAAGACTACGATAGTATATGTCTATCTCTTAGGGATAACCCACAATAACCATTTTTTATCCTTTACTTTTTACGAGAAATAATGGCTTATTTACGAGGCGATTTTAAGCAGTACAGCATTAATCCTTATCCAATTAAGTAACTTAGATACATTGTGCATTTAATATAGATTAATATTGCCCTTCACAGCATGTAATTTGAATGAATATTTTCGTAGATATTACAGATTTAAAATGACAGGGACATAGCGATTGCGGTATCGGCCGGAGTACCAATTCTGCAGTAGGTATATTTAGTATAAGCATTGCACCCGTGCGAAGCCGGGGCGGGTCGCTAGTTAATAATAAATGAATATTGAAGTACAAACTATATTTTTATTTTATTAGTACAATGCCCTAGTCATAGAATAACAGTACGATAGGTACGTGACCTGATATTTCGTGCCCAGCACTAGTGTAGATTACATTAAAATGACGTCATAACGACAACAAATGCAAACTTGTCACTAATGTGTGAGTAAGCGAACGTATGCAACTACGCATAAGGCTTAATTTGGTTTGCACTGCATTTTTGGATGGGCGTAGCCGTAATTCCGTAGTTATTGTCTGTGTATGTAGTGGTAAGGTAGTAGAGGGGGCGAGCCGGCGACACGCATTCCCGATAAATCGGATGGTACTCAGCATTTCTAGTGCCTTGTTATTAAGATTTCTGTGGTTTCACTACTGCACTCTCGTTCCAAAACAACATAATATATAAGCAAAACCACAAGCTGAAATTAGTCTGACAATCTTCCAGCTCAAACAACATGAAGCTACCTGCAATAATTGAGTAACAAGATCAGTTTGCGAAGCTGAAACGTACCGGGAATCCGTTTCGGCCGCACGAGGAATCAAGACTATCCATATCGGATTTTGGAACGAGATGATATCTAGGTATCTGTGGCAGTATTCTCTTACTAAATGACATATTACTTATAATATCATCAGATACTTGAGCCCGCGTTTCGCATACATGTCATGGAGCAAATAATAGCTTTAAATTATTCCGACTAATAAATACGTGCAAAATTTCAGCCCGATCCGTTCAGTAGATTTAGAGATCTTAGGTCACAATGTTCACATCGTCACAAACCTTTAAAATTATAGCAGCGGTAGAATCTGATTTCTTTATCCCTAAAATGCTTTACAACCAAAAGGACCTAAGCCATCCTGTCACCACCAAGGGTTGTTGTTATGTTCTTTTAAATATTTAGTGTAAATTGTACCTATGTATTTCTAATACAGCAAACCAGTTTTCCCCCTTCAGGGGGATTTGTCAAGGGGGAAAACTGGAATAACCCAAATAAACAACCTTTTACTTACTTACTACAACAAAACTCCTAGTGAGTTGTAAAAATTATCAGTAAATAAATTCAAACAAATTGTAAAACCTTGCTGCGCAAAAAGGCTTACTATAAAACATCAGATTATCTAGCTAGATGATAAAAAAGCTTCGGATGGTTTTGCTCCAACTCGAAAAATAATAACTAACAAGCTAAAGGTTTCTTCGTCGCTTCTTTACTGTAGTCTACATACCGGAGCGACAGAAATAAAAAATATCACTTTATTTCCGTGTCAGTGTTTAATTTTATAATCTGACCTTTTCTAAGTGTACGTTTATTGTACTTATGGAAATAAAGAGTTGATTTTATTTGACTTAATATAATATCTACCTTCATCGCACAAGCTTGACCCCAATTTGTTGAAATATGCGATAAGAAAATCGATACACCTCATAGAATACCCCCCATTGGGGAAGGCATCTCCCAATAGCGTGCAATGTATAAGGCAATCACGCAGCTAATCGAATAGATTGAATTTGCATACCTTGATAACCGACAGTAAAGCAGCCAGTGGGCTGAAATAATAGGGCAGGTACCTATTGGGTAAGATAATAGAACTACGAGATAGTGTCACGAATTGTGAAGCTACTTGCCGATCATCAATCATCATTGCCTTCTCATGCCTGTCTTGTGGTCGGTCTCCGTTTCCTCCAATCTCTATCAGTCAATTCGATATTTTTTTATCAATATATCGTACAGGATTGCCGAGAGATATCTTTGCACCTGCACAACTAAGAAATTTACGATACAATATTTGGAAACTTCAGTTCAATAATTAATTTTTGGGTAAGTTTGCAAAATTAATCTGTTAGGTACATTATTTATTTGTTAGGAAGTTATCAATGTAGTTTTATCTATATCATGCATCAGTCAGTTTGCGAAAAATCACACAAGGTAAACAAGCGAAAACATTTCGGCATCTCAGTTTCATGTAAGCAGAGATAGAAACATGAAGTTTGTGCAGTTTTTCCACAAATACGATCTCAAAAACATTCGTGTCGGTGTCATAGATGGAGATAAACTTATCGATCTAAATGAATCTGATCCAAGCATACCTACAACACTTATAGAAGTAATCAAAGAACACGTAGAGCAAGTGAAAAAGCTGAAAGACCCTAAAACGCTGTCTATAGACTCTGTGATCCTAACAACGCCTTTACATGGAATGGACAAGGTAATTTGCGTGGGTCTGAACTACAAAGACCATTGCGCTGAACAAAACTTGACTCCGCCTGAAATCCCTTTCACGTTCAACAAATTCCCGAGCACTGTCATCGGACAAGACAAAACTGTGAAGTTGCGGTCACAAGTTTCCACCGAAGTAGTTTCTGAAGTAGAACTGACTATAGTCATCGGTAAAGAAGCGAGTTTTGTAACCCCTGAAAACGCTCACGACTATATTTTTGGCTACACGGTTGGCATAGACATCGGTGCTTCGGATTGGGAGAAGAATGCCCAAATGGGGCAGCTCCTCCTCGGTAAAGCAATGGACACCTTCTGTCCTATAGGACCCTGTGTGGTTACTTCAGACGAGATCGGCAATCCCCACGAATTAGATATTAGAAGCAGCATCAATGGCGTGCAGAAGCAGAGTAGCAATACGAACCAGTTCATCCACAAGATTCCAGACATCGTCGCCAGGTTGTCTCGGGTGGTGACGCTATTGCCTGGAGACATAATTTTGACTGGAACTCCGGGGGGTATTGGGGTGTACAGGAACCCACCAGAATTTCTGCAGCCGGGGGATAAGATCTCTTGTGAGATTGAAAAAATTGGTGTTTTGACCATGCAGGTAGAGAACTATTAAAAAATACAATACAATCGTGTTTGTAAAGAGATGAGATCCTAGCATGCGAAGTTGATGTTTTTTAAAGGTGATTAAAATTGTAATAATTTAACAAAAGGGCCATTTACTCGTGTGCATTAATAAATCTATAAATTTATGTGTTCTTTTATTCTGCTGCAGCATCTGTAACAAAATAACTGTAATAAGTGAGTATCTACTATCAGCTTTCGTAACATACATCTTTGTTTATCGAGAGACTATCTAATCAAGAGAGAAAACAGAGCGCCCCTCCGCAAAACAATATCGTTGTGACGCTTCAACAAAGCAACCAGACACCGTCTTACAAAGCCTGGGTCGGCTCGGCATAGAAAAATTAATTCTATGAACCTACATTATCGTAAGAATGTATATCGGGTGGATTTTTTCGAGGTGTCAGTATGGACAGGTACCTTATACAAGGACAAAAAAAAAACTCTTTTTTTAATTCATTTTTATTTATGGGACTTCGAAAAAAAAAATCTTCAATAACATTTTTATTTGATACCTAACAGCAGGTAAACGAAAGCGCTGGCGAGACGACCTTAACGCCTTTCTCAGAGATTGGTGGGAGATCGCACGAGACCGCACCGAGTGGAAAGATTTGGGGGAGGCCTTTGCCCAGCAGTGGGACAAAACAGGCTAGATTAAAAAAAAAAAAAAAACAGCAGGTAAGGGAATAGATCTGAGAGATCATGACAGGGCACGCGCAGTGTTGAAGCTAACCCAAACACACAGCGACTAACAAGAACCGAATGAATCTATCGCGGCCATTTTGCAAAGTAGAACCTTGTTATATAAGATTACATAAGACTTTGTTTGTGTTATCAAGGTAAAGAAAACATCTCGTATCATTTTATCGTCCCGAGTTACGAGGTACACCTTATGAAATATAAACAAACACGTATGAAACGAGGTAAGGTTACTACTTACTCAGTGTTATTATCTCAAACTAGTGAGTGCCAGTGACTTCGTTCAACCAGGGTGAAAACGGGTAAAACGGATTTGTTTCAAATTTAAACGAAATCAAACTGAACCTCAATTTCACTAGATTTCTCAAAGTTCCTTTTTAATCCGAGCCCAATCGTGCTCCAGCATTGCATTCAAGAGTATTCTTGGAACTGTTTCAATAGGTTCCTGCTAGGCAGGCACTCACAGGCAGGCGCCCACAGACGTCCACTGTTGGACTTAGGCCTCACCCGCACGACGACGCCACAAATAGCTGTCCTGAGCCGCCTCTATCCATCAACTCCCAAGGACCGCTACAATGTCGTCGGTCCATCAGTCAGAGGGGATGGTCTTGCAATACTCCGTTTAGCGTTATATCACCATACCAGAGAACCTAACCTATAAATACTATATAAGTACTCCCCAGTCCCCAGCGGTTATGGGAGCTATTCAGAGCTGTGTGGTGCCGGCTTAGAATTTGCACCACCCCAACTCTTCCCGCGGGTGTCGTAAGAGGCGACTTAGGGATATCTACCTGGGGCGGGCGATTGATATTTGATATTACCCCATGAGAAAAAAGCGCCCAATAAGGCGCTTATCAGGGGTGCCATTTCCGTTTGCTAATTCTGCCATTCCTTTCAAGGCAAGTTATGTTATTAGAAATCGTAAATACCTTCATACAGAGACCAAATGCCTTTATGTGTGTTGGCATCTGTAAATTTATGAAATGTTTACTACAATCTACACATAAAACTTGAAGAACTTGTGAATTATGAATTTTTCATCGGCAAGTTTTGTAATAAATCTAATCATACTTCAGTGGGTGCGGTCGAATCAGGGCGAACTTGCATAAATGTTTAAAGCCGTGCATTGGCGAACTTGTGAAGTCAACAACCAGCGGGTTGCATGGAGCTTCCTTTACAATGGCCTAGTGCGACTGGTGCGTTTCCATTCTATCAGTTATTTAAAACACAGAGGCGATTGGAAACAAAGATGACGTTGTAATAAAAACAAACCTAACCGCATTTCTTTGGCGACCTCTGTGAAGGGCCTCCTACGACTCATGAGGTTTGCGGGTTCAGTTCCCGCCTCGGGACAAATGTTTGTACGATCTGCAGATATTTGATCAGGGTGTTCTGGATGTTTTCTATGTATAGTAAAAAAATGTCTGTCTATGAGTGTATTGTTTAAGTATATCAGTTATCTAGTATCCATAACATAAGCTCTGCTTAGCTTGGGGCTAGATAATGCTGTGTGAATTGTCCAGCATTATTTATAATATTAATGATGTGCTTTGTAGCTAAGCAGTGGCAGCTAGATGATGGCTGGATCATCATTTTGAATGACCTATTAGATTATCATGACGTCACAGAAAGGAAGGAAGGAAACTTTTAGAGATCACGTGGATTAATGAGCTCCAATACCTACAACAGTAGAAAGTCGGCGTGCGAGCGACCTATAGGTATACATACCTAGTTTAGACTCTACTGATCGACTGCACATAGATAAAAAGGTGCTTTTGGTTTGACTGATAAATTAAAAAGAGAGAAATATACCAGATAAAACTATTTTTGTGTAAGATCACAATACACTAGCTCAATAGGTAGGCACACTTGTGTGGTGGTCTTGCAAGGGCAGTTGCTGGATGAATTTCAACAAGCCTTAACTTCAAAATGTATGAATTTACGGTAACTGTGCAATAGCAAAATCTCACCGCGAAATTATTTAGGATGCTAGTCGTGTAGCCGTACACTCAAGAGCAGATAAAGGTTCGCATTAAAAATGCATCGGGTTTTCTAACCGACCAATCGACTCTTTGCAACGTGTCCCCGGTAATCTGCACTACAATCTCCAAAATTTCCACAAAAAGACCGCAGAATATACAGGGTGTTCCGCACACGTTTGTCATAATATGGAAACTCGGGGTTGGTGGAACCAAGTTTTTAACCCTGAAAAGGCTCTCGGCTATTTTTAAGAATTGCTTGAAGATTTTTAGATTTATTTCCAAAATTTGAACTATAACGTGCTGTAACTTTATTTTTACGAAGGAACATGCCTTAATTTTTTTTACTTACATTTGACATGTTAGCCCTTACTGGAATAAAATATTATGTTAATCAAATACAATATTTATGTGAAATCTAGGTAAATAGAGATCTGAGAGTTCTTTGGATTGAATAAAACACGCTTTTATTCTTTGGATTGAATAAAACACACTATATGTGTCTCCCGTTCATAGCCATTCCAATGTTTCAAAACCACATAAAAACATAACGTAATGAGCGTTTATTCAAATATCTGCCTTTTGAATACCCATAAAATGACTTAGATACTAATATCTTGTAATCGTGAAATAGCACGTGTTTAGTTGGGTACAACTTGTGCCAAAGGGTGAGTTAGGGCAGGTGAAACCAATTGCAATTAGTAAACGCAAGTGTGTACCTAGTAAGCAAATAATTATGCGTAAGAGTTTCAACAATTTTCGTTCCAGCAGTATACTGCCTACTTCCTTCATCGCGAGTTTTCTCAACTTTTCACTCAGTGTGCGCGGTTTCAGCTATTTACAATTCTACACGTGAACAGCTTATTGAATGTGGCAACTCCGCCAGTATTAATAATAACTCGCGGACTTGCCACAATGGTGCAGTTTTATTTTTATTCAAATAAGGTGTTAATTTGTATAAATTTATACACCTAAATATTTCTATATTTTTATATAGCATATTTGTGAGTGCTCTGGAATCAGATAGAATTGGGTAGGTAATTATTTAAAAAAAACAGGGCTACATTTATTATAATTAATTTCTCTGTTTATACAATGCATAATAATGAAGACCTCTGTGGCGCGGAGGGCGAAGGTCTGCCTGCGACGCAGGAGGTTGCGGGTTCGATTCCTGCCTCGAGACAAATGTTTGTACGATCTGCAGACATTTGTCCAGGGCGTTCTGGATGTTTTCTATTCATAATAAAAAATATCTATATGTATGTAGCATATTGTATTAAGTATATCGGTTATCTAGTACCCATCATAACACAAGCACTGCTTAGCTTGGGGCTAGATAATGCTGTGTGAATTACCAGCATTATTTATTTTATTATGTGTTCGTAAACAATAGGGGAAATTGGGGAAATAATGACATAAGTAGGGGTCCGATTCTAATGCAAGTGAGTGCGGGGCTCGTGTGTGGCCTATTTTAATTAGGCTTGTTGAAAATAAAAAAAAGTCTAGGTTGGTTACGTTTACAATAAGCTCATTTGCTACATCATAAACATCCATGTTTTTAGCCACCGTCCAAATTTATACCGCGTTTTTTCAGAGATGAGTTTTTAGTTACGGACAAGATTATTTAGTTTCTATAATTCACCGCTTGCCTAAGATTTTGTTTGAATTTCCCGACGTTTCAATCCCTTTACAGCCATCATGACTAATCCTTGTCATCATCATCATCCCGTAACTACGATCACCATATTTTTACTTCTTCCACAAGTGGACAAAATTGAAGTGAAATTTATTTCATATTTGATACCTAACATTCAGTTTAGAATTTGACTTGCCTATGAGCTTATTTTATAAGCCTACAGTAATTAGTGTAATTGATTTTGTTTTTTCCTTCATGTAGATTAAAATTATAGAAAACTTAAGATCTGCTGTATAGTCCCGCCCGCCTAAACAAATACTCGCGACACGTACGAAGCAATATAACTTGTTACTTGCCTTGGATCGACGCAAAATCACACCGATGTGTGCCATGCTGTTTTAGTCAGGCGAATCACAGGTGCTCTGAAAATACTACGAGGCTCGGAGAGCGATATTTTGTTTTAATATAAATAATCACTAATCTCTAATTAGAGATTAGGAACTCTCATAATCAAATGAGACGGCGGTTGTCATGATAAAAAAGAAGAAGGTGGTTGTTGTAAGAATGCATGTTTATTTATGTTCACCGATTTCTCAGTAAATGGACCGATTTTAATGATTATTTTACTTTTGTATAGACAACGATCCCGAAATGCTCCCATACAAACATTATTCTTGAAGGTATGTCTTTGTACCGTAATACTGAAAAAATAGTGTAAATATTAAGGAACATGAAGTCAGTTTTTAGTTTTTTCAAAACTATTTAAATAATGTAGTTATGATATTACTTAAACTACACATCTACCACTGAAACTGACAACCCAGAAGGAAACTAAAATTAGATTTCATTTTTATGTTGTGTATTTCGGTGTAAAGCCGTCGTGTTAGAGCTGAATGTTGTATCAGGTCTCGCTTACAAGCCCCGCACCATTTGCTGGTCCATTGTGTACCAGACAGTGCCGTACCTACCTACGTGTTACATTGACTACCACAGTGTCGTACCTACGTGATACATTTTGCAGGTTAGTCGCCGAGGTTGTGTAATCCATAGCCGATATTGTGTCGATATTTTACTCGGAAGCTGTATAGTTCTTGGGAATGGGGTCTATTTTTCTAGTGGCGTCTCTTTTCCTTTATAAGCTGCACTTTATCGCCTTAGAATGATTGTTCTTGGTTTCTTTCCGACTAACATTTTGTTTTTACTTTGCAGTTTATCGAATAATTTATCCGTCGTTTCAATGATTCTATTGACACTAGTCCATACATGGTACAAATAAACAAGGTATGCTACTCCGAGAAACAGCGGTCACGTGGGTTTTCCCTAGCGTACGTCATATCCGCTACAGTGGTTATCAAACTTTTTAGTTTTGATAGATTCGAGATCTCGATCTAGGTTTTAGGTTTTTCATGAAAGTTTTCAAACTTAGTTTCCATAATTTGAGCAACGCTAAAATGAGCTCTGCACATGGATAAATCAATTTTTCCCTTGAAATGAAATTTATCTAATCGCAGGAGCATTTTTCAGCCACAGATTCTCTTTTCGGGAATTTAAAGAATCTTCTTTTACCGCCCTTCACACTTACAGTTACGGATAGAGTAACCGCCCATTTTATTTTAAAGATTTATCCGATCAATAACGCGAGTGATTCACCGGCGTCAATAAAAGTTTGATAGTCATCGGCAAATGAACGTAACCTTCCATTTTTGTGGCAATTGGACAGTGACGTAGGTTTTGGAAGATCTCGGAGTAGCATACCTTGTTTATTTGTACCATGGGTCCATACTAATACATTCAAATATTATAAAAGCGAAAGTAACTTTGTTTGTCTGTCTGTTACCTTTTCACGCTTAAACGGCTGAACGGTTCTTAGTGAAATTTGACAGGGAAGTAAACAATATCCCGGGAACGGACATAGGCTACTTGAAAAGCGCGTGCGAAGCCGCGGGGAGCAGCTAGTAATAATACATGTGAGAAAGTTATTTGTCTGTTACCTTTTGACGCCTAAACGGCTAATCTAATTTTAATGAAATTCGGCAGGGAGGTGGACGGTATCCCGGGGACGGACATAGGCTACTTTTTCTGACGTAAAAGAGCGTGGGAAGCCGCGGCACGAGCTAGTATTTTATTATTTTACTGACCCGTAGCAGAAATAAACTATAGTTTCCTTATCGTACTCTGCTTGACTAGAGCAACCCTAAAATTTTATCAGTCAATATTCGCAACTCTGCATCTAGAAACTTCCTCTTTTCCATGCATTTTTAAATGCATTATTAAAATACCGCGTGAAATAGATCGCAAAAGCTTGTTAAATCATAACGAAATTCCCACCCGCAGACCTCTCATTTCCTCTCAGGCTGTCTGCAGACTCAGCAATAGAAAAACAGCTCAATACCAAAACAGAATCCGTTATTACACGGAGCGCGGCGCTGGTCGAACCCTGCTCAAGTGCGCACCAGCTGTGAATGACACCCAGTTCTGCCACCAGGCACTGGAATGGCTCTTGATCCACTGTATTGATGGGTGAGTTTAATCTAACAGTAGTACACAAATCTGTGAATTCCATTAAAATTTATATTTTCTTTATAATTCCTAAATAGACACAGATAAACCATTCTACTTAACGTCATACAACCAGCGTGCATTTTAAGAATGGTTTATCTCTAGACGTGTAGATAAAGAATGGAATTGAAAATGCCATGCTGTAAATATGATCTACGCGGTCGTTTTTCAGAACGTTTTCGAGACCTTTGCTCAACAGTAGCAATGTTTTATTATTTTTATTAAAATATCTGAAAGTAAAACTTATCTACCTACTTGCCTGCAACTTCGGTTATTCCGAGATCATGGACTGTTAGGCATACACCTGCTCGCTCCGAAATAACAGAAAAACCCAAAACAACACAAATAATCTAGCTTAATTTTTGCGGGGTAGGTATATAATAAATAGGTTTCCCCAAAAAATAAATTTTTAGATCGCCAGCCAACGCAGTCGCATGTGCGTCGAGGGCACTCAAATTGTATATTTTCCCACTGCAGGGCAAAGGCTCCTTCCCTTTTCTATGGGATAGGATACCCGTAGTCAAAAAAATACAAAACACTGACGATCGAACATTTCTCAAGTTCGATCGTCAGGGTTTTGTATTTTTTTACAAACATTTTATAAGAAGAATAAATACATACTTATTAAGAAACAAAGAATGTGTATTGTAAAATCACAAATTAATATCCTGTTTGTAAAACCTCTATTCATACTATAGTAAAAATCCTCCAATTCCACCCCATCCATGACATGAGATTCCGTTCCGAACGACATCGACGTTTGCATTTGTTCAAGACCGTCACGAGTCGGGGACATTATCGTGAACAAGTTTCCTTTATTCGGGGACCGTCATTTTACGGCATTAATTTAAACATACCCTAGTACCTACCTGAGCTACCAAAAGGTAACTTTGTAGTACGGAGCTGTGCTATGGTACCTATAGAGATAGTAAGGGTAGTAGAAATGAAATAAATCGTGCATTCTAACTATTAAAAAATAGTAGAGCCCTTGGAAAATGTCTTTATATGAAAAAATAAAGATAAAGCACACATTCAACGAGTTTAGTCGATCCAGTCCACATAACACTGAGTTGACTGAGTCCTTCTTATTTTATGGATTGTAAGATACGTTGTGAAAAATGTCCAGTAATTTTTAAGGCTTCATAATTATCTACGGCAACCGTAGTGTAGGACGCCCTCCAGCCAGGTGGGATGACGGAAAACTGAAGAACCTGCGAAAGACTGAAGGCAAATGCTGGTATAGGTAAATGATCATGAACCATCTACCCGATTTGCAAATCAGGGTTTGAATTGGTTGGACATTTGAAACAAGCAAGCTACTCACATTTTGAATGACTTGCAGCTTCTGAAAACATTCTGGGAACCGACAATGAGAACCATTTGTCTCCTTCTTACGTCTTCAGGATTTAAAAAACTTCCAAAAGATAAGAATATTTGAGTGCGTGAATATACCATATAGATAAAGAAGTATCACGTAGGTTTATACTGTCTGACTTTCCGCTTGACACATTTTTACATGTTTCTTTCAAAGAATACGACATTGCAAAGGGATTCGTTGTACTTGGCAGATGAATTCATTTGTGAAATGACACGAACTTGTAATATAGGCACTTCGCAGATGCCTGTACTTACATGCTTCGCCCTATGATTCCGAATTTTTGACGCGAAAATAATTGCTGTTACTTATATGCATAAATCGATTTAGCTAATGGCTCAGAATAACTGAAATAGGACCTACTAATTAGCGGCTCCTGTAAAAATATGCAAACACAGCAGCAATCCTTAGGGAATTGTCGCTGAACAAAGGAGTTATCAAATCTCTTTCGTCTATTAAAAGGTTGACTGAATGATTTGACCGTTTGCCTGACGCAAAGCATAGTTATGTATTTACTCATTCAGTTTGTTAGACTACAAACATTGTGCGAATTTACAAGTTGTTTGTTTTAAATATCGTTTGTCAAATGATCTTCAAAACAATAGTCATTTCCCAACGCAATTTATAAACACAGTGTCAAACACAAGTCACCAATGTTCAACAGACGAACCTACGAGTTCATTGTAAACTTGTGAACCATTCGTTTAGTATCACTGGTCATTCATATAAAAATAAATTGACTACACAAAAACGCGGGAAAAATCTGAAGAAATCTGAGTTAAACTTTGATAAAACAGTTTGTTATTCCTTAACGATTAACATAACGTTTTGGTAATCAAAGTGGTTATGAAAGTGAAGATTCGACTGAAAGCTGAAATGTTGTTCTATGTTTACGGGCTCATGATCGTAGCAGCACAAGCGAAGAACTTTGGAGGGAAATACTGCGAAGTATCAGGAGACGACCCGACCAAGCAATGTTACGAAAAAGAGACCCTAGTGACGATGACACACAGTCCAAATCAGCTCGCCGTTGACACCAGTACCAACACATTATACTTCAGCTTCGATGCCGGCCAAGGGGAGTACACAGCTGCTGTATACAAAATGGACACGAAAGAGATGACTGTTTTAAAGGGTGTTAATGACGCTTTTGCCATTGCTTACGATTCCAACAGTAGTGAGATTTACTTCGGCGGCAGCAACGGCATTTACAAGTACCACTCGGCGCACAGGACACTGCGGCGCCTCAACATCAAGAATCTAGACATCTGGTGGCTGTTCATCAAGAATTACGTATACTTCATTAAATTCCCCAGTCTCAACACCTACGCTTACGTCAATGGAACTATCAAACTTATCGAAGAACTTAAAGACAATGTGATCCACCAACTCGTCGTTGACGTTGATAATATCAAGTTTTTCATCAACAATACCGGTTTGTACGGCATCATGGAGGGCAAAGGAGCGGTGCTGCTGAAAGACTCTCCTCGGTTTCTTAACATGGCCACGGACAACAACGGCTTCGTCCACGTTTGCAGTGAAGATGGGATCTATGTTATCACCAAAATAGTAACCAAAGTGACGAGGATTCTTAGCTTACAGGGGATTCTAGGTTTCACTTTCGATAGAGATAATAATCTGATTTATTCCAATTCCCACGAAATCATTAGACTCATCCCTGTTAAGTCAGAAATTAAGGGAAAATCGGCAGAACAAAATTATGAAAGCAAATTTTTACCAGGGTTCCAACCAGCACAACTTGACACGTACACGTATAAAAAGCATGAATGGCTAAATTTGTAGATTATTAGCCTGAATTTTGAGATTAGTGTTAGGGGGCCAAAATTGTTCCTAAAAGATCGTTCGGTTCATGTAAATAGTTTTTTTCGGGAAAATCGATAAAAAGTTGTAGGAACGGGCTTAAAATGTGAAAAGCAAAGCAACAAAGAATTCTTCTTAATTTTTCGGATTGTTTTTGTCTAAAATAAGCTTAAATACTTTATTTGTTAGTTTGCCACCTAAATTTAGTTTGACAGAAATTTCTCAGTTTCTGATCAATATTTTGATATATCTATCAAAATCTTTACATTACACTATACAATTTATAAACTACAATTTGGGTTTTTGTAAATTAATTAGAGTACCTATGTACTCAATTTATTATTTTTATAAAGGTCTGCCCTGGGACAAATCAGACTAGGAATAAATAAATTTATATTTTTCTAGATTAAATGGTTTCTTATTTTATAGTAAACAAGTAGGTAGGTACTACTACACCCGTTTCTACAACCCATCTTGGGCTGTAGAAACGGGTGTAGTAATAATAATATTTACTTTATCAATCACGACATTTATTAATGAAAACTTCACGAAAACTGATACCTACTAATAAAATAGACAACCACAACATTATCATCATCATGAGCCTTAATTAGTCCACTGAGCCCCTAATGAGCGCTATAGCGCCCTATCTTCAGCTTGCCGCATCCAGCATCTGCCTGTAGTCTTTCGCAGATCGTCATCCCCTCTGGCCCGAGGGCGTCCTACGCTACGTTTGCCGATTCGCGGTTTCCACTCAGACAATAACAACTGATGATGATGTCCTCCTGAATTTCGACCGCGGCGGCCTGTCTCATCGGAGTCTAGCCAGATGCGCAGGACATTATTTAGACATTAGTAGTCCACAAGTGTGTGCGCACACAGGTGCACTCTCTATTCCCTCACTCTCATAATCCGATGCACAGTATTTTTTTTACCCTTATTTTGGGACTGCGTAATTTTATTGAGAATATATTACTAATGCAAGAGTAACCCTCAGAAAAATGATGTAGAAAAAATGCGATCTGAATTAAAGTTCCGGAATTTCAAGATTTATTTTATTTTATTTTATTTAGTTTTAATTATGCGCTGTCTGTGTGGTCCACACCGACACGACCGGGGCGAGGTCAAGCGTAAAACCAACGCGGCTTATAACAATATAATATATTGTTATAAGCCGTTGGTTTTGCGCTTGACCTATTGTTAATATTATTAACAATAACAACTACCACGATATCCAATAGCGGATGTCTGGGCACTCGAGGGTCTGCAAGACCGTGTCCTTGGATGCGCGCAGACGTTTCCAGAAATAAATGAAGCGCGATCAGAGAATGGCGTAGAAATCGGAACTCTGGCCTCGACGGACATCGCATTACAATCACACTATCACACTAATATTATAAATGAGAAAGTTTCGATGTTTAGATTATAGATTATGTTTGTTACCTCTTCACGCCAAAACAATTGAACCGATCGCGCTAAAATTTTTTACACAGATGTAGCTTTAAGCCTGGAATCAAACATAGACTACTTTTTATCCCCCCTTTAGTTATAAATAATGCTGGAAAATTCACAGCATAGTTATTTAATGTATTAATAAAACGTCAAGTGCGAGTCAGACTCGTGCACTAAGGGTTCCGTAAGACCTTGTGTCTTGCCAAATTTTGCGATTCTACATCAACTGGAAGTACATCAACTGAAAGGTAGGTTCGGGCCCGCTTCGCCACTGAGGTCGTCAGTGGTGCAATATCCAAGTATTTTCATAAAAAAGCTCATGTGTTGTTGTGCCTTCTAGATCTTCGTGATGCATCATCACCATCAGCCACATCGTCACTTTCCATAAAGTGAGATTGTGGTCAAACGAAGGTCTTATTTCCTTTGGTCGTGGCATCACGCGTAAACGGCTCGAACAATTTTTCTTTATTGTCAGGAGAAGGTTCCTATGCAAGAAAAAAATAAGAAAGTTGGAAAGATAACGCCCACGCGGGCGAAGCCGCGGGGCGCTGATAGTTGAATGTAAAAAACCATTAGAATGCGGAAGAAAAAGTTACATATAGTATCCCCTTGGAGTCGAGACCCTAGGCCCGTGGGGTACCGAGACTCTTCGGGTTTCTAAAAAGTTATCTGAGCGTCTGGTCGAAGCGACACGTGACCCGAGAGCTGGTGAGTATCTGGCGCAGCGCATCAGCATTGCCATACAGCGGGGCAATGCAGCCAGCGTAGCGGGGACGCGACGACTGGCGTGGATATTGTATTGATATAGATCTGTTGAGCTACCTGTAGATTGTTTGCAACAGTCTGCAGTTAGCTCAATTGTTTCCATTGTAATTGTAAATACTAGTTCTAATTTTCTATTATTTGATTGTAATTTTCTTTGTGAGTAAAGTACTTTATTACATATTTTATAACTTTATACCATACTAGCTTCTGCCCGCGGCTCCGCATGCACATTTTCTGTATAATATATAGCCTATTATCTTAGTTAGGCTTTGCCCTAAACGTACGCCAAATTTCATCTTGATCTGTTCAGTACTTTTGGAGATCCTAGGTAACAAAAATTCAGAATTCACAAACTTTCGGCTTTATAATATTAGTGTGATTACTGAAACATTTAACGCGGTATGTCGGCGCTGGTTTCCCATCCTGTTAACATTATTATGGTAATGCAATGATGCGTTGTTTGTGGCGCGACAATATTATCTGACCATGTTTTATTTTATGAAACACCCGGTATGGAAATGAAATGACACTGTTGTGATTTTGTTTCCACAACAAATAAGGGAATAATTATGGTTACTACACCAAGTTTCCACATCGCTGTGCCTACCATTTTCCAAAAGCTCTAGAAAGCCGAGAACCTACACAAGCCAGACTCGTTGTGAAATATTTGAAAACAAACCACGACATCAAAAACTAAAAGTCGATTTTCAGATATAATTAAGCAATATTTGTGGAAGGAAGGATCTCAAATCAACAGGTAGTGTAAATTGCGTAGAAAAAAACGCGGCAACAGTGAATTTTAGGTGAGGGCGGTTTGTTTACAAACATTGTAAATCCAATTTGGCTGGAATATAGATACTTATCTTACTAGTAGCTGTCATGTACATTGTGCACAATTATAGCGTTTGATTTCTTTGTAGGACTTGGACAAGGTATTAATACATTTTGTCCGTTTTCGTAATCGAATTTGGACCATTTCCTTTTATCTCATTTATCTATTAGTTCACAAAACAGCGTAAAATCCTTATAAAAATGTAGTAGTAGTAGTTGCATTATTGTTCCGAACTAGATTTTACCTAAATATGCGATTTTTTTGGACTTTTTCGGATGTTTGGTAAAAATGTAAGCAAAAGTGTCCCAAAAGAAATGATAGAGCTCCAAAAATCTTACAGAAGCTGTCATACATTTTTAAATAACGGAGAGCGGAGCGACCCGCGGCAATTTTGGAATTTGGCGAGGTGGGGTTAGCAAAAAACACAAGGAAAAAAGTTAGGAATATAAGTGATAAAAAATGTTGCAAGCAAAAATATTAAATTTCCGTCTAAGCCAAGCGTCGAGAAGCCGGTATCGGACGCTCTGCACTGACTGCAGCAAACGGATTCTTATTCTTTATATATATATTTATTAAATAATTTTTTAATAATGCTGGACAATTCACACAGCATTATTTAGCCCCAAGGTAAGCAGAGCTTGTGTTATGGGTACTAGATAATAATATACATAGATAGATATTTTTTATAATACATAGAAAACGACCAGAATACCCTGAACAAATATCTGCAGATCGTACAAATATTTGTCCCGAGGCGGGAATCGAACCCGCAACCTCCTGCGTCGCAGGCGGACCTTAGCCCACCGCGCCACAGAGGTCATATGGTTTGTAGAAGTGCATCCCTGCACCGTACGGAGCGGACGCATCGGACTATCTACAATTCGCCAGCGATCCTTTTAGTGCGGATGATGTCATTCGGATTGCCGATCGGTGGACGCACTCACACGCTGGCTTCGTCTGCTTTCCTCCCCTCCCGCGCTCCACGCCGCCGGTTCGCCGTTCTCATTCGTACAAGATTCGTCTGCTTGCTACGAGAAAATCCGGATGTCAATGTAGAAAATTTGTTTACAAATGGTGGTTGCGTCGGCAATCCGGTTACTGCGGTTACAGTGGACGCACTACCCGGCATTATGCTCAAAAAATCCGTCTGGTGCGATTAGCGCGGAGCGTCCACGCCGGCCTATCGACGCTAGCCTTAAGTTACAAAATCTATATTCTGAGAGTTGGTATTTTGACCTTATTAATTACTAGTTAGCCCGCGGTTTCGCTCGCGTTGTTTCTGTGGAAACGTTTTCTATCCCATGGGAACTGATATATGTGATAAATAGTAGCCTATCTTTGATTCCAGAATCAGAACCTACGCAAAATTTCAGCCCGATCCGTTCAGTAGTTTTGGCGTCAAGAGGTAACAAACATCCATCCATCTATCCATTCATACATCTAAACATCCAAACTTTCTCATTTATAATATTAGTGTGAAGTGATGTGATTTTATTCATGTAGATAATCCCATTAAGGGGTGTGTGCGCTTCTAATCCGACGTAACAATATCAACTCATCAGCCGGCTGTCGCTAATTGCAGAGGACATTATACATTTTTATTCACTGTCCACTGTACAAGGTGAACGAGAGTAGCTTGAAATTCTAGACATACCTAATAGGCTTAAAATCACTACCACTAGAAATGCGAGACACTGGAACTGCAAAGTTTATGCAAGTCGAATTGGTATGGGTTCGTATTTGATAAGGCACAGGGATCCAACGATTGGGTGAGAGACAGATTGGGCTGTTCTTCGGCGGTTTGGTTGAGGCATGCCATCAGATCTTCCTGCTTGTCTTGGAAACACTCCTGCCCACCTTCTGCGATGAACACTGGAATACAAATAATTTTTTTTAATAATTAAATAAATCATGCTACACAATCTACCGCCTACTACCTACATACTTACTGGCCGTGTGTGCCGGCTTAGAATTTGATTCACCCCACTCCTGAGCATTTATATTTACACAGTTGGAAGTACTAATGAATGACATAGGCAGAACGTTTTATTGCTTCCTTTACCGTTAAAGTTACTCGAAATTTAAGTAAGTAAGCTAGCTTACCTGGTCTATTAACTTAAATTTCGAGCACCAGTTATCATTTACCATTGGTAGATCTTAAGACACATTAAACATCAATATTTTAATGTCTCCTTTTTAGATCCATTATTTAAAAATGGTGGTGGCAGGTACATACTGTTTACCAAAAAATCAGTAGAGCCTACGTCAGTCCTTGTAATTGATTATTTCTAGATGAATAGATAGATATCTTTTAGTCATGTTTATTCTAGGTAGGTACTCTGGAGCACCCTGTACTAACGAGGGCCTCTGAATTAAAATACGTTGACAAAAGCTTTTTAAACTCACGTTTTTGCATACTCGAACGAATTTTAGGATTAACGAAATGATGTTTTTGGGTCAAAACGATTACCGTTTTCTTTTTTGACCTATATCTACCTTTTCTATAAATCGATAGGTATTATGTTTATGCATTAAGTAATTTACTAAATAGGCACTCTACATCTCAGAATAATGTATCTCAGACATCTCAATTTCAAATAAGTTTTGACTTTACTTCTTTGTTACTGGCAAATGTGCTTGAAATAAGTTGTGATAAAGGAAATCTCCAATTCGTACAGCGTCTCTATGTATGCTTGCTTGGATTGGAACTATATTCGGTTGTAGAATGATAGGAACCACGATATTTGACATTTACACATGAAAACTTAAAAATAATAGAAACCCACTAGGTAACAGAATGGAAAACACAAGAAAACGAGTGAAATCTATATATATGAAAATGAACCCGTTTTCCTTGGTCATGGCATCACGCGTGAACGGCTGGACCGATTTCGCTAATTCTTTCTTTGTTGTGTTTGTTATTGTCAGGAGAAGGTTCTTATGAAAGAAAAAATTAAGAAAGTTGGAAACATAAATTTCCATGGGGGCGAAGCCGCGGGCGCAGCTAGTAATGAATAAAAACTGTCAAATCCAAAACTTGTTTCGAGCTTCTGCGATTTGCCCCGATGATAAATTGAATTCTCGCGAAACATTTTGTAGCTGTGTGGTGCCAGCTTGGAATTTGCAACACCCCAACTCTACCCGCGAGTGTCGTAAGAAGCGACTAAGGGATATCCACCGGGGGCGGGCAGCAGCGCCTCCAACAGAACAATTCTACCACCGAACTGCGATCCCAACCCGCATGCCCAGCGTGGGGATTATGGGCATTACCCCTATGAGATAAAAGCCAACAAAGCGCTTATCAGAGGGAGGCCTGCGTCTAGCAGTGGGCCAATGCAGGCTGTTGAGGTTGAGGACTTTCTAACAATATTTATTTGTTACACGAACGAATGGTTTCAACATATTTGTCTAGGAAGAGCGAGATTCCCTAACACAGGTATTTATTTTACTTAAAAGGGAATCTCAAACACTATTATATTATTGTACATTAAAGAAATAAATATTTTGTATTTTTTGTATTTGTATTGCATTTTTTACACAAATAAATATTGCCATCCTAGAACGGAGTTCAGCATATTTCATTCAAAAATAGAGATGTTCTCTGCAGCTAACGTTACCAGTTCCTACTTACCCTACAGAGAACAGGGGCCGACATACCTACCCGCATCGCCATTAGAGCCTAATGCGTGACGCGCCATCCACCAGCCGCCATTTTGTGGGCCGCCATCTTGAAAACTCGTTCAGATTAAATTACGCGTGCGGTTTCGCCTCGCGGAAATCGATGGGTTGGTTATTTTGGTAAAATGTTTATCGAACAGAATATTTATTGGTGCAAAAATTAATTAATATCTCCAAAGACCAAAGACGGAGCTATAAGGACATTAGCATGTACTTGTTTCTGTTAAAATTTCGACATTACAATTTGAATTTTATTTCCTTAAATCTGTACAGGCGCACGAAATGTATTATTATTTAAAATTTCAAGTGTTTTTCTTACAAGTACAAGGACAGACAATTGGAGACCGTAAGGGTTTTTAAACCGATCTCGAAACCCTAAAATTACTGTAATATCTTACTGCGAGTGGAACTCGCTGCCTTGTCCAGCCTCTGGAGTTCCATACTCACCCCTGAAATCAATCAGTGAATCTTGAAACTAAGTGACCATTCAACCTTTAATCCTGCACCTACTTACTCTACGTACATCTACGACACGTTATTAGTAAAATACTTAAACTCGAATACACACACGGTCTGTGTAACATTGGCATAAATACAAAAGTTTTTACCGCTTCATACCGCTTCAAATAAAGTGGAGGAACTGCATGTTTTTTTTTGTATGAACATACGAAAAAAATATATATAAGCACATTATATTCCCATCTATGCTTTGTTCCCGTATCGCAAAACTTGAAAAAACTGTATAAATTATGAAACCCTCCTAGCCGATTCTACGGCCACGGTTAAAGTGCTTAAGTATGTGCAAAAACATAGATGCACTCTATTGCCTCACTCTTATAATCCGATGGGTCTGCAGATCGACCGGAGAGGCGACCAACGTCTTAACGTGTATTTCGAGGCACGGGGTGTAACACTGCTAACTTCCTGACTCTGATGAAGGAATTTAGAGTAAGCTTTCAGTTTTTCTAAACACTTGAAAGGCTGAGTTAGTTTGAATAAAATTAAACTTATTGGTAAATAACCAGTAATGAGGTAACGTGTCATGAAAAAATTAAATAGAAAATAGTAGATCGGTTTTTATTTTTTTATCTTAAACTTATACTTGAAATCATGAACTCATGGTAGTTTTCTACTTGCAGCACCAAAACAAATGGTTTGATCGGACTGATGCTGCGTTTCATCACATATCATCATTAGTCCACTGCTGGACATAGGCCTCCCCTAACGAGAGCCATAGCACCCTGTCTTCAGCTTGCCGCCTCCAGCATCTGCCTACCGTCTTTCGAAGAATCGTCATCCCACCTGGCCGGAGGGCTTCCTACACAACGTTTGCCGAGTCGCGGTCTCCACTCAAGAACACGTTTACCTCAGCAGCGGTTGTCGGTTCTTCTCGAGATATGGCCGGCCCACTGAAACTTAATGCTGCGCTTATTCTACTCTAATATGTCAGATATTTAGTACGAATCAACAACGTATTCCAGATTTACTTCTAACCGCCTCCCAACCATATTGATAGCCCTTATCACCTTGATCCGAAGAGCCAATTTACCTCGGATGATCCGAGATTAATCAGCCGTAAGATCTCGTGTGGAAACGTTCACACTAAGCTGATTATCTGAACATCGGGAACTGCAAGAGGACCCTGATTGAAGTGTGTTGTTGCTAAAAATACAAGATCCTAAAAAAAATATTATAATAGTGTTAGAAGTTAATACTACTTTGCATTTGCATTGCAAATAACTTTATTAGCAAAGAAAATTACAATCAAAGAATAGAAACAGAACAAATTTTAATGTTCTTTTTTCTATTCTACGTTTAAAATAAAGTAAGATTATTGTATTTACTCATATAAGTGAATATTGTTGTTTTGAGTCATCGATCAAAAATTTCCGGCCGGCCAGGCCGCATACTTGATCGATGTTTTGAGTAAAATAAATTCGTTAATTTGAACTGAACTGATTTTGACAGCATATTTTGTCAATTTTGACAAGTCAGTGGAAATAAATTATGACGTTTTGGTATTTTGCTAATTCACTTTTCATTGTTTTATACGTTTTTTGAACTTGTGTCTAAAATAGTGGTCTGTTCTGTTCTTTATATTACAACAATTGAAGTCTAAAATGGATGCAAAATTTTATATTTCATTTATTTATTTGACAGGTGGACTTACCATTTAAAAACAAAATGGATCTGAGTGGCCAGTTCACTTAGATCCATTTTGTTTTCTCTTATGGATCTTAATGCGATATTTTGATTTACTGAGCGAATCTATGTATTTGTTCAGTACGCACAAACTTGAGCATAATTATTACCTACCTTCAATTAATATAATTTGACGTTAAAATTCTGTCCAAACCGCATTCCACGCGCTGTTCACAGTATATTATACCGTAGCATACCGTTATCCCTACGCCACAACTGCCCCGCTACGCCGTAGAGCCCACTACGCCGTAGGCCTTGCTACGTCAGCGGTTCTCGTAGCATGCTCGCGTTGCACGTAAATTAAGGGTGGGTGTCCACTGAAACGTGGAAAATAATGATGCGTGTTTATTAATGGTCACGCTATACGAAAACCAATTTTATACCGCGTCTATTTCTGTTAAAGTTCTTCGACTTCGATTGGAACAAAATACTTTAACTGACATTATAAATGATTTAACTAAGTACCGCTGTTTTGTGTGAATGTTAAGGTTAGCCCTTACTTAAAAACAGCCAACAGAAGAAAATGAACTCGCTTAGCGATTAAAAATATTAAGAGAGTTAGTATTAAGGGGGCTCCGCGGTACACTACCGGGACCGATACTACATCAGACCAATTAAAACTTTATTTTCAATTTGGGTTTACGATGGCTTGCAAAGTTGTAACCTATACATAATGTCGTTCGATCTGGAATGAAAGGAACTACAATTTGAAATGTCTCTGTCAATAATGACCCGTGTCAGAAAAACAAAAAAACATTGTTTGTGAGGAATTTTCGCAAAGCACCCCCTCGTGATACCTGCGCAGTGCGCAACTTTTTTTCAAGAAGTTAAAGAAAAAGAATGATCAGAATCGGACTACTCTGTGAATAGTTATGCGTGGTCATACATAAAAAAATATATACGCCTCGACTTGAGAACCTCCTCCGTTTTTTCGTCGGTTAATAAGAAAATGTCATATTGGACACATCAAGATGCAATGTCTATGTTCTAAAATCGAATGTCATCTCTGAGCTAAGAGATGACAGTTGGTAAACCTACTTGAATATTAAACGAGATTAAAACGCGTTTAGTTAATTAATAGAACGCCGCATGTAGGGCGTAAGATTAATTATAGCTGAGGACCTGGAGTTATTAGACGTTGTCAGATGTCCTGCCGAAACCCTGGAAGATAAATAGATATAGATTTTCATTAATTTTAACAGTTTTTGGACAGAGATTTGATAAGTTTGTAATTTAAAGTAGGTATGTAATACTTACCTTTGCATTACATTGTACATTTTTTAAGGACGACGTAGGTATGAAACCTATTTATTGTTAGAACACAGGTAAGTAAGTACCTTGATCATTTTTCAACTACCACACATAGGTACGTACACATTTTTTAATCCTGTATCTAAACCGAGGAATGTAAACGCCGGTCAGTTCGCAGTTCCCACCTTTACATTCTGCACAATCTTTGGCGGGCTTAGAGAGTATTAGAAATGTTAAATTACAGTTAAGTATTTAAAAATAGATAAATACACATACAAAAAACCATCTGAATTACTGGCCTTTGTAAGCTTTCAACATAAATTTCTAGCTTGTAAAAAACAAAATAAAATGGGCCTAACTGTACCCACGGACTGTATACGTCACGGTAATGTTCACGGACTGCCGTTACCGTAGACAAAAAAAAACGTGACCATAGAAATAATTAACATTTTTTTTGCTATTACTAAATTCATAGCCCTTAGGTAGGTACCTACTAGCTAGTTATTCTATTAAATTATGCAAAACGGACTACCAAGAAGGATTTACTTACAGGATTTTCTTCCCTATTTTACCTAGACGGCAAGAACAACCACCGTCCATGGTAGTAAAACGACCTATAAGTAGGCATATCAAATAAAAATCATTTGAAAGAACCATAATCAAACCGAAAAGTCTATGGGGTTTTTACCAAACTGTGGACGAATTGCAGCTGATTTCGAAGGTATAAAAGCGTCTAATTTCTTTTCTTCTAGCAAACCACGCGACAAGATGCACAGCACGTAATTCTTAGGCGAAATTGGTGGGCGGTTCTGGACAGTCGCGTCGATTATTTACTGTGATTTTTTATTTCAAACAAAGAAAAACCGAGACAGAGCTATACGAAGCTGTACCTATCCCTATCGCCTGCTGCGTTGTCGGCGTCATCCTACTAATATTAAAAATGCTAAAGTTTGTGAAATGTGAAATTTTTGTTGCCTAGCATCTCCAAAACAACTGAACAGATCAAGATGAAATTTGGCATAAACTTAAAACGTAACTTAACTAAAACAATATGCTACTAATTATACCGAAAATCAGCGTGCGAAGCCGCGGGCAGAAGCTAGTATGAAAATAGTGTGAGATGCACGAGTGTGCCTACGCCCAATTCCCACTCTCCCTGCCTGTCACCGGATGGACAAGTTGTTTGGCGGCTATAGATGACATCCAAAGCTCAACTCATTACATTACTGTGAGATTGAAGGCTCACATGACAAGAACATTATTGTTTGAGCGTAATAAAGGAGACAAGCAACGTAATGGGATAACTTGGGCCGTAACGTAGACTCCGCAACTTCTATCGAACTTTTGTTATTCTCATTTTGTTTACTATCGTTTGGGACAATCGTTTTTGTTGGTTTAGTGGATGTTCGTTTTATGGTTCTTTTGTTTGGTGGATTCATGTAGCAGGGCTTCTTGTGGTTTTATGGTTCTTTTGTTTGGTGGATTCATGTAGCAGGGCTTCTTGTGGTTTTATGGTTCGTTTGTTTGGTGGATTCATGTAGCAGGGCTTCTTGTGGTTTTATGGTTCTTTTGTTTGGTGGATTCATGTAGCAGGGCTTGTTGTGGTTTTATGGTTCTTTTGTTTGGTGGATTCATGTAGCAGGGCTTCTTGTGGTTTTATGGTTCTTTTGTTTGGTGGATTCATGTAGCAGGGCTTGTTGTGGTTTTATGGTTCTTTTGTTTGGTGGATTCATGTAGCAGGGCTTGTTGTGGTTTTATGGTTCTTTTGTTTGGTGGATTCATGTAGCAGGGCTTCTTGTGGTTTTATGGTTCTTTTGTTTGGTGGATTCATGTAGCAGGGCTTGTTGTGGTTTTATGGTTCTTTTGTTTGGTGGATTCATGTAGCAGGGCTTCTTGTGGTTTTATGGTTCTTTTGTTTGGTGGATTCATGTAGCAGGGCTTGTTGTGGTTTTATGGTTCTTTTGTTTGGTGGATTCATGTAGCAGGGCTTGTTGTGGTTTTATGGTTCTTTTGTTTGGTGGATTCATGTAGCAGGGCTTCTTGTGGTTTTATGGTTCTTTTGTTTGGTGGATTCATGTAGCAGGGCTTGTTGTGGTTTTATGGTTCTTTTGTTTGGTGGATTCATGTAGCAGGGCTTCTTGTGGTTTTATGGTTCTTTTGTTTGGTGGATTCATGTAGCAGGGCTTCTTGTGGTTTTATGGTTCTTTTGTTTGGTGGATTCATGTAGCAGGGCTTGTTGTGGTTTTATGGTTCTTTTGTTTGGTGGATTCATGTAGCAGGGCTTGTTGTGGTTTTATGGTTCTTTTGTTTGGTGGATTCATGTAGCAGGGCTTCTTGTGGTTTTATGGTTCTTTTGTT
Source organism: Eupithecia subfuscata (assembly GCA_963564075.1). NCBI lineage: Eukaryota > Metazoa > Arthropoda > Insecta > Lepidoptera > Geometridae > Eupithecia > Eupithecia subfuscata. Next base: position 14,410,126 of record OY751115.1, on the reverse strand, counting down.
TGGTGGATTCATGTAGCAGGGCTTCTTGTGGTTTTATGGTTCTTTTGTTTGGTGGATTCATGTAGCAGGGCTTCTTGTGGTTTTATGGTTCTTTTGTTTGGTGGATTCATGTAGCAGGGCTTCTTGTGGTTTTATGGTTCTTTTGTTTGGTGGATTCATGTAGCAGGGCTTCTTGTGGTTTTATGGTTCTTTTGTTTGGTGGATTCATGTAGCAGGGCTTGTTGTGGTTTTATGGTTCTTTTGTTTGGTGGATTCATGTAGCAGGGCTTCTTGTGGTTTTATGGTTCTTTTGTTTGGTGGATTCATGTAGCAGGGCTTCTTGTGGTTTTATGGTTCTTTTGTTTGGTGGATTCATGTAGCAGGGCTTGTTGTGGTTTTATGGTTCTTTTGTTTGGTGGATTCATGTAGCAGGGCTTGTTGTGGTTTTATGGTTCTTTTGTTTGGTGGATTCATGTAGCAGGGCTTCTTGTGGTTTTATGGTTCTTTTGTTTGGTGGATTCATGTAGCAGGGCTTGTTGTGGTTTTATGGTTCTTTTGTTTGGTGGATTCATGTAGCAGGGCTTCTTGTGGTTTTATGGTTCTTTTGTTTGGTGGATTCATGTAGCAGGGCTTCTTGTGGTTTTATGGTTCTTTTGTTTGGTGGATTCATGTAGCAGGGCTTGTTGTGGTTTTATGGTTCTTTTGTTTGGTGGATTCATGTAGCAGGGCTTGTTGTGGTTTTATGGTTCTTTTGTTTGGTGGATTCATGTAGCAGGGCTTCTTGTGGTTTTATGGTTCTTTTGTTTGGTGGATTCATGTAGCAGGGCTTCTTGTGGTTTTATGGTTCTTTTGTTTGGTGGATTCATGTAGCAGGGCTTCTTGTGGTTTTATGGTTCTTTTGTTTGGTGGATTCATGTAGCAGGGCTTCTTGTGGTTTTATGGTTCTTTTGTTTGGTGGATTCATGTAGCAGGGCTTCTTGTGGTTTTATGGTTCTTTTGTTTGGTGGATTCATGTAGCAGGGCTTGTTGTGGTTTTACACAGTTCATTTACACAGATCTCTTTTACAGGATTGCTTTATATATGTCTGGGTTGGCGGTGTACAAAACGGCGAGGTTAATTTTAAATACTATGCCGATTGTAGAACGATCAACGTTAAAAAAATTGTCTAAACGTTACTCAGATAATATGTTATCGAATGAAATGAATTAGATATTCCCAACAAATCAGCGTTTGTTTTGTAAACGGTCTAGCCATTCTACAAACGGGCTGATTCTACGATCTACGATTTTTTTATTACGTAGTTCAAAAAATAGTAGTAAGTAATACATACAAAATTTGGCCCTCTCGAGGTCAAGAATCATCCCTTTTTGGCTTAGTACACACATTACGTGGCACCCTGTATCTCTCACACAAACTAATGTCGTCTGGCAAAGCTACTACAGCCACATTAACAAACCGTTTTCTGTTTCATGAGTGGACTCTACCAAAGACACGACGACCTCTGTGGCGCGGCGTACAAAGGTCCGCCTGCGACCGTGGAGGTTGCGGGTTCAATTTCGCCTCGGGACAAATGTGTGTATGATCTGCAGATCAGGGTGTTCTGGATGTTTTCTATGTATAATAAAAATATCTATATGTAGTGTATTGTATTAAGTATATCAGTTATCTAGTACCCATAACAAAAGCTCTGCTTAGCTTGGGGCTAGATAATGCTGTGTGAATTGTCCAACATTATTTATTTATTTATGCAAAAGACATCCAATTGCCAACCATATTCCCTTACCATACCGTCCAAATCACAATGTCTAAGTTTTGATCGACCGAGTTCAAATACACACATCAACACCGTCTAGAGATATTTTGTACAAAATTCTTAAACTCTAAAAATACTGGCTGGTTTTAAAATCTTTTTAAGAAACCTTATTTTATAGGCCTTTTTGAATCGTTCCAAATTTGAATTTTAAAAATATATTAAAAACAAAAGATTTGCGCGGCATTAGGTACTACGAGTATAACGAAGGTCGAAGGTTTCAATTTACTAATTGAAGTAGAAGAAAGGGTAAATTGTGTTCTATTCTTTAGGAACAAAGTTGATAGTTTGAAGAAAGGTACATTTTACAGGATGTTTCGTGCAGTTTATGGCAGTGTTCGGGAAATGGACATTGAACGTTGAGTTCTGAGAACAAGACAACAGTAAAAGATTAAGTGTCTGGGTTCTTTTTAGAGTGGAATACTCTCGACTGCAGTGTATCCACTTATGGATGATGTAGAAAACATGAAAAAAAGGCCGTAAAAAAACTAAAGTTTACCTACTCATGGGATTTTGCAACTTCCATTGAACAAGTAAATTAACATTTAAAAACAATTTACATTCAAATAGACGATGCGATGTGACTGTAAAAATCAGCCAGAACTGCAATTCCGTGACAAAGTTTCCCTTAAGAGGGCGCAATGCGTGCCATTTTGTGAAAAAGATAGGCATAGGATTTTGTGTTCATAGGAGCGGGACAGAGCATATACTACGTTTTCGGATCGGCGCGGCGTAAGCGCAAAAATCAAGTTATTTTAAGAAAAACTACTTGGAGTCGAGACCCTATGTTATTGGGGTACCGAGACACTTCGGGTTTTTAAAAAATTATCTGAGCGTCTGGTCGAAGCGACGCGTGACCCAAGAGCGGGTGAGTATCTGGTGCCATACAGCGGGGTAATGCAGCCAGCGTAGCGGGGACGCGACGACTGGCAACAGTCTGCAACTCTGCACGTAGCTCAATTGTTTTAATCTTATATATAAAAATGAAACCCGTTTCGCGTTGTCACGGCATCACGCGTGAACGGCTGGACCGATTTCGCTAATTCTTTCTTTGTTGTGTTTGTTATTGTCAGGAGAAGGTTCTTATGAAAGAAAAAATTAAGAAAGTTGGAAACATAAATTTCCACGGGGGCGAAGCCGCGGGGCGCAGCTAGTTCTAAATAATAGTTCTTATTTATCTCTTTTATTTGATTGTAATTTTCTTTGTCAATAATTAGTAATAATAATAACCTTCGAATCAAAACATAATATGTCATTTCAATAGATCGCAGGGTTCCTGAGATCTTGACCCAATTATGTGTGAAACAGTGCACTTTCATGATTTTTTTTTCTTAGACGTGTTTTCACATCCAAGAAAATAAAGAATAAAATATGTAGTATTTTATGTAATTCGAATGTTTTACCGCGGGGGGACGGGAGGTACTAAGAGGGAGGCCTAGTTTGACAACCAAACACGTTAGCTTCGCCTCTTAAAAAAATATGCATTACTTAAACCTAAAAAGTAGTAATTAGAATTTTCTGATATGTATGAATTTTTTGTAAATAATAATTTATTATTATTATTATTTTATTATTATTATTATTAGTCGAATTTATCCCACTGCTGGGCAAAGGTCTCCCCCACTCTCTCCAGACATCACGATCACTGGCCAGCTCCAATATAATAAATAAAAAAAAAAAGTGCTTTATTACCTTTACACTTTTCATACAGGCCAATTACAAGTTTCTTTCGGAACATTTAGCCAATTAATTATCTGAATCAGGTAATGATCGATTCTATTCCTAATTACATATTATGTTGATGTTCAAGCATCCAAACAACAGCAACCCGTTTGCGACAGAACTTCGCAAGTATTTGCTATGCGTCAGTATTTGAGACTCTTTGATCCATCAAAACAATGCCTACATTCGATTCACGTCGTTAGGCAGAACGAGAAATGAATGTTTCACGTTTTTCTCGTTTTTCAGAACGTTTGGTAACGCATACCGAACGTGGAATGTTATTTTTTCTATCAAACGATTGTTCAGCAAAATTCAAAGGATTTTTTGTTTTCTGGCTGGACCTATTCATAGAATTCTAGTTGATTGTCACATGTCCCTAAAAAAATGTTTAGTTTTCATAACTAAACATTTTTGTGCAACTATATTAAAAAAAAATTTTCAAAAAGGATCACTCGCTACGCTCGTGATTCAAATTTAGAGCCTTTCGCTTGCTTGGTCATCAAAATAGAGCACGCGGTTAAAAAGCTACTTTGCACTCTTGTATAACAAATAACTATTATTGTTTATTAGCCTTATGTGTCCTACTGCAGGGCAAAGGCCTCCCTCCCCTCTTTCCACTCCTCACGGTTAGGAACCGTGAGGGGTGAATCGACGAGACGAGGTGGGGCAAATCTGTACCCTGGCCCTTCTTGCAGGAGCAAAAATGGCCCACCACATCTTGTCGAAAGCGTACAGCTCATCCCGCCGTCCCACTTCACCTCAACAGCCTATCTGTACCCTGGCCCTTCTTGCAGGAGCAAAAATGGCCCACCACGTCTTGTCGAAAGCGTACAGCTCATCCCGCCGTCCCACTTCACCTCAACAGCCTATATTGGTCCACTGCTGAACGCAGGCCTCCCCCTGATAAGCGCCTTATTAGCTGTTATCTCTTGGGGGGTAATGCCCATAGTCCCCACGCTGAGCATGTGGGTTAGGGATCTCGCTATCTCTGTCTATGCCTAAATAGAATTAGAAGCCGGAAAAATAAAAGTACACAAGATTGTGGAAAGGAGAAAGGTATTTCCTTTCAAGGAATAAGTTCTTTAACCTCTTGGGACCCGCGCGGCAGACACAATAGATTGTCTATTGTTAGATGCGACAATTAGAAGCGAGGATAATAGCTTCAGAAACTTTTATGCTTTACGGGACGCTGTATTGTCTGGGAGAGATTTAGATGGGAAGGCCATCTTATCTTGATTTATGATCGAAACCAAATTATTTTGGTTTCATCTTTAATAATCAAATCAATAGGTTTTTGTTATTGTAGTGCGTAAGCCTCCACACCCAGGGTAATTTCTAAGGGATGGATGCGGGTTCATGTCCTGTCGAAGCCAAATATTATTGGGGATTTATATTTTTTAATTAATATTTTTTGTATCTAAGTCGCACAAGTGAACGTCTTGGTTTAGGCACATAGAGGTTTGAGATCTTGTAATAGAAGAGCTTTTTTCATATAATTTTATAACTTTTTTTTTATTAATCTCCTTCAATTCATCTTTCTGAGTGGCTTGTATGAGTTTGCACACAAACGGAAAAAGTTTTCGTTAACTACCGCTGACATGACAAAATGCAGCTAAAATGCAATAAATCACACAATAATTCAAAATCAACAACTATGGTAATATCCGATATCCTGATAACAAACGCATTTACACCACAAGCAAGTGTACTCGGATGTACACTCTTTTTGATTTACATAAATGACTTGCCAAAATGTATTCCTACGACATGCACACTCTTCGCCGACGACGTGTCGCTACTTTTCAGCAGCACACTGAACATTGACATTATTTATATTAAAGAATCATTTAATTTATGCGAACAATGGCTCAGAGAACATAACTTAGAAATAGACTACAGTAAAACTAAAATAGTTCAATTTAGAACATTCCAAAAAACACCATTAGACTTAAATAGCCTTACTAAAACCATGAATATTGACGAGCAAAGCGATTTTACCCTTTTAAGAATAATCCTACTCCTAGACACAAATTTAAATTGGAAAAATCAAATTGAAGCTACTAAAACCAAACTATCGAGATTTGTATACGCTCCAAGTATTTTAAAATCTAACATAAACTACTAAACTGAACTAACTGCCTACTGTGCCCATGCCTAGGTATTCAGCTGAACCCAGTAATGTTGATGCTACGGAGGTGATGATCCCCGCATCGGAACAAATGTTTGTACGATCTGCAAATATGTTCCGGGTGTTCTGGAAGTTTCCTATGTAAAATTAAAAAAAAAAACTATCTGTGTATTAAGTATATCAGTTATCTAGTACCATAAACAAGCTCTGTTTAGCTTGGGGCTAGATGATGCTGTGTGGATTGTCCCGTATTACTTCTTTATTTAACTCATATGATGCCCTCTTCGCGAGTTTCGGCCACAGCGGCCAATCTTAACGAAGATTAGCTAGGTGCGTACATTATATAGTGCACAAGTGTGCGGGCAAACACAGGTGCACTCTCTATTCCCTCTTATAATCAATCGAACTTACTCAGGTATACTAATCGCTTCAGTAAGTAAGTGTCTGCGCCGACTATAAAGCTCTTGAACCGATCGCTTTGCCGTGTTGTCACTTAGCTCACAAAGCTATTGAAAGTTACTGTGATTCAAGTTAGCTCGGTTTCCAACTACCCGATCGAGTTGTAAGCTGCAGTGGCCGGTTGCCTTAAGGTTGATCGTTTCCGAGTTGCCGCGAGATTCAAATTATTTTGTGGTTTTTAGTTTTTTCTGCGTTCTACAGTGAAAAAAACTAGTGGAAAAGTAATTTGCCGTAAATCGTAAACCATTTCTTATTCAGTTTTGAAAAAATTTCTTCGATTCAATGGTCTTTGTGGAGCATTAGGGAATGTAAGAGATTTTAGGCTAAAAACAACATTTTCTCAAATGCTCCCAAAATACAATTGGTAGATATAATAAATAATAAAATAAATAAAAGTTGGTTTTATCACGGGTCCATAGAAATTGGTTTATGATTTGTACTTTTCCATTCGTTTTCTTCCTTGTAGTAAGCAGATCAAATTAAAACCACTAAAAATTGAATTTCGCGCTAAATCGAAACGATCACCCTTAACCTAAGACTTTGATGGATAGCCTTGTAAATGTCCAGTGAACTTGTTAGCAACTTAAACACTTACCTAACAAGTTAATAAAAAATAGTTTTTCTTGTACAAACTTTTCACAGCGAGTTTTTATTGGAACTTGCTTCTGTCCGCAACTTGCTTACGTAGGTACAAAGTATCGCATCAGCTATTTGTGAAATATTGACGACTGATGTTTTTATATTTTTAACCCTTAATTATATCTCTTAAAGAAAATACTGAATTAAAAATAAATAAATAAATATAATAAAGAAAATAGTTAATTATTTTCTTTTGTTTGTGGGGCGCAATGACATAGAATTATTTGAATTTTAACCGATTTCGAAAATAGGAGGAGGTTCTATTTTTGGCTGTATCTATGCTTTTTGTAGGTATGTCAATCAAGGACTGATTTTGAAAATATGTTCGCTTATTGTATAGAAAATAATCCGTAAATATGTGCTCCCTTAGAAGATAAATATTCCCGATGCATTAGTATTAATACTGCAAACATGGAATTGTTTTACTTGAAATTAAAAACAGCATAAAACTAAAGGATTCGGAGTAGATTTTTAGTTTTTTTTAAACAATCAATATTTTTTGTAATTATCTCAATTTTCTGCCTACACCTATAATGTGGACTGAGACATAACGTCACAATATCAATCATACAATCATGCCATAATCAATACCATTCCTACTGAAGTACCTTCGGATCAACAAACTAACAGTAAACACGTATCTATCGACCCGCCGAGCCGGGGCCTACTCCGAGCACCGATGCGATAACGAGCGATAAAGCTTGGGTCAGTGGTTACGAAAATTAGTGACGTAGACCCAAGTTAACGTTGACCGTTTCGTGTTGGTGCTAGATTAAAATTTTGACGGTTTAAAATTTTTCTGGCGTTCTACAAGGATTGAAACTAATGGAAAATTAATTTGTCGCAAATCATAAACTATTTTATACGAATCCAAGTTTATTCCTTGTAGAACGCAGAAAAAATTAAAAACTGCAAAAAAATAATCCCTCGCTAACATGAAACAATCCACCTAAAGGAAAATCGTAAGGTGCATTCATGATAAAGTTGTTTCATACGTGAAAGTTATTTTGTGTTTATAAAAAGGATAACTAAATGTGAAGTAGAAGTACCTATTCCTAAAATACTCACTGAGATGACGACGGAATGTTAAGAATTATTAGACGTGCCATAAAGCGGCAGCCAAGTTCAGAAAGAAATCAGCAACGCAATAAACAGTGTGTAGGTATTATTTAATTTTAATTAACATGATCCATTATAGCGGGTACGCTTTTGGTGCCTTCTGTGTCTACTACACAGACTTCTGTGTCACTTCTGTGACAACATCAAACCTACTGTAAATTGCAGGGTAAAAAAGATAAAGATAAAAAAAGATAACATAAGTTTTTGCTGTAAAACTTGGTGTAACATTACATTAATATTGGTCTTAATGTAATATTCATGTCAAATATATTACACTATCTATAGTCTGCTGGTTAGAGTCTCAAGAAAGATATGTAAACTAAACATCCAAAACTGGTGACAGGGTCTGCAGACTCTGTATGTTGGGACACAGCGTACCTACGCCTTCGTAAATCAAGAGACCTAAATCGATTGTGTCGTAATCTTGTAGTGGCGATCGATACATTATCGTCACGATACATCGTTTATCATTTCACAGGGTAGAGTCCCAGGTCAACTGATAACAGCAGGGCAAGTACTAGTTATGGATTTGTTGAGTTTTGAAGGGTCGCGCTTTGAGTTTAGTCAACATTGTATAGTTTATTTGGCTTAGGGTAAAAATGTCACCAGGTAAAATTGTCATCGTAAAAATTTTGTGTAACTTTGTCGTCGCTCAAATTATTTTAATATTTTTAGGGTATTATTAACCGACTTCCAAAAAAAGAGGTTCTATGTTCGACTGTCATGTATGTTTTTTATGTGTGGTCGTCAATTTCTCCGTCGTTTATAGACCGACTAGTTTATGCCCGTGGCTTCGAACGTGTTGTTTATATGGAAACGTTTAAAGATGATTTCTATCCGATGGGAACTGCTTTTTTATATTTAGCCTATTTCATCCCACTGCTGGGCAAAGGCCTCCCCCGCACCCTTCTAAACTTTTCGATCTTTTGCAGACTTCCACCACTCCGGGTCAAAAGCTACTAGATCGTCCCGCCACCATTTACGTGGCCGACCCCGTCGTCGCCTCCCATCTTCTGGCTGCCAGGGTGTTGTAGCTTGGGCCCATCTCTCCGGGTACATACGACTGACGTGGCCGGTCCAATCCCACTTTAATCTGTCAGTCTTTTCCTCTACATCGGCAATGCCTGTTAGTGATCGTAGCATTGTATTTGGCACTCGGTCAATCCGTTTGAAGCCTAGAATGCTACGCTCCATCGCCCTTTGGCAAATCTTGAGCTTGGACTTCTGTGCTTCAGTGAGTGACCATGTCTGTGCACCGTAGGCTAGGACAGGCAGGATACACATGTCGATGAGTTGGCGCTTTAGTGTGAGTGGAAGGTCGCCCTTCAAGGAACGAAGGAGGGAACTGCTTTATGGAAGAAAAAGTCTATATTTGATTCCAGGATTAGAATTACCTGTATGCAAAATTTCAGCCCGACTCGTTCAGTAATTTTGGCGTGAAGAGGTAACAAACATCCTTTCATCCATCCATCCAACTTTCGCATTTATAATATTAGTGTGATTTGGATGATTATTTTGCAATTGTATAAAAAATGATTCCGTGATGGTCTCATTAAAATTTTATTCCCGAGAAATCTTTATTTATCCCGCAAAACTTATAAAACAATCCAAAACCAAGGGTTTCGAAGTTGGTCTTTGGTGTTTTTTTCATCAAACACATTACACAACAGCCTAGTTTGTTCTAGGACGATTTATTTTGTCCCATTGCAGGGCCTTCTTCTCTGGAAACTTTTGGTAAAGTCGTGATGTACAGTCAGTCGCCTAAGATTAAACTATATAGGTAGGTACTAGCTTCTCCGAAGTCAATGAATGATACAAAATATGCGCCATTCCTACTATGTTACTAGAATACTCGACGGAATTCTGTGGAGCAACCGAGTGCGAAATCCAAGCGAAACTTACTACTACCACTCTGGGTAGCAAATACCGCGTAGAACTGAACAGGCCTTTATGTAGATCATCATCATTAGCCTATATAGGGGAGTCCTATGTCCAGCAGTGGTTGTCCACTGCTGGACATAGGACTCGCCTAATGAGCGCGCCCTGTCTTCAGCTTGCCGCCTGCAGTCTTTCGCAGGTCGTCATCCCACCTCGCCAGAGGGAGACTACACTACGTTTGCCGAGTCGCGATCTCCACTCAAGAACACGTAGATACATCCTAATATCTAGACTTGACCACAAAAACTACGCGACCATTTTCTTCTAAAAAATACTAGAGACAGTTTTAACTAGGTACCGTCCGGTAAAAACTAATTTGCTGTAAACGCTGCGTAAAATCTTGCTTCTGCTTTACTGCGATTTTGGGTGCAAAATTAAAAGCAAACATAATGGCTACCATATTAAACTGTACCTGTTGTAATTGCATTTTGCCGGCGGTGCATGATATAGCAACTAATGAACTTTGTCTACATTGGAATAAGGTGAACGAGACTAAAGCTAGAGTTTTAGTAGGTATATCATCCAACGCCTCTACCAGCAAGACCCAAGACCCCCATGATGTCACTGGAGAAATCGATCAGAGTACACTTAGCTGTTAAATTAGAACCATTTTAATGCAGTAATTCTAGGGGCGATCCTACAAAGTTTTCCCAAGTTTACCAACGTAGAGTTCTCACGTTAGATGAAGCGAAGTGGTTGAGCATTATTACGAATATAGACGCCATCACCTGTCCATATCTATAAACATGAATTGACGTTCGATAGTCTCATAAAAACTCGAGAACGGCTGAACCGATATTGGTAATTTTGGTTTTGAAATATTTGTAGAAGTCCAAGTAAGGTTTAGAAGGTGAGAGATGTACGAAATTCGCCGGGTCAGCTGGTCCTACTTCCTACTAATATTGTAAAGCCGAAAGTTTGTGAAATCTGAATTTTTGTTACCCCCAAAACTACTGAACAGCTCAAGATGAAATTTGGCGTACGTTTAGAGCATACGCTAACTTAGATAATAGGCTACTTATCATACAGAAAATACGCGTGCAAAGCCGCGAGCAGAAGCTAGTTATAAATAAAACTTTCTTAGAAGTAGCTCCTCATTAGCACAAATACTGACTACTACTTTCTCATGATCACCAGGCAAGGCAGGTGGTCGGTGATCGCAGTTGAGGTGTTATGGATACACAGAAGGAACCTGCTACCCTTCCTCTGGTAGGTTCCTTTTGTCGCCTCCTACAACATTCACGATCTGAGTAGGAGTGCTCGATTCTTACGCCACGACCGCCACGGCAAACTTACCTCCTCAACAGCCCATAATGTTCCACTGCTGGACTCAGGTCTCCCCCTGATAAGCGCCCCTCTCAGCGGGTAACCGCCGTCTTATGGTAGGGCTAGCGGCGCGGCATGCCGCGCGTCCGCGCGGAAATGGGATATTTATTTAATTTATTGGAAAATCAACGGCTTAAACTAACTTGGTCAAACTACGTAATAACAACAGAGAGCCAATTAAAGATTCTCAGTAATGAAATGTGAACATAATAGAAAACAGCTCAAACGACAATGACGTGGAATAAAAAGATTAGCAATCAACTATGTACAGAAAATGTATGTAAACCTAAGTAAGTACCTACGTCACTAATAAAGAAAATTCTGGTCAGTCTATGATGCATTATTTTGCTGATTTCTTGATAATTATCTAGTGTGTTATTCTCCCAAGTAACATCTGTATACATTTGGATTCTCCATAAAATTTCCTACAAATGAGCATGTAAATATTCTGAAGTTGTTTAACGTAGCTACTGAGTTTCATGTAAATGTTGGTGTAATTTTGTAAGAAGGTCCCATACTTATAATCCCCACGCTGAGCATGCGGGTTGGGGATCGCAGTCTGGTGGTAGTATGGTTCTGGCGAAAAAAAGGCGCTGCCGCCCGCCCCCCGATATATATCCCTTAGTTGCCTCTTACGACACCCGCGGGAAGAATTAGGGTGGTACAAATACTAAACCGCCACCACACGGCCAGAGAGAGAAAGTACCTACTAAGAATTAATTCAGGCAACTGTTTCGAGGCACCTCGTACTTACAGACATATTGTACCGTACTATGTTATGGACTCGAAGATACGCTTTCTATTCTTGTGGGAAATTAGTGGCAAATTGCTACTAGTTAGCTTAGGGGGCGTAAATTATAAGCGGGGGCGGTGGTACATACACTTGCCACCTCGCTAAAACCCTAGGGGGTGACTTTTGATTGGTTGGCAGTTTTGTTACTTGCAGTATTATACTTGCAGTTACATGAAAAGAAGCTTATAAGTAAAAAAGTTTTTGTTTAGTTTATGTTTAGACGATTTAGAAACTTTATAGGTAACTCGATAATTTATTAATCGAAAATTGAGATCATTATGTAATGCAAGTACATACCCATCATATCACCTATTTGTTAAATAATTATTTGATTAAAGGGCTGTGGATTTTATAAATAAAAATCCTAATAAAGAAAACCATGATCTGAATTTGGATGTGTTAATGTGACCAGCATAAAAAAATTATATTTTGACTGGACTACTAACAGACCGTCTCGTCAACGCCTCAAAAACTTTAATATTTAGTGCCAATAAACATTCTAACAAACTTTCGCCTTTCTGACTGTGTAAAGTTTATGTCTTAGGCCATTTACATACCTTCAGAAAATATAAAATTCAGCAACTTAACGCCATTGTGGACATAAAAAGAGAACAAAGTATAGTTATAACATAATACCTACTTTCAGACACTCTATTATTATGTACTTAGGTAGTTAGACATGTATTTTTCAAAAAAATGTGTAATATTTCGTTAGACTTTGTGCCTTTAGTCCACTGAAGGGGCATATTCACGATTCCGCGAATTTCCATACAATGTTTTCAACATTGTAGTTTATATCTCTCGAGAGCCAAGGTGACTACTTTGCAAGATGATTAAAATTTAGGCTGAACACACATCTATTCAAACCAAAAGCGTCAAGGGAACCCGATAACTAGAATTGAAACAGGTCGACATGTTGAGTCTCTCTTAATACGCACCGTAGTGCCCTGTCTTCCACTTATTCCTAATAGTTCTGTGCTATAGTTCTGTACAGAACTGGGACACAAATTGTCCCAGTACGTCTGTTGACAAGTCTTACTAAGACATAAATTGCTCCAGTAGTTCTTTGCACCACTTCAGCTTGCCGCACGCAGCAGGATCTTTCGCAGGTCGTTATCCCACCCGGCCGCAGGGCTACCAAACATAAATAAATGAAATTTATTTTGAATCCCCGTAAACTCCAGAAGCAACAATTGAATACCAATCCGTTTCAGGCATTGAAAGCGGCCATTAGTTAGTGATGAGGCAAAAAGAAGATTAACGATCCCTTTTCGTTTTGGGTGTTTTTGGAAACTCGACGACGGGCGTCATTCATAACGTTTTTTTGTGAGACTGAGGGTACCTCGCGCTTTTTTTAGTATCTAGGAAAAGTCGATGGTAGATTATAACTTTATAATCACCACACTTATTTCCTTAAACACGATCGCATTGCTGGCTTCTATTTCGGTCAACGAATCAGCATTGCCATTCAACGTGGCAACGCTGCCAGCAATCTGAGCACTCTGCCTTCTGGTGACGGCTTAGGCTTATTTATTATTTTTTAGGAATTTGATATAATGTGTAAATACTCGTTGTAATTTGTTGTTTTGTTGATTTTTGTGTCTTCTTAAAGGGCCTAATTCAGCGAACCAATTGCTTCACTATGACAATCGAATCGTCGCATGAATCATCACGTAGGATCCTTCATCAACCGCAGCCGGATCTTACCCACGGCTGGGTATAGGACTCCCGAAGACTTCGAGAGACTCCTTACAATAACGAAACTCCACATAGTACGTGCGGTTCTATTTGCACGGGGAGGTTGAAAGAAAAATAATATAATAAGAATAAGAATATTATAACATAATAAGAAACTACTTACTGACTACGTGCAAAGTTGTTTATGTAGATCGTCGACATCATAACATAATTAATGAATGTTTAGTTAAATTATGAAAGAATGGTTTCAAACTTGACACTTTTGACGTGAGTTCCTCCATCTAAGGTAGTATTCTACCTATTATATTATACAGGGTGATTAGAAGCGGGGTGCAAAGCTTGAAGATAAAGCTAGCGCAGACCATTTGGAACCATTTGAGCCATGGTTGTCTAAGACGAGGTCCGACCATTAATTTTTTACCTATTTTTTAAAGATTTTTCAAAAAACCCAAAACTCTACAGTTAATTGATAATATCGGCGAATTGGTATAATGATGAATAATTGTAATAATGAACTGTGCCTAAACCTATCTGTAATCCAAGTCCTAAAATAACAAGCCTCACAATTTACAGCTCTGAAAATGGCCGACCTATTCGAACGGGTAGCTTACCTGTGTTAATTAATCCAACTTGTAAATTCGGGCCTAAGTAATTACAAAAGATCCTAAGGGTTTGTTAGTTTCCAAGGTTCCTATGACGTCACGTCTTAAACGTCACGTGTGGCCTGGTGCGTGATGGTAACTAGATCTAGGTAAGTACTTTGTATTTCATCATTATCATCTCAGCTGAAAAATTATCACTGCTTGACATAGGCCTTCCCCAAAGATACTAAAGATATTCTACAGAAGATACCCAAATAGATTACCCAAAGATATTATACAGGGTGAGTTTTTTTCATGATTAAGTACTGAAAAGCTACTCAAAAGTTCTTTATTTTTGGGTCGGGTTAGCGCCTTAAAGCACGGGAATCCCGTGAGTACTGAGATCTAGGCCTAGGCCCCTTACCGTTGTCAGCCAGAACGAACTTTAAGCTCGAACTTGAAGATCAAAGAAAACGTTCTTGTTATAGCTCTCATGTAGTAAAATAAGATCTAAAGCGATTCACCATAAAAGGGACACTCGCATCCCTTCCTAATAAAAACGGTTGAGCAAACACACAAACAGAGGAATTATTTTCAAGCAATTTCTTTCTTATAAGGGATATTGCTTTTCCTTTATTAACGCGGAGAAAATAAATGTAGGTCATTTACGAGTTTACTAGATACTAGGCAAGGACAAAAACGGCCAGACAATATTGGCTTTAAAATGATTAACCCGTGGCGCGCTAAGCGCATTATTTGAACGATACAACAGCCAATCGGAGTGAAAAGTTAGTGTACACCCGTGTGTTCCTTAGGCACGCGGGGCCTTAAAAGTTAGTGGACACCTTAAAAACGAACGTCAAACGAACAGAATGTAACTTTAGTCTTTGGATAATCTTCAATGTTTCCCCTGTAGGTGGAGCTAACGACGCTAGAGTCCGTAGGAAGTCGCAGAGATTTTCGACTGCTACGTCACTTGACCTCGTGGTGTAGTTAGTTAGCACATGCGGGACTTGAACCCACATCCTTCTCTCAGTAGGTACGGGGGAAGGATGTGGGTTGAAGTCCCATTATTATTGTATTACCCGTATATCCGTAGGTTTTCTCGGTGTACACAAGAAGTGAAAATAACGCTTTTTAAAGTACATACTTTTTAAAGTTCATACTGTCAAAGTTTCTACACCTGGGTTAGCTACACCAAACGACCGCTAGAAACTCTACGTGTACAGAACAAAAATACTAAGACCTAAAAATTTACACAGTGATTGCAATAAATAAATATGAATTTTTAGGATGATGTTGGGACTGCCCCATTTATGCAGTGCATCAGGAATGTTTGCAGAATACGAGACTGATGGATTTGCTGCCATTTTCCGTAAAAAGACCGCATCCTGTAAAAATCCCTGATGCGCAGAGTGCGTGACAGCCCCAACAGCATCCTTCAAACTATTGCTGGTGGAGTCACCTCTCCCACGTGGCATGGTTTCGTGAGGAGAGTGATCGTCTAACTAAAATGTTTAGTATTATGTCAAACAACTAACCCTAATTATAAGTGCATGTGTATATTTACTAACAAATTATGAATCTATTTGTTGTCCGAAATAAAATATTTTATTTCATTACGCGTTTTCTTAAACCATTTATGAAGGAGTGCCCACTATGAAATACAATCCCTTACCTTTACCTTTGCGAGACACTTACCGTGCTATTATAATAGTGCATTTACGATGGACAGCGGAAGCTTTTGCCAGCTTTCACAGAAAATATCATGAAACTAGGTAGGTACATAGGCGAATAGAAAACCGCACGACATATCACGAGCGTGGGAAATATCGACGTGCAAAAGTAATATCGAGAACTGTGAAAATGACGACCTCTGTGGCGCGGCGAGCGAAGGTCCGACGCACGAGGTTGCGGGTTCGATTCCCGCCTCGGGACAAATGTTTGTACGATCTGCAGATATTTGTTCAGGGTGTTCTGGATGTTTTCTTTGTATAATTAAAAATATCTATCTATGTATGTATTAAGTATATCAGTTTTCTAGTACCCATAACACAAGCTCTGCTTAGCTTGGGGCTAGTTAACACTGTGTGAATTGTCCAGCATTATTTATTTATTTTATTTATTTAATTGCACTCGTAGTACCTACTCGTACTTGAGTACTAGGGATGGATAGTTGTGACAGTACTTGAGTACTAGGGACGGATAGTTATCTTATCTTCAACCTTATCACACTGGCGTTATGGGAGCGATTTCAAGGCGAGTGCACAGCGAGCTACGATTGCTAATCGTGGCGTGCTGGCTGCGTGCCCTCGGCGTCATCCGCGGTGGCTGCCTGAGCTCTCGAATCGCTTTGAAATCGCTCGCAAATCGCTAGTGTATAAAGCTCTAAATTGAAACCGCATCAAATGCATACACTTTTTATAAAAACATAAACATTTATTTGTTCTTTTAAATATAACTATAGTAGGTTGGTACATTTGAGCCCGCAGTAGTGGACGTACCACTGCTGAACATGAGTCTCCCTCAAAGGACAAATAGCAATCACTGGCCTCACTTAAACATTGATATTAGTATGCATTTAGGGCCACCGTTGCTGCACTAATGTTTAGAGAAATAAAAACATAATTCCCGGATGGGTACGTCTTCTCGACCGAGTCTTCATTTAAGGATTTTAATGAGAGAATGAGAATATTTCGGAATTTCAAGGATCCCGCCTTTATTTTCTGTCAGTCTTCTAGACCATGGACAAGTATTGTCTTCTAGACTATGGACAACTATTTTAGAATACATTCCAGTTCACTCGACACAGATTCAAGTACAATTCCAATGTATATGTACAATACCAATGAGAAATGAGTCTGATAAGCGCCTTGTTGGACTTTATCTCATGCGCATAATTCCCACTCTGGGCATGCGGGTTGGGGATCGCAGTTCGGTGGTAGAATTGTTCTGCAGGGGGCGCTGCTGCCCGCCCCCGGGGGATATCCCTTAGTCGCCTCTTACGACACCCGCGGGAAGAGTTGGTATTCATATAAAAAATATGAATACGATTAAAATTCGCCCATTGTCCACGGCTTGAAGGCAGGAAGAACATGGAGGACCTATGAGACCTCTGAATCCTTTAAGGGTTTGTGTAAAAATGTATGTCAACAGTTCTAAAATAAAAATGTTTGAAGAAAATGAAAATGTTTGAAGAAAATGAAAATGTTTTCGCATTATAAATTCAAATGAGGGAACACTGTCGATATCGGAAGTGATAGCGTCGACGCCGAAACGAGGCTTTCTACAAAACATGCTACGTGGTGAGGGTGGATGGGGTAATGTTCAACCAACGCTTAGCCTTACACATTCATACATTCATCATCCTCAGCCCTTATCTACCCAGTGCTGGATGTAGGTCTCCTTTTGTCATTCACAACGGTCTTGGAAATATCATCCAGAAAGCCTATTTAATTCTCCCAAATTTGCCACCGATTTCGTTTCGTTTTTCTTGTGCAAATTGGTACTCTAATTCGGTGGATTTATTCGGTACATCAATCAGCCAAAACGAAACACGAAATTTTGTATTCGAGGATACGTTACGGTTACAGCAATTTCAATAAAACTAGTATCCACGTTACTCTATAAGACATTAGAATGATATATCTTTTTAAATTATCCAAATCGGACCATTACGTACGAAGTTATGACTAAATTACTAGCGAAGTTCACTGAGTGACCGCCGCGGGTGTGTGTGACGTCACTTGCTCGGTCGCCGTCCTGTACTGCTTGCTGTAACGCCGGAATTAAGTTCAGTTCTCGCCGCGAATTCTCCGTTTTTTTCGGTTTCGGTTCAGGAAGGCGCCACTCCGAAGCTTGTTGACTAGTTTGCATGTCAAACTCATAAACCCACGTCCCGTCACCAGTAACAATCTTTTGGGACTAGTCTTGATTAGTCCTAGATTATTTAAAAAGGTAGGTACGGATCGACTCGTGAGATACAGAAAATTCGGCGGCTATCTCTCCCAAAGTTGAATAAGGATTTTCAGTCACTTTTTCCTTCACTATTGCGATGTTATCTTCAGTTGCAGACGTTGATGGCCTACCAGAGCGAGGCAAATCTTCCACATCTCGACCGCTTTTGAACGCTTTGTACCACTCATAAGCACGTGTTTTTGATAAAGTCGATTCACCGTAAGCCTTCTGTAACATTTTCAGTGACTCAGTGAAAACGAAATTCCATTGGCGATGCAAAATTATAGACAAACTCTTTTTTTTTGGTCTTTTATTATTTTTATACAGGGTTTTAAATAATTATGTCACCCTGTTCGATGTTATTGTCCATTATGAAATTCGCAATACACACTAGATATGATATAACTAAAAACAGCACTAATATAAATAGCAGATGCAACTCAAACTCCGCGCTAAAATGGAAAACAGTTGTGCCAATCTAACAACAAAAAAAAAAACAAAATTTTTAATTTGGAACCATAAACAAATCATCCATTCCCGATACTTTTTTGACTGAATGTAGGTATATGAAGTTTCCACTGGTAGCCAAATCTTTTTTTATTACCTTACAAGTTTATTTTGTGCATTCAAAAGGCTAAAAGAAATAAACACGCTTAAACCTACCTACGCAATATATAACTAAAAAGTTATTATTGCCACCTTTCACTAAGTTGCACTAATAACTTTTGCCTTCAAGCAGAGCTTGTAGTTTGAGTATAAAAGCACAATTTCCTGATAATACCAACAAGCCTGAAGACTACACTAGATCAAAACATACAAGTACTGAAACTTTCATTTCAGCTCACATAAATTAAACACCAGAGCTTTCATGAAAACTTCAGAGAGCTGATTTCACTCCGTAATGGTTCATCCATCATTTAGCACTTCCTGGTTCATGAGAGCTTGTCGAAATTGAGAGATACAAGGCGATTACAATATCAACAAATACGTCACGTTATTGCGCCGACACACCCTGTATAATAAAGTTAGTATGACACCCTGTAACAATATTGGTTACGGTGCATCGCCTTTTGTTATTTTGAACCGTGTTTTGTTTTTAGAGTGTTCTGTGGTCGGCGGACTCTTTAATCCCCAACGCAAAAATAGAGGGGCGTTATAAGTTTAACGTGTCTGTCTGTGTATTTGTCTGTGGTATCGTAGCTCCCAAACGGATGAACCGATTTTCGTATAGTTTTTTTGTGTCATAGATAATTTTATCCCGAGTGTTCTCAGCCATGTTTCATGAAAATCTGTTTAGTCAATAAACGTCTGCGGGTTTTTAAAATTTTGAATTTTGTCTTGGTTTTTTATTACCATCGAAGCATCAAAAGGTCTTATGCGAATTTGATAAAAAAGGTATCAAAACACTTGTCTGGTCTCTTTAATGGTTTTCAACATTTTGTAGGTATTTGCCCTCTCAATTGGCGAAAAAACCTAAAAAGCGAGGACCGAGTTGACTTTTTATAAGTAGTTTTAAATTTGTTACTTTTGTTCGTCATTTGGCATTAATTGTCGGCTTTTATTATTTTGAAGACAAAGTATAAGATACATTTTCAAAAGCTGGCGCGATAGCTTTTGTTTTTTGATACAAACTATCAACGCTGGCGACGCCACGCCACAAATCTAGGTTTCCTGTTTAAGTAAAACAAAAGGGGATCACGCCAGCTTTCAAAAAATTATCTCTATCGACTCTCAAACTCCAAACCAAAAAGAAAATAGGTAACGTAGATTAAAATAAACTTAATTTACTAAACGTTCGCACTCCAGTAGTAAAATTAGGTCAAATCTACTTAGAGTCGTCCCAATTTTAGCAGCTCATTAGCATGCAGCAGGGTCCCGCTCGGATTCGGCGCAATTAGCGAGTATACGGAACCAAAGAACAGGAGTCTGCCTCAGTTTGTTCAAATTATCTGACGTTTAATGCGAACATCTGGTCCCCGTTGCGCATCGTTATCACTCCAATCGAGGAAATAAGGGTGGGGTTAGGTCGATGAAATTTATCGATGGTTTAAGTCTGAAAAAATATTTGTAATGAGAATACTGCTAGGGGAATACTAAAAAATCGGAGATAACAAACGTCTGTCTTACAGATTATGGTTTTATTACTGCGCTGCTGGCTTACTGCAGGAGACGATCCTGCAGTAAGCCAGCAGCGCTGCAGCAGCGGCTCTATTGGAGTGAGAAGGTATGGGTGTGCAATTCATCAACATCATCGTCCCGAATACGTCCACTGTTGGACATAGGCCTCTCCAAAACGACGCCACCAATAGCGGTCTTGCCTAAACCGCCTCCATATATCGCTCACTGCGACTGCTACAATGGTCCATCGAGAAAAACTATCAGAACTAATGATTTAAAAATCTGCTGGTAATAAAAAGCTGCGAACAAAGTTGAAATACTTAATCAACTTGTTTGCGTGACCGCAATGTGACTTTTTCGACATCGACAATCTGCCCCATCCCTTAAACTCGCATCATCATCGTTCGAGTTTTACATACGTGTTTACTGTCACGTTATCGATATATCGGTGACTGCACAGCTCTACAGGAATTATGGTAGTCGTTTCCATCTTCGGTTACTGATATTTACTTTGTGATTATTGTTTGTATTGATTTTCAGGAGCTTTTGGTGTTTCATCAAAAGGTTTTGTAGGTAATTAAAAATGTTCGGAATGTAGACCTCGCGTTGATTCCGTTATGCATATACAACGGGCGAATTCAATGTATGTACAATGTTTGTAAACATTTCCCCCATACATAATGAACTAAAATATTTTTATCTACATTTGATTTTTTGACAGAATTTGAGCTCTTTCCTACAAATGCAGTCAATTATTATTATAAATGCGAAAGTTTGAATGATTAGATGTATGGATGGACAGATTGATAGATGGATGTATGTTTGTTACCTCTTCACGCCAAAACGACTGAACCGATCAGGCTGAAATTTTGCATAGTTGTAGCTCTAAGCCTGGAATCAAACATAGGCTTTATCCCACAAAACAGTTCCCATGGGATAAAATAACCATTAAACGTTTCCATAGAAACAACGCGTGCGAAGCCGCGGGCAGAAACTAGTTATTTATAAACATTGTACTGTATAGCAAGAGTAATAGGTGCCAATATAATAAATAAATAAATAATGCTAGACAATTCACACAGCATTATCTAGCCCCAAGGTAAGCAGAGCTTGTGTTATGGGTACTAGATAACTGATATACATAATAATATACGAGTACATAGATAGATATTTTTTATTATACATAGAAAAGGACCAGAACACCCTGAACAAATATCTGCAGATCGTACAAATATTTGTACCGAGGCGGGAATCGAACCCGCAACCTCCTGCGTCGCAGGCAGACCTTCGCCCACCGCCCCACAGAGGTCGTCAATATGACTGCAAATATATATTTTTTCATGGCGTGCAATAAAGATATTCTGTATTTTACAGTAATGTCTTCGTGAGCGACTCGGAACGAGTCATATTGAGTTCACGGCAACAGATCGACCCAATAATTCGACTTTTGTGGCGGTGACACTGACACCCGACAAAGGTTCTCGGGAGGGCTATGTTTACTAAGATGTACAAATAGGTATAGCTCTATTTCATTGGGTGTAGAGATTTCACTAAAGTAACATGACAAACCTGTAATGATGTTAATCTCTCAATAAATAAATAAAATAAAAAATTACTTATTCTGTGATTTTTACTTTGTACTTTGAATCCTCTAAAACGTTTGAAAAATGTTAACTGTCGACACTAGACAAACCTTATATGGTTTAAAGTGTCGTAGAAATAAGAATAGAATAAGTTTTTTATTAATAAAAAAATAATAATACAAATACATGACTTCATATTCACTTCAATGCATTTTCAAAATTATGGAAGAGTCAATGAAGTAAGTAATTATTCGTTTTCAATTATTTTATTTTCGTTACGTTACGTTAGGTACAAGTGATTGTAACTACGTTATTATGTTCACAAGTAGGTGGGTGTGATAAACAAAGTTTTAAAAATATTGCTTTGTCTGTTAAATGGTATAGTACTACGCCCGGAGCATTGTCTTAGATACGGCTGAATATTACATCGAGAGATAAAGGCTAACAAAGTGTGAAGCAACTTATTCTGTTGAGATACTTGTCTGTTGAATATAATGTAATTTATTTGCAAGTATTATGCCTTTTTTCTTCGCGCTTTGATCCACAATCTGCTAATGGTCTCAAAGATTGTATTATGGTTTGGTTTTAGGCCTGATGTTGGATCAGTCTCGAATATTGCATTGATAATGAAAAAGAAGAAGTTCGATGTTCGGTTGTATGTAAGTTTTTTTTGTACGTACTTATGTTCGTCGATTTTTCCGTCATTTATGGACTGATGTGGATGATTCTTTTTCGGTTGTGTAGAAAATAATCCCGAGGTGGCCCCATAGTTTTATTATAAAAATAAAATAAAAGATTCTTTCTGAAGGATTTGTGTATATTTTGCTAAACTTAAAAAAAAAACTAAATAATTCGAATTGGGTTATTTTTTTTTTTAATTATTCTTCATAATATATCGAATTATTTTATGGTGATATGACCTTTGATTGACCACACCTGATGGTAAGTGACAAAGTGGCCGAAGATGTAACACGAATGTCTAGAAGACCCTTTTTCAGTCTTGCCTTGAAGAGAACCAGGTTGTAGTTGGCCGGAAATACTGAAGATACATAGATAGATAGATAGTCTGAGGATACTTCCAAATTTTGATAGGTCTAGCTAGGTTATCTAGATTTATCAGAAACTGATGAAAATCTCTAGCTCCCGATGTCGTCCTAAACGCACTTCACCAAAAAAATTATTTCCAAGAAGTACCCGTGAAAAGGTAACACGTGGCAGGAAACTTTCCCATTTAGCTACACTCATACAAAAACACGAGCGTATCCACGTGCAGAAACTAAAGAAGAAATTTCAAAATATTCAGCCACTTACCTAAATGCTCACGTTGCTCAGTTCACATTGAAAACATTTCGTAAATTGATGTTTCTTAAATGTTGAGGACAGAGAGCTGAGAAACCGGTGTTCTTCTGTAGAAACGAATTCGAAGAATCGTTCACTATGTACTGCTGTTGATAACTAAGCTCAATTAATGTTACAGGTCAGATATACGTATTTATTTATTTAATTACTTAAAACATACACTACATACTGCATAACAAACAAAAATACAAAATACAAAATGTTTATTTCAATAATCAAATATTACAATATACTTACTATGACCGTGCTTGGAACCTCCTTTTAAGTATGAAATACCTGTATTAGGAGGTAACGCTCTTCCATAACAAACTTTATTAATATTCCTAAAGTTTCTTACCAAACAAGTAATAACAAAAGTCACTCAATGGTTGATTTTATTTTATCAACCATTGAGTGACTTTTGTTTCTCAATCTTTGCTCAGATTTTCTTCTGAAAAGACTAAATAATGTAGAAGAAAGATCTTCTATGTAGAGCTTAAAAAATGTCCTGGCTCTGTGTAAAAACTGCTCAAACTTCCAAGTCTTGGAAAAATCTCCGAAGCAACATTTATACGGTATTAAGTGTGAAACTTTTCTTTTAAACTTTTTGCGTGACTTCAATAAAACGTTTGAAAATTTATAAGTTGATTTTGAAATGAGTTTTGAGAATTTGTAGGAGTTGAAGTTTTGCTTGTTATGCCACCTTTGTGTAGTAGGGTAGGTACTTTTTGCTCACGTTACAATCTTAACTCACGTTATAATCTTAACAACAAAAAGATTTGGCTTGGTTTGAACTTCACGTGAATAATTGAATAATAATTAAATAAATAAATAAATAATAAATAAATAATGCTGGACAATCCACACAGCATCATTTAGCCCCAAGCTAAGCAGAGCTTGTGTTATGGGTACTAGATGACTGATATACATAATATAATACATTACATAGATAGATATTTTTATTATACATAGAAACGACCAGAACACCCGAAACAAATATTTGTAGATCGTACAAACATTTGTCCCAAGGCGGGAATCGAACCCGCAACCTCCCGCGCCGCAGGCGGACCTTCGCCCGCCGCGCCACCGAGGTCGAATTGTATGATGAAATGGCTTCTGCCAGCTACTTTTTGATTTTGCCTTTGAAAAAGCTGTGCAAAATTAGTAAATGATTCGTTCAATAGTTTATGGTATAGTATAGTTTTTCATTATAACCTATTCACTTAATTGTGTCTAATATTCTTATCCTACTAATAAAAAGACGAAAGTTATACATATTATATATATACATAGCTTTACCTACTACTTAGAATTTCGTATTTTTTTGCTTATTTTACTCCTTAGTTCTAAATGGTTTTAATTCTCAATGTTTGGATATATTTTTATTGTGGTTTAAGAGAATTAAATACTTTTCATTTCATTTTATTTCAAAGTTTGTGCCGTTGTTAAGATGTTTGGCCGAAGACGACTCCAGAATTATTGAATGAAACGGGCTGAAATATTGCAAACATAAAGATCTGGAGCTGGAATAACATTAATAGTTAACCTGTTTATCCCACTAGTAAGCAAAAGCCCTCATTTTTGCTATGAAACGACAACGTTCATTCATCTTTCACAATATTTTTGTGTACCTACACTGAATAATAGATCGTATATTGTGATAACGTGTAACGATCCGTGAAAGTAATATAACGTGATACGTAATGGCGTTAATTAATCTAAAGTCAGCCATTTCGGAGGCTAAGCCGATTCGTTTGATGTTGTTTGTAGAATCACTGATAATTAAAAAAGTTAGGCCTTTTCATGTGATACTTGTGAATTATTATTTTTGTTAATTGGTTTTAGCTAAATTCATACCTACCTTGTAAAATGAGATTTTATCACAACAAATTAATTAATTTAATATCTACTTTAAAACATAATTCCATCAAATTGCAATAAGGTTTAAAATTAACCAAAGAGAATTTAATATATTTGAATGTCAATATGAAACGAAATAATGCGATAGGTAAGCATGTACAGTTAACTGCATGGATAGGTCACCCCATATGGGTTACAAGTCTTGTAAATACAATAGGTTTTGTTTTTTAGGGTTCCGTACCTCAAAATGAAAAAAGAACCCTTATCACTTTTTGTTCGTCTGTCTGTCTGTCCGTCTGTCAACCCCATTTTCTCAGGAACGCGCCGGAGTATCGAGTAGAAATTAACATCAAATACTCAAGTCCGTAACTTGTTGGAACCGCGATGTATGTAAATAAAATTTCTAAGTCAATGCACTTAAAAGTTACAGCCGTTTGTGTTGTTTCCGAATATGTTGAAATTTCCAAGGAATGCAAACATGCACACAAAACCCATAGGGTACTTCCCGTAGACCTAGAATCATGAAATTTGCCAAGAAGCAAGTCCTTACAGCACAAGTAAAGAAAAAAAGTCAAAAGAGTGAATTTGTAGTTTATTCACGAAAAAGAAATACTTTTCATTCTCGCCATGGACCAGAACCTATAGGGTAATACCAGTTGACCTAGTATCATAAAATTTAGTAAGAAGCAAGGTCTTATAGCACAAATTAAGGGAAAATCCAGAAGCCCGATATTTGTAGTTATGTATGTAAAAACAAATTGTTTATTCTCGCCATGGACCAAAAGCTACAGGGTACCTACTTCCCGTTGACCTAGAATCATGACAATTTGGCAAGACACAAGGTCTTACGGAACCCTTGCGCGAGTCCGTCTCGCACTTGACGTTTTGTTTGGTTATTATGTTTAGTTAGTCGTTTTTTAAAGAGCCGCTTGCTATTTTCGTTTAACCGAAAGATTCCTTACAATATTTACGCGGAAAAAGTAGGAATTGGCTTTAAACAGGTGAATTATCGATGCACCTCTCTGTAGTTACTAGCTGTTAGGTTTCTCAGTCCAATTAGTCTACCTAGTTCCTAGCTAGGATATGCTTAGGTACTTAGCGAATCTAGCCAGCTTTCCTTGCAGCTTCGTTCACGTGGTATATCACGCTAATATTTTGAATGCGAAAGTTTGGATGTTTGTTAGCTCTTTACGCCGAAACTACTGAACAGATCTAGCTGAAATTTTGAAATGTAGCTGAAATGTTTGTACGATCTTCAAATATTTTTTCCGGGTGTTCTGGTCATTTCTATGTATAATAAAAAAATATCTATCTATGTAATGTATTATATTATGTTTATCAGTCATCTAGTACCCATAACACAAGCTCTGCTTAGCTTGGGGCTAGATGATGCGGTGTGGATTGTCCAGCATTATTCGTTTTGGCGCGAAGAGGTAACAAGCATCCATACATCCAAACTTTCGCTTTTATAGTAGGTATTAGTGTGATTATAGACCTGAAATAAAATACTTAATACATTTTATTATACAATTCGCATCGGGATAAAAATAGCCACGGGCGAAACCACGGGCGAAAGCTAGTATCTTTAAAAATAGTATATTGCTTCCAGGTATGTTGTGTAGTCATGGTGGCTACCATTTAGTGATACCATGACTTAGAATCCCACCAGTACCTAGTTCAATTAGACTAAAACACGTATTATTAAAGCTTGTTCAGTCAAGGATCTATTCTTGAGTGTCGTTTATTCCAAAGCCTGAGATTACCCTGTATATTCTGGAAGCTTGTAAATTCGTAAGACCCAGAATATTTTATAAAGAAAATTGATATACCTATACGATACGTAAACAGACATGATCATTATAAACTTGTAATACCTGACTCAAAACTAAATATTCATAACACGGACCCAAATAAAATGGAGGCAAAAATTTACTATAAGATACCTGACGATCTAAAGGATACATCCGACATTAATTTTAATAAACTACCAGAAGAATAATGCTAGTTAAAAAAAATTATAATAAACACTAAACTTATTGAATTGTTTGGTGATAATACTTATTAATGTAAGTTATTTAATATTAACTTTTGTAGGTACCCATCTACTCGAATTGCTTCACCCTGACCGGGTACATAATCATAAGATCTACCAACTAAGAGTGTTAGAATAGTGAAATATTCAACCTATAATTATAGTTGCAATAAATGAAATATTTATTTATGTAATTCGGATTGCCATCAGCTTATCTTATGACAATAGAAATTAAAATAGACACAGAAAGCGAATAATAGGCATTCACTAATAGAATAATTATAATAAGCTACCTAAGTGTGATCACTAAAAATTTTACGTCGAGATTTTACGTCGATATACCCGTTACAAGGCGTATGTCCAGCTAGGCTGATGATGATTATTACCGGATACAAACGAGCTTGTAAGTCATCTTCATAACTTGAGTATCGATCAAATCCACAAAGCACACAAAAGCTGTCGTTGACGATGTGATCGTGCGAGTTGTTGTAACGAAGTTATTATCGGCTCGAGGAGTGATTGATGATTAGGGGTCTGTAGCTAGCTGTAACAAGACAGAAATGTATTAAGCTGGCAATAGTAATAGAAACAGATTAGAACTACCTATTTACAATTGAACAGTTGAGGTATCCTCCTTCCTTCGGCAGCCAATTAGAGAAAATTTTGTGATTTAAATTAATTCAGAAGATCAAAACATAAAAAGTGTCTGTTACATCATGACCATATCAGTCAAGTATCTCTTAGTTTGATCTCCTAATATTTTTTAAATGTCATGTTATTTTATGTAATAATATATCTTATCGTTAGAAAGGAAAATAACTGAAAAACTTTTCAAATGAAAACTAAACTCAATACCACTTTTAGTTTTATTATAAATGAATTTGGAATTTGTCACGACTTATAACTTTTACACAGATTTTTGACTTTGTATACTTGTTACTTTTTTTTTAAGTTGTAGGTATTGTATCTAGTAATCTTTTATTCAAAATAAGTATAAGTACATTGAAGAATACAGCAAAATTTACTTTTCATTACAACCACAAACAAAAAGATAGACGATAGTAATGTGAGATTTATGATGATATTAAAAAAGTTTAAAAAAAATTATATCTCAGCAACCGTGATACTTAGGACATTGATTCTACTGGAGAAATGTAGCCAATGACTCCCCCAACTAAAATTATGTCCGGCACTCTACCAAACAACCTGTATCAATATTAAATATTTTTATTATTTTTAATGGGGAGCATCTCCAAGACGCTGGTTGCATTGCCTATTCCTTCTGCCAGCGACGTAACCGGCTTAACGCTTCAAGGCCCAAGACGCAGACGTGCCTTCCATCCCCGTGTCGCGGCGGTGCGACCCGCAGGACGCTGGGCAGTGAATGCGTTAAAAAACTAATAACCGACTTCGAACTCCTCTATTTGTAGGTACACTGTTATTAAGTATTACTGGTTGAAAAATAATCCCTCGAGAATAAGAAAAAACATAGGTAGAGGTACATCCGAACAAAGAACCTCCTTTTTCTCAGTCGGTTAAAAATATATAAATACGAGTGTTATTGTTTGACTTGCGAAATGTTGCTTTTCTCTTCAGTTCCCCAACATCTCGAAGGCACCACATTCGAGATGACAGATGGCTGGATCCCCGGCCACGACGTTTATTTAGTAGCGGGCAATCGATGTGACGTGCTTCGGAACCAGAGGGACACGATATTTATGAGGATCTGTGCCTACTAGGGCAGTCAACTGATTCCAACTCTAAGGTTAGTTTTGAGATGTAATAGATTTTATTATACGTGATCATACATACGGCTAAAGATTAAGGCTAATTCAATAATAAATTTTAATAGTATAATATTTTTTTTGTTACCCAAGACACTACCCTCTTAATATAATTTTGGATAGATTGTGCAGCAGCACGTAAACTGCCAGTGTTCGATGTCCGCACATTCGATAGGAGAGATAAAGTTGTGGTGGGTCCTTTACAGTTTTCATTAAGAAGCTATTACAAAATTTTCATCCAGAGGTTGTTCAGAAGAGATCGCTATTAGGCGATGAAGCCAACCATTGTACCCATGTCTTAAGTCAAAAATCAAATCAAAAATTCTTTATATCCATAAATCCAATATATAAATGCACAATTAGAAAAGGCTAGATAATAAAATTATACACTGGCACGGAAATAAACTGAAAACTATTGTCTTTTTTTACATTCAGTGGCTGCGGCGGCAGATTTGGCCGAGGATTTCAAGAGGCGCAAATATGGAGATTTCGACAAAGCCTACACATTTGCTCCTCTTCGAGTCGAGACCCTAGGTCCATGGGGTACCAAGGCTCTTCGGGTTTTTAAAAATTATCTGAGCGTCTGGTCGAAGCGACGCATGACCCGAGAGCTGGTGAGTATCTGGCACAGCGCATCAGCATTGCCATACAGCGGGGCAATGCGTCTTGGGGACGCTTCCGACTGGTATTGATACGGATCAGTTGAGCTACCTGTGGATTGTTTGCAACAGTCTGCAGTTAGCTAAACTGTTTCAATTGTAAATACTAGTTCTATTGTCGTAATTTTTTTTGTGAATAAAGTCACATTATTCAGTTGTTTCCTGTAGTTTTGTTGGTGTACAAGCCTTATTTGTATTGTAATATTTTATTGTAAGATCACCGTCTACTGAAAACGTACTTTATCACGCAGGCCTGTAAACTCAGCCACCCTCCTTTAAGAAAGACGATAACATTTATTAACAAAACAGGGTTATTCCTTTAAACAACAGAGTCTTTATCCAAGCCCTATAATGTAACCCTTGACACCCGTTAAGGTTTAATTCCTCTTCTTGCCCGTTTAACGTCAGAGACATATTGAGACCCAAGATATACGGAACCAATTGCGAGTCGCGTAAATTGGCATTCACCCCGTTTCACCCCTTTCGTCCCCCGTTCTACCCCGTTCGGAAGATAAAGGGGTGATTTGAGAAGTTTATTAAGGTTTCTTTATCAGAATGAAAGTAATATACATATTGAGTCGTTAACATGCAGAGAAATTCTAGAATTTAAAATAAGTATCTTTTCGGTTTGCGAAAATTAATGGCATAGGTCTGGACCCTCTTTAATTTCAAAATATATATCTCTTCTATTTTTTTTTAAGGAAGTTTTTTTTTAGATGGAAGGGAATCTTTGAAGGTCCTTTGTGACTCAGCGAGAAGAGGTCCGCCTACGACTCAAGAAGGTGTGCACTCGGGCACTTCGGCCACAAATGTTTGTACGATCCGCAGATATTGGTTGCAGGTGTTCTGGGTACCGGAATAACCCGGTAATAAACCGGGGCTTAAATCAGACAATATTAGATACACCATTAGTACTACTACTACTACTACATAATTACCTATACTACAAGATATCTTGGCTTTATCCATTCAATCCATAATGAATGATAACTTATTCAGTAGGGGCTATGGGCCAGTAGGGGTATGGCAACTACAGTCATCTATGTACCCAAAAGCCTCTCCACAGTCGCGCGCGAGTGTGGAGATAGTGTGGAGACCTTGGCAGTTTTGCCGTGATTCGCACAGTGTTCCTCGCCGCAATTTCACGCCGTGATTTGCGCGCGAGTGTAGAGACACCTTAGTTAATAACTGCCGCCAAATGAACATTACGTATGCACCATTCTTCATGGATGTAGGTCATTGATGATTATGATTTCAGTAAGCAGTAGGATCAGATTTTGAACAGTTTGACGACTTCAGTAGCGGGAAAAAGTCCGCCTGCGACGCCGTGGCCGCGCGGCGGTCCGAGTAGGTATGACTGAGGTGGGTGGACCTGATTGGACCTAATTTGAGCGTTCCACTTTCGAGAAGCTATTACCCAATCTCCCGAATTTTACTAACACCGATGAGTAGAGATGCTCGTAGGCGTGAAATACTTTTGGCCATTGAGTAAAAAAAACTTCTTTTGGCTTAAAAGATTTAGACGATTTCGGTGGCGCGGCGGGTGAAAGTCCGCCTGCAATGCAGGAGATTGTGGGTTTGATTGGTTCCCGCCTTGAGATAAATTTTTGTACAATATGCAAATATTTGTTCTGGGTGTTCTGGGTATTTTCTTTAAATTCAAAAAAATACTATTTATCTATGTACAATACATAGTCATCAGTCATCTAATACCCATAACACAATGCGGTTCTGCTTAGCTCTGATGCTGTGTGGATTGTCCAGCATTATTTATTGAGAAGTTTCGAACTCTTTGAATCCTGTAGACTCCACGTAGACTAGGTATAATTTGTCACAGGCTTGAATAAAACCCCTGAGCAATATTGTAAAACCAAAGCCAGAGTCAATTTCGTTACGCTGGCATACTCTATAGTCAGCTAAAAATAGATAGGTACAGTCAACGACACAAATAGGCATCTCGCTCGGCGAAGTCCTGTGACTTGCGCTTACCGATACCATGGGCAGTGCTGTCGGTCAGCATGTCCTCCTCATTAGCATCCATAATGTCCACTGGCCTTCCCCGAATAAATCTGCCTGTCCACTGGAGAGGAGTGCAGCGGAGCTGTGCCAATGGAATTTCATAAAAACTCCGCTCCGGTTCAGTAGACAGGGATTTGCGAACTATTTGAAAAATTTATACAAAGCCGGAAAGCGGAGTTCTTATAAAAGCGTGGAGCTCCGAATCAATGGACAGACACAGTCCTCAAGTCCGCTCCGCATTCTTCGGTCCGCTTCGCTGCCTCGCTCCGCGCCAATAGACCGGCAGCCTTAGGACGGCTTTTGCCATAATCACCACCTTGACTGGTGGATTGGTATAAAATATAGAGAAGAAACCAGGCTTTCCTCTGGTAGATTCCCTTAGCCGGCTTTTACGACATCTACGAGCTAAGTTGAAGGGGTCGATTCTTACGGCGAGACCACAGCCGGATAGGTAGGTTAGCATGTATTTCGGGCAAAACACTACATAATTTTCTTACGGGATCGAAACTACAGTGATATTTGATAATATTCACCTCACCTCAACAGCCTGTAATGGTCCACTGCTGATCGCAGGGGGTCCACTGCTGATCGCAGGGGGTACACTGCTTATCAGGGGGAGGCCCCTGATAAGCGCTTTATTAGCTGTTATCTCTTGGGGGGTAATGCCCATAATTCCCACGCTGGGCATGCGGGTTGGGGATCGCAGTTCGGTGGTAGAGTTGTTCTGCAGGGGGCGCTGCTGACCCCCGGTGCATATCATTTAGTCGCCTCTTACGACATCCGCGGGAAGAGTTGGGGTGGTGCAAATTCTAAGCCGGCACCACACGGCTTAGATAATATTGATGAGATCTAAACCCGTAGTTACTAAGCTCACAAAAACTTTGAAGGTAAAGTCACAATTTGGATAGAACTATTTCAAAAAATGCTTATCCTTTTGGATTGTTTTTGAAAAATGTTTTGTTACAGTTTAACGAAGTACTAGTAATATTCACCCAAAAATCAGCGAGCTTTCCCTCGATGCCCAAAAGGAGATTGCCCATTCAGTAAATTTTGTCGTTGAATATACTTTTGTCGCTGTCTGTACAATCCGAGTCCCAAATCCACTTTGGCAATACAGGCTCAACCCATTACGTGCCAAATAACCACACCGCTATATTTTTAACCCCCTCCCGGTCCTAAATGACATTTCGGGCCCAAAAGGCCTATTTCATTCACGCGCCATAATTTCGGTACAATTTTGCACTTAATCATTTGACAATGGTCACTGTTGGTCATTAAGGTTCAAATTGCTAGGGAGGTACCCGGCCCCTTAAGTTGGTAATAGTATAAGTTGTTGATATGGGAAAATGAACCTTGCAAGTTTTTCCTGCTCGCGAAAGAGAGGGGTGAGTCTATTAGACGTAAGTAACGAGACGTGATCGTAACTTCTCCTTTCTCCATACAATTTGGTACGCAGCGCCTCTATCGTGATAAATTTTAATTATTTTTATTCAGTTCCGTTGTCCCCATTGAATGGGGATACCGTCAATGGGGACAACGGGAATAGATCCAGGGAACTACGCAAATGCCATGGTAAAATAATACAAGGTATGCTACTCCAAGATCTTCCCAAGTCTACGTCACTGTCCACTTGCCACAAAAATGGGAGGTTACGTTCGTTTGCCGGTGACTATCAAACTTTTATTGACGCCGGTGAATAACGCGAGTGATACTCGCGTTATTGATCGGATAAATCTTTAAAATGAAATGGGTGGTTACTCTATCCGGAACTGTAAGTGTGAAAGGCGGTAAAATAAGGTTCTTTAAATTCCCGAAAAGAGAATCTGTGGCTGAAAAATGTTCCTGCGATTAGATAAATTTTAGTTCAAGGGAAAATTTGATTTGTCCATGTGCAGAGCTCATTAGTGGTGCTCAAATTATGGAAACTAAGTTTGAAGAATTTCATGGAAAACCTAGATCTAGATCTCAAATATCCCAAAACTAAAAAGTTTGAGAACCACCGTAGTGGATATGACGTAGGCTTGGTAAAACCCACGTGACCGTTGTTTCTCGGAGTAGCATACCTTGTATCATTATACCATGGCAAATGCCATACAAGAAGGAGACGTGACGATCACCTCTCGTTACTAACGTCAAATAGACTCACTCCTCAGATCTCTCGAACACGATAAATCTGTGAAAAGATTGTTTCTAATGAGTCACCTCGGGAACTACTGCTCCGCTTTTGAAATTTATTTAGTAGATTGTTACATTATACCGAAATAAATAAAATAAATTAATAATGCTGGACAATTCACACTGTCCACACAGCATCATCTAGCCCCGAGCTAAGCAGAGCTTGTCTTATTTATTTAATATTAATTAAGAAAATAACATCATTACAGTTATTAGTTAAGGGTACCTACAAGATAACTTATTTACTTATTAAAATACATAACATAGATAGATATATTTTTTATACCTACATAGAAAGTAACCAGAAACCCGGAACAAATATTTGCAGTTCGTACAAACATATATCTCATGGCGGGAATCGAACCCGCAACCTCCTGCGTCGCAGGCGGACTTTCACCCACCGCGCCACATTTGTTGTCAATTAAGCTACCTACGTTTTATCCACACACGTGAATAAAGCCGAGGTCAGAAGCTAGTAAAAGAAAATAATATATTACTAAGTATAGTGCATTATTTCAAAAAGATTAAAACAACACAGCTGGAACGTC
This sequence comes from Eupithecia subfuscata, assembly GCA_963564075.1. Classification (NCBI taxonomy): domain Eukaryota; kingdom Metazoa; phylum Arthropoda; class Insecta; order Lepidoptera; family Geometridae; genus Eupithecia; species Eupithecia subfuscata. The sequence continues at coordinate 14,375,860 of OY751115.1, read as the reverse complement.
GTAAACCTTCGTTATTTTAGTACCTCCAACATAAATAACCTACTTTAGGGCCTGACGATAGGTCCTCAAAGGAAATGCTAATTATACCGATTAAAACAATTTCAACCCTCATTAATATCAAGGGTCCTTAGACTCAACCTATATTTGTTACTAACTTTTGCTCACGGTTTCTCATGCTCTGGTTCCGATTTGATGATGTACTCCTAGCCGAATTTCGGCCACAGCGGCCAGTCTCAATCTCAAAGAGGACTAACCAGGTGTGCAGGACATAATATAGTGCACAAGTGCACACTTGTGCGCGCACGCGCAAACGCAGGTTAACTCACCTCAACAGCCTATATTGGTCCACTGCTGGACGCAGGCCTCCCCCTGATAAGCGCCTTATTAGCTGTTATCTCTTGGGGGGTAATGCCCATAATCCCCACGCTGGGCATGCGGGTCGGAGATCGCAGTAGTGGTAGAATTGTTTTGCAGGGGGCACTGCTGCCGCCCCCGGTGGATATCTCTTAGTTGCCTCTTACGACACTCGTGGGAAGAGTTGGGGTGGTGCAAATTCTAAGCTGGCACCACGCAGCTCTCCATTCCCTTCATCTGATGATACGATGGGACGGCAGACCGGGGAGAGGTTAGGAGCAGGACCAATAGCTTAACGTGCTTTCTGATGCACGGATTTGTAGCATTATTATCAACTAGTTTCTGCCCGCGGCTTCGCAAACGTTTTTCTATGGAAACGTTTTCTATTCCATGGGAGGAACCATTGACACTTTGGCTTAGAAATCTAATATGCGTTAAAGATGTTTATCACACTAATATTATAAAAGTTTGGATGGATGTATGGATGGATGTTCGAATCGGGCTGAAATTTTGGATACAGGTAATTCTAATCCTTGAATCAAACATAGCCTACTTTTTATCCCATAAAACAGTTCCCATGGGATAAAGAACGTATGCATAGAAACAACGCGAGCGAAGCCGCGGGTAGAAACTAGTTTCTAAAAAAACAGTATTTGTTATGAACGTATGTAACGAAACCAAAGTCGTTCCTTTCCCAATGAGATACTTACCTTTGACCAACACAAAACATACTTATGAGCGTATGACTCCTGTTTTTAATCCTGGAATTTTATTTATCTAGTGTCGTGTGTCAGTCCGTCAGGGTCGCAACCTTTGATAATTTAGATTAATATTATGATGGTCACTCATACTCAAATAGGCTTATATTATGGGTCCCTGATACACGGTGACATCAGCCGGCACTTTCCAAGAAATTAAGTTCAGTCGCGTCGTTGACAGTCTCAATCCAGATTTTATAGGACTTCTATGACAAATGCAACAGCATGCTATGACAAACAGCAGTTAGTGACAGCATGCCAATACAAACTCTTTGATACACAGCTGCAGCACAACAACAACCAAACACTATTGCAAAAACATTCTGGTTTCATTCCACTCTTAAAGCTCTGTATACTAAATGTTTTGTATAGTGAAGGCAGAAATGCGAAGTTGCTCTTTTTGCTCACCATCGTGGCCAGATTTACAGAGGCATTAAAAATAAGCTTATGATAGGTATCACATCGTTCATCGATCAGTTTTTAAAACCGAAAGAAGATGAATGAAACGAAATCAGTGTCATTTCAGCTACGTCAAACGTCTCGAGGCCCGTGACGCTGCCGCCCACACCGATCACCTTGCTTGACCGATGAGGAAAACTAGTCGGAATGATTTGCCAACCGTGTGGAAAGGTTATAAGATAGGGGTCATCCCGACTTAAGTGTCGGATTAATGCGCCTTTTACGCGCGAATAGCCGTTGTTTATGGCAACCCTCTCAGGTATTACAAGGCGAAGTGTTGCCGTTAAATGGAGGTCAAGTATCAATGTTGCCATGACTGACTGAAGGTTTCGTGAACTGTGTAACCTGATTACACTGACGGACAGTAAAATTCTTTCATTCCCCCTCTAAAAAGATTATTTTATTCACTGGAAACATGTGACTATAAGGACTTTTAATCACTATTTTGGTGTTTGAATTTAGAACACACCAATATTCGACCTCCATATCAATGCTATACAACCTCCTTGCGCAAAAAATACTCGATACAAACTCCTTGTGCAAAGAATACTCGACATACAAACTCCTCGTGCAAATAACTCCTCGAGATTTGATTGGTTCTTTTTCTCGTAGTCATGATATAAAAGTATGCCCTTCAATAAAAGGGATTTAATATCGGCCGTGAATCACTCGCGTCGCTAAGGATTCTAACACTTCAATCACTCGCGTTGCTCGTGTATCAACCATCATGAATCACATAGTTCATAGTTCTTTATTAATAACATATGTTACAGGTCACTTATTACTGGATTATGTAAAGAATACATATTATTATTATTTAAATAAAAATAAAAATAAATTAATTTAAAATTAAATAACATCATAAGTACCTAATTGAATCACACACATTTTAAAATCATAAAATCATTAACATGATAAATAGATTGCGTTATCAGCCACGTTTTCAACTTAAATTTAAAAGACTGAGTGGATTGTGCGCTGGTGATAGAAGTTGGAATGCGGTTGTAAACAGCCGTCCCCATCACGTGTTGCAACTTGGACGTCTTCGCTAGCCGTCGTGGAAGAGCTCTTATCCGGTGCGCGTGCCTTGTGTTGTATCTATGACCGTCCCCGTACCTTGCATATTTGTCCAAGTTGTTACGCACATACAGTGCGGATTGGTATATGACAAGGGCGGGCACGGTCAAGATTCCTAAGGACTCAAAATAGGGCCGCGCGGACTCATCCTGTGGTATTCTCACGATCGCCCTTATTGCTCGCTTTTGGAGTCTGAAGACGCGCTCCCAATCGGATGCACGCCCCTAAAACTCCACACCATACAGAAGGAGCGAGTGGACGTTGGCAAAGTAGATACTCCGCACCATAGCTCTGTCCAAGGTAGCCGAGAGGCGCCATAGAGCAAAGCATGATCGGCCTATCTTTTTACATAGTTTGTCTATGTGCGCCTCCCACGTGAGACTCTTGTCTAAAGTGAACCCTAGAAAAGTAGCCATGTGAACCTGGTTGACTTCTTCGCCTCCCAGGCTCACAGCCACCGGCATATAAGAGTGACCAGCAAGGTTGAAATGCATGAAGTTGGTTTTTGCGACATTAAGAATGAGTCCATTTTGATGAAACCACTTCTGCATTTCACCTGCAACGTTATTTAATTTTTGCTCTAAAGCATCATGTGTTGAAGCTTCTACAATGGCCGCAACATCATCCGCATACATAAATGTATGTGCATCTTTAATGCAGTCGGGAAGGTCGTTCATTAGGAGGCTGAAAAGTATGTTCGACACCGAGGATCCCTGTGCCACGCCAATAGTAGTTGACATCGGGTTCGATTTGACCTTCCCTCCTCTGCCCGTGACAATTTGCGTGCGGCCGGTCATAGAGCTGAGCAGCAGTCGCAGAGCCGGTCCACCTATCCCGTAATGAGCCAATTTCGCAGCAAGGACGGCATGATCCGCGACGTCGAAGGCTTTCGATAAGTCACAGAACATGACCGCCACCTGCACCCTTCGCTCCTTGGCCTGCATTACGTGACATACGATCTGTCCAGCGACATCTGTCGTGGATCTCCCCGCCCGATAGGCGTATTGCCGGTCGGACAGGGACTCCGTGCTGGACAGATGCGCCGTCAGTCTGGTGCTCAGCCCGCGCTCGAATATCTTGCCGATGGCCGGTATTATTGACACAGGCCGGTAGTTGTTGACGTTGTCCTTACTCCCCTTGCCCTTGAATAGTGGGGATACTCTGACGTTTTTAAACGCCTGCGGGTATTCACCAAAGACAAGACATCTATTAAACAGCGTCGCTAGAATGGGACACAAAGGTATAGCGGCTTTTATCAACAAGGATATGGATAAGTCGTAAATATCCTTTGTTGGTTTATTCGCTACCCCTGTAGTAAGAATTTTAAATACTTCACATGGAGTAAACCGTGCAAACCTAAGTGAGCGGTCCGCTGCGGCGCGGCACCCCGCCAGCGCGCGCACCGCTGCACCACTCCCTACGATATTGATTCAATCGTTAGAATCATTCACTTGCTCGTGATTCATCTCTGGCCCTCGCTTTAAATCCGTTCCTTATTCACTAATTGCAAATTTACTATGAAGATCAGAAAAAACAATGCCATGTAGGTAAGGTGGCATGGCTGCTCAAAGTCGGTGTTGAATTCGTCCAGTTACCGAGAAGTACGAGTCACTCTTTTCATCGATAATACTTATCGTTGAAAAGATGAAACGAATCTAAATTAAAAAGTACAGAAAGAAATTGAAATGTTTGGCGTGAAATTTTCTTTGACAGTAGTAAAAGATCCACTCTCGCTGTGCAGTGCACCAAAATGCATAGGTAGTTAATTAGTGTAGGTATAATTATGATGAAAATTCAACCGAGTGGATAAAATAAAACCATCGTAATATTTCACATGTTGTTTATTGAACAATATTGAAATAATTTGTTCGTTCATTGTTCAAGTTGTATAATTATGTATGTATACGCCGTTACATATTACAAGCCCTGTTTATTCATGGTTTAAGCCTTAATCTACGTCATTGCTTTACGTTTTTCAAAGAGATACGGAACTTTTTCACTGGGAGGAGTCAGAGCTAAAAAAATAATACAAAATGGCGGGCTGAATTTCCAAGCTTTTTAAATACTAACTTATAGAGCATTTCCGAAATACAGTCGTCAAACAAAAGAACACCAAACAGTGTTAAAATATACTCGTACAATGGAGAATAATTTTTGTATAGATTGTTTATCTGCGCTTTGCATTGGCAGACTGTAGTCAGTAAAATGGCTCCATTTAACCATTTCATGGCTCACGATGTACATGCTCAGCTCCAGCTCCGACTGGCGCTAGGCGGCGGCGGCGCAGCAGGCCCCTTTGGGTCGCTACGCCGAGCCTGGGCATTGAATGCGTTAAGCCCAAAAGTCTGCAACTAACGAGCTAACGAAGCAAAACATTATGAATGTAAGCGGGTTAACTACTAACCTAGTTTGTATCGGAAGAACACCGACATTTCCCTTAACGAGGGACTTCATCGGGCTGAGTGCGGACTTTTATAGTAAAAAAGAAGCAAAACATATTGTCTTGCTTCGTTGGCTCGTACCAAAAAAAGGTTAGTTTTACTCCATTATGAATGTAAGCGGGTTAACTACGAACCTATTTTGTGTTGGAAGAACACCAACTTAACTTAGAACCGCTTACATTCATAATGAATTCGTCAAACTACGAAAGTTTTTATAGTAAATTAGTTTTACTCCGTCTAAGCTAGGGACATTTTTCTTCGACCCTTAAAAACCCCCAAGAGCACTACAAACATTGCAGCTCTATTGAAGTGCGACTTACTCTCTCGTAACCGCACTAACTTGCTAAACTTCAGCTGCAGGTCTTTATCCTGAACTTGTTATGCAAAGAGGGTAGTTGGAAAAACACCCACTTCTGATAAAACTACTCGAAGCGATGGCTGTCGAAAGTTTTGTTCAGTTAGAGAGAACTTTTTGTGTGCAGCTTTTTAAACGTATAGCCGGGTACTAACCGGTGCCAGCGAGGATGTAACGTTACGCGGTGTGCCAAAATCCGTCTCGTTGCTCGTTGCGAACGCCTTCTTTCCCCGTACTGACTGCACGAACGCTCGCTGTGTTACACGTTACGTTACGCCCCGTAACGCCGGTCAGTATAAACCTTTTTACTGACGTACACCGTAGTTAGAGGCCTAAAAGTTGATACCTACTATCATATCCAGCAAGCTCTACTTAAGTTTGGGTCAGATGCATTATTTATTTATTAAATGTATGGTCATCTGTCACCCACAGTTACAGGGATGAATTCTGTTGAAATACAAATCGAACTTTAAATGCTGTTTGTATTTCAAGGCGTATTAAATGTTATAAAAATGACAGATTTTTTTTTGGAGAAAGTGAAGTTACAATTATTAATCTCTTCTGGGCAGCACATTTTAGTAAAGCTTGTGTTATTGGGCAGGTGCCTACTGCATCCACATCACAATTTAATGGTTTTGAACCATTTTGTAAGACTGTTTGTTTGGAAACATACTTATTTCCTACTTAAACACAGACCAACTACATAGGTAACAAACGTAGAAAAATAATCTACAGCCAGCTAACCTACGAATACAATAATTCAGATTTAAACACGTCTCCAGTGACGAATTGTTGACAGATTTTCATTGAAATCTGTCAAAAAATCGCGACTTGAGAAAAAAAAATTAATCGTGCTCAAAATAGCGTTTGAGTATTCGGGAGTTAGTAAGATAAGTTCAGTATCTCTTAGAAAAACAAAATGGGATACCTCAAAATAGTAGAAACCAAAACGATTAGTTTCATGAGGATATTTTACAGTGCATTTAATAAAACCTAAGTTTAGAATGAATTTACGCTAAACAAAATTCCTAGCCCTCAAATACGTTTTCTAATTTGAACCTTATGAGGATAAATTAATTATAGATGTCGATAGATATCATCAGTACAAATACCAGGCGTATTATTTGATTTATATATTTTAGACTGCATGTCGTTAGAATAAGGCTCTGTTTGTAATACACATCAAGCATTGTCTACATCAACATGAACAATTGCCAGGCAATTGATTAATTTAGAAATTACAATAAAATTAAATCTAAATTAGTACAAAACTTGTATTTTCCGTGGTCCGCTAAATCCGCTTTAGAATTATTTACATTAGCAAAATAACACAATTTGTCGAAATGGCTAATAGTGATATTACTGAGAAAAATTTAGTCAGTATTTAAATATACAGGCATTTGGTTGACAAAATAATTAGAACATCATCAAATATAATTTTTAAATTCAGCAAAGGACAATGGACAGATTGATACCACCCTCCAATAGCAATAAAATGTATGTCGTTGGAAAGGTCTATTCAACCGGAACAACTGTAGTTATGACAGCTTTGCTATTACACCTGTCCGTTCAAAGATATGACTTATAAGTTTTTGATAAAATGTAAAAATTAATGAAATATATATATATTATAATAATGATGTATTATCATAGTAACATTAAAAAAACACCGTTAAAACTGTTATAAGGTCTCTATTCTGGTATTTAGGGTACTATTACAATTCCTATAACAGTTTCTGCTTTTTTTAATGTTACTGTTATAATAAATCCATAATATAATTAAAATATTTTACTATTTATTTTAGCATTTTATAAAAACTTATAAGTCTTATATCTTTGACAGACAGCTGTAACAGCAAAGCTGTCATAGCAATAGTTGTTCCAGTTGAATAGACCTATTCAACGACATACATTTTATTGCTATTGTAGGGTGGTCCCAGGCTACATATATTTTTACCCATTTGTACTTTGTAAAAGAAAATGTCCAATCAAATTCATGTAAAATAAGTTATTCTCCTATTCCTCATAAATAATAAAAATTGTGCTACATGTTTTGCAATATAAACAGAATGTACCTTTTTTCTGTTAACATTAAACCATTTGTAAAATTTGCATTTCATGCATAAAAATGTAAATTGTTTTAAATTAAATATTTAATTGATATTTTGATATGGTTTAAATATAAGATCCCAAACAATAGTATGTTAAAAATGACGATGCAATGTCTCCTATTAGTGTCATTTATAACGTAATATTAAACATAAATTGTCGTCACTTGTTGTGTTAAGTGAATAATAAAATTTAATTTGCGCAAAAAAATATTTTTTACGATTAAGTTCTATCTACTTATTATAATGTAACCTTTTTATATTATATACACTTATTTAATTATATTAGGGTATATAACACCAAGAATGAAAGATAGTGCTGATGATATGTGTTCTCTAGTGATTTTAAAGATTATTTGATAAGATATAAAATTATTAACGCTATTTTACCTTTATTTACAATGCAATTAACAACATTCAACATTAAACTTGATTTGTAGACGATTTACAAGACTCTTGATAAATAAAAACAAATGGTTGTGTAAAATAAACAGAATGCTTATTTGTTTTTAAAATGTTAACTCACACAGGTGACAATTTTAAGAACTTATAATTATCCCAAAACAACTAAGGTGACACATCAACCCGCATTTTTCCACTTTGTATGGTAATGCGTTTTGCAATCACACCACCGGACCTGAGGGGCGAGTCTAGTTGACGTTAGTAACGAGACATGATCGTGACGTCCGGGATTTCCGTAGTTCCCTGTCTGAACGATGGAGGCGCTGTACCAAATTGTATGGAAAAAGAAGACATCACGATCACCTCTCGTTTCTAACGTCAAATTGACTCACCCCCCTGATCAGTCAAAAATGTGTCGACTGAAAAGATTTTCAACTCGCCAAGTTTGTCAATTGGCAGCAGAATGCTTTCTTCATTTAATTTAACTTGGATATAGATTGGGAAATTAATAAAATGAAGTATCAATGCATAAATTACTCATTCGATTGATCTAATCAAGAATAATATTAAATTCTAATGGAAACACTTCATTTTAAAAAAACGTGGTCAATATTTTTTGTTTATTTGGTTAGCTGAATATTTGGAATTAAATTAAATAGAAAACTGAATATTGTCATCCGTTGAAACCTGGGCGCTTACTGAAAACAAATTAAATCTCGATCCCCATCCAAATTTCAATCGGATCCTATTCCCAACATTAAGTAAATCTGAATCTTGCACTAGAGTGTCAAATTGTATAGCAATCAAGAGTGTCAAATTCTACAAAACCGAATGGATTAAAATCAATATCAAATTAAGTTTCCAAGAGTAAGCACCCATTGACCTCAACATATTGAAATTGGTTGTTTAGTTTGATATGATGTAGAACTACAAAACGTTTCAATTTAAAATATCCTATGTATACAATGCAATACGAGTACTCTGGCATTAACCCTAAATACGTATGTATGTGTTATAAAATGTTTAGATAAGTGCTTTCAACACTTAACTACCTTATACCTATCACGGCCAAAGTAGTCCTTACAAGACGATCTCAGTATTCTTATTATTATTTTATACGTAAGCATTTTTATCGAAAAGGCATTCATAACTTGCAAAAGTAACTAAAATCCCATTATTCTAATCATTATTCAAAAACTCTGAAACAATGTTACAGAATTCGTTTATCCTGAATTTACAGGTACATTATTTCAAAATTTGTATAATTTTTTAATTTAGGACGATTTTGTCTCTAGTTCATTACATTCACGTCACATCTAGCACTGTTTTATCATCATCTAGTACAGTCGTTTGTTAAATCCAAATCTTAGTTCTATTGGTCATGTTTCTTTCTACTACAGATGAGAAGCACAGCTATGTAGACGCAGAAGATTTCCTTTTCTCCACCTTCGTGTCCCTCAATTTAGTTTCATCCAATGACTCTATTTTATGATCTCTCAGCAATGGTGTTCTCGCATCTGTCTTATCTTCTATACTCTTGTCGTCGTATCTTTCGTTCTTGAAGTTGTTAACCCTGATCGTGTTGCCACTGTCGATAGATTCTTGTGAGTTTTTGCTGTCTTTATCATTTGAATCTTTTTTATCTCCTGGTTTTTCATTGTGGAATGCCATGTTGTCGAAGCACTGCGCTGGTATCAGGTTGACTGACTTCATCATGGGCAGTGCTATGGCTAAAGCTGGACTCACATCTCGAGGACTTGGGGTGAGACGGGTGGTGACGGACAAATCTATGCCAGGCATCAAGGTTGCGACTGTTGAGAAAAGGAACCATTATAGATGCATACAAAAATTATATATAACAAATTAAACATTGAGATACATGAAATACTGATAATTATATAATTTTAATTAGATATATGTACATGCAGGTATCATGCTTCCTTATTCAAGTTATACATTCAAACCATAGCTTTAAGTACATTACATACAACGGACTTTCACAGGAAATAACAGGCGAGACGACACTAAAATTATAAATTATTTTCACAAGACACACATCAGTAAACTGTTAAGGTAGGTACTGATTGACATCGAATAGTGTACCGTGGGTGGTGATTTGGCTACTTCTGTTGTGTTGTTTTGGAGTGAAACTGGAGTGTAGTGGTAGTGGCCTGTAAGAATACTTTCCATCATCATCTGTAAGTGTACTCCTGAGACACGTAAAGCGTACGCTAACAACTAATATCTCTGATCTACGACAACACCAAAGCTAAGCGAACTAAGGTAAGGGACACACACAATATACATTATCCTAATTCCCGAACCTTGTTAGTCATTGATGAAGCAAGGGGACCTATGGATGGCTCCTTTGGTGCTGCTTGAAGACTGCCGTGTGCAATAATGATGTAATGATTGTTAGTGATGACTATTCATTCCTGTAAGCTATCCGTGTGTGCAGGCGATATATAAAGCCCGTTCGCAGACGTCGCCTTTGTGTGTTGCTTTCTAAAGCATGTTTAAATTTTTTCTTTTGCAGTTGTTTGGTGTCGTTTGTATCATAGCTTCAAGCTCGCTACGATCACCATCTGTGGAGGATTACATTGCATAAGCTTATTTAGTAGGGTGAGTAGTATTTTGACGGTTTTGTTTATGAGGACATTATCAGCTTTATTTTACAGCATCTCTTTTCAGAGGTGTTTTTGGTTTCCTTGTCACTGTTATAAAAATTATGAAAAAGGTTTATTCATGCTTTCATCTGGTAATGCCCTCATGTTCAGCCATTTCTAAATACAACGCAGCAACATCTAGTTCTGTTAGTTTGTTAAATTTTGTAAGTGTCACCAATTCATGTTTGTGGGAGTGAGTTCTAATCTGTGATTTTATTGCCAATTGTTTCAAGTTTTATAATTTTGACTACTTAGTGATCAGACACCTGTGTGCTTCTACTGATGGATTTTATTTCTTCAGGAGCAATTTTGATTTTCGCATCTTCAAATTTGAAAAGGTATTGAATACCGATTTGAATATTTATATAATTTTCCCAGTTTCAAAGCAAGTTTCAAGCGATTTAAAAAAAAGATCACAGTCTACCCACGAAAGCAGAGCGAAACAAACAACCAATAGAACTGCTTGATGAATGAGGTGTACTGAGCGATTGTATTGGTCGATTTGTCTAATTTCCCTCAGCTTTGGTGGACAGACTCCTTTACAACAACACGTACGTTTTTCTTATGCGATACTTTTGTCAACGTCTTGCAGTATCACATTGTGTCCGAATTGGTCCTGAAGCAAGGTCTTACCCATATTAGGTCCCATCATGTCCTTAGGATGATTGGTTTTTATTGCATTCATTCTACGGTTGACTACTTGTTGTCCCATACCTGGACCCATTGGTCCTGGAGCACCCGGCTGCCCGGGAACACCTGCAAAAAATGTATTGTATACAATAAATTACATAGATTGTATTGTATTTGACCACCCGGACCAAATCTCTGCAGATCGTGCAAATATTTGTCCAAAGGCGAGAATCGAACCCGCGACCTCCTGCGTCGCAGGCAGACCTTTGCCCGCTACGCCTCAGAGGTCGTCGTTACATAGACACTAAAGGACGATCTACGGTGTTGGTTGAAAATAATTTTATAGAAGTTTTGAACCTTTTAATGGCATAAAAGTTTAAACCGAGTTCAAGGTTAAATCAAACGTAAAAAAGTAACAAATGAATCTAGACAATACGGCTAACACGACGCGGAAAAGAAACCAGACAGGTGTTCGAAGTTTCATAGATTTTTACAACAAATTCAAAACATGAATTCTCTCAGCCCGCGCGTTCGGCTAGAAAAGTGTGCCTCAAGATTTTGGTAGATAACAGTTGAATTGTCCTAAATAGATTAATCAATTTGGGAAATATATAAAATGCCACACTCACGCATTGGTTGTGGCCTCGTCGGCTCCACATTGATGACTCTTCGGCGTTTCTTGGGCAGCTTGGCCCGGGCCTGCGTGTGTGAATAGTACATGGCAAAGTTTGACACTATGACCGGCACCGGCAGAGCTATCGTCAGCACCTGTTGGCAACCAAACGAGGATCTTATAATACTGGCAGCCCGCCACTTGAGGGCTTCGTTATGAAATTTTGATGTAGCAAAATAAGGTTCCCAGTTTGCAACTGGAGCAAGGTTTGAATTACATATATGCATAAATGAAATTGTTGGTTCTCAGCTGTTTTTGTTTTGTATTCATGGAATTCTATTTGGTTTTCGTTATCAAATTTAGAATAATGCAGGCTCTCTTTGTTTTTACCTGTAAAATATTGTATGAATTGTGTGTTTATTTCCACTTCAGACTGGCTTTACAAAGCTGTATTATCATGGATCTTTTTATATAAATAAGTGAACTGGTAGTACTTTAATGGTTTACAAAAGATATATTTGTTTTGAGTATCTGAACGTCTAGAACCTTCTATTATTTCACTGCCTGTGATCTACTCACATAAATAGCTAAAATTTTTATGAAATGCTTGTAATAAGAGATATAAGCCTTAATTATCTACTTACACCAGCCAACGCACACAGGGCTCCAACAAACATGCCCACATAGGTCTTCGGAGCCATGTCTCCATAGCCCACCGTGGTCATCGTCACCAACGCCCACCACAGCCCCAGAGGGATGCTGTTGAAGTCGTTATGAGGGTTTGTCTGTATCCTCTCCGCGTAGTACACCAGACTTGCGAAGATCACGATCCCCAGCACCAAGAAGAACACCAGCAGAGTCAACTCCTTTGCCGAAGCTCTGAAGGTCTGAATCAGGATCTTCAAGCCGGACGAATGCCTGGTTAACTTGAAGAGTCTCATGATTCGAATGATGGAGAAGAACTCGAGGATATCCGCGTTCTCGACGTGAGAAGCGTATTTTTGGAGAATGAGATCGATGTAGAAACTCATCGTGGCGATGTAGTCGATGATGTTAACCGAGGATTTGACGAATTCACACTTGTTGGGAGAGGAAATGAATCTAACTAGGATCTCGAGGGTGAACCACGCGTTACAGACGCACTCTATATAGAAAAAGGCGACGTGCGCGTTAGTCTGCACTTTGTCGAGCGCCCAGCCGTGGGACTGGTTCGCGGTCGTCACTGAATAGTTCCTGATCACTGGCACTCGCATGTCCGGGTGGGTTTTCAGGCAGAACGATATAATGGATACGCATATGAAAAACACTGATATCACGCCGATTATCTGAAAAGAAAGATAAACTTTAATGCGATGAAAATAAGGTTAAGTATTTGACAGGCTGGTCGAGCTTTGTCGTAACATATATTTGAAAGAGTTTTTGTATGTATGCAAGTTTGGACTGGTAACGTAATATGGTCACATCCTAAAAAATATTGAGAATACATTTGCTACAATAACTTTATTAAAATACTTATTTTACCCATGATCCTCTTGGACGAAGCTGGTGGTAGAAGTAAAGAAACTTGCCAAAAAAAAATTACATTTGTGAAGTACAAATAAACATACCTCACAAAATTGAGGATCTATGCAGACCAAGTTAAACGTGCCTAATTTATAATCTAATTGTTAGTTTCTCGGACTATAAATTGGATCCAATAGCCCCAATTTGAATAAATAGATCGACTTTTAATTCGAGCTCATTGAAAATTAATTGGTCTACTTTTCACTTTACATGACCTATTTCTCACATTGGCCGAAAAAGCGAGTTTTTCATTTAGTTCGAATAAATTCTGTAGTTTTGTACAAGTGCTGACGTCATTCGGAGGCGATCAATACTTCGATGGTTGAAGTTTTACTAACAGCTGTGTTTTAGGGCAAAGGGCTTGATCTACGAGTATATTATCTATGTTTTACAATATTTATATCCTTACCTACACGTCTACGAATAGGTCTTTCATCTTATCTCATCTGCTGCTTTTGTCCCTGTATTTCATGAATAAACGTTGGTTTGCCCTTCGAGAAACTTGTGTTTTATTACGCGAAGCCGCGGGCAGAAACTATGTTAATGTTTGTTAAGATTTCATTCTTAAAAGTATTTTTGTGCTGGTTATAATTTGTCAAATAGAAGAAAGATCGAGCGGTAACGTGATCGAAATATGGAAAAGTATAAACTAACAAGGTACACTAAATAATAATAAATAAATAATGCTGGACAAAATCACACACTGTCTACTAGATGACTGATATACTTAATACAATACATTACATAGATAGTACGAAAATGGATCACAAAAAAAAGTCTACAATATTTGATGTCGAAAAACGATTTGAAACTTGGCACCCTATATTACTTTTTTCATCAAACTAATTAAAAATACAATAAACAAGCAATCTCAATGTAAATTAAGTCAAATAAAAAGTACAGTACGACTTGCTAAATTCAATTTATATGTAAAACGCCGCGTTACCACGCATAATATGTAATTCTACTTGAAATGGAATTCTCACTGTTTGAAATTAAGCAAATAATATAAAACGAAATTTCGTTTACAGCCGTTTGTGTAACAGAGATAGTAGTCTCTCTGTGTACTCGCTTTATAGCTTGTGTAAACAAGGCTTTAACCCTACACCAGGTGGGAAGGTGGCCGAAAAAGCCATAGTTTGAGGTTTTTTCATCTACCACTTTACTTTTGTACTCGACAAAGGCAATTTTAACTCGAAATTTAAAGTTGTTGGAGCTATTTATTCGTTGAAGTTTTAGTTTAGTTTTATCTACGTAGTACCTAAGGTTAATATTGTCAAATGAGCTAAAACATATTAAAAATAATTTACCCTATTGTCAAAGTTTGGAGTCCATTATGATTCCATAATAGAATCCATGATGAATTCCTTTTTTACTGAAAATATTATCATAACCATTGAATGATATAGTTACCAAAGATTCCTTCCAATCAAGAAACCTACAAATACAAGAACCAGTATTTTTCCAACATAATATCAAAAGGAAAACATGAATAAAGAGGGTCGAGCTCAACTCCATTCCAACGAAAATATCGCAAATGAATTTCAGAAACTTATTAACCTTTTTCTTCCACAGGGGTAAATTACACCCGTCAGGTGCAAAGGGTTAAACCGAACGGGATATTATGTAAATAGCGGAAAGCTTCTAACTTAAAGATTGTATAAAAACAAAAGGACCCGAGAATTTGAATTAAAATTTTCGTAGTCCGAAAGTGGCTGTGCTCTTACAGTTTATGAAGTCAAAGGATTACAACGTACTGTTGATTTAACTGGGGGAATTTTAAAGAGGCTTTCGGAGTAATGATTTGCTTGGGTAATTGAGTTTTTAATATTTGAGGATATTTTATTTATTTATATCTGAGCGTCTAGTCGAAGCGACGCGTGACCCGAGAGCTGGTGAATATCTGGCACAGCGTATCAGCATTGCCATACAGCGTGGCAATGCAGCCAGCGTCTTGGGGACGCTTCCGACTGGTGTTGATATGGATCAGTTGAGCTATCTGTAGACTGTTTGCAACAGTCGGCAGTTAGCTCAATTGTTTCAATTGTAAATACTAGTATAATTTTCTTTGTGAATAAATTTATTTAGTCCTTGCTCTAAAAAAAAAAAAAATATTGCATGCTTCTGCTTTTCTGCTGCTTTGCATGTATCAACCATCGTGAAAGGAACATCGGGAAAGTCTGGCCCGCGCCGACTTTCCCGACGTCCCAGACTAGATCGACTCCTAAACCGTCTTTCAGGTTGCTGGATATGTATTATTTTGAGGCAAAATAGAAAGAAAGAAAGAAAATAAATTTATTTATAACTACAATCAATATACAGATAATAAGTGCTAGTCAAGTAAAGCTAATTGTAATAAACTGATTGTAATTATGAATTAGGAAATGGCTCAGCATGAAAGCTGCGTGTGCTGGTAAACCGAACACATGCGGCGCTGATCTTCCGCCGTTTCCTACAGTCAGTAGCAGGCAGTATGCTTATTGACAGATCGACAAGGACTGATTAATGGAGAGTATATAAGTAGGTACTAAGAGAAGTGTACTCACACAAGCGAACAATATAGAGCAGTTATATACAGTTATAAAATGGGTATTTATTTCCATTGATTTTGAATTTCTTGTCAACATAAGATATTTTGATTATTGATTTAAGACGCCACTCCACTCGTGGACAGGTGACCGGTATTATTAAGGTTTTATTAGGATTATTGAGGGTAGAACTACATTGCATACATATAGTACTCCAGTCATCCCGTGACCACGATAGTGTCTAAAACTGTTGAAACGTCGGGAAAATAAAACAAACAATGCTGGACAATCCACACAGCATCATCTAGCCCCAAGCTAAGCAGAGCTTGTGTTATGGGTACTAGATAACTGATATACATAATATAATACATTACATAGATAGATTTTTTATTATACATAGAAACGACCAGAACACCCGG
The DNA here is from genome assembly GCA_963564075.1 of Eupithecia subfuscata. Classification (NCBI taxonomy): domain Eukaryota; kingdom Metazoa; phylum Arthropoda; class Insecta; order Lepidoptera; family Geometridae; genus Eupithecia; species Eupithecia subfuscata. The sequence goes on along the minus strand of OY751115.1, from coordinate 14,359,487 downwards.
AACAAATATTTGTAGATCGTACAAACATTTGTCCCAAGGCGGAAATCGAACCCGCAACCTCCTGCGTCGCAGGCGGACCTTCGCCCGCCGCGCCACATCGGACGTCTAAAAATAGGTAAATAAACAGTATACCCGTTATATAATACTATTAATAGAGCTACCTACATGTTTATTAACAAATACTCCAGAGAATACCTGCATTTTTTATCCCGATAAGTAACTGAACTTTCCTTATTAGTCTGCGCTTTATTCTCGTTTAAACATAAACTATACTTTAAAAAACTTTCACCTTATTAATAGTTAGTAGGATTACTATCTCCTTTACTCGGTAGATTGAAGTTCATTACTCAGTAGATTGAGTTTCATTTTATTACCTTTCTATTAAATGAGGCGTAAAATAGTCCGTTATTATCCTGGCGAAACTTCTCAATCGTTTTTAATAAAAACTTTGTACAGCCGTGAAATGATCCTACATTTCCGCTTCCGAACATTTGTATTTGAACATTTTAAGTTGAAAATTAGGTTGTTTTAATAAAGTCTCTTAATAGGAAGGAAGGTAAAACGTTAGTTAAGGTTAAGAAGTGGCTGTGAATTTTAACTACATCTACTTAAAGTTTATGACAAGTTAGTAATTTTCGTACTTAGCTACAAACTAGTTAAGCACTCTGTTTACTATTAAATTATAAATTATATTTGTATTTGTGTTAAGTGCATTTATTTTCAGAATAGATTAATAATTTTGTTATTATTTAACTTTTTTTGAGTTTTACCAAACTGTCTCATTACCAACCTTAGCAGCATTAGAACTATAAGGCTCATCGAAGAGCGACCACATCTGCGGCTTCAGATGCTGCCACCAGGAGACGGTTCCCTTCAGGTAGTCCTCCTCGAAGCCGAACTTGCGAGCCACCTCCTCATCAGTCGGCTTCTCCGTGTCCAGGTCCAACCGATCCAGGACGGCCAGGGTCTCTTGGGTGTCGCGGTGCTGAGGAGAGAAACAACTTGATTAAAAGATGCATTGCCACACAGTGAGGCAATGCAGCCAGCGTCTTAGAGGACGCTTAGGACTGTTTGCAACAGTCTGCAGTTAGCTCAATTATTTCAATAGTAAATACTATCTGTAATTTATTTATATTAAATGATTGTAATTTTCTTTGTTAATAAAGGTTATAAAACATTGTAAGCACATTGCCGTGAACGACTCTACATCCACAGCCTATTCTGGTCCACTGCTGGACACAGGCCTAATAGCGCCATAATGGCTTTTATCATATACAGGTAATGCCCATAATCCCCACGTTGGGCATGCAGGTTGGGATCGCAGTTCAGTGGTAGAATTGTTCTGCAGGAGGCGCTGCTGTCCGACCCCGGTGGATATCCCAGTCGCCACTTACGACACCCGCGGGAAGAGTAGGGGTGGTGCAAATTCTAAGCCGGCACCACTGTGAACGCTTATTACAGAGGAATACTTGGCAGAGTACACTTGCGATGGATTAATGCGTTCTACGATGCACTTCTTCGCCCAACGCCTGTCAACTTGAGCCGTTGCTTTTATGTCTATTGCAGGTGAATGGGGCGCAATAGGCATAAAAGCAATATAACCATACCATAACGGGAACTGAGCAGTGCTGCATAGCGACGGAAAACAGCATGGTAGTCGTGATAAATCTCCGCCTTTTTACTTCCGACTCTTGAAGAATGAAGAAGACAGTGACAATTTCCGATTTTATCGCTGAAATAATGTCACTTACCATTCAAAACTTTAACATTTGTCAGAGAATTTAATAATATTGCGGTTAATGGAGCGCTTACAAACTTTGAGAGATAATGCAACCGAGAGAATCAATGATGAAATGAATTGAATAAATTGATGAGTCAAAAAGGTTGGCAACCAATTTATCGCTTTGTGAATTATTTGTTCAGTGCACAGCAATATAAAATTTTCCAGTATTGATCAAACAAATTTCCAGCTATTTAAAAATAGACTTTACTGTCCAAACAACAAGACCACTATCACATTGCACGTCTGCTGTCGACTCTTCTCCGCAAATATTTCATTCGAAATTCAATTAATCGCAAAAATTTAATTTCGGTTACGTGAAACGGCGCGGCGGGAGATCGAGATATTTATATTCAGAAGTTATGAAATTATGAATGAATTCATGCGAAAAAAATGTAACATGTGATTCCGTTTATGAATTTAAATTCCGAGTGTGATGTCGTGCAAAAAAATCGGGACAAGCGATTTACCTACGTTTGTGAAATTTGGAGTGTGATGTAAAGACGGCTCTACATACGCACGATCGTGATTTGTGCGCAATTTTGACGTGTTAATTGTTTCCTAGAAAATTGAAGAGTGCCTAACTAAATCCGTAGTGAATATTTAAAGGACCTCGATGATGACAAGATTTATTTAACCTCTGATACGAAATTGATGAATATCAGTGGGCCTATTCGGAAAATGAAAATTAAAGCTCCTGATTCGTTTTCATGCAAAACAAACTCTTATGTCGCTTGCTTAAGATTAACGTTTGCCCAAAAATCAATCAGAAACTTCAATATCGTTTCGAGTACGGGTCCTGTTTTCAAACTTCACACTGACTATGAGTTTGCATGGATGTTCGCTATGCCAGAATAACTGAACTCCAAAATTTTGCATATATGCATGTATGTAGTTCTATACACATGGAAACAACATAATAGTTTTATTTCCCCAGAAAAACGCGTGAGAAACCGATGGCATAACCTGTTAATAATGAGTACCTATCATACTTCAACTGCTCATTAATTCCTACCAGTCTATGTTATGACAGTTTATAAGACATTGTAATATCACCTATAAAATATTCATACTTGAATTTAACCGAATGGGAGTATAAAAGAGGTATAATGTACCCAAGCACGCTCAAGGCACCGTACTTTGCATGTCAATAGGGACATTTCAATAACCGGTGCATTAGAGTCCACATTTTAGATAGACGAACTATAATGCACTGCAATTTTACTAATGCATGGTGCATGATCTGAACTAAATTGACTTTTAGCATGATATACTGCATGATTGTAGTATTTGATAGTGAAAAGTGTCGTAAATTATGGTTACTATTTGTATTTTAGTAAATATTTGTACAATATGCAGTGTATTTTATTAACCTACCTTTTTACAAAACGTAATTAGTTTCTGACAATATCGTAGTGAGTGAATTGAATTTCTTATCTTAAATCTTATTTTGTAGGTCAATTATCGTAACAGACGGCTGGCATGCCGCGACGACATTTTCAAATGCTACTTTTATTACACACGTGCAAAAATGCAGGGCCAAACGCAGATTTAAGGTCCTAACCTCACTTCAACAGCCTATAATTGGTCCACTGCTGAACGCAGGCCTCCTCCTGATAAGCGCCTTATTAGATGTTATCTCTTAGGGGTTAATGCCCGCTATCCCCACGCTGGGCATGCGGGTTGGGGATCTCAGTTCTGTGGTAGAATTGTTCTGCAGGGGCGCTGCTGCCCGCCCCCCCGGTAGATATCCCTTAGTTGCCTCTTATGACACCCGCGGGAAGAGTTGGGGTGGTGCTAATTCTAAGCCGGCACCACACGGCTGGCGTAGCGCATCAACATTTCCATACAGCGGGGCAATGCAGCCAGCGTCTTGGGAACGCTTCCGACTGGTTTTGATATGGATCAGTTGAGCTAGCTGTAGATTGTTTGCAACACTCTGCAGTTAGTTCAATTGTAAATACAAATTCTAATTTATTTCTAATTTGACCGTAATTTTCTTTGTGAATAAAGATAATAGCATGTTGACAGAATTATCATGACTATATTCAAATCAAATAATTTATTTGCCGAATACATTATAAACATGTTATAGTGACAAATGTATTCAACCCTCAAGCAGGTGTGCAAATAATAAAATGCAGTGATTCGAATAATTAAAATAATCATTATTGAAAATAATCATGGATAATACAATCGAATTATTCAAAATTCTATTGGTTGTTAATTCACGTCATCCGTATCCGCTGTGACAGAAAGCGATCGTAAGTCATGTCACTCCACATAAGATATGAAAGATGACGATGTTATTAAATATTTCATTACAAAAGGTTCCATTTCTTTATTCAGGCGACACATCATCTTTCCACGCCCGAGGTGCCCGAGGCAGCGAAATCAAAAAGCAATATTGCCTGCACGAGCGAACCAAAACTAATATACAGGGCATTGACCAAACAAAATGGTATCGGGGCCAGTTGGAACTTTAGCGCGTCCGTGTCGGGTCGCAGCGTGGGGTGTGTGCATCGTGTGTAGAGGGCCTAATTTAAGTTTATAGCCTAGCCTTATTCAACCTGCTAAAAACATTAAAGAAATATTGGATTTGATGAAAGAAAACTGTCTTTTATATTTCTGTCTTTGTGTGATTTAATATGTGGTAAGATATCCATTTTACGAGCCTACGAATTATTACTGTCTAGGAACTTTGGTATAGCTACTAAAAAGTCAATAGAAATTTACTGCCATTGATATCTGTTTAAAGCAAAGAATTAAAACTCCTTACCGTACATACACGGCCTAAGTCACAGATTTTCAGAAGCTGTATCAGGAAAGCAGAAAATCAAAGCAGTTGCGCATTGAAATTTTAGAACACCTTTCAAGTTTCACAACTTACGCTACGGAGAATATTGACAAACTTTGCTCCGTCTTTAAGTTTCACAGCTACCAGTCGCTTATTATGAAGTCTAGAAATACCATAAGCTTCTTGATTCAAATCTAGCATAAAACCTTTAAAACACAACCTTGTCGCGTCGCCTGCTCCATGCACCAGCGCTAAAAGTTTACGGCGTCGCGAACTTTACTCGTTTCAGCCCCCACATGACTTCGTCCGGTTCAACTGCCCCCACATGTCCGGTTTTTATGTGCCACATGTCGGTTGGTTATTAAATTCTGGAAGTTTCTGTCTTCTGGGATTTGTAGCAATCGGCTAATGCTTGCGGGGCGGAGCTTTTTCAACTTGATATGAACTAAGTTTGTGTGTTCTTGATCTTTTTATTACTGTTGAACTTGGAAAGTAAAAGTAGGGCAAATTATTAGTGGTAAGGGCTTTTTGGTTTGGTTTTCTACTGAGGCACATTTTCCTGCTATGTCTGTACCTATCCACAATAATGAGCGCCGATACCGCCCTTGATTTGTTGTTGGCGATAATGGAGGTTGGCTATTACGGCTATCGTGAACCATAGACTCGTAGTAGTGTAATCCTACCAGCACATTTGGGTTCGGCTTCAATCAACACTACATGGATGAGATCAAAATGCGTCGAATTCGGTAATTTGGATCTAGAACTCAATTTTGACCAAATTGAAACTTACTGTCTTTTCGCTCTACGCGACTAATACCTACCTACCTTATCGCATTTTTTCCCCTGCTAGTTTTGCTTGTTAACTGTCTTCAGAAACTTTTTTGAGAAAGCTGTCTCTCTCAGTTTTATACAAACGAGTCTTACGCCACACTCATAAATTTTTTCCGGCTTAGATTAAAGGTGCCTTGAGACTATGGTTCCGTTGACATAAATTTTTAAGTTAATTGTGCTAGTTACTGACCTGAGTGTCCGTCATCCAGCAGCAAAGCTCCACCTGCCGTGCGATTACGCTAAGATCTCCCATTCCTATTAAATGGGTCTTTATACGAGTATATAAATAGACTACCGTATAAATGGTTTCAGTTTCCAATATCGAACTTCAAGAAATACAAATAACTCTGGCGGGGCGAAGCCGATCGACGACGGAAATTTTAAAGTCCACGCCGTCAAGCTCATCAATATAACTTAAGTCAATTGTCGTTTAACTCACACTTGAATTTTTTTTTCTCGTTAACAGTAGTTCTGATACAACGTTATAAGCAGTAAATACTTTGTAGTAATAAAACGTAGTCGAGCAAAACAAGGTCTGAGTACCTACCTAACATAAGTATGAATTTTAGAATGGAAAAATGGAAACCCAGTCTCCCCGGATGGCGATCCATTGAATGGATCCGTATACCGTAATCGCACAGCTGGTTGGCAACCAGCCCCCAGAAATCCAGCACTTCTGCATCATTCTATAGAGTGCAGGGGTCACTGACCTGTAAATACGTCATCCAGCACCACGGATCTACCTGATTGGCGTCCAGTTCCCAGAACTCAAGCTCGTCTCCATCATTCTACAGTATGCAGGGGTCTCTGACCTGTGTGTACGTCATCCAGCAGCACGGCTCCACCTGGTTGGCGTCCAGCCCCCAGAACTCCAGCTCCTCTTCGAATAGCGGCCCGCAGACGTCCGTGGGGTAATGCAGCTTGCCCGTCCTGTACACACATGACAAATAATGAAATTAAAACCCTAGGTATGATGTAAATTTAAGTTGAAGTTCAGATCCGTTATAGATTAGATGAAGGTCGGATACAGCAACCTCAAAATACCTCTCATGCGACCTAAATTGATGTGAAAGTTCAAACAACTTTTTATATGCTAGTCATCCAACTACAGGTGTTAACTCTTGAAAACAGTTCAAATAAGTATAGTTTCTTGTATCCTAAACTCTTTTTCGTAGAATTTGGAACTCTTAAATGCAATAGCGCGCAATTTGGATCGTATATAAGTGGATTCTTAAGAACTTTAATAAATTTACTGATTACTCTATATCAAGTTACCAAGAGACTTTTTTGACAGATAATAAACTAATAAAGCATCATAGTGGCACAAATATCCTAAGGAAGCGATAAGACACCTACTCCATAGGTTGAGAGGATATTAATTGCTTCTACAAAGGACTTCGGAAGTGCTCGGGGATCTTCGGGATGACAGATTGATTGGTAATGGATAAGTTGAGCCCTTTTACAGCTTTTAAAGAGGCTTTAACATTAAATCAAAGGCTTGGTAGGAAATTAAGAGTTCATCGAGTGTTGATCTTAATGTCGATGAAGAGAAGTTTGATAGTCGACGGTTGATGCCGATTTATTTATTACTAGTTTCTGCCCGCGGTTTCGCACGCGTTGTTTCTATAGAAACTATTAAAGGTGATATCTATTCTATGGGACATAATTTATTGTGTAAAAAGTAAAAAAAAGCCTACGTTTGATTCCAGGATAAGAATTACTTGTATGCAAAATTTCAGCCCGACCCGTTTATTAGATTCATAGATAGATTATATCTTTATTGCATCATCAATACACAAAACAATTAAATAAGAACTTAATACTAACTATATAATAATGTGGCACTATTGGCGGCCTTATCGCTAACAGCGACGCAACCTTTGGATTCATATTTCATTCCTTTGGTACGTATTGATGCTGACGGTGGCGTTATTGACGATGTATTAGTTTAGTAATAAACAAAAATAGTTGTTTATTACTTATTGTACATTTTGTACTAGGTATTTAGTTTTATTTTGTACTCTCTAGGTAGAGTAGGCGTAGATCCGTTCGTGATGACATCTGTACGGGTCCTAACGGAAGGCCAGCGCTGGCTAGGCCTCTTACGGGAGCTTAGCCAGCAATATGCTGAGTTAGGGCCTTTTTATAAAAACTCTATATATATACCTATCCCATAAGTACGCAAGTTTTTGTTTCTCAACATAATGTCTTCCTTTCTTTATTTCTTTCTATTTCATTCCATTCAACAAACATCCATACAAACAAACTATCTAATTTATACTAAATATTATTGTAATGTTTAATAGAACTATCTGCGCCTCGCGGCTTCGCCCGCATGGAAATGTATGTTTCCAAATTTCCTAATTTTTTCTTTCATAAGAACCTTCTCCTGACAATAACAAATCCAACAAAACAAGAATTAACGAAATTGGTCCAGCCGTTCGCGCGTGATGCCGTGACCAAGGGAAATAGGGATTCAATTTTAATTAAAGAGAAAAATTAGATACAATTTATTTCTTTCATGGTATAAATAATGCTGGAGAATAAATAAATAAATAAATAATGCTGGACAATTCACACAGCATTATCTAGCCCCAAGCTAAGCAGAGCTTGTGTTATGGGTACTAAATAACTGATATACATAACACAATACACTACATAGATAGATATTTTTAATTATACATAGAAAACATCTAGAACGCCCTGGACAAATGTCTGCAGATCGTACAAACATTTGTCCCGAGGCGGGAATCGAACCCGCAACCTCCTGCGTCGCAGGCGGACCTTCGCCCGCTGCGCCACAGAGGTCGTCGAATCAGATTTGTTTCCTGTCTTGTAAGTAAGAATTTAAAATTGGTAAAGGTACAGAATAAGAAAATTTCGAAAAAGTAAAAAGATATCGATTCATCAGCTGGTCATTTAAGATATAATGATTAGAGTATTACAATGATTACAACACACACAATATTTAAACAGCATTTATTTGTCCACTGTTGGACATACAACTCCCCTAATAAGCACCGTATGTAGTCACTCATAATATTAATTATAAGCATCGATATCGATGATTATAAGTAATTATAAACTCATTGGTTATGTTTTGATTCCGAATAACAAACCAAAGAAAATGAAACAATGAGTGGTGAGAATAGTAAGAGTAGTAAGTATGTAAGTAATAATACTGGTATTGATATGGATCAGTCGAGCTGCCTGTAGATTGCTTGCAACAGTCTGCCGTTAGCTCAATTGTTTGTACTCGTTTTAACTTGTTTCTATTATTTGATTGTAATTTTCCACGAGTTATAGGTACATCTGAATTAATCACCAGCTGTGCGACATAAAAGTTTGTGTTTAAAAATAAAATCATGGCCCGGTCGGTGCCTTGGTAAGTACGGGTTTCATAAAAAAAAAAGTAGGTCGACTACATTTTTCATGAAACTCGTATACTTACCTAGTTTCATAAAAAGTAAAATGATTGCTTCCAACACCATCAAATACCAACTTAACAAATACAAACTTATTTAACTTCCCCATAAATACAAAATCGCAAGCCTGCGAGTCTCAAAGCAGCCATAAATCTGCCTGATTTATTCACTGCTTATCTAAACAACACTTTTTGTATTATTTTTTCACGTAACAAAGTCCCGTGTGATGTACTGGGCCTTTCCGTAAATCTTTTTAACTTTGTAGGGTTTGGTGGGAAAAAGTTACGTGTGTTAGGGATGTTTGCCGCTACCCGATCCCCATTATACCTTAGTTGTTGTGTTCTGTAAAAGTAGAAGAGGCAATTTCGTATGATTCGAAACATGTAATCGCTTGTATATCAAAGAATTTTATTGGATTAGTTGTCCTCAGGTTCGTCTAGTTATTACTGTTTGTTCATAATCATGATCGTTTATTTTGCAGGTATGTAGGTGTACAAAAAGTCTTTATGATTAAAGCTTATCCTATACATTCTGTCTTGTCAAGGCGCGCAAAATTAACTTATAGGTAGGTACTTACAAAAAAAAATTGCACTTCAGTTAGATGAAAATTTCACTTACTGTTTGCAAATAAAATTATCTGTGCTCAAGAATTTAAATTTTGTAACTCGAACGTAATTCGAGTTTCAAAATTATTTAACAAACAAAAGACATTCAAAATTTCCACATTCCGAATTCAATTTGCGTTTTTAAATGTGACAGCTTGTTATGTTGGTAATTGGACAAAATTAAGCGCATCAATAATAATCCCTTGACTCATCTGTGAGCGTAAATACCACATTAACAATCTTCGCACATCCAGCGCATATGTTGGTTGGAAGGGCAAATTGTGAGCGAGATGAAAAGTTTGTACGTGTGATGAAAACATTCAACCCTAGAAGGCACGGAGTTTTTACTCTATGCATACACACATAGTACCTATGCATTCGCCAAAATCATAATCAAAAAGGTAAATCACAATCACAGCAATATATTACAAACACGAAAGTTTGAATGGATGGATAAGTGGATGGATGTTTGATACCCCTTCACTCCAAAACGACAGAATGAATGGAGCTATAAATTTTGCATACATGATATTCTAGGCTTGGAATAACATGTTGACTTTTATGATTGTGAAAATACGTTAAACCAATGAAAAGCTATAAATTTTGCTTAGTTGTGCCGTTGACAAAGTAATCCGTATTATTGTCTCCATGAAAATTTGGCTTACACTCGGATAAAAGTGGAGCACAGAATAGAAATAATGAGTATACGGTACATAAAAAAAAACATTAACTGAGTTGAGCCAAGGTAGAGAAAGAAATGAAAGGATGCAATAATAACAGGAAAATTTGTGTAAAAAAGTGAAAGTTAGACTTTTGTAAAATGTTAGCGTCTAACTTTTAATCTACCTGAAACTACCTCGCAAATTATGAATAGCATTGAGGTAAGATTTAGAATAAAAAAAATTTATCTTCCCTGAAGCTTTTAAAATGGACTTTATATAGATGGAAATACTAACGGTTTGCAAATAAAATTTTCTGTGCTCAAAACCCGCCATAGCTTGTTCTCTTCGCTAAATACAATTATAAAATACCGCGGCTTGCCTGTCTTTTGTCTAATTATAAAGTCGAGAATCTCTAATTCAATTTCTCAATTTTCCAGTGGGCTCTATTGCTATGAAATTGCTTTGTTTTTGATATTATAAGCTCTTTAATGGATTTGTATGGAACAATGATCTTGCAAAATACTTTGAGATACAAAAGTTTTTTTTAAATTATTATGGATGTGAATTGTACAGAGAATCTTGAAGGCACGTGATAGGTAAAATAATAATGATAAATAAATAGTGCTGGACGAGCACAGCATCATCTAGCCCCAAGCTAAGCAAAGCTTGTGTTATGGGAACTAGATGACTGTTACACTTAACTGTTACAATACATTACATGAAATGTTAATGAGAAAGAGACTAAATTGGTGTATGTCTCGCCGCCGGATCGTTGAATCAACTTGTTTGTAAAATGGCTAGGCCGTTGCCAAACGAACGCTGTTTTTTTGGGAATACCTAATTAATTTTTCGACGAGATTGCTAAGTTATTTTTGACAATAATCAGTCAACAATCAGCCATTTTAATTGAATTGCGCCGTTTTGCAATCGGCGTGGCCATTCTGCAAACGGGCTGATTCTACAATCCCACGGCTGGGAATATCCCTACTCTCACAAAAAAATATATTACGTAAGTACGTGCGTTTTCGTACTTATTCAAACTCTCCATCCAATCAATAGGCCAAACATCAAGTTAAAAAGTGAAACGGGTTTTTCAAAAACACACAAACCAATTTCGATTTGTTCGATCAATTACCCCACAAAATCACAGCTTTATTTACCCAAATAAATCCATTTGTCAATAAAGTGCTCAATGTTGCCAGCTATTTCCAATTAACATGGGCAAAACCTTCGCTTCTACAGAATAATTCGATGAATGTTTTACGCTACCGAGTTCAATTATCGAGTGTGTAAGGTCTGTTTTACATGAACCAGGACTGGAAAGTGAAAACTCCGACTCAAATAAAGTTTGGTGTAATGATTAAAGTGACTGGTGTTGCCGAATTCGAAAGAGAAAAAACTGCTTTTGGCCATTCAATTCACAAATATCAATATCGAACTTTCAAACAACTCTCCCGTGAAATCTCTTTGTAGGGACCCAAAGGGTCCATGGAATTGTTTGGTACAGTTAGCAATGAACTGGCTTGAAATAATAATAATATCGATATCAGTAACTTAGCACTATTGGTAACTTCTCGGTGACGCGTTTGCCGTCACCGAGAAGTTACCAATAGTGCTAAGTTACCGATAGTGTTAATTGACGATATAATGTCTACAATAATTTTACTTCACAGATCATATAAAAAATCGACTTTTTACAGGCCAGGTTTAACTATCACCTGCAACTTTACTGTTGTGAAAATCTCTTTATCCTTAAACCAGGACAAAGTGCAGTGTTTGCGTTGAAACCATGGCTCTCCATTAGTTAGTTTTGTATTTTCTTTTCGTTTTAAATTCCAGTTGCCAGACGCAGAGAACCGTTTGTGGAACAATTATGAGTTTGATATACTCGTAATATGAAAAATTGTATTTTTTTAATTTAAATTCAGTCTCTCTTTTGTATATTATCTTCCTACAGATGCTTTGTAATTTAGTTTGTTGGCCCGGCATTGTACACATTTGTCATTTCTATATCTCTTTTAATTTATCCTGTCAACTTGGGTAAAATAAACGCTCTACTTATCTAAGATGTCTCTCCTAACATTTTCCATTTATAAAACCGAAGCCCCTAAAATTAAACTTTCACCTTTGGTCCAATTTATGAAGCTCCAACGTTATGTGGTTTAGCCCTAACCATGATTGATGAAGGTCAAAGGGCCTATAACCAGCCTTGCCAGAGTTGCCAGCCTTGCTTGACAACCGCGAAATGTACCCTTACCGACCCTGTTATTGTGGTTCCCTGAACACATAATTTAACTAGCCTGTGATGACATAAATTGAAGCGGCGATTTAAAACAAGACTTAAACAATCTCTTTAAGAGAATAGGAAAATCGAACATATATCAAAAAAGCTGACAAGTGTGGACTGGAATTTATAAATGAAATGCCTACCTTCATTCGTCGGAATGTAAAATAAACAAACGAATCTGCTCTGAATTGAATGGTTTGAGGATTTCTGACGCACCTAGGAAAAATGTGGGCTTCATTGATTATATAACTGATAAATTCAGGTCATATCAGTTTCAATTAAAACTGACCCGAATCTAAATGTCATGGATGTCAATGAGAGAGTACATTCATTTGTAAAACTACGGGTTCTTCTTACGAACTTAGCTTAATATACATTGTGCATATTCAACCTCAGGAAAACAAAACTCTTGGAAAAAAAAAAACAGAGCATAACTGTTAATGTTTTCATCAACTTTCAGTAAAAAGAGTTCAACTTGTTTAAAGAAAAAATAAAGTAGATGTAAAACTTTTTAATCTATTATAGTTACTAGGTAGTTCTATGAACAGTAGACCTCGCGAACACAAATTTTTTCAACAATAGATAGATAGATAGATAGATTATATCTTTATTGCACCATCAATACACAGAAAAATTTAATAAGAACTTAATACTAACTATAATACAACAACAACAATAACAATTAATTTACTTATTTCTCAAGTAATAAGTAAATTAATAAACAGGATATTTAGGTAGGTAGGTAGGTACCATGTTTTTTCTAATTCCTGTTTGGTATCCTATGTCTCATCATATCCCGTTGTGGTAGATAGGTATATAATGAGAACTTGTGTGGGTTTCATACTTTTAGAAATATTTTGAAATTAGTCAGAATTTTAACCTTTTCGGCCCGTTTTTCGGCGGTGACTCCTTGCGAATCGCCATGCCAGTGTGAAAGCATCTTATCACAGTTATCACGGAGCAAAAGTGCTTATCAGAATAAGCATAGTTACGGACTTGAGTATTTGACGTTAATTTTAACTCGATACGTCCACGCGTTCCTGAGAAAAGAGGGTTGATAGACGAACAGACAGACAGACGGACAACAAAGTGATCCTATAAGGGTTCCTTTTTTCCATTTGAGGTACGGAACCCTAAAAACAAACGAGATATTTTTAATCTACTTCTCTGGCGTCGTGGGCGGGTTGTTCTTGCTTGTCTCTAAGGACCATGACCTTGATTTGTTCACCATTGCCAAAAAACTGCATAAAAAATCTAACAGACGCCCATATATTTTCGCGATTACATTTGTTTATTAATTTAAACCAGAGCCAGAGCTCGGCCCTTGCGTCACATGCCCTTGTCACCTTACTTTAGACCTCAAAGCAATAAGAGAAATATCTCTCAGCTGTAGTGGGTCTAGTATAATAAACTACTACTTAGGAGTACGTTGGTACCTGTAATAGTTGAGGACCTGCGCGAAGACCCCGGGATGGCGGTCGAAGAAGTACTCGTTGAGCACGGGGTCGTAGTTGGCGAGCGCCTCCGTCAGGCGGGAGAGCCGCGTCGCGGGGATCTTCTTCAACGTGGCCTTGTAGGTTTCGTGCCGGATGCCGCCCACGTTGAGGACCACGCGGTTCTCCGCGTCCATGTTTAGGAGATTCATCTCTGAAAGAAATGAGAGGGTATTCAAACACTAGAAGAAATATAAACTTAAACACTATTAGGATGTTTTACATTTCTCACAGCACTGAGCCGCAATGTAAGTAGTAGAGCTTCTCGTTTAATATTATGCCACAATCAGCACACTTGGCACAATGGAGAATGGCGAGGGATCATAGTCTGGAAATGGTTTATTTTATACAACAGAGGATTGTTTAATAGTTTTACCTCTGGTTTCTGATGGATGACGTTGTCGCTAAATAAATTTATCGGGAAAACAGTTCAGTTTGCAAAGTTGAAAAGCTAATTAATAACAATTTCATCCGGCGTACAATCCAATTAAGTCAACGAGGTGTCGTTGGGTGAAAATTTCCATTTTGTTTTATGATAACGGTAAATAGAATACGGTGTCAAAGATGAGGGGTAGATATTAAATTAAAACTGGATATTTACTGGTTTGCATTGACCTACCCTTTTAAGTAAATATTTAAATCACCAACGCCAATTATGACATTGTGTCAATCATTAAAATATTGCTTGGGTATTAGACGCACCATAAATAACTAACCACCTTTTATCCATCAGGGTGTCTACCATGAGTTGTCACAGTTAGATCGACTGTCGTTACTACAGTAGTTACGTAAATACTTAGATAGTATAGTTAGCTTCTTAAATGGTACCATGAGCTTTGTTAGTGCTTACTACTAACGTTATAGTTACAACTAGACTTATAGACTGTAGTTTTGCGTTGTTATGTTGGCGTCAAAATGTTGCTCACTTCACATTGCATATTTTTATCTCTTTTTAAATAAAGGCACGAAGATAGAGACAAAATATAGGTGGTATGGTACTATTATCCGACAAATGTAGAAGTCGCATGACTCACTTATTTCAATGAAACTAATGCAGCCCAGTTTATTCGTGTTACGATGGTTCCAACTCGCCCGCACTCACTCAATTCTTAGCGAGAAGTGTTTACAAACAAAAGCCGTGAAGAGAAAAAGTGCCTCACATTTCAAAACGATGGTGGATTTTAATCTAATCAAATGTGTTACAACCATATTGTAGGTACATAAGATATTAAATTTCAACTGTCTTTTATGAATAAGATTGTATTTACAAACCTGCCTTTACATAAAAATTAAATTTAAGTCAGTCAAAATTAAATTTAAGGCATAGTATGCTAGTATTTTTCTTGTAAGTGGTTGTACGTGATTTTTAAAGAAATCACTGAAATTCTGGAAAGGTTCTTTGGTTAATCTATAAAGTTTCACAGACTTGGTGTCACATACAGTTTGAATTGGTATTCCAACTAGAACACGCATCTCTCTTTGTAACTTTCTTAGTTCGCGTCGTTCAAATTCTAATTCGGCAGTAGGTAGCATTTCCAAGACAAAACATGCTCTATTAAACATTTTTAATTCAAAAATCAGAATCTATCTCAAACTATAGTCATTTCACGAAGCAAATGTCGGTGAGTGCCGTAACTACACTAGTAATAGTAGGTACGTTACTATGTCAAATTTCTAACTCATGGTCAAATTCTAAGAAATTGAAGCCTTAACTACAGTCGCTGTAATATAGTTTACTACACTGTGACGTAGAATAGTTAACTACGTGACTCACACTGCGCATTTTAGTACCCAACTATCCGCTAGAGGCGCTGTACAAGTTTTCATACATTTTTTATCTACAGTCGCAGTATAGATTGTGAAAACTCATGGTAGACACACAGATAGCGATGTCTATATCTGGTACTTAGTATATGTTATACATATAGTATATGTAGCTATAGTATTCCTATAGTATACCTATAGTATTTGTTTAATTGACCAAAATTCGAAAACTCGGCGCGCGAATCACACTCGCACTTGACGGATCTTGTTCTTATTACTTGCAATATACTTACGAACCGCAATAATGAGACCAATTTTAACCCAGAATTACTAGTGGTACTCACTCTTTTATTCCTTTGCAGAACGGAATCAATTGAAAGTCCTAAACCCACTGTTTAAAATTCTTTCGTGGTTTCCGTGCCCTGCCTGACACCTCATTAGGATTCCAAGCAACGAGGAAGCGAACCCAACCACGTAAGAAAATATTTGAGAGCTTTCTATTATGTTCCGGAGAGAAAATAAATAGCACCTCGTGTGCTTAAATTAACTTTTCTTTCTATGAATAAATGAAGTAAAATTAAAATAGATTTTCCTGCCTATCACACTAATATTATAAATGCGAAAGTTTGGATGGATGTATAGATGGATGGATGTTTGTTACTTCTGCACGCCAAGACTACTAAGTGGATCGGGCTGAAATTTTGCATGCACATAATTCTAGGCCTGGAATAAAACATAGGCTACTTTTTATCCCATAAATCAGTTCCCATGGGATAGAAATCACCTTTGAACGTTTCCATAGAAACAACGCATGCGAAGCCGCGTCTTAAATAAAACTATGTAATGTCTCTTCGTGTACGGAGTAAGATAATAAAAAAAAAAGTTTTATTTCAGAAAAGGCTACAAAGTAGGTACATGCTTATCCTTATTTCCTTAAATTAACTAATTTTAATTATCGAAGAATTTTCCCGAATTAAATTAAATAATACCTGTATTTAGGCACAATATTCTGATATTTCTTGATACCTACTTTGTTACACTATCTATAAAAAATACACGTTCTTTGGGGGTGAACTACGGCATCTCGACGCACGCTATCTCCATGCACGGAATCTCGACAAATATCGACAAACGTTAGCTCGATGCACGGAATCTCGACAAAAGTTAGCCCGACGCACGGAATCTGGACAAACGTTAGCTCGACGCACGGAATCTCGACAAACGTTAGCTCGACGCACGGAATATCACGTGATTAATGAACGACCCCTTAGGCTCATTGACAGAATAAGCCTACAAATAAGAAAATAAGAATCACTTAAAATGTAACCCTCTACTCACTGGCAAAAGGTTGAATCTCCTGCTACGGTGGACTCAGGCTACGGGGAGCGGCTTTGGCCTCGTCGCCACATCACTGGAGCGTAGTCGCCTTCCAGACAGCTGAATCTGGCGCGAACTGGCATGACGGACGGTGAGGCGAATCTGTGGACAACATTCCGGGTTAAACGTGTTTTCATCATTACCATAATCAGCCTAATAATGGACTAGCCATTCCGGACTTAGGGCTCCCCTAATGAGCGCCATAGCGGCCTGTCCTTTTAGGACTTTCAGCCCACATAAGTAGTTCTGTATTGTTTCCTGTATTTGTGTGGTATAATAAAGTGTTTTCTATCTATCTTTAAGTAACGGGGTTCTCGTTCTTATTGTATGAAAGTAAAGTAAAAGTAAAATTTGTTTATTTTGTTGTACAATTCAAACAATATAGGGTGTATCAAAAAGTAAGGACCAAGCTTTCAGGGGTGGTTCAGACTCGGTCACAGAACACAGGGAAAGTAAAAAAAATGCCGACTTTTAGTTTCGCTTATAAATAAGAGCCAATCAATTACAGTTACAACAAAAATTACTAACACTCAGCGGGTGCTACGATAGGAAAATCCTGCTGTAGCGTCTTCCGTACAAGCCAAACTTTGAAGATATTACCAACAACGTACCAAATTTTGCTAAACCCATCGCTTCACTATGTTAATGGTACGTCTTAGAATGACACATTTTGACAAAAAACTGAAACTACAGACAGAGAGACGCACGTCAAAAAGTGTCACGGGTGAAACCATTCTAACAATCTCTGCGTGCAAATAGCACCGCACTCACTGTCTTGACGATCGAGATGTGGCGAGGCGGACGAAGGTCCGCCTGCGCAGGAGGTTGCAGGTTCGATTCCCGCCTTGGGATAAATGTTTGTACGATCTACAAATATTTGTTCCGGGTCTTCTGGTCGTTTCTATGTATATTAAAAAATATCTATCTATGTAATGTATTTTATTATGTATATCAGTCATCTAGTACCCATAACACAAACTCTGCTTAGCTTGGGGCTAGATGATGCTGTGTGGATTGTCCATTATTATTTATTTATTTATCTAGAGTTTTTTACATCTAAAGACGAATCTCCGACGATATCATTGTCATAGTAAAGTGATTGGTTACAAGAATTTAGCTTCTTATCATCTGCTTATCTTCCTCTATAGTTAAATAAATATAAAAACTAAAATAATAAGTAAAAAAACTAAAATAATCGTTCACAGTGGCCCGAATATGACTAGGCCATCATATTTCGTCTTGGAACTTAACAATGTGTGTAGAATTTACTCTTGCTTGGCACAACACTGGATGATTTGCCATTCACGTAGGTAAGCCATTTGCATGCCATTCGCTATTACCTATGACAGAACAAACAAAATCTTTATTTAGCTCTAATTACGCGGTCAATCGATCTTTACGCCCATAGAGCAGATTTTCAAACATTTCTAAAGAAAACTTGCTCTCGTTAAAACCACTATTTTGGAACAAATATTCAGCTATGAACCCGGCAACATACATAGGTCAAGGTAAAATTCGATAGATATGGTACATTCTCCCAGCGCCAACTCAACAAAGTTAGAACTAAACGCAAACACACGCGATTTCTAATATTTTGCTTTTTAACTACCTAATAAACAACAAAGATGGAAAGACGCACCTAGACCAAAGTGCGACTGAGAAAACAATACGCACGCGAAACACGAACGCCGGCGGAGCGGCCTGGGACGACTATGACTGAGGTGAGTGGACCAAATTACACCTAATTTGAGCCTTACACTTTCGAGAAGCTAGAACCCAAGCTCTTACTTAGATACAAGAATTTTACTTAGATCTATGCCTAGCAACCAACTTTGATGTCAATCGAATACGGTCAAACATATTCATTGAGCGTATTCGATCGGGCTTGTACCCGATTGTCCGGTACCCTAAAGAAGTAGAAGTTGTAGGGAGAGGGATGTTTTTCAGTATGTATATTTAGTATATTCAACATGCAGTATGTGAGAGTCTGAATCTGAAATTCAGGGTTCTAATTTCACAAAATATGAACCGCTACCACATTAACACACTTCATTGTACCCAGTAATATCACCACAGCGGTAATTCCTCGACTAGCCTCCAGGCATTCTCTAGACTCTGTTTATATTTCTTGTGGTATAACGTGTGCTAAGCCCGACTTACTATCCCTTCCATTGTTCAGAAGCTCGGTAAACCCATAGGACGGGAACGTGATCCCAAACTTGAACGAAGCAAGTTATTGTTGTCTGGTTTAGTTTGTAATGTAGTTTCATAAGCTTCCGTGCATACACCGAGATAGGATCCGGCGATCAGATTCTTACAGCTAATTGGGTTTCTGTTATGGTTTACTTAGGTTGCCTGGTAGAAACTTAAGGTTAAGGGTAACTAAGGAGGTAAGTAGGCTGATACATGTACAGAATAGGCATAGACTCATAACGAATATTATACTTTGCATCCCGTTCTTCGAAATAAGTATCCTGTAAATAAGAATTATTTGGTACATGGTAGTACGCATTAATGACCACCGTTCAAGCACGCATCAGAGGACGGCGAACGGGAACTACGTACCCAGCAATTGAAAATAAAAACTTCCGAACTGAATATTTCGGCACAGTTTCATGGCTCCATGATCAGGAATCAGTTAGTGATCATGGCGCATGAAATTTTGCTAAAATATTGAAAAGCTCAAAACTCAAATCATGGTAAATATCCCGTTGTAAATGACTTTAAAGAACCGCTACTTATTTTGCAAGCCTAAAGAAATAAAGTTATTGAAATCAGAAATCAAGATGGAGTAAAATTAACACCTCTCTAAATCTAGAAGCATAATAACTCTTATAAGCGAGTTT
Organism: Eupithecia subfuscata; assembly: GCA_963564075.1. NCBI lineage: Eukaryota > Metazoa > Arthropoda > Insecta > Lepidoptera > Geometridae > Eupithecia > Eupithecia subfuscata. The sequence continues at coordinate 14,339,620 of OY751115.1, read as the reverse complement.
AGGTAATCTCACTCTCAATTTCAAATTCGATTTCACCAAATGATTGAAGGTCAGTGGTTCCTTTGAACGAAATCAACTAAAACAACTTCTGTGATTAAGTGAGAAATCGAGTTTAAGATTATTCCGTGGCGTATCGAGCCTCTCCAGGTTTGTTTAAAATTATCTGAACGTCTGGTCGAAGCAACGCGTGACCCGAGAGCTGGTGAGTATCTGGCACAGCGCATCAGCATTGCCATACAGCGTGGCAATGCAGCCAGCGTCTTGGAGACGCTTCCGACTGGTATTGATATGGATCAGTAGTTTGTTTGCAACAATCTGCAGTTAACTCAATTGTTTCAATTGTAAATACTAGTTCTTACTTAATTCTATTATTTGATTGTAATTTTCTTTGTTATTTAAAGTACTAGTTTAAGATAAAAATTTGTATTGGAACGGCTTTCAAGAATAGGTACACGCAACCCATTCAAGACTCAAGAACCGCGGCGATATCCATAAAAATAAAGACGCCTTCAGCACCGCGGTGGCAAACGTAATTATCATGTAAAAGGCTGAACAAAGGAGTTCAACCATCTCGATCCGAACGAGTGTCGGACCGAAATAAAATCGGGCCATTTAAGGTAGCTTCTATAAGGCTGAGGGCCATGGCGTGAAGCGACTTTTCGAGACAGTAGTCAAAGCAGACTGATATATGTCTGCTTTTAGCAATAAGTATGGTGTAAATTCACATGATTTCTTATGAATCTCCTTTATATCGCATTTAGAAGCAAAAATTGTCTACTAAACGTCGAAAATAACACACTTTACGAGCTGTTGCTTTGCTAACACGTTTTATCACAAATGACGTGAAAAGTTTACTTAGCCCACGTGTGCGTTCTCCTCTAGGCACAGAAAGAGCACAATACCTACGTCGTAAGCTTTCTACTACGGTTATCTAGCCACTGCTATAGGTAGACCCGTGAACTAACAAACTTCTGACTTGACTCTGATCGAAAGTAGAAAACAATGGCTTCTATCACCCAACCCTCGACCATCGAGACAGTCCTGAAGTTCGTGTCGAGGCCACATTTCGGGCTTCCGGGGGTAAAGGACGTTCAGAGCTGGTAATCACTGAGGTTGTTGTTATTACTGCATTGCACTAGTTTATCGCTCACAATTCCGGTTGTGTGGGCTAGAATAAGCTAAGTTCAGTTCTACAGGGTGACTGAGGACTTGATTGCTTTGAAAAAACCAACTTCGAATCCTTTAATTTTACATTACAATTTTTCGAGAAAAATACTAATCCCTCGAGAATAAGATTTTGGATCATCTCGGGTTCATTCTCTATACAATAAGATAAGATAAGATAAACTTTATTTGTAGCTGTAAAATATAACATTAATATGTAATAAAACTAATTAAATTACTAACACCATTTAAAATACATACCTATACATATGATAATACTCGCATATAAAATACCATGGCGTTCGACTCAGCATAAGTTGTGATAGCTATAGCACAGATGTTATAATACTATGCTATAGGTTATAGCTACTACAACGCTGATCTTCCGTCGAAGCAAGTGTAAGAATTTTCAAAATCGGTCCATGATTGACGGAGAAATATACGAATTTACACAAAAAAACATATATACAGCCAAACATAGAAACTCCTCCTTGTTTCGAAGTCGAATAATAAAATAATTTTCAGGATCCAATAAATATTACGATACAATCTGCCAAAACAGTCTGTTTATCTGTCTTGCCAATACAGTCTGCCTATCTGTCAGTCCGTCCGCCATAGGCATCTATTTCTTGATCTAACCAGAACACTTATTTTAAGCGAGCTTTGGGCCGATTTTTCGCAAACTAGGTAAGTACATACAAGGTAAGATGTTATTTTTTCTACTAACTGTAAATCAGGCTATAAATAATAATAATAATAATGTTGGACAATTCACACAGCATTATCTAGCCCCAAGATAAGCAGAGCTTGTGTTATGGGTACTAGATAACTGATATACATAATATGAATGAAGGAGCCTAGCTCTTGTCGGTGCAATGATGCAATTTTCTCCACTTTTTTCTTTATAATGCGGTCTCTTTTACTTACTACGTCTTTATACGCCAGGACAGCGGCTTTCTTCTTGATCACTGATTGACTCATTTAGTTGATTCATGGTCTTACCTTTCATCGTTTTCCTTCAATGATGTTTTTTTATGAAGTTGTTATGCCGTATAAGATGTCCATTAGTAGGGGTTTATTGGGCATTCTACTCCATTACATTTCGTATGAATGCCCAATAAACTCATATTTGAAGAAAAATCAGCTTCCTAGCACGTGTTCCTACTTCCATACTTAGCAATTACTTACATCGCCAGCAACGTATGCGTTCAGTTAAATCAACGTGTTCCTACCACATCGCAGAGGCTAGGTGATGAACAGGATTACAAACACATACATCACCAGCAACGCATGCGTTCAGCTATACCAACGTGTACGTACCACATGCTTCTGTAGCTCGCATCGCAGAGGCTAGGCGATGAACAGGATTACAAACACTTACAACGCACGCGTTCAGGTAAAACAACGTGTTAGTACCAGCTCGCATCGATGAGGCTAGGCAGTGAACAGGATATACAAGCACTTACATTGTTTTCAACACAAATTTTCAGATACACCTACGCACTCCTACGACTCACTCCCCCGCTTACATAAGCTTTTGCTCACTTAATATCGTAAGGCAATGTGATCTGAATAAATCAACTTAGTCTACAAACCTACAAAGTCATAGCAAGATGTAAGAATTGTCTCACTCGTACTACTTACTCTATAGATATTCTAAGAACCAACTAAGGTACCTACGAAGTTAAACTTTACTTACCTAGATACCTACCTAGTGCAAAGTTGGTCTATGCATGTGCAAATAAGAAAAGAAAATTTTAGTCTTTATCTGTTTTTATTATATCATTATAAATACTTATCTTATTCTATTTATTATCTTTATAAAACCTAGGCTCTTCTTCAAAAGCTTCATCAGCATGATTGATTAAGCGTTGGAGTGATCTCCATTGCTCAGTATTTTCGGATGTTTGAAGTTTTATGCGAACAAGCGCCTTTTTCCAAGCTTCGAGTGAGTCCAGCTCCTTGATGTCTGATGTGCGATAGACCTTGAGATCCAGCACATATTCTCCCGGCAAGTCCGCCACTCGTCGTTCATTGCCGTTGGCAACTCGAAGCACGAAGGCAGAAGTTATCCCTCTTGTCTCGTTCCCCTCACCCCGACGGGCACCCACACGATTTAACCCGAATATATTGTCACCGGACAGCTTTGAGGTGGATGGGGTAGATGATTGAGATTTTCTTTTTCTGCAACAAAAATGATTTATTCAGTAAAAATTAAAATATAGGAATATCTTAACACATGCTTCAAACACGTGTTTAAGGTGTGTATGGAAGCATATTGGAATCTGAAATAAAACATATTAGTAATAAAACTTACTTGGGTGTTTTAGCTGGTAATGGTGAAGTACTGCGTACAATTTTCCCATCATCAGGTGATCGTCTCGAGCTTTTCTTGCCCCTTTTGAGTTGCGCGTAATCGAAGTCCATTTCACTATCCGACCTGAAATAAAAAATAATGGGTTTAGAATAAATATTAACTATTTCCTTGATGAATGTAGAAAACCAATTAATCTCCCATGGAAAATAAATCGATTTACATTAAGTTTAACTTACATGATTTGTTTGTTGCTAAACTTTATTTTAAAGTTTCAATGCAACGTGTGAGAGCTTGCAACAGTGGGCTCTCTGTGATGATCGGCTCCAACCGGTAGCTGAGCAGATCGTTGGTAAACAGCACCGGTGTGGTTTGCTCTAGCCGCGTTAACGTGGTTTGATGTAGAGCACCCCGCGTTGGTGCAGCAGGACTGGATACAGAGCTGGTACTGGATCGGTGCAGCAAGACTGGTTCAACAGGGCTGGTGCAGGGTTGGAACAGCACGATAGTATGTAGAGCTGGTACTGGATTGATACAGCAGGGCTGGTTCAGCAGGGCAGGTACGGCAGAACTGGTGCAGTAGGGTTGGTGCAGGATGCAGAGCTGGTACTGGACTGATGTAGCAGTGGTGGTACGGCAGGGCAGGTACAGCAGGGCTGGTAGTGGATTTATGCAGCAGGGCTGGTACAGCAGGGCTGGTGCAGTAGGGCTGGTGCACCAGGGCTGGTGCAACAGGGCTGGTGCAGCAGGGCAGGTACAGCGGGGGTGGTGCAGCAACGCAGGATGCAGATCCGGTACTGGTTGGGGCCGACTTGATGGGGACTGTTACTGGGCCTGGTACTGGATGCTGCTTGGCTGGATCGCTCGATCTTCTCTTGGTGGTTTCTCAATGTTGTCTCTTCACTTGTCTTGGTGCTTCTGTGATTTGATTTGTTGAAAATACCATGTTATATACACAAACATGAAACACATCAGCAAAAAAATATTATTTCACAAATTGAATCTAATCGACATTAAAACATAAATCCTAAATCGAAAACAAAGATACTTACGCTTTATTAAAATATTTTAAATATTGACATAAAATTGAGTAAGTAATCAAAAAGAAGGTTCATTCAACTTAAGTCGCTAGCACACTACCAGCATTGTTTTAAATATTCTCGATCAAAGCTATACTTGCTAAGCAATAAAATGTTTGCTTGGATATTAGTGGAACACGAGCGTTAATTTATACCATAGGTAACTAGCATACAATTTTGAATCAGCAACGCTACACGTTCTAGCCGTGTCATCAATAGCCTAATTTAACAAAAACCTACTCTTGAGTTAAAATCATTCGATTTCATATTTTAAGTGTCATGCTTTCTTATTTAAGTTCTTAACGTATTGATTTAAGGTTCACTATGCTATATCTATACATATTATTTGTTACTAGTTAACTTACGAGATACACGAAAAACGGAAGCCTCAGTATCCACGCATCTTTTGACACAATTGCAAGCACCAAGTCAAATTAAAAATAAATTTATTCGAAGTGTAGTTGTTATCTATTAGCATCAGTGATTGTGTAAAATCCTCTCGTTTAATCAAACGCAAAGTGGTAAGTAAAATCTGAATTAAAGCAAGTACCTACCTGTATGTTTAATTTTTATGGTTTGAAGGTCCAATGGGGAACGGACAAATGTGTGTAAGATCTACAAATATTTGTTCCAAGTGTTCTTGGCATATTCTATGACATGTTTAATAAAAAACATCTATCCCAGTAATGTAATGTAATAGCTTAGCTTGGGAGGCTAGATAATTTGTGTGGAGTGTTCACCATCATATTCACACACTTAAATTTATTTATTATAAATAATATTTATGGAGGATTAATACCACTATTTGAGTTTAAAAAAATCCTGTTCAAGTAATATTAAGTATAATACAAAACTATTTTCGTTTTTACAGCTGATTCATAGAACAACGGATCTGGAGACATACCTACCTACCTACACACTTCTTGTAATCAATTTGATGGTTTTGAAAAAGTAATTTTGGTAAGTGTTATTAGTGATTAATGAAAAAATTTAGGAATAAAGTAATTTTAATTTCCTACTTTAATAAGAAAGTTGTAGCGGTCTGCATTTAATATTTTTTTATTTATTGTTATAGTTGCTCTGCTTGAATCCGGAAAAAAGTTATTTCCAAACTTGAGGGCTAATCTAACTCGCGTCTACCCATTTGATGACATCTGAAGAATTTTCTTAACAAAACTGTCTGCTATACTGGTTTTGGAGGGGTGTTGAATCAAAGTGAGTATAGTTAAATTGAATATTTTTATAATATATTTGTAATTATGTTTCTTAGGTTAACCTACACTCTCTTTCTTGATTTTTTCATATAACCTATGATGTGCTCCCACTGCAAGATAATAGTCCTATCCTTAGACGAGGTTATATAATACCTAATTGAATTATTTTAACAATCATAAAAAACATTATATTTTTTGTTTCAGCTAAATACAATTAAAGAAAACTGTCGCTTGCGTTGGTCTTCCTACTCAAAGTGAGTCATCAGTTTATTATTAATTTTAATTTATTATTTGGGTAGGTATTTTAATCTTAGAGGTTAGTTATTTATAAGTCCTGTGTTACGCGATATATTATTTTGTGATTCAGTTCAACTACCTGGTTGTTGTATTATCAACTTTATATAATATGCCTTTTTGCTCTATTTGCAATAAACAAGTAGAAAGTAGAGCGTGGGTAGGTCATCTTAGATCTAATTCACATAAGAATAGAAGCACTACTCCGTTGTCCGATAACATAGAAACAATAAAATCAGCTTTTAAAGGTCGAGTGGCAAGCTATAGGATTCTTGCTAAAAATGATGAGGTTCATAGTTCACCACTTTATTTCTTAAATAATGTGCGAGATTCAGTTAAATCGTTGATAAATCGATCTCTTTTTAAATTTACTGCCGTTAAAGTTAATTTTGAATTATTTTCTACATTTCTTATGTTTAAAAATGATGGAGAGGAAATGAAATCTTTTTCCACCAAAAACTTTATAATACATTTCAATTATGATTTTCCTTCTATTTATGAACAAGTTGCTGGTATTTTAATAAATAAAATTGAAGAGTTCGAAGAGAGAGATAGCGGTTGGACCTTTCTAGATAATTCATACTTGGAAATAAACATAAACAAGTACCAACCTCTTAGTGGCTCTAGTTATATTAAATTACCTCCTCATATTACAAAAAAGAAGGCTTGCTTAAACATTCAGAATAAAGATAATTATTGTTTTGTTTGGTGTATAACAGCTGTTTTGTACCCAACTTCTCAACACCCTGAGCGGGTTTCATCATATCCTCATTTCCAACACATTTTGAATTTATCTGAAGTTTCGTTTCCTATGAATTTTTCAGATATATCAACTTTTGAAAAAAATAATCCTTGTTTGAGTATAAACGTGTATGGAACAAATGGTAAAACAATAATCGGACCTCTGTATAAATCAGAGTGTAAGGATAGCAATGCGAAGCGTATTAATTTGTTGTTCATTGAAAATGATAAAACAACACATTACTGTTTAATAAAAGATTTACCACGTTTAGTAAGAAGCCAAATTAGCAAACACCATAGTAGATTACATTTTTGCGAAACATGTTTACAATTTTTTCCTAATGTACAAAAATTGAATAGTCATTCATGTGGGGGTGTTGTTACTATTTTACCAGAAAAAGGATCAGTAATTCAGTTCGTTAATTATAAACGAAAACAGGATATGCCATTTGTAATTTACGCAGATTTCGAAACATTGTTAGAGCCTATTCAGAATGATCAAGCAAAATGTGCTAACACAAGCTCGACCCAGTTATTAACTCGACATGTGCCTGCTGGTTATTGTTATAAAATCGTATCATCAGAAGGTATAAGTTATGATAGATTTAGAATTTATCGTGGAAAAGATTGTGTTTCACATTTTATTGACATGCTATTTAAGGATGTCAAAGAAATATATCATTTAATAAACCAAAACAAACCAATGATTTTTACAGAGAGCAATGCCATTGATTTTAAAAATGCTAGTCATTGTCATATATGTTCTAATTTGTTATGTAAAAATAAAGTAAGAGATCATTGTCACTTGACAGGACGTTATAGGGGTGCAGCACATCGATACTGTAATTTATTATACAAAGTACCGAATTTTATTCCTATATTTTTCCACAACTTGTCTGGTTATGATTGCCATTTATTTATTAAAGAACTAGGAGAACGTGCAGGAAAAATTGAAGTGATCCCAAAAACTAAGGAAAAATATACATCATTTACAAAATTTGTACCCATAAATGACTTCGACTTTATCCAATTACGATTTCTGGATTCTTTTAATTTCATGGCAGGAAGTTTAGATCATCTCGCTCGAACTATGAATACAAACGATTTTAAATTAATGAAGAAACATTTCCCTAGAGTAGATGAATTTAATTTACTTACGCGGAAAGGAGTTTATCCTTATAACTACATAACGAATTGGGAACGATATCAAGAAACTAAGCTTCCATCTAAAGAGTGCTTTCACAATATTTTAACTGATGAAACTGTAACTGATTATGACTATCAGCATGCACAATCAGTTTGGGAAAAATTCCTTATAGATAATTTAGGCGAGTACACTGATTTATATTTGAAAACTGACGTTCTTTTATTAGCAGACATATTTGAAAAATTCAGAGTTACATGCAAAAAACATTATAAGCTAGACCCAGCATTCTATATAACGGCACCAAGTTTATCATTTGATGCAATGTTATTAATAACCAATATTCAACTCGAGCTCGTGAGTGATCTAGAAATAGTGAAAATGATACAGTCAGGTATTCGAGGAGGTTTGTGCATGTGTTCACACCGCCATGCTAAAGCGAATCATAAGTACATGGAATCGTACGATGATTCTGAACCCGAAAAACACATTGTTTATCTAGATTGTAATAATCTTTATGGGTTTAGTATGTGTCAATATTTACCCTTTTCAGAATTCCGATTCTTAAGTTCAGATGAAATTAATGAATTAGACATATGTAATACGTTAGACACTTCTACATGGGGGTATATTTTAGAAGTCGATTTGTTATACCCTAAAAATCTTCACTCAGAACACAATGACCTCCCATTCTGTCCTGAAAAATGTATTCCTCCTGGGGGAAAAACCAGCAAACTTATACCTAACTTATATAATAAGTATAACTATGTTATTCATTACGTTTATTTGAAGAAATGCTTAGAACATGGTTTAATTTTGCGTAAAATTCATAGAGTCATAACGTTTAGACAAGAACCCTACTTACAAAAATATATTGATCTTAATACCGATCTACGAAAGAAGGCTAATAATACCTTTGAACAAGATTTTTTTAAGCTTTTGAATAATAGTGTGTTCGGAAAAACGTTAGAAAATACTGAAAAAAGGGTAAATGTCCGATTAGTTAATCAATGGTATGATAACACCAATAGAACTAAAAAATCGCAATATGCAGAGAGACTGATTGCCGACCCTTATTTCCACAGTGTTTCGGTTTTTAGTGAAAACTTGGTTGCAATCCAAACGAAACCAAACAGTTTAACATTAGATAAACCAATTTATATAGGTTTTACTGTTTTAGAACTTTCAAAAGCTCACATGTACAATTTTCATTACAATATCATAAAACCGTTTTATAAAAATCGTGTAACACTATGTTACACGGATACCGATTCTTTTATTTACCTATTATCCACCGATGACTTTTATCTAGACCTAAAAAATGTTTTTATGAATTATTTTGATACCAGTAGTTACGATGTTGAAAATGTTTATCAGATCTTACCACAAAATAAAAAAATTCCTGGACTTTTCAAAGATGAAATGGGAGGTAAAGTTATTTTAGAATTTGTTGGTTTGAGATCAAAACTGTATTGTATTAAAACCCAAGAATTTACTATAAAAAAAGCTAAAGGTGTACAATCGCGAGTTACACAAAATTTAAACTTATCAGATTACCAGAATGTCCTGTTCAATAATAAAATCATCCGTAAAAAAAATATTTTATTTAAGTCCATTAAACATGAAATATTTACTCAAAGCACAAATAAAGTTGCTTTATCAAATAATGACGACAAGCGATCTATATCTACTTGCAATGTTGCAACAAGAGCATGGGGCAATGTTTCTATTTTGAATGGTTAGAAAAATACCTAAAATTTTGTGAGGTAGGTGGGTACAAATAATATAATGTAGGATAATTTTCACAGCATTATATACTAGATAACTGATTATACTTAATACAATACATTTCATAGATAGATATTTTTTATTATACATAGAAAACATCCAGAACGCCCTAGACAAATGTCTGCAGATCGTACAAACATTTATCTCGAGGTGGGAATCGAACCCACAACCTCGCAGGCAGACCTTCGCCCGCTGCTCCATAAAGGTCGTCTAGTCTAGACACTTGTCATGTATAGAGTGCTGCTTGTACCTACCTACCAAATTGTTAGCTTTGTATGTTTACTATAAGTAGTTGAAAAATGTATCAACCAATTGAATTTTTATATACTAATAAATTTATAATTTAATAAAGACATTTATGTTTGTAAAGAGTATTTTATTTTATTTTTACTAGTTCCGATAACGTTTCAAGGTTGTTTTCTACAGGAACTGTTTTATAGGATAAAAAGTTTATCTATTATTCTAGGTTTAGACTTACATCTAAACAAAATTTCTCCTCAACCCGTTCACTAGTATTGGTATGAAAGAGTAACAATAATCAATCCATAAAATATCTATCTATCCTTTCTCCCATCCAAACATTTTAGGTAGGTAGGTATTAAAAATCAATATTTATTTCATAAGCTTCAAAACATGTTATTTGTACCGAATAGGTAGGTAGCTGAGTAGCCTACGTCCTTAGGTACTAAGAAGGTAATAGAGCATCATAAGCAAATTATAAATGGCCAGTACCTACTCTAACTTATTCTGTGAAAGCGGTAGTCACAGTTCAACACAGGTCATTCACACGACCTACATAATATTAGATTTCTATAAAACTAGTGATTCATTAATGTTTTTGGTTTTTACTTCTATGAAACAATTTATTCATTTATTTTAGGTCATGGATTCTTCTTCTCCTGATGATTTTTTCCAATGTGCTCAAGACCCTCTGGCTGGCTTTGATGAGCTTTACCCCGAGATAGCAAATAATCAACGCTGTCTCGAAAGACAAGCAAGGAAGAAACGGGAATGTGTGAAAAAAAAGATTTCGAGTAGATCTCATATTATAAGTAAAAAGTCTAAGAGAGGACAGAAACTAATTCAGATAAAAATAATAGACATATCTAACCCAGAAGAAAGTAATGATAACATCATTGTAAATACACAATATGTTGTGAGTGAAGTAATGGATGATATTTTAGACCATACAGAAGCTGTAGTAAGGAAAATTTCGAAAAAAATTTGTGATGAAATCTTGTAAAATAAATTCAAAGAAATACATACTTACCTATTGTAAATTTATTCGTACCTATTTGGTTTTAGTCTTAAATTGCTATTATCTTTGTTAATAAAACTATTTTAATAAAACATCTACCTATGATAATATTTTCTTTTATTTTTATTACTAGTTTATACCCGCGGCTTTGCAGGCGTTGTTTCTAAGGTAACGTTTGAAGGTTATTTATATCCCAATGGAACTGAATTAAGGGATAAAAATATAAGACTTTGTTTTATCCCAGACCTAGAACTACCTGTACTTATGCAAAATTTCAACCCGATTGGTTCAGTAGTTTTGATGTGAAGAAGTAACAAACATCCATCCAAACGTTTACATTTATAATATTAGTGTATACTTTGCTAGTAATAGTTGGAGCTGATTATGAGTTTATGAAGTTGGTCGGGCTAGGGCTGCATGCTTAGCAACCCAAATTAGCATCGCAGACGTATGCCCACATTTTTATACCCCCTTGTAGGCATGCGATGTGGAGTACGGGTAGGTATCAAATAAAAATTCAAGGAGTATTTGCTCAGGATAATGTTTATTCATAATTAAATACTTATATTAAAAAAAACACGATTATCTATACACCACTTTTTAACACATAATGCATTTGATAATGCACATTGTTTCTTATGAACAAAACAGTTATAAGTCTGACTATTTACATAATATTTTGTTTTTAACATAAACAAGTTAGGACAACCTTTGATCTCAACATTTACTACATTACATTCAGAACATAGATCTTTTACCCATCTAGTTTTTTCTAACCCCTTTACAATAACAAGCTTATGTGATAAGATAGGCTTTATTACACGTCTAAATTCCCTATAGTCAATATGACCTTGATTCCAATAAAATCCTTGATTAAATTCAACCCATCTAACAAGTTTCTTTTCTTCATTACTTAATTTAGAAAACATAAAAGGTGGTTTAATTAAAAATACTTGGGTATAATTAAATGTACAGTATGCAAATTCTTTTATGATAAACTCATTTTTCATATTTTTGAATCCTTGCACATCAACTACTATGATATTAGAATTCATGATATCCTTCTAACAATATTACTAAGCGGTTTGTATTCTATGATACAATCGTTTAGAATAAGGCAATAAGCAGAGGTTTGATCTGGTATTTCACTGTTGGCTTCTATTTCAACCACCACACTAACTACACCCCCAGATTTCAAATTATCGTTTTGTCTTGAACAATCAATCACAAATAACGGTGCAATTTCTTCAAAATATTTTGAACTCAACAATGGTTCGGTTCTACGTCCATAATAAGACTGTTGAAATCTAGCATATTGTTCATATAATAAAGCAAATTTGTTATTTGGAAAATTTACGTTAAGGCTCTCATAAGGAAAATATGTTGAATTAAGATACACCCGGACATCACGAAGGTTACAATGGTCGAAACGTGACATATCACTATCCCCCCTATTTTTTCTATTTGTTTGTAAACCAATTATAACATACCTTGGCTTTTCAATTTGTGAAGATGTTTTAATCGACCAAGTATGCTTAGTAGTTTTAGGAAGCATTGGGTATTCATAAAGATCCCAGTTTCGAAATGCAAACTGTATAGGGCGATCTTTTTCTAAGACCTTTAGTAAATTAATTTTTTCTCTATCTGACACCTTAATATGTGGAACACGCCAAACTATTTTATGTATTTCAATATCTTCCAGTACTTCGTTCGTATTTAATTTTAAAGCATTATGGTTAGTATTACTACGCAAAAGTATCAATTCATGTTTACAGTTTATTATAACTTTCTTATAATCTTCTGCAAAACCAAGTATATTGCATAGTGGTATTGACACAGAAAAGTTACCTGCATGCGTATTTTTAGTTCCATCAATATCCCAACACCATACCTTAGACATTTTAGATTCACTTTCGTTCATAGAAAGGTATGATTTCATTGTTGTAGTGATTCCTGCATTTTTTACTTTATCGATTTCAACACCGTTAAGCTCGTAACGAATGTCTTGAAATAGAAAAAGCCAAGGGTTATTAGTAAGTTGAATACTTGATATCTTATCTTTCGAGTCCCTTTTAGCTACTTTTACTACACCCTCTAAGTAAAGAGTACTTGCAGATGGTAATATGTAGAGATCTTGTTGGTTGATTGGTATTCTAATTTCATCATTTCTATTAAAACTGGTGACGTAAGGCTTATATGAATGTACTTCTATACCATCAATACTACTATCGTAGGCTGGTGTATGTGAGATGTCTAGTATATTCATTTTAGCAGACCAATATTTTTAAGAAATTTTTTATTTTCTTTTGTTAACTTTTGTTTCTTTTTAAAAGATGTGTCTTTGTGAGTTGCTCTTTTAGTAGTGATGGTTACAGCGTTAGCAGACATATATTTATTGTAATCAATCATTTTTTCCTGATGTGCAAGTAAAGTTGAATTTCTTCTCCTCGGAAATTAACCAATTTATTGTTATTATCGATCAATCGAATATTTATTGATGATATATTTTTTTGAGTGATTGGGAAATATATAACGTTTTTGGGAATTTCAATTATTCTGTATCCAGGAGGTATATTTGGAGCGAATTCGTGAATAATATGACTAGATTTACCGTTGATATACGACCCACTGACTATATCACATTCAATCCTCACGATAGTTGTAGATAGAATGTTGATAGGGAGAGCAGATTCATGTAATTTATGTGCTTTTAGTACTTGTTCTCTAAACCCTAACAGTTGTCCTAGATTTCCACTTCTTTTGAAGTTTATATCTTTAGTGCTAAATATTGAAGTTCTAAGTGTGTTATTATTCGATTTCAGCATTAAAGTAGCATTTTGTATTTTGCTTTTTAAATAATCAGCTATATCTTGTAGTTCGTATGTCCCTTCTGGTATTTCAATTTTTTCATTAGCACCGTAATAAAACTTATTGTTTGTGCTATCGATATTTGGGATTGAGTTAAATGTGGATAAATATAATAAAGCACATTCATAATCACTTTCAAGTTGAAGAGGAGGAGAAAAATTAGAGGATAAAACTGAGGTGTTGCCTGATATAGATAGCGTGAAAGACATGATGATAATGATATAAACACAATTGTAACATCATGTTTTATTTATTTTATTCCAAAAATTTCTTAAATACTTCAAACACAAATGTCCACAGACTATAGAATTAAACGTTTGATCTCTCTTATAGTTGTAAAATATCAAGCATTTATTGAAATATTTTATCATCTGTAAGGGAGGTCTTAAGTTTCCAAAACTATCATAGTATTCACAATAATTATATATTTTAACATAGGCTACCCAATGTGTTCCAGAATTATTTGAATCGTCCAGATTAACAATTCCACACTCAACAGGATTCGATTTTATTGGTAATTGATCTTTCATAAAAACACCACGAAAATATGGTAAACCCTTTGCATGTTTTTCTAGATCAACATTTGTTAGCGGACGATTAGGTAGCCTCACACTTAGTTTTTTAAATTTTTAATAAATAGACCTTGACCTTTTCTATATGGTTTAATGTGTAATCCTTTCCCGATTGCTATTGATTCCATAGTCTTATTGTGACGTTCGGATTCACGCAGGTTATCTTTGGATGATTTATAATCATTTATAGTTTTTGCTATACCTGCTGCCCCACCAGCTAAAGTACCCAATGCAGAAAGTCCTGCAAATATGGGTATCAAAGGAAGTATTCCTCCGGTTTTAGGTAATGGAATAACACGAGGTACCTTTATAGTTTTATCCTTAGGTACTAACTTTTTTGCTGCTGAATAAGCCATTTTTATCATACTTGATACAGTTTTAGGACTTTTCTTTTTTATTTTACTCCGTATTTTAGATATTACATTTTTAAAAGTTTTTAAACCTGATCCAGTGTTTAGCTTAGCTTTCATAGCTTTGTTAACAATCCAAGACGCAATTTTCTCACCTCTACCTACATCTTTCGATTTAAGCCTTTGTTTAGCCATATTCATTAAAATTAAATCGGCTTTTCGACGGTTTTCGCTATCAGTATTAGTGTAAGCTATATCATGAACCTTACAAGCTTCATCTAATTTGTTGATACCTTTGTCTCCTCGCAATAACCTTTTTTCTAGCTTAGTTCCAGGTCCACAGTAATTGTACCCAGGTAAATGTAGTTCAAATGGTAAATGGTTAATGATATTGTTAACAAGTCCACCTCCTTGCATAGTTTGTTAGTGAATGTAATCAATTTAAAAAACTAATGCCTTTTTATCAATCCAACTATTGTCTTTCTCACTATGACCTAACCATTTTACAAATAGTCTGGTCCCATTTCTTTTTAATACTTTTTCTATCAAAAAGGTATCTGGATATTTGGTTTTTTGAAGTTCATAACCATAAAACGAACCTAATATGGGTTGCTTTCTCATGTCTTCTATTGCGTAAGTGAGTGGTTTTGTTTTTTTAATTTTATTTATTTTGAACAATTCTGTAGACCAATTTGGGGTATAGCCTTTTTCAAAAATACTTTTATATTTACTTATTCTAACAACATCACCTACATAAAGTTTGTTTTTTTCATGTTTGAATGTTTTAACATTATAAGCTTTGTTAATATTTTTTAATATTATCTTCTCATTGGAAATATTAATATCACTAGGTTTGAATTTGGTTATTCGATGTTTAGTATTATTATATGAATCAGTTACAGATTTCAATGGTTTCCCCACCCATTTATAATTACCATTTAGACTGAAAAGTTTAAATAATTTACTTTTTATAGTTCTGATTAACCTCTCAACAAGTGATGCTTTCATTATAGAGTAAGAAGAATAATGATTTATGCTGTATTTGTTAACAACATTTTGAAACAGCTTATTATAAAACTCATTACCATGATCAGTTTGCAGATTGATTGGATGTCTATGGGATGTGGATATAATACGGTTAAAACCGTTCGCAATTTCTGACATTGTTTTAGTTTTAACAGGTATTGTCCATGCAAATTTCGATAAACAATCCATGACTATAAGTATAAAGGTATAACCATGATTCATTTTTTTAAATCTTTTTAGATCAATTAAATCTGCTTGCCATAAGTCATCAATTCCTTTTAAAACAACACTCCGTCTACCAAAATGTTTTCTAGCGGCTTTGTGAATTTCACTAACAATTTGTTGTTTGATGATCATGATTATTTATTGTAACCTTTTCTTTTCTTCTGTTTGTGTTGGTTTCTTTTCAATGTTTTGTTTAGTAACCATCTGCTCATCTATATGCTTAAAAATTTGAATGATTTTAGCATTAATGTCTTGTTTTAAAGATTTAATAACATCATCTAAATAATCTTTATTAACTGCTTCATCAGCAAACTGTGGACGCTTAACACCTCTTAATGTAGATGATTGTAAATCATATTCACCAGTACCTTTTTTCAATAACGCACTATCTTGAAAATCAAATATTTCAGATACTCGTAATCTTTTATGTATATGATGACCAAATTTATCGATGTTCATGTCCGTAAAGAGATCTTCTTCATTCAAAGGAAGGATGTTAAATGAAAATATTAAGTAAATAAATCGAATTTATTTAGCTAATTTAAAATTCCACATTCACGCAACTCTTCAACAATAGAAATTATCTCATTACTTAACCCACTATTTCCTGCTGCTCTAGAAGCAATTAATAATTTTAACCTTTCAACCAATTCATTAGGATCATCCCAATATACGTAATCAACATTTGGTTTCCATTTTTTTAGCAATGGTAAACCTACACCTTTTCCTTGTACTTTACTTTGTTCTTTTACTTGAAATAAAGGTTTTATAACACGTAAGTATTTTAAACCCTTGTTGCTTTTTATTGGTTTTGATGGATCATACTCTCGACGATGTGCATTAGTATCTAAAAGTATTTTTTTATAATTAAGCACGTCATCTTGCTTTACACAGGCTAGATCAGGGGCTTTTTTCATAATCAATTCATCTAAACCTAAAGTTCTTTTATATTTTTGATTACCAACTATTACAAAATTTTCATTTAATTTTACTTCAGTTGAACCCATTTTCAGTTTCCCATTTTCACTACGAATTCCAAATGGTATCTCTTTTATTACGTGAGAAGAAAGTGAGCATGATGAAATATTTTTAAAAGGGCTTGGTTCAGACTCAAGTGTTTTAAATGACTCATCACTTATACTGTTTTTATTTTCTTCATCTTCAACTTCTTCATCATCACTATCATCCGTTTCATCTTCTTCATTTTTGAAATGGTATTCATCCTCGCATTCTTTGTTATATATATTTTTATCAATATCTGATTGAGGAGCATGATGAGTGAAGGTCTTTTTCACATCAGGATATTCGATATCAATTTTTGTATCATAATTTGCTAATTGGTTAAGAGGATCGGTTAAAGGTTTAAACACATTTTTTAAAATTTGATCGTTATCAGTTTCAACATCTCGCATTTTACGCACTTTACGTTTTACAGCTTCAACGGCATTTACTATTTGGGTTTTGAGATGTGTTTCCATTTTAGTATTTATTCTTGTCACCCACCTTTACTCAAAATAAGATCTTAAAATACTTAATTATTCAAAGTAACTAATCACTGTGTGTTCTCAACAACGATCAAATTATGTCTGACGTAGATAGACTAATGCTATAGATAAAAATCTAATAGCTAAAATATTTAATTAAAAACAACAAATGTGTCAAATTTTTTTCTATAACATCCATTATTTTTTTCACAGTCCTTGTTAATTACTAAATAACTGTATGCATCACTCCAAACTTTGCTACACATATCACGAAACTCGTTCCAAGACATATCAGTATTCACATGTTCTTGGTAAACATGTTTTAAGTTAATATCATCTTGTTTGAAAAGAATTATAAGATTTGCATTGTCTCGTATAAGTTGTTTTGGGATTTTACTATAAGTCTGATTTAAATAAAAACAATCTACAAATCGATGTCTACCCATAGCAAAGTAATCTCGAATATTATTTTGGTTTTCACACGCAACATCATCGAAGATTATGACTGATTGTGGTCTTGCTTCTTGAGGGCTTAAGACATCATCATATTGACCATACTTTTTCATTGAAACACCAGAGACTTTGCTTAAAACATTTTCTAAAAATAAATATTTAGGTTGTTGAAGCGTCTTTGAATATACATAAACGTTTCGAAACCTAAGCCCATTCTCATGCAAAAGAAGACCAATCACTAGATTCGTTTTTCCACAGTTTGATGGACCACAAACTAAACATCTGATGGTATTTGGTAAAAGGTTGCCATGACGCAAATGAGAACTTTTCTTTTCATCACAAATTTTATCCACTTCTAATGAATATGGTTGCTTAGCAAATTTCATTTCTCTTTATTATTTAATGAGTGTTGAAAGTCAAATGGTAAGTCGATGAGAAATAAAGTCTTTATATAGTTAGTTGTCTAGCACCCGCAGAATAAAATGAAATAAACGAATACACATCGAATGAAAAGTAGTTGCTATGATACGAGTACTTCATAATACCTGTTGATATTTAGTGAGCACAACCGAATGTGAACTGTAAATAATATTAAGGGTGTTGAGACTTGTTAAATTAAGTTAAATCCTGTGTAGCATAGTCAATTCGACAAGAACACGTGCTAGGAAGGTGATTTTTCTTCAAATATGAGTTTATTGGGCATTCATACGAAATGTAATGGAGTAGAATGCCCAATAAACCCCTACTTCCATTCATTCACCCTCTTCCATTCCATTCTAAGCCTTCTATAGGATTGACGATTTCTTTAGTGAGTATGATTGTACTATATAAGATGTACCTAAACTTAATTTATTATGTGAATTTTTATTTAAATAATTCCAAATGTATTATGTGCAATGTAGTTTAAATTTACTTACATAATGTTTTATGTGAATTATTAATTGAATTTTATTACTTTATTATTGTATGAATTATGAATTATGTGACATGTAATGACAGTTATGAATAAATAATCTGAGTCTGAATCTGTTTTGAGGTGTACATCAAAAACCTATTCTCTTCAACTCTTTTCAGCACCTCCTCTTATGTAACCTTCTCCGTCCAGCTGATACTCTCCATCCTCTTCCAGAACCATATTCCAAGCTCTGCTTAGCTTGGGGCTAGATGATGCTGTGTGGATTGTCCTTGTTTGACTCTGACTACTTATATATTTTAAAGTTTCAGTCATGTCTGTCTGTTTTTTTCACCCTTGTACCCTAAGGTGTTTCCTATAACGAAGTACCTTTGTGTATTATTGTTGTAATAGTACTTAAATATAGAATGTAATGACATCAAGTGTAACATCAAATGTGCCACGATGGAATAAATACAAATACAAATTGCAAGTCTGATTTTAAGTTTTATTTCATCGCTTACATCGACGAAAACCAAAGGTAGGCAGTACGTTATAAAAGCCATAGGTACGTAGTAAGTAGGCACTACACTAAGTTGGAAGAAGAAGAAGTAAATTACCTCAACTTCATTTTATAACGAAGCCTGAAAAACTTTGAAGTTAATTTTCCAAGTTATAATTGAAATAACCCTATCCGATTGTGATCCGGTTTCTAACACTCGGGGACTATAATCAAATATCTCCTCAAAGTTTGTGGACACACTTAGCGGTTATTATTAGATAGCGGATTCTGAGATAAGCGGTGATTCCATTTTGAGAGCACTTCGATGAGAACTTGACCTATCAAATCTGAAAACAACTATTTGTTTGCATAATTAACATTGTTTGGTCAGGTTAGCAGAAATCCCATTATTTGTAAATAATAACATCTGAGCTTGGAAATCTAGAACATAGAAATGAGATCAGAATAATCTGAAAAATTGAACTGATATTTAAATTTAGCTTGCATTGTCTCACTGCAGGGAAAAGGCCAACTCAACTGGAAATTGAAAAACATCAATGAGTTTAATATGGCAATAGCAATTACGGAAAAAAGTAGCAGTGCCTGGCAATATTTTTAAACAGTCACGTCAAAAAAAGCCACAAATTATATTATCCGCTTCGAAACTTCGTCCGCTAACTATGCATACTTTTTTTCCTCTGTCCGATGGACTTTATAAAAGGTGTTCGGGACCGAGTTATAGTCAGGGATCCTTTAAAATTCCTGTGAAGTTGGCAAATGCTTTTAGACGGAGCCAATTTATGCTTTTTCTGTGAAATTACTGTTAAACTTATCCCGTTCTTACTTGTAACAGAAAGGGCTTGCTATTAGTGTTCTCAAATACTTTGCTGAGCAAGAATTTCGCTGGTGGAGAGTTTTGTCGACCATAGAATGTGGAAACTTTTTAGTTAACCTGTATTAAAGGTTTGAGAGTACCAAGTAAATTCTAGATCTGGACCAGGGATGTTGCGGATGTGGAAGCGAATTACGCGATTACCGCGATTACGAATGCGAATATTCGCATCATCCCTGATCTGGACCTGAATATTGATTTGGGTGATTTACCTCTACATGGTTTGCAATAGTCGGCATTTAGCGCACTTTTTTTATATGTAGGTAAATACTCTAGTCCATTTTTTTTATATTGTAAAGGTAGCTTTAATTTTTTTGTTAATATAGTTATTATTACCTAGGAAATCTTGTAGATAAAGGCTGAATAAATTGAGAATAGCCTGTGGTTGAAGAATTATTTTTTTTATATCTTGAAAACATCCGTTAGACCACAATCTCACCTGATAGTAAGTTTTGATTAAGCCGACAATGTAATGAGGGGGTATTGAGGACTGTACTACTGAACACCGGAAGGCGGAATACCGGAGAGAACGGTATACCGAAAGTACACGACACCGCAGAACGAAATACCGAAAGCACACGAGGCCGCGAATACCGAAAGCACACAACACCGAAAAACTGTAGATTCCAATCTCGAATGCACGCTATACCGAAAGATCTCACGAAAGAAAGTGCATATTCCGTTAAAATCGAAGAAAAGTTATTTGAACAAACGTCGTTAAAAAAATCATATACAAACACTTATTTGAAACGCCGCCGGCCATAATCAAGAAGTTGAAGTTATACAAACGTACAAAACAAACCTCGTGAAAGCTTTCCACCTCGTCCAGGAAAAATACCGTTTGACTTTTCGTTTACCCTGAATTAATAACACCCGATAAATCAAACCTTCTAAAATTAATCTAAAAACCGATTTCTCAAAAATCGGGACAAATATCTCGAGGTAGGTGTTGATTGATCGTTCAGAATTTCATCGGAAACGGTGAATGATTCGTTAATCACCTTCTATTGGCTGCTGACGGCGATGAAAAAACGATTTACAAGCCATAATACAATTTGTTATGAATATTGATGATTGTTAAGGATTTTGGATATTTATTGAAAGCTGTTTTGTCGAGATATTCAAGTTTTCCCCCTTGACAAATCCCCGGACAAAGGAGGAAAACTGGAATAAAAAAATTGCGATTGCGCAGTAGACCAGGACTTAAGCATATGCTACTTTTTATCCCATAAATCAGTTCCTTTGCCGTAGAAATATCCTATAAACGTTTCCATAGAAACAATGCGTGCGAGGCCGCGAGCAGAAATTAGTTAGGTACTTATAATTTTTATCTTGTCCTAAAAGCCCGCGTTGGTTCCCACTGTTCAACCAGGACGCATATTTTTATGCCAGATTTTGTTAGAAGATATAGAGAATAGAAATGACTAAATTAGTTCAGTTCACGTTTCCAGGTTTTGAGTACCCTTAGTACCCATATTAAATTACAAGGGACTACCTTCCAATAAAATTACCCAGCACTAGCTACGAAGAAATGCTTTGAATACGAAATTCACTGCAATCCAACTTCTGTCTTCGAGCCATTTCAATGACTTATTGAAAAGCGAGTGAAAAGGAAAACTAATAAAATTCTCATTCCTCGAATAGAAGCGAAAACATAGAAGTTTCTAGGAAAAGTAAAGGGCATACCAAAGCACGGCGAAGTGCTTTGGGAACGACGCCATAATACAATATCTATTACTAAAGTAAACATCTAGCAACTAGAGTAAATTACACATGTACGCATTTAGGCCGATACGGGGCAAAAAACACGAAAATCAAGTTTCTGATTAGTTTTGGTGCTAAACCTACTCATAAAAAAATAATTCGATGGGTCTCTGAAAACGGAGTCTATTTGGTTTTGTAATTTTTTTCCCTTAACTTATAGTTTCGGAGTAAATCACTAAAAACTGATATCTGCCTACGGTTAACGGGCGGCGACCGAGCGAGTGACGTCACACGCACCCGCGGCTGTCACTCAGTGTACTTCGCTAGTAATTTGGTCATAACTTCGTCAATTCTTGGAGTAGAGCAAAAATTTGTGCTCTGTGTTTTAAGGATTTCTAAGCTCTATAAATCTGCATTATCAACTAAAACGTTACGGATCCTACTTATGATACACATAAAATTACATAAGGAACATAAATATATAGGTTTAGAGCGCTTGTGCTCAAATAATTACAGGCGGTTACGTTAATTCCTACGATTACGTATCTGTTCTTAGGGTTCCGTACCCAAAAGGTGTAAACGGGACCCTATAAGCCTCCGCTGTTTGTCCGTCCGTCAGTCCGCCCGTCAGCGGGCTGTAGTTCATAATCATTAATAATCATCATAATTATCGATTATTTTATCAAATAATATAAATAAAATAAATTTAAAAATCAAAGTCACCAACGTCCTTACCAAGGGGTAGCGATTACCGAAGTTAAGCAACGTAGGGCGCGGTCAGTACTTGGATGGGTGACCGCGTCATGTTGACTTTTTGCTTCTTTTTCATCCATAAAAAAATCTTTACTCAGGGTTTCTTTTCCGAAAGTTTTGTACAATGGCACGAAACTTTCCGTGTGCGAGGCGACTCGCACTTGCCGGTTTTATTTTACACAAGCAGTATCTATCTATAAATACCAAAGACTTCAGCGATCACAAGCATTTGTCGCATAATTGATACCTCTCACGAGAATGTCAGAAGCCTCCCTAAAATTACCCTGAAAAAGAACGTCCCAAGAATTACCCTGTGTAACCTAAATGCTAGCTTTTATTTCGGTCGGCAAAGCAGCATCGCCCTTCATTGTGACATGCGGTATTTCAGGCCTTTGTTGGCCTGGTTTTTTAAGTGCCCAAAAGGAGGTTTGTAGTTCTTGGTTGTCGTTATCCCTGATAAAGGGTTCGCAGCTGGTGAAGTTTGAAGAAACCGAAATATTATACCTACCGAACCTTTTTAACCGACATTCATAGACGTGTAAGCTATTCTATTGTATGCAAATTGTATGCAAAAATCGTAGCAGCCTACGTTTTAATTGTGTGCAAAAATTTACTTGTTTAGGAGCTTATTTTGTAGGCCTAGTATTAGTAATTATAATATTTCTTTGGCCTAAAGAAATAAACCGACGAAACGAACCTGATACATCCAATTTAAGAGGTGCGCCGATCAAAGAATTAGCAAGCTGAAGTGGCAGTGGGCCAGCCATATCTCGTGACGAACCGACAACCGAAAACGTGTTCTTGAGTGGAGACCGCGACTCGGCAAACGTAGTGTTGGACGCCCTCCGGCCAGATGGGATTACGACCTGCAAAAGACGGCAGGGAGATTCTGGATCCGGCAAGCTGAAGACAGGGCGCTATAGCGATCATTAGGGGAGACCTATGTCCAGCAGTGGATTAATGTAGGCTGATGATGATGACGATGATGAAATATCAAACAGAAAAAAAATTGGTTGTCTGTAAAGTCGGTTTACTGACGATAGTTGAACGTGACAACTCAGAGCGAGGTAACGCCGCATGACGAGGTAACGCCGCATGACGAGGTAACGCCGCATGACGAGGTAACGCCGCATGACGTCTTTTTTTCGTGCGTGCAGCCGGCTCTCTCGAATTATAAGACGTTGTCACGTCAAAAATCAATCATCAGTTAAGTAGTTTCTATAAACTAAAATCCTTCCTAGTCATGATCTACTCTACAAGAAAGAGAATCGAATGAATCGAGTTTTAAATTAAGGCTTTACATGTTTTTTATAACCTTTCAATGCTACGAATAGAGATTAATTTTTCATAGTAGCCGAATGGAGAAATAGAAGTTTCGATAAGTTTCTTATTATTATTTATGAGCCATTCCCTTTTAGAAAAAAGCTTTAATACCACAGCCATTACGGAGCTTTTCCAAGAACATTATCACATTAAGTTCCTCTTCCGATGTCGGTTAAAGGGGGATTTGGAAGAGTTTCAAATAAGTCGCCATCTAATAATCTCCGTTACACCAGCCCGTTCGAACTAACGATCGCTGTAAAAACTTATGCCAAGGGTTAAAATTCTCGCTTAGGGGTTAGGGATTAAATTTTACGACACCTCTTTTAACCTCGCCCTTAATACTTTGAACATAAGGTTTATGTTCGCGCTATTTGGAAGGTCAAGGCTGGGATATGTTTGCGGAGGCACAGGTTTTCGGAAAGAGCTGTGTTTTTGAAAGGAATTTTGTAAATTCATCTGTTTTCGCATAGAAATAAGATTGAAATTTAGCTGCCACTTACTTCAGAAGAAATGCTATGAATAACAGTAGAAAGGCTACCTATATGCTTAGTACGAAATTCTAAGCCATAGCTTTCCTGTGGCTATAAATTACTAGCAAACGAGCATAAAACACGCAAGCTCGGAGATCTCAAAGATCTTTGCGTGCCATTTGGGTATGCGTTACCTTAGGTATTATAGTATGAAAATGCCTACAGTGACAGACATTATCTTAAGTCATAACCTCGACTGCTTGACTCAAACTTGGCTGAGCTTGATTGATAAATAAATAATGCTGGCTATTCACACATCGTTATCTAGCCCCAAGCTAAGCAGAGCTTGTATTATGGGTACTAGATAACTGATATACTTGATACAGTACACATAGATTGATATTTTTTATTATACATAGAACACATCCAGAACACCCTGAAAAAATATCTGCAGATCGTACAAACATTTGCCCCGAGGCGGGAATCGAACGGCGGACCTTCGCCTGCCGCGCCCCAGAGGTCGAGGTCGACGTGATGATTGACAGTTTATTTTTCCACTCATGTGAGGAAAATTTTTCAGTGACGCTCCAGTAACGGAAATTCTGATCAAGCATATCGAAACGCATGGAGATTGCTTTGAGCGGAGTGAAAATCAAGGTCATGAGACGATGGGGTTTTATTTTCCCAGCTGTCCTGCTTGAGCCGTGCCAGCATTTATTTGGCAAGGGCGGCATTGTCAAATCTTCCGTCAGCCATATTGCCCGAAGCCCTTATTTAGCAGCGGTGTCCCTGTTCGGGAATTTCAGAACACAGAATGGCGAAATTAGATTCAGTACTGCTTGTTTACGGCGGCATGTTTTGAATATTATAAAACGACATGACACACGTTGCAGATGAGTTAGATGTGCACCGCCAGACTGACCCATAACGTCGAGGACAAGAGACTACTAACAGCAAGGGTCCTTTACTGTCAGTTATTGACCAGCCGAGTTATTGGTCAGCCAGCAGTGGGACACTGGGGACTCAAAGGGACAATGCGATTCACATATACATACATCTACTATCTTGACATTTTATAAGGATTTTGTTATTATAGTGCGTAAGACCTCACATTCTAAGTAAAAAATTATTTTAGGATATTATTTGATTTCTGTGACATATTACTTTTGTCAAGAAAATAAAATTTTCAAGCTATTTTACAAAAAAGAGGAAGTTCTCAATCCGGTTGTATGATTTTTTTATTTAAGTTTGTTGCACGATGTTTCCGCCGTTATCCGGTTTCGATAATTATTTCGTTTTTGATGGAGGACGATCTTGAGAATTCATATAACAGTTTAATATCCAAGGGTCTTCAAAGTCTTTGTCTGAAAAATTAAAAACTGTGTTAGTATTCTGAAACTTTAAGTCGGTTTTAAGTCCAGAAAAAACATCGAGTTATTAGAAAACAAGCTTCAGTACACAATAGCACTATAAACTTTTTGGGTCGAACTGAAAAATAACGCGTAAAGAACGGCTTTTTCACCCAAAAAAGATTTACCCCATAAGCTAAACTTACCCAAACGAGAAAACGTATTTTATAATACAGCACAGATTTACCGATAATCCATACACTCACAAAAGCAATTTCGATAACCGTAGTGATCTCGACAAAATGGCGCTAACCTGATATTTTCACCCTCATGTTAAAATATTGTAAAGGGGTGACAGGATGTAGTATTCTTTGAAATATTTTGCTGTGAAAGTGGGTCAACAGTGTAGTGTATTGAGAGAAATTTGCTGCAGTGTCAAAGGAAACCCAACTACCTCTACTACATAGAGCCGTTTTTGGTTGATATGGATACTTTTTTCGCGTTTATCTTTTATTTTTTCACACCATCCACACTGACGTCACAAATCCAGGCCTTTAGTATATGAAAAACAAAGGGAATCGCGCCAGCTTTTAAAAATGTATCTAAGTGTGTAATGTCAGGAAAGTCCGTTCGAAATGCAGACCGAAATTGTATTTTTGTTTATGGCACAGTACAGTTGTCGATGTTTTGTCAATTTTACTGATACGATAGGCCGTCAAGAATAGCTGAATATAAATAATGCTGGAGCTTGTGTTATAGGTAGGTACTAGAAAACTGATAAGCTTAATTTAACATGACATAGATATATAGTTTTTATTATTCTTAGAAAACACCCAGAACACCCGGAACAAGTATTTGTCCCGAGGCGGGAATCGAACCCGCAACCTCCAGCGCCACAGGGGTCGTCAAAAAAGTGTGCTCGATATATTGTCTGCCTATTTCGTTGCGTGGACTCGGATATCTACTCGGACGCACGACGGAGTCTGATCTAAGTAGACTCGGACCGTGACCGAATTCCACTTTTCCGAGTTAGCTCGTACACGAGTAGGGAAACAAAATGACAAGCGTCCCATGACATTTTTCGTTGTTCACTAACACCCTTATTCAAGAACAATACATAAGTAAGGTAGCAAGCAACACTGCGCTAAGTAAGGCAGTTCTCACTGCGCGCGTTATGGTTGGTAGCCATTTCAGTCATAAGTAACACTCAAGCGACACTTTACCATACGAACGCACTGCGTCGATTACAGATCTGTGTTTGGTCCGTTTCTGTTGCTAAGTTTTCTTTAAGCTCTCGTTTGGCAGATATGCGGAAGACATAATTTTCTGCATGGCTCCTTCTATTTACAATAAACTGCCCAAATCACTTCGAGAACTACCAGTCACACTGTTTCGGAAAAAGTTAAAAACCACTCTGGAAGGTAAATGCTACTATACATTAAATGATTTCATGACGGACAAACATTTTTTAAATTAATAAATGTATAATAATTAAATAATATTGTATCCTGATTTTGCACGCCGCAACGGTAGAAATACATTGTGTCATGTTTAAACATATACCACCTATGTACCTTATTTACATGTATTTGATGCAATAAATTTTACTTTTACTTTTACTTTATAAATATAACCTTAGAAGCTGCACAAACATAATAATACAATTTTGTTTCCATTGAAACTGAATAATATGAATACAAACAAAATATCAAAGCAAAGCAAAACTGACAAAACATACTTAACCTAACATTTGTGACATAAAGTAAAGTAGCTAGAATAGCTGTCTAGCTGCTTTACGTAAGGGTCGTCCCAAATGAACGCAACGTGATGTACTCGTAGCTTGTTTATGAATCGGATTTACCGGCCCTATGCGTTCGTGTGCACTACGAGACCTCATAGTGTTCTTGAATACGGGTGTAAGAAAATGACCCGAACGAACTACGCAGGTGAGTATCTGGCGCAGCGTATCAGCATTGCCATACAGCGTGGCAATGCAGCCAGCGTCTTGGGGACGCTTCCGACTGGCATTGATATGGATCAGTTGAGCTATCTGTAGACTGTTTAGAACAGTCTGCAGTTAGCTCAATTGTTTCAGTTGTAAATACTAGTGTAATTTTCTTTGTGAATAAAGGCTATTTGCCCTATAAAAAAACGAACTACAAAAATTTTATTCAGTTCCGATCTGTCTCTTTTTTGTTCCGTTCCTCTAACCGGCCATGAGTGTATATCGACAGCTATCCTCGTACACTCGTATGAAGCTTCTCCTACGAGTCCACTCAACCAAGCCGTGTACCCAGAGTTACATATGGCACACGGTCTGCTGAACATCCTGTACAACCAGCTGCCAAATATGTATACACTGCAAAGTTTCAAGTTGAATTAAATAGTGAGTATATGGAAATTATGATATTTTATATACCGCATTCTGACAAGTACGATAACTACTTTATATGATAAACGTGTGCGTGGACTTGTATTTGAAATGTTTCGAGTCAAGTAAAAGTTACTTAGGAGGTATACATATCTGAGCAACTGACTGAACATTAAAAAAAAATATGAGTCTGTATTCGTACGTTCGTTGGTACGTTGTGAGTTACATATTAACTTAAGATCTTTTTAAAAACTTTCAATGCTCTCGCAGTTAGGTTCAAAACTATTCTTAACCTCAAGTCTTGTTAAAAACTTCTGGAAGAAACTAGCCACTGTTTATCTGACATTACTACATTTTTACGAACACTATCAATTTAATTACAGCCACAATTACATCCTAGAACCGCGTTCGACTCAACAATAATAAATAGAGACTGAAATACACAAGCAGAGATTTAATGTTGGTACGGGGAGGTTTATTATGAAAAGTGACGTAAGAGTTTACTAATCACATTTTCATCCCCATCTATTCTAAAAGGACGACTTGGTTCGCCTTTAAGTGCACCCAAAGGTGGTGTTTTCTATAAGAAAGTTTTAGCGGGCAGTAATGAGTTTTTAATCCTCTTTATAAGTGCCCGCAATTATCTTTGTCGCGCACTTTTTGAATTTCGAACATCTTAGTGTTCAACGCCAAAGAAATCGAACGCAAATATTGTTTGAATAAATACCTACTGGCTGGTACGACACGGCCTATAGTTGCGCTTCCGGTATTAAAATCTACAACAATCTCTATTCCTAATAAAACTGTTACAATAAATTTTCATAATTGCGAAAATGTCTCAAACGTAAATTTATGTTTTTATTTGTTTTATTATTAGATACTATTTAATTAATTTCAATTTAGTTGATACTCTATTAAAACTGTTAAAATAAAATATGAGGCGCCTTTTATTTTCTCATAGTGGGTGATGAAAAGTAGAGGGATACACTCGGGCGCAAAATATATTTATCTCTCGGGCGACGTACATTAAATTCCTCGCTACGTCCAGGATTCTACTAAAAAAATCCCGTACTTTAAGAGCGAACTCTAGATTCAAAAAGCGCCCTCACTGTAAAAATATTATTTTGTTCCCATATAATACAATCTACTATTACCTATCAACACTCTTCCCACGGGTGTCGTAAGAGGCGACTAAGGGATATCCACCGGGAGCGGGCAGCAGCACCTCCTTCAGAACAATTCTACTACCAAACTGCGATCCCCAACCCGCATACCCAGGGTGGGCATTATGAGCACTACCCCCATGAGATAAAAGCCAATAAGGCGCTTATCAGGGGGAGGCCAGTTGAGGAGATCTTCTCTACAGATTGCACACTTCGGTAGTCACGTGAAGGCGAATAGTATATTTCTTTGCTTGTCGACCGGTATAGACCGTAGATTTAGATGACTCTTAAGTCCATAGCTGGACATACCTCCATAGGGTTGCAAGGGGTGTTTTTCATAATCAGGTCGCTTGGCAGGTGGATTGATGATCGCAGTGAAGGTGTTAACAATATACAGAAGAAAGCTTCCTTGCCTTTGCCCTTCCTCTGGTTCCCTTAATCTACTCTTATCGATAACATCTGCGTTCGCGTAAGAATCGACTCCTCCAATTCACAACAACCTCTGTGGCGCAGCGGGCGAAGGTCTGCCTGCGACGCAGGAGGTTGCGGGTTCGATTCCCGCCTCGGGATAAATGATTGTACGATCCGCAGATATTTGTTCAGGGTGTTCTGGATTTTTTCTATGTATAATAATAATATCTATCTATGTAATGTATTGTATTATGTATATCAGTTATCTAGTACCCATAACACAAGCTCTGCTTAGCTTGGGGATAGATGATGCTGTGCGGATTGTCCAGCATTTTTTATGTATTTATTGTTTCAAAAAAATCGATGGGTACAAAACGCAGAAAAATTCCGAGAAACTATTCTGATACGAGTAAATGACACAAAATATAGATAATTATCCAAATGACATAATCACCTTTACATATCTACTTCCAAACAAATTATAAGTCAACGAAAACTTATTTCCTGGGTCCTGGCTTGTTGATAGTTGGTTACCATGGCAACGACCGGCACGCCATGATACCGGAGATTCCAAATTGGTGTAAGGATTATGAAAATTGCGTCAAAATGTTATGTATTCGAGTTTATGGACTGGGGAATGAGGTCGGGGCGTTTTGTGGAGTTTAATATAAGCTTTTCTTTTAATGGAAGTTTTTTTTTACGGTGGCATAGAAAATATTTTGTTGTTTTTCACTTTTTTTTTACGGTGGCATAGAAAATATTTTGTTGTTTTTCACTAAAACTAAAAACCGTCTTCGCTTTCATATCAATTTACACTTAAAAAAAAAATATGGGACCATCTTGGGATCATTATCTATACAATAGCAAAATAATCATCATAATCGGTCCACTATTGTCGGAGGAATTGACGAATATACATAAAAAACATACATACAGTCCAACGTAGAATAGAATAGACGAATAGAATAAACCTTTATTTGAATGCAGGTACAAAAAATGTTAAAAAATAAACAAGCGGAAAACAAAAACGTTTAAACTTGGAGGTAAGTGACACGAGAAGGTTTAAAATATAAGGTGCTCTCCACGTCCTGCGTCGAAATAGGGGTTGGTTCAGTGTGTGCTGCACATTTTGTGCTCAGCGGCGTTTTTCAGCCAAAGACTTAATTGACATTACGGACTGCAACTTGGTGACAGAAATAAATATTCATTACTAGACGATTGCCTCGCGGTTTCACTCGCGTAGTTCCCGTTCCCGTAGGA
Source organism: Eupithecia subfuscata (assembly GCA_963564075.1). Taxonomy (NCBI): domain Eukaryota; kingdom Metazoa; phylum Arthropoda; class Insecta; order Lepidoptera; family Geometridae; genus Eupithecia; species Eupithecia subfuscata. The sequence goes on along the minus strand of OY751115.1, from coordinate 14,308,556 downwards.
ATTCCGGGATTAAATATAGCCTATGTCACCCTTGGTCCTTGGGGCCCTGGGGCACACGCAATTTATAAAGATCTTACCAAACTTCTTATAGAGTCCACAGGTGATCGGAATACTGGTTTTTATTTCGGTCAACGAATTAGCATTGCCATTCAACGTGGCAATGCTGCTAGCATTCTGGGCACTCTGCCTTCTGGTGACGGCTTAGATTTTTAAGAAATAGATATACTTACTTGTATATACTAGTTGTTATTGTTTTATTCTGTTAATGTAATGTTCTATGTGCTAAATAAATATATTGAAACAGCCTATGTCACTGCCTGAAAAGTAAACTTCCTAACGTTGAAAGAAATTTCCAAATCGGTCCAGTAGTTTCGAAGCCTATTCAAACAAACAATCAAATCTTTCCTCTTTATAATATTAGTATGGATATAGATTTACTTCAGCATGAACATAGAAACTCCTCCATTATTCTAAGTCGGATAAGAATTGGTCATTTTATTTTACGAATTGTAAAAAACTTACAACTATGAAATCAAATAATATCGCAAAAATTTTCGACTTCGACGGGACTTGGACCCGCGTCCTCCCCTCAGTACGGGGATGTGATAACCAACTACACCACGAAGTCAAGTGACGTTATTTGATTTCTTAGAAATTAGAAATTATCCAGAGTGCGAGGCTTACGCACTATAATAACAAAAACGTTACAACTATGAGTTTATAATGGGATCCTCGCTTAAGATACCATGCATGACGATAGGGCCATCATTCTAAGACATTTAAAATTGGTCATAATTGAGCGATATTTGTCGTTCCTTTCCAAAAAAGTTCCGAAACCTTCCTCAATGTTACATTTAATAAGTAACTAGGTACTGCTACTTAATACTATTCATCGAACAAAACATTGATTTAATTAACAATAGATGTTCCTTGACATTTCACTAATTAAGGGGAAGCTGGGGAAAGTTGGGCGCAGTTCGAAAGTAGGACTGACAGTATTGGAGTTTTACGGAGCCGTATTGATTGGGGAGAGGGGGTGATTGGAAATAATGAGAAGCAGGGGCAAAGTTTGTTGCAGAGTAGGCTGTCTAGTCTAAACGTAATTTTTTCACCAAAATACAACCGAGAAGTTTGGAATGGTGCGGGGGAGGCCTTTGCCCAGCAGTGGGACGAAATAGGCTAAATAAAAAATAATAATAAAAGTGAAAAGACACTAAAATTCTCTTCTGTGTCGCTGAAGCCCAAAAAAGGGGTGGATTTGGAACTGTTATTGACAGACAGTTGTACTTAAACTTGTTTTTATTCTCGAATTACAACCTTATTATTGTAGTTAAAATGAAATAAATAATAATGTTTTTTATAGCCAGTACTTGAAGTGTAGGCCTTCTGCTACATGGTGTGCAAGAATGAATAGGTAGATCAAATTAGTTTTAATGAACCACTTTCCAGTTTTTGCGTATAAAACGCGTTGCTACCACGTGCGCGTTAAGTCTGAACAGGCCGACATTTTATTGTTACTAATTTCGAGGGTCCATGGAAATTATAAAATTACGTTGTTTATCCCAAAAATATCATTTTTGTCTGAGAGTTATTATCCGCTAAAGATGTTATTTACGCCATCCGCCGGGAGCCCGTGTCAGCCGCACTCTAATGAGATTTTACTTTTTATAAAGTTACAAATTTTTATAAATTTATTTTATTTAACGCTCCGCAAATTCAGTAAATTATAGAGTACCGAGGCACTCGTTTCTGCCCACGGCTTCGCACGCATTGTTTTCATAGGAAGTATAGTATAGTATAGTAGTACGTAAGTTTAACGTGTATTTCTATCACTTGGGAACGAAATTATGCGATAAAAAGCCAAAGATACAACAACATACATCTTTGCAAAATTTCAGCCCGATCCGTTCAGTAGTATTCGCGTGAAGTAGTACCAAACAAACATCCATCCATTCATCAATCCAAATTTTATATAGTACTAGCTGATGCCTGCGGCTTCGCACGCGCTTTTAAAGTCGCCTATTTCCGTCCGTGGGATACCCTATACCTCGCTACCAAATGTCACTGAGATCCGTTCAGTCGTTTAGGCTTGAAAGGTAACATACAGACAGATAGACAAACAGACAGACAGAGTTATTTTCAAATTTCTGATTTTTGGATATACCTACCTGGGTATCTACTTAGGTAGGTAAAGTGTAGATACACTACCTACCTACCCATAGGATTTTTCTTACAACGCGTCAAAAAGTAAGAGGCACCGATAATTACATAGAAATTAGGTACTTACCTATAATACTTATGACAAGATTAGCACCATTATAGGAAGGCTGGTGCCTACCTATGCTGGTGCTTATTCTGATAAGTAAGCACTTTTGCTCCGTGATACATAAGATGCTTTCATACTGGCATGGCGATTTGGAAGGAGTCACCAACGAAAAACATGGTTGAAAGGGTAACCATTTCGACTATTTTCAAAATATACCTACCGAACCTACCTACCAAAATATCCCGTTTTAAATTACTTTAGTGCATTAATAAATAAATTAATTGTTGAAAAAAGTTAGTGTACGCGACGTCTACTGTTCGTAGAACTACTAGTATTAATAAGTATGGATGATACTTACCGACGACGAATTTGTACGTGACCTGTTGTCAAAAAACCTCTGAAAATCGTAAAAGTTTTAATAGGCAACATTTGTTAGCCGTTTTTTGCCAAAAAACGTAGGGTGAATTTAACCTACATAATATTTCGTTAACTTAAACCTTTTAATTTTTTTATCAGCCTAGATCACAAATGACCATGCACTCTTTATAGCTACATTTTACTTGTAAAGTAACTGCAAACACTGTGATACGAATTATTTATTAAAAATGCACTATGAATTAATAATAATAATTTTATACATGATTTTAACAATGCCCTTACAGCTATTTCTGTCTATTTTTTTTATTAATTTACCTTTTTTTGTACCTACCGATATTCCTAAGTTCCTTGATTATTTTCCTGTCTTGTCTGTTTAATGGCTTTGAATTATGATTTAAGCACCATTTACTGTAACATATGTAAATTGACGTATCCAAGTATGCCTTGTGCTCCTTCGGCGAATAAATGAGTAAGAGTTTCAGTGCATAATGTGTAGGTATGAAAGAAGTACCGTACATTGTCCCGCAGAAACAAAAGACGACGCGAAAAGGCGTATAATTTACCGCACGGCACTGCACGGCACTGCACGGCACGGGTTTACCGGTAAAAAAGAAAGCAGTATGCAGGTGCTTTTAATTTACTGGCCACGGTAACGTTTATAGTCCACCTTGCTGTGTTGGCTTACAAAATGTGTCCTTATTTTTTGGCTAGGACCGTACGAAAAAAATACATAGCTGACAGAACTTTCCAAACTGCATCGTAATTTTTGTGCAAAAGCGGCTTCTGTTTGTTGCGATGTACCCGTCCATTGTCCGTGGTCCACCTGTACCTATGTGTATTATTTTTGGGTATCAGAGAGCTGCTGTGTGAGTCCACCATTATTTATTTCTTTATTTATTCTTTTTTTCCACTCATTGGATATACATATATATTATACAGCCAATGAGTGGAAAAAGAGAATAATAAAAATATAAATAAATATAAACAATATTGATTAGTACGAATAAAAACCCAAAAATTAAATTGATTGTTTTGAAAAAATATTAAACCGACTAGGTTTGGAATCCCTTAATTTAACACTGTTTTTCGGAACAAATACGAAATCATCACGAATAAAAATCTTACGACCAACTCGGGATTGTTTTCCATACAATAGTGAAAAAAAAAACGTACACACCGCCGCGCATAGAAACTCCTTTTTTCAACGTCGGTTAAAATTGAACCGATGCCGATGAGTGGCGAAAATAGTATGAGTGATTAACCCACAAATACATCTGAATCGACCTGCCGCGGTCACGGTGTGGTATGTACCTATTACCTATTGGCCTTACGATTCATGTCCAGCAGTGGACTAATATAGGCTGACGATGATGATGATGATTACGGCACAAGCGTTAACCCTTGAAACGTTAGAGTGTACGTTCACAGACCGGCATCGGACAATACGCACTGGCCCCATCAATGGTTTGCCATACAAGATCCGCACCGCACGGAGCAGACTGTCGGTAATGGCGGCGAGGATTCTTGAATGCAACTTTTCCCTTTAGTGCGTATGACGTCATTCGGATTACCGATCAGTGGACGCACTTATCAGCTAACATCATAACCATAGCCAAACGTGCCTGTTGTTTGCCAAACATAACCAAACTTGAGGGCCGGACTCCACCAGAGCGGAGACGAGACGATAACCAATTCAATGTCGTTATTCACACATCTCGTCTACACTCAGCTTCAGTGGATACCACCGGTTGGAGATGTATCATATTTGTATATGAAGAAAAAAAGAAAGATCGAAGCGGAGATGTGAGTTGTGCCTCGCAAGCTGGCGATGTCACGCAGCGGAGACGAGCTCGCCGCCCGCAGCTTAGTTCCGCTCTAGCCAGCACACATTTAATAAATAAATAATGCTGAACAATTCACACAGCATTATCTAGCCCCAAGCGCTTGTGTTATGGGTACTAGATAACTGATACTATATAGATACTTAATACTATACACTACATAGATAGATATTTTTTATTATACATAGAAAACATCCAGAACGCCCTGGACAAATGTCTTCAGATCGTACAAACATTTGTCCCGAGGCGGGAATCGAACCCGCAACCTCCTGCGTCGCAGGCAGACCTTCGCCCGCTGTGCCACAGAGGTCGTCTATATATATTTCCCCTCCAGTCTAGCCTGTACGCATCTCCGATACAGCTTCGGTGGAGACACCCTAGCTGCAAAACGCCTCTTCTTGTCACCGCTTCGGGCATCTCCGCACATCTCCGCTTTGGTGGGGTCTGGGCCTAGGGTTCCTGTTACCTATACAAAAACTTGAAAGTGGATTAAGGAACTCAATCTCTGTAAACCAGAAAGTTTCCACTTGGCGAGTTGTAATAGCATTACAATATTAGCCTGAATGAATTGGGGTTACAGAATTAATTTATTGAATCCCGTCTTCGAAATCAATCATTCAAGGGTCTACAAGTTCTGAAGTGTATCAAAGTGAGGTCATGGTGTTTGCCAAAGAATTTAGATTAAGGATCTGACGTAGAAAACACACTAAAAGTTTTCTAGATTAAGAAACCGACGGAGAAAACACGCTAAAAGTTTTCGTTATAGGAAAACTTGGATAATATTGATTTTATGGGTGAAATCGTCTGTCTCAGATGCAATTTATTAGGGCTATTTATTAAAATGCCTATGGTTTATATACCTTTGAAGTTTTTAAAGATGTTCCTTTTTACGAAGACTTTTGTACGGTACATTGGGTTCACTTGAGAAGCGGAAGGTTGCGGGCTCCATTCCCCTCACTGGACATAAATTTACATTATGACTGTCAAAATTTATTTTCTGAGTCAAATAATTACTGTCATTATTAATATTATTTGTAAAATTAGCGGTAGTGTTAAAGTAAATAATGACAAATCATTATTTCCAAATTAATTAGAGGCATCCATGATTATCTACCTATCTTCTCTTTGCCAGTCATTAAATTCCGTTATGTGATTAAAAGCGTTATGAACGTTAATACTAGAGTTGTTTCGGAATAATTAAATACCTACTGGAGATTCTTGTGGAAGACGGCTTTAAGCTCTGGCGCTGGGCCAACCAAGCCCAGGCCAAATAAAGACACGTTAAAATTGGCACTGAAAAGATACAATATTTATCTGAACTTCGTTATATTACCATTTGTTTTATTTTGAAACATTCATTAAAGACTTCTATGATTATTTAGGCTAATAGTTATTTATCAAAGGTTAGTTTGTGAAAAAAAATCTGCTGGGCGTAAGCCCAGACTCTACCAAAGCAGAAGGTGTCCAAAGCGGAGACAAGAAGAGACGTTTTTCAGTTAGGGTGCGTACTGGCTAGACTCCAGCGGAGATGTGTGCTGGTTAAAGCGGAGATGTGTGCTGGCTAGAGCGGAACTAAGCTGCGTGCGGCGAGCGTCGGATATTTATTGAGATGAATGCACCAGCACATCTCTTCTCGTCTCCACTGCAGGACGTCACCAGCTTGCGACGCACAGACCACATCTCCGCTTTGATCTTTCTTTGTTTTCATCGCATACAAATTATGATACATCTCTGCTCCGTGGTATTTACTGAAGTTGAGCGGAGACGAGACGTGTGAATAAGGACGTTATTCACACACACACACACACACACACAAACACGAGTAGCTACCAATTTGAACAAAAAAAAAACGAAACACGCAATTTGCTTATTTTGGAGGATTAAAATAAGCCTCCAGGTTAAAAAACATTCTGATAGGTTGTAACCAATGGCAACCCACCATTAAGATATTCTCAAGAAAGTCAAGATAATTAAAACAAATGAGAAAACGAAGAAGCTTTTAACATAACGGAAGGAGATCGTAAGCGTAAACGAGTCGTAAGCTCTCCTGGAGGTCTTGAAGCTATTCCCTATAGTAATCAGAGTGAAGTCATGGCGATGCTTACATCCTGGAAATCTCAACAGGAGTCTGTACTGTCACAGCTCATTAACGATGTAGCTGATATAAAAAATGAGGTTATGAAAATTCAAAAATCAAATACAGAGATAGAAAAAACGCTAGAATTTGTATGCAAAAACTATGAGGAGCTAAAAGGGAAAGTCGAATGTTTGGAAAAGGAATGTTTTGAAAAAGATAGTCGCCTAGATAAACTGGAGGAAAAGATAGAAGAGCTTGAAAGAAATGCTAGAAATACATGTATAGAGATCCGAGGAATCCCGGCAAAGCCTAATGAAGCAAAATGTGATCTTTTGAGTATCGTTGATAACATACACAATAAGATAAAAACTGAAGTGGAACATAGCTTTATTAGAAACATCTACAGGGCTAAAGGCAAACCTGGTGGAGACCGTCCCATTATACTGGATGTAACTACGCCGTTCAAAAAGTATAATATACTTAAGGCTGTGAAAGAATACAATTACCACCATATTGGCGATCGGCTGAATACTGCGGCTATCGGCCTTGAAGGTAAGAAGAGTACCATATTTATTTCAGATTTTTTGACCCCAAAAGCGAAAAAACTTTTCTTCCTTGCAAGAGAGATGGCCAAAAATAATAGCTATAAATACTGCTGGACCGCGAACGGAAAAATCTTCTTACGAAAAGCAGAAGGTCTTCCCCACATCATTGTCTTGAGCGAACAACATCTCGAGGAACTGAAGCAAAAGAAGTGACTAGTTTATAATTATTATCTATATTACTGTAATTTTATCTTGTTGCATGCGTATTTTACATTTTTGTTTTATGTTACTCAAATCCAAATGAATTTTTACTTTCTACATTTAGTAAAATTGATTTCACCATACAAAATTATTAGTAAACAGATTTATATTATGCAATCTTTACAAACTTTTTACACTAAATATATTACAACGGCTATTTACAAAGTATGTACAAACTATATTCGATATTATACGAGTACAAGACAACAAGGAGATGTTTTCGACGCTTGTTCGACCGATTTTAGCGCCCGGGTTCTTTTATTTGAATATGGTTAATAAGAACAATAATAATGAACTAAGTTTTCTCATCGATGACCTATCTGTAGCTAACGCGCATGAATGCGATCCAGATATGTGCAAATTTTTTATTAGTGATGGTATAGGAAATATAAATATTTTTTGCCAGAATATACGAAGCGTCAATAAGAACTTTGGATCACTTGAGCTATTACTCACTAGGTTAGGATTGAGCCTCGACCTAATAATTCTTACTGAATGCTGGATTCAAGAACATAAAAGCATTCCAGCTTTGAACAACTATAATATGGTGTTTACTAATAATTGTATCAATAAAAGTAGTGGCATTATTGTATATTACAATTCTAAACTGAAATGTGAAATACATGAACCAGAATTCTGTGACTCTAACTGCCTTATAGTTAAATTAAATAATTCAATAACTCTCGTAGCACTATATAGATCGCCGTCAGTCTTAAATATAGATAGATTTATAAAGTCACTAGACGAAACATTAAATACTGTTAAAAACTGTCAGACTGTTGCTGTCATTGGTGATATGAATATTGATATAAAATTAAATAACGTGGACAGAAATGCATCTGAATACCTAGATCTACTAGCATCACATGGTTTGCTTCCTAGCCATACATATATCACTAGAGGGGATAAATGCTTAGATCATATAATGTTAAAAAGTAAAAAACAATGTACAGCTTTAGTGTTACAGACGTTCATCACTGACCACAGTCCTATACTTCTAAACATTAAAGACTACTCGGCTGATTCTACTTCAGCTAAGAAAACTATCACTAAGGTTAATATTGATGCAGTTCTTGAAGAATTAAAATCGCTAGACTTCACCGAGATTCTTGGCCTAGAGAACGCTAACCATGCTGCAGAACTACTTATTCATAAAATGATGGCCATAATTAAAATAAACACTCGTGTTCTTAAAGTCCCTAATAATCAGATAATAAAAAAACCTTGGATAACATCTGGTCTTATGCGCTGCATTCGAACCCGTGATAAGATGCACAGAGATTCAAGACAAAACCCAAATAATGAAACCTTAAAAATAACGTATTCTAGGTATAGAAATTTTTGTAATAAACTATTAAAAAAGATTAAAATAAACTATGAAAAAGCAGAACTAGAAAAACATAAATATAATATAAAACAGACCTGGCAGATAATACGCCGGATTACATACACCGATAAAACGAAATCTAATAATGAATCACTTATAGGTACGATGGCAAACCCACAACTATCAGTCGACTACGTGAACAGTTATTTCGCTAACGTAGGAAAGGAACTAGCTGCAACAATTAAGAATGATGCGAATAATAGCATACCCCTTACTTCAGTACGGTCTCAATTAAACACCATTGGTATTTTACCCACTGATGAAGCTGAAGTATCTAGCATTATAACAGGTCTAAAGAACGACTGTGCAGTGGGATATGATGGTATATCAACTAGGCTACTGAAAATGTCTAGCCCCATTTTAGTACCACTCATCACCCACATTTGCAATATCAGCCTTAACTCTGGTAAGTTCCCAGACGTTTTCAAGACTTCGACAATCACGCCTGTACATAAGGGAGGAAAGGGAGACAGTGTACAAAACTATCGGCCAATCTCAGTCTTGACTACACTATCAAAAATTTTTGAAAAGATCATTAATAAACGTCTTACGGATTATTTAGACAAGTATAACATTTTATCACCTAATCAATTTGGTTTTAGGAAAGCAATATCTACTGAAATTGCAGTAACAGGATTAACTGATCTGATTGTATCTAGAATTGATAGCAAGAAAAAGGTTATTGGCATATTTTTAGACCTCGCGAAGGCATTTGACACTGTCTCCCACTCCATCCTTGTAAAGAAGCTTGAAGCGATTGGCGTTCGTGACAAGGCCCTAAGTCTGATGACTGACTACTTATCTAACAGGACCCAGAGAACTAAAATTAGCGATATTGTGAGCGGCGAAGAGCCTGTAACTTACGGTGTCCCGCAGGGCAGTGTCTTAGGTCCTACCCTCTTCCTGGTTTATGTGAATGACCTGTGTAATCTGCAAATGGAATATGGAAAGATTTTCTCATATGCAGATGACACAGCGATTGTCTTTGAGGGAAATACCTGGGAGGAAGCTAAGGTTCGTGCTGAAGAGGGACTTCGAGTGGTTATCAAATGGCTCCAAACCAATCTGTTGTCGCTTAATGTCGGAAAAACTAAATTTATGACTTTTTCAAACGCTCGTAGTAAAAAACCAGATCTAGCAATCAAGGCGCATGTAAATTGTTTGTCTGCCAACTGTAATTGCCCAGATCTGGATCGGGTAAGTAGCATCAAATATCTTGGCCTGACTATTGATGAGAAAATGACATGGAAACCACATATAGACTTACTATCTAAGCGAGTTCGGAAACTTATTTACGTTTTCAAGAATTTGAGAGAAGTAGCTGACAGAAATTTAATACTTAAAATTTATAACTCTCTTTGTAAATCTTTGCTGACTTACTGTAACACAGTATGGGGAGGTGCCTGTAAAACTTACCTACTTCAAATAGAGCGCGCCCAACGTGCTGTGTTAAAAGTAGCCACCTACAAGCCGTATCGTTTCCCAACCGCAAGTTTATATAACGAATGCGAAATTCTGACCGTACGCCAGCTGTTTCTTTTGAATATTGTCATTTCTTATCATGGAAAAGCTAACGTAAGTGATAATCTTGCGACCGGTAAGAGGCGAAAAGACAAAATTCTATCAGTTCCGACCTGTAGAACTGCGTTTGCGCAACGACAACAATTTTACCTAGGCCCATATTTATACAACAAAGTCAATAGATATATAAATGACCTGGTCCACTTAAACAAAGCTCAATGTAGGGACGCTATGAGAAAATGGTTGTTGACACTGGATTACTGTGCTACTGAAAACTTACTCAAAGTTGTGATATAGTTGTATATGTACCTAAATTGTATTAAGTGTTATTGTAATTTCAATTCGTATAATAATTTTGAATGTAATAATTTTTTAATTCTTGTAACAAGTTTGTAAATAACCTCAATTTCAACTTTTTAATTTAATTTAATTTATTCCATTGTAATAAGTGTTTTTGTAATTTCAACTCTTATATTAATTTTGATTGTAATAATCTTTGAATTCTTATAACAAGTTTGTAAGTAATTTCAATTTTTGATTTTTAATTTAATCTAATTTCATTTATTCCACTGTAGGTACATGTTAATACACTAGATAATAATATCGTTAAATCTAAAATCTATTTTACTCATTTGCTATTGTATTAATAACGTAATTAATGAGGCATCACGTAGTTAATTTGTATATTTTAATTGTACCTACAATTGCTTTGTGGCTAATCTATTGTATACCTTGAAGGAAATGCAGCACCTACGACACAAGTCTCACCACTTAGTGTAGGTGCTGTAATCCAAAATCTAGAAGCCAAGCCAAAACATTTAAAATTAATTAATTATTTGTTACACATAATAAGTTTGCTTGTTCTGAAATAAATTATTATTATTATTATTATTATTATTACATAAATTAATGCAGAAGTTTGATGCTTGCTTTTAAAAGGCACTAAAGTTATTCTATTCAAAGAGAAAACTGAACTCAATATACAAATATATAAAGGAATATGAATACAATAGGTATGTAGCCTTAGCGTAGGTAAAGTCATGGATAAAAGCAGCACAGGCTCAAATTTCCAAAAGCATTAAAAGGTTCATACGAAGCTATACAGGGTGGATTTTTTGGACGGGGTAGTAAGGAGATGTACCTTAGCCGATGTAGTTACAGGAAAATTGTCTCAGGAGACTATTCATATTTTTTCAAAGATGTAAATTTATTTGTAATTTTTAGGAAATCTTTGATCCACATTCACAGATTTTAAAAAACAAATGACAGTTAGCAAGAGAATGGGCATTTTACAGAAAAACTTTTGTTTAATGCCTATTGATTCTGTTTTTCTATAGTATTATAAAAAGGAAAGATTTGATTGTTTGTTTGTTTGTGTTGAATAGGCTCCGAAACTACTGGACCGATTTGAAAAATTCTTTCACCGTTAGGAAGCTTACTTTTCAGGGAGTGACATAGGCTACATTTTATCCCAGAATTCCCACGGGAACGGGAACTACGCGGGTGAAACCGCGAGGCGATCGTCTAGTATACTGATAAAAAAATTATGTATATTGGATCAACTTAGGTTTGAGTACCTACAAAAAAAGTAAGAAATTGCGAAATACTTTTCCCATTATTTGATCAGGTATAAAAATCAGGATCGATTGGCAATCAAAAAAGTTTTCGTGTAAAATTTCCGTTTTTAGGGTTTCGAGATCGGTTCCTAAACCTTTATGGTCTCACTCTGTCTGTCCTTTTTTCCCTCTTTAACATCTTAGCTATTAACTTGAAATTTAAAATAATAATTCATTTCGAGGGCCTGTACAGATTTAGAGAAAAATAAATGATTTTTTTTGGAAGTAAGTACACATTGTGATGTCGAAACTTTAAAATATACCTTCAAGGTCAAATGGGGTATCAAATGCAAGGTATCAGTTTGTTAATATAAAAAAAAATGAAATATTTGTAGTTTTCATACTTTTTGAAATATTTTGAAAAAGTCGACAAATTCAAACTTCGTCGCAAACTTCGGAGATAGGAGGAGGCCTATCTTCGAAGTTTGCAGATCGATCCATTCGAAATGTACGAAATTTTTGTAGATATGATCTATATTTTACAGGAAAAATATAGAGAAGTCTGTAAATCGAACACTTTTTTAAAAATATACTGAAAGGGAAAATAATTTTCAAAAGCGTGGGCTACCTCACCAAGTAGGGTCAAATGAAAAGTATCAGTTTGTACACCTTAAACAGTTTTTGAAATTTCGGTAGGTTATATACTTTTTGAAATATTTTGAAAAAGTTATAAAATTGACCATTACCCCTAAATAATTTGCAGACCGGTCTGAAATCTAGGTAGGTTCCTACAATTTTTAGGTAACAGGTCCCTAAATAGCGAAGTCTCTTGTGTACCTACCTTGTTTAATTGACAATCGTTCTAAACCCTCGACGCATGATTTACACTTTTTTTTTGTTTTTGCTAAACTGTATTTTCTTTTGAAAATCTGTGAATAAGGAAAAAAATGTATCTAAAACTTATGGATAATCTCCCAAAATCATTTTCCTGTAGATACACCGGTTAAGGTACCCTTTACTGACCCGTCTAAAAAATCCAACCTGTATAGGTCAGACTTTCTGAAAATTTACAATGTTTTAAATAAATAATAAATAAAATAAAGAATGCTGGACAATTCACACAGCATTAACTAGCCCCAAGCTAAGTAGAGCTTGTGTTATGAGTAATAACTGATATAGGTACTAAATACAATACACTACATAGATAGATATTTTTTATTATACATAGAAAACATCCAGAACGCCCTAGTCAAATATCTGCAGATCGCACATTTGTCCCGAGGCGGGAATCGAACCCGCAACCTCCTGCGTCGCAGGCAGACCTTCGCCCGCTGCGCTACAGAGGTCGTCGTATTGCAAATGTTTTGTTAACCATGTCTTGTGTGAATATGTACAATGTACATATATCACGTGGGTGGGTGTCCATTACGATGACAAAGACAAGCTGTAGGCACCTACAAGCCATTCCCAAAATTTGTGGACATTTGTGTAAACGAACGACGATTCAATGAAAAATCAATGTAGAAACAAACATCAACAAGCATGCTCGATGCCGCTCGAGACGCGCTCGAGACAACCTGCTCTCGAGCGGAGCTAAGTGGTTGCTGCTCGACGCGAGTGTGAAATCTACTTAGATGATCAACGCACTTAGCTGGAGTGGCTGGCAAAACACATTAGATAGGCGTAGGATATAGGGTGTCCCTAATCAATCCATTGTCACAGTTTTTGGCAGATTTCGTGGTGTTCTTTTAACCCTTTAATGCATAATGACGTAATACTGCGTAATATGCAATGTTTATTGGACAGATTTGATTCTTATGATTGACTCGACTGAGCGGTGCCATAAAAAAACAGAGAGGGCGGATTTACTTACTTTTAAAAATAAATAAATGTTTAATTTTAGTAAAACTTCTTACTACCTACCTCCTAACTTCAATATTTTTGGTACTTACCCTCCATGTCTCATGCATGGATTTGGGACATCCTGTATAATATGCATTACTAGCTGTTAGACAACTTGGTGTCTATTGGTTTGTTCTATTTATTGATTTATCCTTGACTAGCTTTTGTCAGCCCGATCCGTTCAGTAGTCCTGGCGTGAAGAGGTAACAAACATCCATCCATCCATCCAAACTTTCGCGTTTATAATATTAGTGTGATAGAATAATTCTACTGGCAGATATTTAGAGTAAAAAGTCGATCACATGTGGGATTTTAGAAATCATCATATAGTAAAGGTATTGTTTGGGCTAGATGTTTTTTATTTTTATCGATATAATAATCGTCAATATAGTAGTAACACTTTTACAGTAAGAAATGCTTCAAATGCTTTCCAAACTTAACAGGACAGATATAGTTACCTTTTATCCCATAAATCAGTTCCCATGGGATAGAAATCACCTTTAACGTTTACATAGAAACAACGCGTGCGCAGCCGCGGGCATAAACTAGTATAAAATATATTGCTATTAAATGACTTGAATAATCATAAACTAAGGTTGAGTCGCCTAAGATCGGATGTGACATAAGATCGGCTGCATGGAATAACTCGCAAACTAGCCAATATTTTCCACTGCTGGTGACACTACTAGATCCGCCATTTTATTCTGCCCTTCTCCTCACACTGCGGCCGGCCAGCGACCAGACGGGACGTGCACACAGGTGATTCGGCAGAAAAGGTGTATTTTGTGGGAAAAATCGTCGATCCGATCTTACCTACAAAACTTTGATGGCTCATTGTGGTGAATACTTTCATTGAATTAATGTAATTAATTATTTTGGGGCAGAATTAGCGAATAATCTTTCGATCTGTATACTTTGATTACGCCTAGGACGTTTACAACCCAAGATCCGGTCTTCCCTCCCAATGCCGAAGATCGGATATAGCTGTGTCCGTTCATGGATGTCAAAAAATTATCAGTGGTTTTCAAGTGTTCATGCCCACTAACGACGCTATGATGGCGCTTAGACGACGCTATGACTATCAGATAATAGGTACCTTTTCATTATTAAGTCCTAAGATACGAAGGATAAAAGTTTGTGAAACTTATTTAGGATGAGGAGGGAAGACCGGACTATGAAATCGCAAAAATAAAGAAAAATCGTATCTGTCAAATCTTCTGAGGAATTTCCTGACCGGATCATTGATATTTAATATATGGACGAAGTCCGGATGTTTTCCTAATGTGTACTTTATCATTAAACGAATAGAAGTGAAGATACTACATAGTCCGATCTTCGGTCAAAATGATATTTTCTTCACTATGATAAGTTGAAAAAAGTCTGTTATTTAAGCTCTTAATTTGCTTAGATAGATAGCTTAGAAGCAAACCAAAAAATTAGGGGTTAACCAATATTTCATTGTCTTCAATTTACAGTAGACCGCAACCGAAAAACGACATTGAATCATGAGAAAAAAATTAAAAATGCAGTACGTCTACAATTTTTGGCAAATGCGTCCGATCTTAGGCGACCTAACCTTATTACATAAAAACTAAAAAACTAAACTTTAACTGTTATATATGCATTTATTTAGTTTTTCTTGAATCTTGAAATTGTCTACTGAAAAAAATGGTCTGTGTAACATGTGGGGTTTTAGAACTATCCGATTCTATTGAACTCGAATCCACCTGCTGCGTACATTTGGCTGCACTGGTCCACGGAAACCACACCACTAACAGGGCTTGGCTTGAAATTTTCTCACAAAACCGTGTAAGATCCTTGTACCTTAATCAGGTAGTTCGTTCGGTCCATGCTCGGTCCAAAGATACCCGGCTGAGGTAGGTCATTGTGTTACTATAGATTCAAACGTAGGTAGAGATCCACAAATATAATTTTGCCTCTGATACTGTTCGAACCATAATTCCATTCACAGATTATACCAGTCATTTTATTTACTCTACCGCGAATGCAAACAGCGTAATAATTCACCGTCTGTTTACACTACTTGTACAGTCAGCACTGTATATTGTGGAAATGGTTTCGATAACCATGACACAGAGAATCCAGATTTGTACTGTTCAAACTTCGAACAGAACACTCTACTGTTAAACCAGACTATCTAAACGCGGGTATTTAATGCGTTTGATAACTTCGGAATGCGGCCTTATGGTCAGCGTTCACATGTCCAACCCCACTGCCACACAGCACAAAAATGAGCATTAAAATATGAGCTTACACTCATAACATTTAGGTACATACATACCTATTACAGTAGTCACTGTAAAATATCTAAATATCTAAAATATCTAAATCCTTGTATTGACTTGAATTGTATCGAAATAATAACGAGTTTGAAAGCACATATTGAATGCTCATGTTTGTGTTGTGTGGCAGTGGGTTGGACGTATAAGTAAAGTAAAAATTATTTATTCAGTGTCACAAAAATTAAATGTAAAGTTGGTACAATTAAATAAACGTTACAACAGTGACATCAAAAAAGGTCGTCGCTCAGCATGATGCACAGTAACGATGGCGCCACTGTGCGCTGGTTGTATGCGACACCTAGAGGGCGCAGCGGCAGCAGCTGACACACGTAAAACAATAAACAAAGACAAAGAAAGTATATAAAAATTTTAATTGTAGTGATCAAATGTTAAGTTGCAGCGGACCAATATTAGCAAGAGACGAGCGTTTTAGTAAGATAAAAACTAGTACAGCTGACACAGACTACATTCCATCGTCGTAGTTCACGCCTTCCACGGTGTAATTTAGTTCACGGGCTGAATTAACTACACTGGTAATCTCTTGCCATGTGGTGCTTGCTGAAAATTTGCACCACCCCAACTCTTCCCGCGGGTGTCGCAAGAAGCGACTACGGGATATCCACCGGGGGCGGGCAGCAGCGCCTCCGGAAAAATTCTACCACCGAAATGCGATCACCAAACCGCAAGCCCAGCGTGGGGATTATGGGCATTATACCACCATGAGATAAAAGCCAATAAGGCGCTTATCAGGGGGAGGTCTGCGTCCAGCAGAGGACCAATATAGGCTGTTGAGGTTGAGGGTATTATCTCTACAGGTTGCATACTTCGGTAGTCACGTGAAGGCGAATAGTATTTATTTCGAAAATACCTTTGATCTTTCCATCTCTATTATACAGGGTGGCACATTTAGATCGGTCAGTATGGGAAAGTCTGAAACTACACTACCTACTATGAAACATGATGTCATTGTTCACTTCAAAGATCACTCGATCTTGTACACTAGTGTTGGCCATGTGCAAACGCGCTAGACACTACGCGTTAACAGAAAACGTCAATAAACGTCGGGGAATTCACTTTAGGTATTTACCTTTTCTTAGAATTTTCCTGTTCCTTCGATGTTTACTGACGTTTTCCAAGCCGAGATATAACAAGTACCTATCAAATATTAAAGTGCTTTATTTCATTATGAGTCCTGCTCTTTGACATGTCACAAAATTCTAATTACCTACTAAGTCTAACTAGAAAATAAAGTGATGATCACTTTGATTTTTTGTTTACTTCAATCTTTTTAAGGTAGAGTAAAGAAGCGAAGAAGAAACCTTAACATTCTAATTCTAATTCTGGATGGGGGAACCGGGATCTCCACTGACATCTCGCACAAGAGTGTATCGCTCATTGTCCCCCTGCCTAACCAAGCCATAACCAGCCCAGCTGTGCGATTACGGTCAAATATCCCATTCAATGGATCGCCATCCGGGGAGACTCCGTTTAAACAATTACGGAATTCATCACACGGTACAAAAACAAATACATACAATTTTCTCGCTGGATTGAGCCGACCCATGACGAAGCTGTCAACGTCATAAATATCACAAATATCAAACTCAATTGTAATGTTTCATTTTATTTATTTGTTCGTACTTGTGTTACTTAATATTAAAATTAATATGTGTTACTCACCCTAGACCTTGTTTTGCTACGTTTTACCACTGCAAATAAAAAATGTATTTACTGTTTGTAACTTTGAATCAGAATTACTGTAATCGAGAAAAATAGTCAAGTGTGAGTAAAACGACTATTGACTTTGACTTAGGTTACATCTTGGCGTTGAAGCTAAAACTTCCGTCGTCGAGCGGCTTCGTCCCGTGTTGTATATATTTTTTTAGTACCATATTGGAAACTGAAATCGTTTATGCCCAGTCTCCCCGGATGGCATTCAATGGGAATGGGAGATTTTAGCGTAATCGCACGGCAGCTCCTCGAAGTACCGGAGTAGGACTTTTGGTGATGGACCATAACCTGGTGAAGCTGTTAGTTTTCGAGTTTTTAATATACCTACTTATGAATGAATAGTTAAATTTAAATGGTCTGCTGTTGACTGTACCAACGCATGTTTACTTTATCAACCCGATCGAAATAGGTACCTAGTGCATGTTTAGTTTGGAATGGTATTGTTTATGTTGTAGTAGGTAAAATAAAATTGTTCATGAACAGTTTCGCATGGTTCCGTTAGGCGTTCTTATTTATAATATCAGAGCTGGATCCTAAAACATAACCCAATATAACAAGGTCTGGCATTTCGGGAGTAACACTTGCTTTATGTCATTGTCACTCACCTCACCTCCTCAACAGGCTAACAGCCAGATAAGCGCCTTATTGGCTTTTATCTCATGCGGGGTAGTGCCCATAATCCCCACGCTGGGCATGCGGGTTGGGGATCGCCTTTCGGTGGTAGAATTGTTTTGCAGAGGCGCTGCTATCCGCCCCCATGGATATCCCTTGGTCACCTCTTACGATACCCTCGGGAAGAGTTGGGGTGGTGGAAATTCTAAGCCAGCACAACACAGCTGTCATTGTCCAGTTGCCACTTATCGAAACAAAACAAGGAAGTTAGGACACAAATAGTCAATTAAAAATGTATAAGCAATAAATATATTCGTCAGGTGAATAAAAGGAGCTCGGGGAGCTACGATTTTGCGCTACTTGTAACACCAGAAAACAGATTCGTCTTCACATTCAGTAGGCTTGTGTAAAGCACGTGACGGTGGTGTTTCGGAATGCCATACCTGGTCAAGTATAGTATTATATCATGATGTTAAACTATGTCGATCTTGCAAATACTGCTGCCACATGCTGGATTCGGCAAGCTAAAATTGAAAGAAAGAAAATAAATTTCATGGAACCCAGAGCAACATTACCGATAGACTTAATGCACCTGGAGTAAATCACCTGGGTGCATTAAGTACTACGCAGGGTAGACTTTGTAAGCACAGGTTTCAATAATAGGTACACAAAAACTGAAAAACACAAAAGATACCGATACAAACAGAAAGAATCAGACAAATTGTTACATGGGGCTAAAAGGTGCCTGTGTCACAACAATACAGGTGCTATGGCGTTCATTAGGGGAGGCCTATGTCCAGCAGTGGACTAATATAGGCTGATGATGATGATGATGGCGCTCATACGGGTAGGCAATGTCCAGAAGTGGACAAGCCCTATCTTAGGCCTAAGCTGATGAAGAATGTTGAATTTTATAGGTGTAATTCAAGTTTTTTACCACGGGGATCTAGTACTGAGATCTGGGCCTAGTTTGACAAATATACCCGTTAGGTTCGCCCAAATGTAGAGTTGGTTTGGTCCGCCCAAGCAACCATATTAAACAACTGGTTGTCTACCTGTAGAGAATTTTCGGCGAGGCCAACCAGATATCTGGATGGACCTTCATTTCCACCTATACTTCTGTTTGGTAACTACTGGTTACCAAACTTCCATCTACATAACAAACTGTGCAAGATAGACGACTTTTGTTCGCTTCATCAACAAACCAAACCGTGTTTTTAACAAATTGTGATATTTTTAGCTCAAGGTAAGCGTTTTTTTGTTACCACTCATCCTCCCATTTCAAGTCATAAAACATTCAACAAGTCAACAAAAACTCGAGTCAAAATAATTCCAACAATCAATCTACTAGAATATGTATAAGCATTCTCTCCGTAACATACAATTCTCAGCCTTTCCACCCAGAAATACAGTCACTATTCCTCTGACAGGGGAGAGTGGGGAAAATTCAGGAAACTAGGCAAAAGTTTTCATTATGTGTTTTTCCCATTTATTGAAGCCAGATGGTAGGTTTGGTTGCCAAGTATTTATGTGGAGGAGTATTAGGAATGGTTTTATGGTGGTGATCTTGTGATTTATTGGAGGGGGTGTTTGTATGGCTATAAGATTACCATAAGTTTTTGATGATCTGTGTGAAGCTTAGGGCGAAACCCAAAATATTTATGTCGAGTCTACTAAGGTTACATTCTAGAAGAGAGTTAGTTGGAACCGGAACTAGTTGGTCGATATAAGATCCGAATGGTTTGTTGTTTTGTTACCGTGAGTTATTCCTCTTACCCACGGTAACCAAGAGAGAAAGAAAAGAAAACCTCTTTAGATGCAGCGACTGCGACTCGTGTAATTATTGTTAAATTTCACAAAGTTTGTTTAATCTTAAAAAAAGTTACGCTGTTATCGGTGAGTGGTATGAGGCGCAAAATGGTCCGGTTGCATAGTTCGTCGACGATGTATTGTAGGTATCCACTGTGCGGGGCGTCAATGAATGTGGTTAGCGCAGGAGCGACGTTCATAAGATCCGTAACTTTTTAGTTGAGAATGCAGATTTATAGAGCTAAAAAATCCAAAAATTATTGTTCTACAACAAAAATTGACGAAGTTATGATCAAATTACAATCGAGGTTCACTGAGTGACCGCCGTGGGTGCGTGTGACGACACTGGGTCGGTCGCCGTCCTTTAACCGTAGGTTAAAGTTGTTAGTGATTTACTCCGAAACTATAAGTTTGGGGAAAAAATTACAAAACTAAATAGTAATAGGTTTTGAGAGACGCATCGAATGGAATTTTTAACTTTTTATTATACATTTTTTATTATTCGATGCGTCTCTCAAAACTGAGTCTATTTGGTTCTGTAATTTTTTTTCCCAAACTTATAGTTTCGGAGTAAAGCGCAAAAACCCGTTACCATCGCTTCTAAACGTTATGACGTGCTCGCTCGTTATGAGCAACGTGTGCCACCCTAACAAGATCAGAAGAAAAATCCAAAAGAAAATCCCTCTCGACAAGATTGCCTTATATAACGGCAAACTTGTTTCCTTCTTTGAGTTGAATACTAAATAGGATTGTAATAAAATAATAAGTAAGCTTAAATTACGACTTGCCGGAATTTCAATTCGGAATCATATTTTTCCATGTTATTTTGGTTATACTAGATTCTGCCGCGGATTCGCACGCGTTGTTTCTTTGGAATCGTTAATGGTTATTTTTATTTTATCGCATGGGAAATAATTTATAGGATAAAAAACCTATTTCTTATTCCAGACTTGGAGCGACTTGTGTGCTAATTTCAGCCCAATCCGTTCAGTAGTTTTGGCGTAAAAAGGTAACAAACATCTAAACATCCATCCGAACCTTCGCATTTAATATAAGTGTGATTCGCGGGCGGCGAAAATTGCGGTTTTGATGAAATAAACGAGAGGATTTATCATTTTGATCCTACCTACAGTTGCGAATGAAACGAGAGAAAGAAATGATATAATTTTAGTAAGTGTGTGGTTACTTTACTTACTGTAGCTTCCGCCCGCGGCTTCACTTACACCGATTTTGATTAAAATGTAGGAAAGAAGTGATTCAGGATTTTGCAGCTAGGTATTAAAATAGTTATTTAGAATAATAATAAATTCACACAGCACTATCTAGCCCCAAGCTAAGCATAGCCTTTGTTATGGGTAGGTACTAGATGATCAGTCATTATACGTGATTTTACATAAGTACATATATTTTTTTATTACACATAGAAAACATCCAGAGTACCCGGAACAAATCTGCAGATCGTACAAATATTTTTCCCGAGGCGGGAATCAAACCCGTAACTTCCTGCGTCGCAGACCTTCGCCCGCTGCGCCACAGAAGTCGTCAAAAATAGTGTGTTTCGCACTTATGTTATAAATACGAATGTTTGTATGTTAAAATGTTTTTTACCTCTTCATGCCTAACTACCTACGAAACGAATCTTAAATTTTGCATTTACCTAATAAATTAGGTAATAGCAAAAACTAAAGTTTTTGGCCTGGAATAATAAATGGTTTCATCCCGGACAAACGTCTGCGAAACCCCGAGCGGAAGTTAGTATATCTTAATTTATCTTATTCTTGTGATTAAGCAAAGAGTTTTCCCGCAATTTTCGGTTCAAGCCGGCGCTAATCAAACCTAGAACTTTCAGATCTGAAGAACTTCCCATTCAGCCGACGACGGCGCGGCGAGCAGTAAGCCCCATCCAAGTCCACAGCTATTCTTGTCATTTTACTGGTATCATAAATATTTTATAGAGCGATTGCTGATCTAGTGTCATGGCACCTAGTCGTAAAGCTCTGTGTCACGGCAATCATGGAGCTATTGGGGTTTTACGGTCTCGTGGCGATATGAAATGTAAATGTCTACGATTTAAAACATGTCTGACATTTTGACGACCTCCGCGGCGCGGCGGGAAGGTCCGCCTGCGACGCTAGAGGTTGCGTTCGATTCCCACCTCGGGACACATGTTTGTAAGATCTACAGATATTTGTTCATGGTGTAGGTACTTTATTTGTCTCACTTCTGGTCATAATTGGGTAATGTCAATTGAACAAGACAAAATTTAAAATTTTATAAGCCCGCCGATGTTTATTGGCTGAACAGATTTTCATGAAACATGGCTAAGAATACTCGGGATAAAATTATCTATGACACAAAAAAAAGTAAAATAAAATCGGTTCATCCGTTTTGGAGCTATGATACCACAGACATATACACAGACAGACACGTTAAACTTATAACACCCCTCTCTTTTTGCGTCGGGGGTTAAATAAGTTCTGAAACACAGACACAAGGCCTCTGACTACACGCATCGCGAGACCATTTCTACATGGTTTCTATGACTTTTTAGTACTTTCAGCTACGGTGATTGAACCAGAATTCCACTTTACTCATTCTTCCAGTTCCTTCTCATCTATGTATCGTTTACCGCTCATCTCTCAAGTCTTTATTCACAAAGTAAAATCAAACAAATAATATAAATACATTAGAACTAGTATTTACTAAATGCAGACTGTTGCAAACAATCTTCAGGTAGCTCAACTGATCCTTAACAATACCAGTCGGAAGCGTCCCTAAGACGCTGGCTGCATTGCCACGCTGTATGGCAATGCTGATGCGCTGCGCCAGATACTCACCAGCTCTCGGGTCTAGCGTCCCTTCGACCCATCTTCGACCAGACGCTCAGGTAATTTTTTTAAAACCCGAAGAGCCTCGGTACCCCACGGACCTAGGGTCTCGACTCTAAGGGGAGCAAATGTGTAGGCTGTGTTGAGACCTGCATTTTTGCGCCTCTTGAGATCTTCGGCCAAATCTGCCGCCGCACCCGCCCTCACGGATGTCCTCGAAAGATGGGAAGGCGCAAGTGTGTCGACGCATGTAGCGTCCCAAACAATGGGCCTCCCCAACTCCCACGGGACTAGTGTCACACCGTCAGGCTTTTTACCATCGTCACGCAACAGACCATTCGGTTCGAGAATAGCTGGTACGTTAGCGGTGAGAAAGGCCCGCCGGATGATGTCGTTAAGGCTGGCGTGGCGAGATATCCGATCGGCGGCCCTAGTACACAATAATCTGTGATGACCAAGCTGTTCGACAGCAGGACAGCACTGACATTGATGAGGCGCGCAACACGTTGTTATCAGTTATCTAGTACCCATAACACAAGCTCTGCTTAGCTTGGGGCTAGAGGTGTGTGCATTATTTATTTATTTCAAATGCGGAGGTTTTAATATCAATTTTGGTGTAAACCTAGGATAAATCTAATATAGAAGTCTGGTATGGATGCGATGAAGATTTAATGTGGTCCGAGGTTCATCGAGCAATGGCGAAATTAATATCACTAGATTTATTCCTACTAATATTATAAAGCCGCATGTTTGTGAAATCCATTTTTATTTACCTAGTATCTCCAAAACTACTAAACAGATCAAGATGAAATTTAGCGTACGCTTAGAGAAAAACCTAACTTAGATAATAGGCTAATTATTGTACCGAAAATACGCGTGCGAAGCTGCGGGCAGAAGCTAGTAGGAAATAAATAAATTAATCAAAAATCATTTACCGTGGCTCGGCCAACATGGGAACGGACCATTGGAGCCCTGAGTTTGGTTGGACGATAGAGTATTGAAACGTCATCGTGACGTCAGATTTTGATGGCCAAGCCTTGGCCAAGCCCCGTACAAAAATGAGACGTTTCGATGAAGTCTCGATACGACGTATCAACCGGACTCACCCCTCAGGTTTGACGGACGCGTAATTAGGACCACGGAGAGATATAGAGCCTCAACCATGATGCGATTGTTTGTCTATTTTTTTTACTCTGTGTCGAAAGCAAAGTGTAGCCAACATCTAATAAATAAACTCGAATCTAGATTTCTTGTTTTAAAAATGTACAAGAAAAAAGTATTTTTACGGTCGCCAATTTAAATAATGAAGTTTGCTTGTAGAATCTGCCAATTTGATGTAACCACATTACTCCTTGGGGGCATATTGAGCTGATGCGAGTTTGGAGTGGCTCCCGCTAGATGGCGTAGCGCGGTAATCAAACAAATGGAATAACTTTAAATCTGTGGTCGGATGAATTTGAATCGAGGTCGAGCTTGCTGAGTTTCTTAGACATTTTATGAAAGAGAACAAAGAAAATAATGCGAAACGTAAAAATAAAATGCGAAACGATGTGTGGGAAGTCCTCCCACTCGATGGACGAACGACATTGTAGCGTTCTCGGGGAGTGATGGATGGAGGTGGCTGAGGAACCGCTATTCGTGGCGTCGCGTCGCTTAGGGGAGGCCCATGTCCCGCTGTAGACGTATACGGGCTGATGTTGATGATGACGAGACAGGGAATTACATTAGAAACGTAGTTTCTCTTCTATTTTAGGCACAAAAAGAAATATTATAAAAAAAACTAGCACTACCGAAGTTGAAGAACCTTTAATATTAAAATTGCGGATCCCATAGCAAATTGAACAAGAATATAAATATGTAATAATTAGTGTAGAATTTCTTTTGTTTCTTGAAACATGCCGATACCACCGAAAAATGTTTTTGTTTCTATACATAATTTCATCATTATCTTCATGCTTTCAAAGCACAATGGGAAGATGTTTACTCAGATAACTCGAGATGAAAGGCATCACAAAAGGAACCACTAAGTACTTACTTCTTTTGACAAAACTAAAAGTATCTCCACCATTTCTCCGCCTACTGGTATTTCTAGCAAGTATTTTCTTACTCTTTACTAAATAAACCTACTTCTTTAGTTGTCCGTTACCAACTGTCCGAATAAAATAAACCAATAAATATTTACAAGAATCGAATACGCAATAAAAAACTAAACATAGGTGCGTCCTTGTCTATCAATTTTCATTTATTTCGTCGATAGAAGTTTCTTTTAGTCGGTTCTAATAAATTTGACTGACGTGGGTCACTCATCAGCACCGATGTTGAGACCTTGGTTGAATCGAAGGTAAGCTTTTAGATATTAATATCGATGGGGATAGAAAGCAAAGAAAGAATAAAGAAAATCAATTTATTGGCGCACAAAATACCATAAACAATAAAACTTAATTATAAAACTGACGACCTCTGTGGCGCAGCGGGCGAAGGTCCGCCTGCGACGCAGGAGGTTGCGGGTTCGATTCCCGCCTCGGGACAAATGTTTGCACGATTTGCAGACATTTGTTCAGGGCGTTCTGGATGTTTTCTATGTATAATAAAAAAAAACTATCTATGTAGTGTATTGTATTAAGTATATCAGTTATCTAGCACAACACAAGCTCTGCTTAGCTTGGGGCTAGATAATGATGTGTGAATTGTTCAGCATTATTTATTATTTATTTATTTAAAAGACTTTGACCACTATGTCAACCAAAAAGTCACCATGTTCACCATGTCAACGAAAGTAGATAGAGTTCATAATATGTTATGACTAGGATCTATTGATTTTTAATGGACTTGTAATAATATCAAATGTTTTGTTTTGTGTTTTAAAATGTGTTGAATCTATTTGAATTGACTTAGTGTTCCCTGTGAATCTATGGTATGAATAAATAAATTGAATGAAAAATCTGATTTCCGTAGCTTGCTATGCGTAGCGTTATACATAATACAGTGGAATTCATTCGGTTGGCAAAGGAATTTGATATTAGTGACAGTCTAGATATTTGTTTGAAAATTTTCAATAATCCTCTGTCCTCTAAATAAGGAGTCAAACTTAGTGATTTTATAGTACCTTGTAAAGACTGCTGATAACTTTGCTTGAGCAGTCCCAATAGGGTGGTTCCCAAAGACAAAAACGTCGGTGCTCTTCCAACACAAAATAAGTCCATAGTTAACCCGCTTACATTTTTAATGAATCACACTATCTTACTAATATTATAAATGCGAAAGTTTGGATGGATGGATGGATAGATGGATAGATGTTTGTTACCTTTTCACACCAAAACTACTGAACGGATCAGGCTGAAATTTTGCATACAGGTAAGTCTAACCCTGGAATCAAACATAGGCCACTTTTTATCACATTAACCTGTTCCCATGGGATAAATATCACCTTTAAACGTTTCCATAGAAACAACGCGTGCGAAGCCGCGGGCAGAAGCTAGTAATGAATAAATGCCGTGTTGATCGCGGCGTTAGAAGCGACTCCGTGGATGTCGTATTAAGAGCTGAGAGTTAAGGGAGGTTCCCACCAGACCAGAGGAAGGCCCCTTCTGTGCATTTTTAATACGTCTACTGCAATTATCAATCCGTCTGTCAAGCCTAGTAATAATGGAACAACCCCCTTTCTTTGGGGGATGTTCAGCAGAGGGCATAATATACCCTCCTATGTGGTCTGGTGAGGAGATACATTCAAATTAAAGGTAAGGCAGCGTCACGGCGTTTCAATTCAGCACTCGCAATACCTAATCTCAAGAATATTTAATAATAGCTGCTTTTCCAAGATCTTCGGAGGATGTTATCGAAATCAATCGTGTACGAATCGACTTCACTTTGATGTTATAATTACTCGAATGATCTCATATGGCCACTTGATTACACAAAGTTTGTCGATTCGATCGATTCAAGCTATGCATGTTTGTTTTATTGTTTTGTAAGTTTTGATGGTGCTTTTAAGACATTCTATTTTTTTTAATTTCTTATTATTATTTACCACAAGCGATGTGTATTAATAAGTAAATCTATACAACACAAAATTAAAATTTTAAAAAACTCGCTGGCCGAACAGATTATCATGAAACATGGCTAAGAACACTCGGGATAATATTATCTAATACACAAAAAAAAAAAAAAACGAAAATCGGTTCATCCGTTTGAGAGCTACGATACCACTGACAGATACACAGATACACAGATCGACAGATACACAGACAGACACGTCAAACTTACAACACCCCTCTTTTCTTTCACAGTATAGGAACTAAGTACTATCTCCTCCTCCTCAACAGCCTGAATTGGTCCACTACTGGACACAGGTTTCCCCCTGATAAGCGCCTTATTCGCTTTATCACATGGGGGTAATGCCCATAATCCCCATGCGGGTTGGGGATCCCGCGGGTGTCGTAAGAGGCGACTAAGGGATATCCACCGGGAGCAGGCAGCAGCGCCCCCTGCAGAACAATTCTACCAAGTACTATCTATCTATGCCTAATCTTATACCGCCTGAATAGCAAGTTCTTTATTGTATAGTTACATAGGATTTTAGAACTCCTTACCTTTAATACGAGAACGGACCCCTTTTATTATATAGGGCTGAAAATTTCCAGCCGGTCTGTCTGTCAAAAACATGACCTTCTATACTTATATTTAAACTGTAACAGGTCCAATTCTGTAACTTGGCACGATTTGAGTTTATACTACGAGAAAGGAGATACGTTTTATCCCGGAATTCAGCACGGTTTCCCCTGGGAGAGGGAATGAAAGTCAAATTCTTTGGCCACGCATCACGCCAAATCTACTGAATGAATTCAAATGAAACTTGGCACAATTTAATACATACTACGAGAGAGGCAAAGGATACTATTTATCCCAGAATTCAGTACGGTTCTCTTGTAAGAGGGGACGAAAGTAAAATTTCTTATCAGGGCATCACAACTACTGAATGAATTATGATATGAGTGATACATAAATATAATCGATTCAGGCGTTACTTTGCGGCAATCTATTGCAAAATATTATAAAAAAAATATTTAGAAATAATTCCGCGCAGAACCTTATCTGTGAGTTTCAAAAAATTGCAATTCGTGTTCACTGCGCCTCATAAATTGACATGCCATGCAATCAGAGAAGGTAAAAAACAGACGTGAGCAATATCAAATTGCCAAGTCACTTACCCTCCAACTTCAAGCATACACACAATTTAATTATAGAAGAAAAAACCACACCAACTACAATAGAAAAATCCATCAAAGACAGTCGTCACCCAGTTTCGTCTTTACACGCATCATGATTCCACTACAATACTTGGCTTTGACACTGAAACTGCCAGAGTCCAGCCAGTGATGCTGCCTCTCTGAGCTCCTTGCGTAAAGTCCACTAGTTTTAGTATAAGTATGACTCACGAATATTTTATCTGAATTATTGACCAGCGGTCAGCAGTAGGGAGAGTCTGAAAGATCACTTTATCGACTTGCTACGATTGAGACGAAAGACGCCATCTTTGCGATTCAATATAAACAAGATAAATACTATACGGAACCCTTTTCACGCAAGCTTGACCCTCACTCGACCGATGTTATTCAGGGACACCCAATACACTACACTAACATATTCTGGAAGATTCCAGGGGTATCGTGTAAAGCCCTAAGCGATTGTTATTTAGATAAATTGAGGAAAATATTAGTTTTCTCCTAAACCAGGCCTCGCACAAAATTGTGTTTTTACCCAACAGGGACACTGCTTTTGTTGGGTAGCTGTAACTTACAATTTGTTTGTTTGGGAAACTTTTTGGGATATAATATTTGCTTAATACGCCTAGTTGCTCAAAATCCCAAATGGATTTATAGAAATGGTAGATCAACTGTGTATGTACAAACATACACAAGTATGTATGTTTGTACATACACAGTTTGATTTGATGATTTGTGTTGATGTCAGTTTTCTACCATTTCTATAAATCCATTTGGGATTTTGAGCAACTAGGTGTGTATGTTTGTACATACACACATAATACAAACATACACAAGTGGGTATGTTTGTTACTCATTCACGCTCAAACAGCTGAACGCATTTGGATGGAATTTGGAATCATGATAGCTTTATATCCCAGGTTAAAACAAAAGCTAATTTTGATCCCAGAATAGTGCAAGTTCCGCGGGATGATCAAATAACTCAAATACCAAGGCGGGGTACACTGCGGGGCGCAGCTAGTTAAAATACTTGCTTAATTTTATTGGATACAATATCGTTTAACCGTTAACAACACCATAGGCCTTTGAGATGGTTTTGAGGTCGTTTTGTGGGTTTGATTACGATGTTGCAGGTTCAGTTCTCACCGTGGTAGATGTAAAGATTTTGAAAGAGCACTGGTGGGACCTACTCCAGATAAATTCGAAACTTATTAGTTTCTATACAGCTTTATATATTTAATTGCTCTAAACTTACAAAGATTCATTTATTTGGTGAAAATTTTATTCGAAATAATTAGGTCTCGATAAGCTCGCAATAAGTTGTTTACAGTAAAACCTCAGGGTCTTACTTTTAAAAACGAAAATGAAATCTGATCTGATTCGATTTCGTGCAAACGCTAATCTCATGCAAGCGTCATAAGACTATTGCACGAAAACGAAAAGAGACATCCATTTTCCTTTTCCAAGAAGGTCCCCTGAGTATAATTGTTTGCTGTCGCGAATAAATTAAAATTAAACTCAAACAATTGCAATTTTGCGTTCAATTTACAAAAGCAAATTGGTAGGTAGAGGTAGGTATCAGGGTAATTAATATTCTAATTAACTAGGTAACTAATTAGCGTTAATTACTTTGGTGTGTATAACACTGATTGGCTGGGGAATTTCAGATAGGTAATTTGTTTTTCAAACTCGGCTTTGATCAACTTATTTTGGAACAACTTTTGTTCTTTCACTTTTTGGGATTCCAATTAATTCTAGTTCGTATTATATATTATTTTACTTTATCAATTATTTTGAGAAACTTTTCCAGTTATTTAATTAAAATAATACTTCAAAAGACATTCAAGCTTTGAGGTTTCATCACACTCAAAGAGAATTTAAATATTATACTATTTATATTTAAGGTTTTATTTTGAAGCCAGCATGAATTAAGGAGTCTACATACCAAACTCGCCGGCCTGCTAACAAGTTGTCAAAACACTGTGGGCAATAATGTGCCCTGCCCATTGATTAATGGTCTATGGATGGGCCTCTAACTATAAAATTATCGTGTACTAGACGATCGCCTCGCGGTTTCACCCGCGTGGTTCCCGTTCCCATGGGAATTCCGGGATAAAATATAACCTATCCCTGAAAAGTAAGCTTCTTAACGGTGAAATAATTTTTCAAATCGGTCCAGTAGTTTCGTAGCCTATTCA
The DNA here is from genome assembly GCA_963564075.1 of Eupithecia subfuscata. Taxonomy (NCBI): domain Eukaryota; kingdom Metazoa; phylum Arthropoda; class Insecta; order Lepidoptera; family Geometridae; genus Eupithecia; species Eupithecia subfuscata. Next base: position 14,278,119 of record OY751115.1, on the reverse strand, counting down.
ATACAAACAAAAAAATATTTCCTCTTCATAATATTAGTATAGACAACCTAAAACAATTGAACTTCACAACATGGCGGCTTTACCAGTGAAAAAACACCAACTGACAGCAGATCTACCACAAAACTCGAAACAAAACAGCATAAAACCAATAGGGCATGGAAAATTTTTGACTTCGAAACATGGCCAGACTGACCTGGCCATGGAATATGGAGTTTTCATACTAACTCTATGTTAGAGCTCTTCCTTGTACCGAAGGGGGTCTCTTTTTCATTGTCTTGCAGAACAATTATTCTACCACCAAACTGCGATCCCCAACCCGCATGCCCAGCGTGGGGATTATGAGCAATACCATGAGATAAAAGCCAATAAGGCGTTATCAGTGGTCCAATAAAGGCTGTTGAGGAGACCTACATCTTTGCCAAATTTCAGTCCAATCCGTCCAGTAGTTTAAGCGTGAATCAGTAACAGTGATAAATAGTTCGGATATATGGATATCCATCCAAACTTTCGTATTTATAATATAGTTAATTCTAGGTTCAAATCGAGAGGTCTATAAAGGTCGACAACCCTGGCTTTAAAAGTCGTTGACACCCTGACAATGCAGAATTAGCTGGACCTCTGATGCGGTTAGTAAGCCCGTAAAACAGCGCTCAGTTCATTACACACTGTGGCTGAATTTACAGCCGCCATTTTGATGCTGGCGATTTACGAGTGCGCAACAACCCTAGGTTTGTTTGTGGTCTTTTGAAATAGGTAATTGAATTTTTACGCACACATGGGTGTCCAAATACATTTTCAGCACAGGGTCTGTGCTCTAAACGTGTTTAAATTTTGTTGTAAGTGTATATAGAACCTGCAAGGGCAAATGGTCTACCAGGGCCCGTATTCCTTACACAAAATCAAAGTTTTTAATTCGTTTTCGTGCAAACGGTAATCTTATGTAAGCGACATAAGAGTTTGTTTTGCACGACATCATACGAAACTTCAATTTTCCTTTTCTGAGTAGGCCCACTGATTTCTTACCGAGTGTGGTGTGGAGTACGTAAAGGTTAGGAAAAATTAAACAGTATGAAAGAGACCTGCATTGAAGATAAAGAAAAGGAACCACGGGCACATTAATGTAGGTAAAGAATCCTATAGTTGTCTACCTACCTAGCAGTGATAAAGCTGATGAATGATGAAGTCCGATGCTCTCAACCGAATTGTTTAAACTTACGCGATCAGCATTTTTATTAGGTAGGTACTATTTAAACGACATTTATCGCGTGCATTTACCATTTTTTCACGACGTTTCGACAGATTTTCACTCTATCGCGGTCACGGGATGACTATAATACCCATAAAATAATAGATAAAGAGATAGATAAAACTTTTTATCATCACCTTTTAAAACTAATTTTACATAGTTACTCGTAAACATATAGAGAACAGCAATGGAACTGGCGGCCTTACCGCTTAAAGAGAAAAATTAGTAACTATAATCTATTGGTTATTTTCTCACTGTAAGTACCTATATTTTAGAAAACTCCCTTACATCACACAATCAAAGTACCACCACTCAACACGGAATATACTAGAAGTATAGTACTCGATATATCTACATCAGTAGGGTTGCCACGCTCTCTAGATTGCAAGCCTGTAACATACGTTAGGATGGACCCAGATGTTGATGCTTTGTTGCCTTCCCTGCAATTTCGTTTGAGTATCTGTCGGGGATGTAAGAATCACTGGATACGGCAAAACGCGGTGTTAAATATTCTCCCAGATCGTAGATATAAAAATCACTGGATAATGGCAGGGCTGGCTGACGAAAAAATGCTATCATTAAAATGCGTCTTTTGAATATTTGCTATGGGTATAGAAAAATGATAGTGTATCGCGGGAGACCTGTTTACATGGATTAGTTCACAGTTGCATAGAACACTCTATACATCTATTTCTTTCATAAAAAATCTACTCATCTTAAAGCTTAGCCTCTACAGTGATTTCCAGCCTAACTGATGAATCACCTTTGTGAAATCACCTTTTGTTGGTGTAGATACGCCTATAGTGGTGACAAAATCCAAAATCAAAGGTCCTGCTAGAAAACCAGCGTTGCTAAGTTTGAGTTATGTTGAGCAACTTCTTTGTTGCTCAACAGAAACTTGAGCAACTCAGCTTACTGAGGCAGGACCTTTTTGGTTAACTTTGCAAAATTATATTTTTATATAATTATTATACACATTAAATGATGTCAGTCAATAAATTGATTTTCTTCATCTTGTTCTAAAATGTTGCTATGGTTTAGGAATGAAAACATATTTTACCTACATTTACCTTCAGTTTTGGTACCATCAGCTCTACAACACGATGTATCAGACAGGCCACTTACCTAGAAAAAAAAAGTTATGATATTTTTAGTGTGTACGTATGGTAAAAGAATTGAAAAGCAGACGTACGAACATACGGCAATAAAATCGGCACTTTAGGTACCAAACCAATCTTTGGATTCATTATTTTAACGTAAAAGCTTTTGGTAAAAGTATGCGTAAAAGTATTTATGCGAAATGCGAATTTTGTGTGCTAGCTTTTTCAGTATATATTCAGTATTTATTTCACCGTGTAGGTACACTGTTAAACTTTAGTTCGTCTTATTTCTAAATCATGATTTACAGTAATAGCTATACACAAATAAATATAGCTCACAGTGAAAAAGGAGGGTTTTTCCAGTTTTCCCCACTGAAATCCCAACACAACGGAAAAATTAACTTAAAAAATATACAATTGTTCCACTTGAAGATTATCCTTAAGGGGGAAAACAAACTTAAAGCGACCTTGAATCCCTTTATCCGAATTTTACACTGTTTTTAGTTTACAGGACAAATATCGAAAGGCTGAATAAATTTTTTTTGTGACCACCTAGGCAATATCCTTTACACAACTGCAAAAGAATCAATCGAACCGCTAGGTAATTGACGGAGAAACTGACGAACATACATGAAAAAATACATACAACCTTACATAGAACCTCCTCCTTTTTCGAAGTCAGTTAAAAGGAAGCACCTTATGGAATTGAAAACAAATACAAAGACTAATCATTATTTTTCTCAAACTGTAGTAAGTACCTTCTTTTTTTAACCCAGGCAATAGGTAGGTACTTACAGCAAAAATCAATGTAAGTAGATAACTTTTTATGCTTGTATTTATGAAACAAAGATTCTCAAAATAAATACACGATTCGATAAAAGGTACAACCCCACTAAGTATACCTACATTATAGCTTTTTAAGACTCGATAAGAATATAAAAACGTACTTTTATGTTGCTTCTTCCCTGCAAAAGGGTTTTTAGTATAAGTGGAATATATTTGAGCAAAGGCAAGTTTATGGCATGAATTTATAACAATGTTATCATGTAAATGGCTGTTCCGGATGGCCAGGAGATATTGGAATTCCAGGTTTTGTGAGGGGCTTATTAAATGGAAAATCTCGATTTTGATGAGATCAGGGACATTCTTAAGCTTTGCGCCCACCGGATAAGAATCGAAGCGTACGCTGCGTAAGGATTTGTTGTCTTGCATTGATTTGTATGGCACAGCGTGCACTGGATCGCCGTTTTTGCCAATAGCGATGCATATTGTAAATGCCGACGCCGCGTACGCTGCGTACGCTCCGATTCCGATCCACTGTGCGATTACGGTAAAATATCCCATTCAATGGATCGCCATCCGGGGAGATTAGGTAAAACCAATCTCGGCTTGAATCACACGGTACAAAAACAATTACAAACAATTTTCTGGCTGGATTGAGCCGACCGATGACGAAACTGCCAACGTCCAACACAAATGTCAAACTCGATAGTAATATTTAATTTTATTTATTTGTTAATACTTGTTTTATTTATCGTTAAAATTCATACTTATGTAACTCACACACACTAGACCTTGTTTTGCTCGACTAGGTTTTTTTACTGAAATGTATTAACTGTTCGTAAGTTTAAATCAGAATTACAGTAATCGATAAAAAAAAGTCAAGTGTAAGTATTACGACAGCTGTTTTTGACTTAGGTTGTATCTTGACGTAGACCTTTAAATTTCCGTCGTCGATCGTCTACGCCCGCCAGAAAGTTGTATGTATTTCTTTAGTACTTGGAAACTGAAATCGTTTATGCCCAGTCTCCCCCGATGGCCCATTCAATGGGAATAGGAGATTTTAGCGTAATCGCACGGCTGATCGACGCACAGCTTTTCTTTTCACTATTTTTGTCAAATTGTGATTGATTTTGTGATGTTGTCATATCTGCTTTGTAAAAATATAGCCATCAAACAAGAAGTTGAAAATTAAACAGAAGGTTTTTCTCCAGCAAAGAAACGAAATACATAATTCAATTGATTTCTAAAGGTACATTCTACGAATAATATAATATTTAATGCTTTGTGTAAGAAGTTACAGATACATCTGTAACTTTTTCTATGCAAATGTTTTTTTCCGTTCACTGATGTGTCGTTTAGCAAGGTAGGTACCCTACCTACCACGCTTACGAAATAGCGGGTATAGCTAGTCAAACATACGTATATTAGTTAATATTATAAACTTTTAAACCGTCATGTAAAAAGGAACCGAAATGTAAATACCTAGGTAATTAGGTAATAGCCGTGTGGTGCCGGCTTAGAATTTACACCACCCCAACTCTTCCCGCGGGTGTCGTAAGAGGCGACTAAGGGATATCCACCGGGGGCGGGCAGCAGCGCCCCTGCAGAACAATTCTACCACCGAACTGCGATCCCCAACCCGCATACCCAGCGTGGGTATAACGGGCATTACCCCCCAAGAGATAACAGCTAATAAGGCGCTTATCAGGAGGAGGCCTGCGTTCAGCAGTGGACTAATATAGGCTGTTGTGGAATTAAGTAATAAGTTTCATTTATTTATTACTGCGATCAGCAATTGACGTTAGCAAGGAGACGTGATCGTGGCGTCTTCCTTTTTCCTTTCCTCCTTTCTGACGTGACAACGTCTTATAATTCGATAGAGCCGGCTGCACGCACGAAAAAACATGACGTCATGCGGCGTTACCTCGCTCTGAGGCGTTCCATGTAAGGCTTGAAGTGCAAGCGAGAGCGCTCGACATCAGTCTCTCTCCTACTTGAGTAAGCGATGCGTCTGCGTGGACAGCTGCTATGCTATTGTACATTTACATGTTTTGATCGAGTATCAAATGCTACCATTCCATCAGTATTTTCTTAAGACGTTGTCACGTTCAACTATCGTCAGTAAACCGACTTTACAGACAACCAATTTTTTCCATACAATTTAGTACAGCGCCTCTATCGTGCAGACAGGAAACTACGCACTAAAAGAAGACGTCACCACCACGTCTCGTTACTAACGTCAAATAGACTCATCCCTAACCTAACTTACGGATGGGGAAGATAGGAGTTTCACGAGATGTACGTACAAAGGTATTTCGAGATTGTATTGGTTCCCTCTTCCCTCCGCTTTGGAACCTATCGTCAAAGCGCTTTAGAACATAGCGTTAAAGCGCTTTAAATGTTTACTCATAAATCAAAAGCGCTACACGACCGAGGCGTTCAGGCTGCTATAAATTCAACTACAATACCGTACTGTACTGTACAAACCAGGTTCTAGCGCGTGTTTCTACTAACTAGTACAAAAGCATGAATACATAAATAATTAGTAACATACCTACAGCAGAAAAACAACAAAAATTATTGAAAATAAATTGAGGGGAATATAAGGTGGAATGTCAAGTTTTTTTTTTTTGTATTGACAGAAAAGTCGTACAATAAGCACGTGTCAATTACATATTATGCCGTAAGCTAGCGTGTTGCATGCAGGTATTGATCCTAGGAACCAGGTCGGAGGTTACGGCTGCACTCGAATATTACTCGTAAGTGCTCTTGATAGAGTTCTTTTTTGTAATGCATTTTATGTTTAGGATTTAAGCTACATTACAGTACGGATTGCGAAGTTTTTTTATTAATTTAACTTTCAGTAATCTATGGATTTGTAATATAGTTAAATAAAATATCCTTAATCTCAGAAGGTCCTGAAAATATAAAAATAAACGAGAAAGATTGAAATTTGCCTTGAACGTCAGTGGCAAAAACCTTGCATGTTATCACACTTATCACTCTAAAAAGATTTCAATAACTTTCTCTTTATATCCATAGGTTTGCTGTAAGAAAACTCTTTTAGGGTTAAGCTCTCCTTTGTACATGTCCAGTATTTGTTAACTTTTATGTATGAAGTAACTTGTGCGTGCAATAAAGAATTAAAATTATTAAAGAATTAAAGAATTAATTTCGAAAACTCTTACAAAAAACCTAAAGGAATAAAACGGTGACTTTGAATAAAAAAAAATAGCTTGGACGAAATCACCCTTTTGTCCCCCCAGATCTAAAGCTTTTAAAATTGTTCCCAAATTACATGCGTAAACAATACACCTACATAAAACAATACATTACAAAAGAACTCGATTCCAATATAACATGATGCACGAGCATAAAAATGAGCATTTTACTATCATAACAAAACCCATTATAAAATCCACAAGCTCGTCAATTCAACCATAATTCCTGACATAAAGCCAGCCATTCACAATACTTATAAGCTGCCATTCAGTGGTCGACGCGAAACCGACTGGAAAATCCGACTTTACGATTTTCATCAAATATAATCCGATCATGGAGCTACATACGAATACGAACTCTAAGCTGAGCCGAATTAGATAGGTCTTAGCTTGTGCAAAAGTAGTTATGAGCCTGGAAATTGTGCATTCGAATTTTGGTTCTATGACTTTGGAGTTAGAATTGAGTTTTGTAGTTGATGAAGGGCTTTGTTTGTTTTAATAATGCATGATATTGGATTATGAATGGATAATATATTATGAACTTATTGGAAGGTCATGTCTTACAACAGAGAGGTTATATAGCTCTGAAATAAAACTGTCAATAAGTAGAATGCAATAGTTGAACTGTAAATTATGCCTTAACAACTACTTAGGTACAAATCTAAGTGATTATAATGTCGTAAGTTGTTTTAAACTTTGTTTTATTCCAACATTAAGTAGGTCAACTTAGTAAATTATTATTACGGCAGGATTATCCTGCCGTAGAACCCGCTGAGAGTTGGCCATTTTTGTTGTAACTGTAATTGATTGTTTCTTTTTTACGGTTGAAGATATTCATTTCTCAAAGAATTACAATTCACTTACAGAGAAATACTTATAATTAAGGTAATATTAGTGTGCCTTATAATTATCACATTTATAACAGTAGTAGGTACGTATTACAATAGAGCTTTTTTTAACATCTCTATTCACAAAGAAAATTACAATCAACTAATAGAAATATATTACAACTAATGTTTCTCTTATTTATAATATATTGTTTGAATTGTGCAACAAAATATACAAATTTTTACTTTTTTACTAATTCTGAAAATGCACTCAGCATATTTAGGATCCTATTTAAATTGAGAATTTTAAATTTCCGTTCAGCCGTTAAGTTGTCAAAGGGCTACACAAACCGACAGTCAAACGCATTTATAATATTAGAAGGTACAGATTTGTGCCAAATTTATTAATTTAGGTTATGTAAATCAAAAGGCTATTTCAATTTCAACATCAAAGTGTAAATCTGAAACTCAAAGTGTATTTAAATCCAGATGCAGAAACTAAAACATTCACGTCAGAGTGGAACTGAAAACATCTATGTAAATACTCAGGTAGCCTGATCAAAGGCGCTTCTGAAGAGTTTGCCGCCGCTCTGTAAACTAACATCTAAAATATGTCCATGTTAATAAACTCGGGATTTTAGATAATATTCTAGACTAGTGTCTGCATCGCGACTTCGCACGCTATGTTTCTATGTAAATGTTCAAAGGTCCAACTGATTTCTGGTATTAAAGTAGGTATGTGTTATTCCAGGTTAAGTCCGACAGCTATGCGAAATTTCGTTCGTGAAAGTTCGTGTTTTCATTCACTCGTTGTTGATTGTTCGCAACAGTTTCTAGTTAACTCAACTGTTTGTGTACTAGTTCTAATTTAGGGTAGTATTTTGGGAAAAAATATTAAATGTAAATACTAGTTCTTATTAGGGGTGATGTCCTGTGTAAAAATATTATTCTATTAAGTCCATCTCGTGTTCTTTATTTTGTCAATTAAACAAAAAATGACAAAATTATAGCGCGTAAAGTTTGGGAGTAGGTGCTAGGGGCACACCTTATGTCGCAAGGTGTGACGTTACGCGGAACTTTAACTTTTTGTTAAATCGACAAAAAAACACAAGTCGAATATCTTCTGATAATCTAACTGACGGAATAATTAGAATTTTTCGGACACTTGTCTATTGTAATGATGTGTGTAAATACCTACTAGATATACCTTTCGGTTTATAGTGTCTTCTAAATAAGAATACCTACTAAAACGTAGTAGCTCATCTGATCAGTCGCTGAGTGAACGACTCCCCAAGACCCTGGCTGCCTTGCCCCGCTGTGTAGCAATGCTGATGCACTGCGCCAGATACTCACCAGCTCTCGGGTCACGCGTCGACCAGACGCTCAGATAATTAACGAAGAAAAGTGAATTTACAGGTGTTCCAACAAAAAAATTCATCGACGTTCATGATGCACTTGCCCATCCCTAAGCTTCCTCACCTACATCTACCTAGGTAGAGACTATGTTATAACTACAGAGTTAGTGCTTAGCTAACTTCACGCCAATTATCTCGCTATTAGGTCAGTTAGCCAGAGGCGATCTAGCTGTTTGCAAACTCACATCGGGGTTATGGAGTCTAATTGAAATTCGTAATACATTAGTAAGTAGGTACCTCCTAGCGCAAGGACCCAAAAGAAAGGTAAAATGCAAAAAATAAGCATAGGCATAGAGGGGAAGTAGGGAGTGAAAATGGTGTGTTCCGCCCAGACAACCAAACTAGACAACTGGTTGTCTATTGGAAAGAATTTTCCGCGGGGACAACCAGTTACCCGGGTGGTAATTTATTATCACTTACACAATTGTTTGGTAACTAGTGGTAGGTACACCCGGAACCTCACTTTCAATCTATAATAATAATAATAATAATAAAATGTATTTCTGTAACTGGCTTACAATTAGTGATTCCTTAATTGAGACTCTCATTTAAGTATAAAAAACTTGTGTTAGAGGATCTCGCTCTTCTAAACATTGTCATCTGTAACGTTTGTTGTTATCTATAATATTAGACTAAGTTCTATAGATATAGTATGTGCACCCAGCGAAGCAGAGTAGATTTGTAATTAATTCTAATAGAATCTGCGGTGCAGCAGAGTTTAATCAGTCAATGTGGGAACCACAAACCCACGGTTTGGTCTAACTGACGGTAAATGTACGAAAACAGAACTGTCTGTGGTAATTTAATTTTAATGACCGCATTGTACCTTGTTATAATGATCGTACTGAAAGTTTGGAGATAAACGTTGATGGTTTTGAAGTGTTTGGACGTAATCATAACCAGTAGTGAAAACTTATCCACCCGAGCTAGGATCTGAGTTGAAAAAAAATGAAACTTATCCATTAATCCAGAGTGGAATAGGGCAACAACACCTAACATTTTTCTAGACTGATTAGACTGGTTTTTTTTAATCTACCAGTAAATTATGTATGTAGGCAGTTCTGTAACCTATAAATACCATAAGACCGGAATAAATTAAAACGTTTACGTTTTATCCCGGAAAAGCTCGTGATAAAAAATAAAAGTAGAAGCTAAAAACCCAAGATTAATAAAGTACTTGTATTGCGAATCAAACATTTATTAAATTTGACTACTTAAGTATGGATATTTTCGGAAGTTTCGGTAGGACTACGCAAATTAGGTACCTACCTATCTCTCGACAAAATCAAAGCTTTTCCTTACGCGAGAAATACCGGATAACCCTAAATTAATCTCACTGTTACTGGTGGTTACTGTTTGTAAATCAACAAAGATTTTGAATACGATCATTTGATTGCACTGGATTTATCTAAACGTAAATATAAAATCCGACTCTATTTTATAGCACATTGAATTTCACATGAAATCCACATCATCTCATGAAATATCCATTATACTGTTTTGTTTGGCTTATGAGATCGCGCGCGGGCAAATAAACTCGAATTATATTCATTATTTATCGTCATTTCATCCATTCACGTTTATTTCATGTTTATTTCATACACTGATCCAAACAAAAAACCTTTAGCCAATAACCTTCAGAATTTCCTAAATACTTAGCATGAGTGAGCAAAATACGGGTTTCATACTCGAAAAAAGTTCAAAAATCTCAATAGATATTATCTTATTCACGCTTAAACGCACTAAAAAGGATGATGCAAATACTTCCGTGAAATTAGAATGTGTCAAATCTCTCAAAACTATTCGAAAACTACGACCGAGTGCGTATGAAACTACTCAGCCGCTGTCAAACAACGAAAAATATCTCTATCCCGTAGAGAAGGCAAGGTGCCAAATGTATGGAAAGAGACTAAATTTATTTTCATCGACGTAAATTAATGCGTAAATCATACTAAGGACTCTAAAAAGTAGGTAAGGTCAACCAGTCTAAATGCGTCTATGGGGGAAAATGCGTCTTTTTGAATTTATTCGAAAACTGTTCAACATACGTTGACTTCTGCCATCTAGTTACATTTGTTTGAACTAAATACTGAACATGTAGTTCGTGCGGATGGCGTTGCAGTCTGCAGTTTTCGAATAAATTCAAAAAGACGCATTTTCCCCATAGACGCATTTAGACTGGTTGACCCTACCTACAATCGTATTTCAAGGAAATTATCGATGAAAACTTAATGAAATTCAGGTGATTTTTTTCTTTGTACGTGAGAAAGATTACGTAAAAAGATTTGGACGGAAATTATTCCTTTTCAATTCCAAATTCATTTTATTTTAGATCAAGCTTCTTTTATCTGCTTGAAAGGCATGCTTTGAATGAAAGTCTTTGGTACGATGAAATAAAAATTTGCTCGTGTATTTCGTACATTCAGGTTTGTCGAAGTATATAATAATCGTAGCTTGGTGAATTGAGCCTTTATTTTTTGGTAATATAAAATACAAAAAATATTTAGAACGAGACAAATTGGTCGGTTTTTAAAGAATTTTTTAAAAGAACGTTGATAATGGTGGCTAGTTGCTTTCATTGAATCGGATCGAAATACACCTTGATATGAAACAATACACTACAATACTAGTTTCTGGCTAACGCATTCTTTTTTCTTTCCACGAAATTTTACAAAATAAACAATCCTTTGCCATTTACTATTCCGTTAAAACTAGTTTATGCCCGCGGCTTCGCACGCGTGGTTTCTACGCAAACATTTAAAGGTTATTTCTATCCCATGGGAACTGATTTATGGGATAAAAAGTATGTTTGATTCCAGGATTAGAATTACCTGTATGCAAAATTTCAGCAATTTTTTGGCGTAAAGAGGTAACAAACATCCATCCATCTATCCATACATCCATCCAAATTTTCGCGATAGTGATGATAGTGATTAGTGATAGCGTGATAGTGTGATTTACTTATTAGATACTTTCGCATTTCTAAGAAATCATTTAAAATATTAGTAGGTATGTTACAATACAATGTAATACAATACACTCCTAAGCGAGATGTCAGTGCAGATCCCAGTTCCCCCACTCAGAATTAGGTATGTTCAATAAATATGTAGAACTTTATGATATCAGTACTTAATTACCACAGAACAATATTGATAAAAAAAAATTGTAGGATACCCTAATAATGCTATTTGTAGCAAACTTTCTTCCAAACCAATCTACTTTAGTAAAGCTTTCGGTTTAGGGTTAGACAGGCTAAAAGTAACGCAATTTGCAAAGGGCAACCAATTTGATAAAAGGTTCCGTAGATACAGAAACCGTATCTGTGGAGTGGTTTCAGATAGCGGAGATTATTCCGGATTATTCTATTGTGTTATTGGAACAACACACGGTTCTGGGTTGTTTGTAGCTGTTGTGGCTTATTGATCTATGTTATCGGTGACTTTGTTCAATGAACTCGCCTAGCTTGTGTTTGTGACTTTTTTTACAAAGATCATTAACGTTTTGGAACGAAGTTCCTTAAGGCGCGTTGTGAAAGGGACGGAAAAATTCTTACGAAAAGTTGTAACGACATAATTTGACGAAGAGAACCGAGGAGAACCGAAGCGACAACCGCAGCCGAGTTGAGCCGAGGTTCGCTTCGATTCGAACAATCGTGTGTTCCGCTCGCACGCGCAACGTGTCATTGGAGCGGGATATATCGGTTCTCTGCAGCCTCACTGAAGATGACGCGAGGACGCGAGATTAAACGAAAGGAACTTCGTTCCATCCGGGTGTCCCTTGACACCTCTCAAGTTTTTTTTTCATATTTTTTTCAAAATAAAACCCCAAGTGCAAGTCGGACTCGAGCACGATCCGTTCCGTAAATATAAGACTTTGTTTCATGCTAAATATCATGATTGATGATTGATATTGTCCTCCTAGCCGAATTTCGGCCACAGCGGCCAGTCTGAAATGCGACTAGCTATTTGCGCATGCAAGTGCATGCGAAAACATACTTAGATGCACTCTCTATTCCCTCAGTCTCATAATCCGCTGGGACTGACATTACCGGGGACAGGTCAGGCGCAGGCCCAACGGTTTAACGAGGGTGGAACACCGCCGACTTTTCTTGAGTGACCTGGATACAAAACAACAGAATTTATAGCACTCATTGTTATTGAAGAGTAGCTACACTGAAATATTTTTTAGTTATAAGTGTAATTCAAATAATTTTTTATGTCCATTGTCGTAACTGTAACGCTTTTTGTCAACCTTATTGTATGAATGTGGTTGTGTTCATCACGAGCAGTTTCTAACAGCTTTTTAGGAAATATCCATCTTGTTAGGCGGAGATATGTTCCTACTACTAGTCTCTCGCCACAAATACGCACTCTTAGCATCAACCAGTCTCAAGACAGGATCGCTCACTGTGACCTTACCGTAACCACTCTTTGCAGGCAACTTCTAAGTATGCCTGCGGTGTACCCTCAACCTAAAGCTTTCAGAGCGAAGTACCCTAGAGTTTGAAGGCTCTCAACTTACTTATAACGCAACCAAGGTGGACTTATGAATTGGAAAGTGGACGTTTCAATGAGAAATAATGAAGATATCTGGGTTTTCTGAGAGATGCTATTTTCAGCTGGATTCTGCATATTTAGAAGGGTCAGTCGGAACCGTAAGATAGAGGGACAATTCCGGTTTTCAATGGGTACAACTTCATCTGTTCGTGGGTGTGTGGAAGTATCAATTTAACCTTGGTGTATCAGATATCTAGCACTCATAACACAAAATTTGCTTAGTTTGTGGCTAGATCATGGTCTGTGGATAGACCAGCGTTATTTATTAGCTACAGATTTTTAATTTAGCCCTGTCTCTCAGATGCCTAGAACCTAGAGTCTACGCCTAGTAGACTAATGGGCAACTGTATGTTTATTTATGTTTGCAGACGCTCTTACTTGCGCCGCAGTCCGAGTCACAGACACGCTGACCAACAGCATTGCTGGGGGCAACAGCATTGCTTACAGCATTGGGGAGGACCCCAGCATGTGTCATGGGCACAAAAGTGTTAACAGATAATTACAAAATGAACGATCATCGTCGATCGCCTATAAAATCTTTCTTCCATCTGTACCTAATACTGCTATAGGACCCGTAAACCAACAAAGACGAAGCCATTTTATAGACCCATCAGGAAGCCGAAAATAGACCTAAATTAATTGTATTTGATACGAAAATCAAACCGCAGCTTTATAGCCTATAAAAATACCAAAATCTCATCCTTTACTGTCGGGGATTAAACATTATTGTATCGTAAAGTCTGTTTACTTTTGACTTTATGAATTTCTCGAGACATGCTTTTTGTAAATATAGTAAGGAATCTTCAACAAAGGTAGTGTAATCTTTATGTTGATGGGTAGAAGGTTGAAATTGCCTTGTTCTCTGGCCACAGGGGACCAATATGTGAATCAATAGGGAGATGGTTATTTCTTTTATGTAAATATTATTCATAGAAAGGTACAATGTTGTGGAAAGGTACAATGTAGGAGGATACGTAGTTTTGAAGATACTTTACGTTTATGGCAAGTTCTTTCTTTGTCTTAGGTGTAGGGTACGAAAGTTATGTAACCTACGTATTGTAACAGTTTCGTCATATTTATGAAGATCTTTAATTTGTATTTTTATTCAATTAGTAGTTATTGCGGGGCAATGCAGCCAGCGTCTTGAGGACGCTTCCGATTGCTATTGTTATGGATTGATTAAGATTTGTGTGGGACAAATATTAATAAAAATAAAACCTCAAAAGTGAGTCGGACTCGCGTACCTAGGGTTCCGTATAAGACCTTGCTTCTTGCCAAATTTTATGATTCTAGGTCAACGGCAAGTATCAGGTTTTGGTCTGTGGTGAGAATCAGGTACCTATACTGAATTGTTGGTACTTATAGGTTTGGACATACATAAATAACTGAAAGCAATTTAATTTGGATAAGTTCCATACTCCACCTTTACTATCCTAACTCAACAGTATTAACAGATTTTGTATATTCATCTTAGTTTAGTATATCGCTGAGGTTGCCTGGAAGTGATCGCTCAAAGCGATAAGGCCGCCCTTTGTGCTTCCTTGATTCTTAGCAGTTTCTACTGTATTGTATTCTGTGTTTCTGTGGTACATTAAAGAGATCTAAAACTTTCACTGCCCAGCCTCTGCTTGGATACGAGCAGTGCTAGAAGCACAATGTCCGACAGGGCAATGAAAGTGTTAGTTTAGATTAAAATTTGACTAATTTAACTTATTCAATTTGTAAAAAATCAAATAATATAGCAAAAATTTTCAACTTGGTGCTAGAGTTCGTAGAAAGTCACAAAGATTTCCTATGTCACTTGACCTCGTGGTGTAGTTGGTTAGCACATTCCCGTACTGAGGGAAGGATGCGGGTTCAAGTCCCGTCGAAGTCGAAAAGTTTTGCGATATTATTTGATTTCTTTGAAATGACCCAGAGTGCGAGGGGAACAAAAACCTTAGATTTGAGCAACGCGACACCTCTCGTCAAACGAACTAAATGTAACTACGTCTTTGAACAGGAATGGATAAATTTCAATGTTTCCCCTGTAGGTGGAGCTAACGGCACTAGAGTTTGTAGAAAGTCGCAAAGTTATTCAATTTGTCTTTCAGACATACAAAATAATAAAACAAATTAATTGCTCTTAGGAAAGTAACGTAAAATTAAAATTTTCGGAGTAGAAAACACCCTTTCCGGGTATTGTGTACCGGATCGACTAAATTAATGAGGTGGTTCAAAAGCTATACGTAACAAAGAAAACCCGTCATGCCTGATGGGAAGCAATTAATAAGGAAGGAGATTGCTTAGAAAATACTGGGAAATTAAAAAGGTAAAGATTTCGTTAATTTGGTCGAATGCGACACAAAGAAAGTTAAAAATATGTTCCTATCGTCTCAAAATATGGGGTTTGTAGATGATATGCTGACTTTAAGAGGGCGCAATGCGTGCCATTTTGTGAAAAGGATAGGCATAGGATTTCGCGTTCAAAGGAGCGGGACGAAGGATACGTTTTTGGAACGGCGGCGTAAGTAAGTGTTTGCTTATTTACAAGAAAATTACACAACTTATGAAGGAACTGGTTTGAGAAACAAATAATTAGTAATTACCTAAGAATAAAAACAAACCTAAGTCATTTCAATAGACCGGAGGGTTCCTGAGATCTTAACCAAGTTATGTGCGAAACAGTGCACTTTCGTAATTTTTTTTCCTGAATCGTGTTTTCTCAAGGAACCATTGCAAAAATTGTTGAATTATTTTTACTTAATTCGAGTTTTTTACTATAGGAATCCCCTTAAAATGCTTTTTATAAGGATTCGTTTTCAATCCGTTTTTTATAAGACAGGCCCCGACCTAGTCGTCTTCGCACTGCGAGAGGGTTTGGGTAGGTGTGATTGTATAGTTGGTCCAGGGAATCAATTTTTGTTGTAATTTAACCAATATTTTCTACATAATATTATAAATGCGAAAGTTTGGATGGATGGATGCATGGATGTTTGTTACCTCTTCACGCCAAAGCTACTGAACGGATCAGGCTGAAATTTTGCATACAGGTAAGTCTAAAACTGGAATCAAACATAGACGACTTTTTATCCCATAAATCAGTTCCCATGGGATATAAATAACCAACAAACCTTTCCATAGAAACAATGCGTGCGAAGCCGCGGGCAGAAGCTAGTATAATATATAGGATTGTGGGCATACTTGTGCTAGACATTGCGTCTTGCCCCTCTCAGATTTCATGATTCTTAGTCATCGAGCAGTACTCTTAAAATTTTGATTTTGTTGCGAGTGTCAAATTAAGCGGCACAGCCGGCCGTATTTTCGGAAAATCAATTCGATTTTTTAAAACTCCAAGGGATTTGAGTGGGAACTAGTCTGCAATCCCTGATTCAATTCATTTCTTTTGTGTTTATGAATCCCATTTGATAATTATCCCCCATCCCCCATCTGAGAAAATCGGTCTCGACAGGCGGACATCAAAGTAAATCTAAAAGGATTCCTTTTTCTTCTTGAGGTACGGAACCCCAAAAATATAAGTAATCAACCAGACCTAGAAGCGAGACTCGAATTCGCTACCTTCTGCATCCAATACTCACCCAAAAGTAAAAATATTTGACCAGACGTAAAAGCGAAAGTCAAATTCGCTACCTTCTGCATCTAAGACTCACCGTTACTAACTGCGCCACAAAGGTCACCTCTCTCCATTTATCAAACGATTTGTACCTCTAAGATATAACTCATGCAAGGCAGGTCCCAATATTTGGACCTTATCTATTGCTATGCAAATTTGTAACACCGAGAGCTAGTAAACGGATAAATATCACCTCCGATCAATACCCATAGATTGGTGGCGTGTCTCGACTGAATAACGGGGAACGCACACTGCCGTTGATGTATTCAGGTTTATGTATTCTGAGATATATAAATCTTTATCGTGTGGTACGTGAGTATAAGGTGTAGCAGACAGGATTGTGGTAAAGACTGCCTCAGGCACTGTCTCAAGGATAACCTAATAAAGATTCAAAGGGGTTTGAAGATTTTATTATGGAGGGTGGCTCTAACATCGGCTACAACAGTTTTTTTTTTCTAAATCGCAGCGCACAATGAAAGTTATTTATTTGGATAGAGAAAACGTATGCAAATAAAAAATGTCTTGTATAACATAATGTCTTAAAGCGTCTGGGTATTAAATATTAAAAATACCTATTGCTCAAATATTTTTTTACGATTTTTTTTTATTTGTGTATCTTAGAAACGGCTTTAGGACATTTTGTAATGGGATTTTTTTTATTTGTATAATTAGTAGGTATCTTCTATCCAAATTATAAAACTTGCATCGTGCGGGGCAATTTTGAAAATAAAAACAGTGTGGTAGCCGATGCTACGGCTAAAATCTTAAATCTATTTATCGCAAAGAGAAAAGTTCTCTTTGCGATAAAAATGGCAAGAAACTTATAACTACTAGGTATATCGTGATTAGAATGAATAATTTTGATTTGAATTTAACTATTTTTATTTAAAAAGCGTGCGAGTAGTACTTAGATCAGATCACTTAGGGAATTTTGTAAGAAGTAAGTCGATGCAGCCTTTTTGGTATCACGATGGCCTAAAATATGGGTTTTCAGATTGGCTTATTCCAAAAAGAAAAATCCACCATTTTCTCGAGAACTTAATAGATGGCGCGGGTCTTTTGCAGAAGAATCAATGAAAAAAGAAATCCCCTTCAGCACAAGGAAGGGCCCTCACGTAGAGTTAGTATGAAAACTTCTTTTCCATGGTCGGGTCAGTTTGGTCATGTTTCGAAGTCAAAAGTTTTCCATGCTTTATTGTTTATGCATAGTATTTTGAATTATATGTATAGTAAAGCCGCCATGTTGTGAACTTAAATTAGGTTATGGGTACACGAAAATTTTCAACAGCTTGTATTGGTCCACTACTGGACGCAGGCCTCCCCCTGATAAGCGCCTTATTGGCTTTTATCACATGGGGGGTCATGCCCATAATCCCCACGCTGGGCATGCGGGTTGGGGATCGCAGTTTGGAGGTAGAATTGGGGATAAATCTGCAGGGGGCGCTGCTGCCCGCCCCCGGTGGATATCCCTTAGTCGCCTCTTACGACACCCGCGGGAAGAGTTGGGGTGTTGTAAATTCTAACCCGGCACCACACAGCAACTAAACGAGAAGAATATCGGTTGTCATGGTGATGGGATGTCATGCAGTCTTTGCAGGTTCTATGCCATTTTAATTTGATAGACCACCAAAGTCATAGCGCCCTCTTTTCAGTCTGATCAAAATATTTTTGACATATTTTTTACTTATTTATATTGATTACAAAAACTCTTTATTTTAGCTGCAAAAATGAGAACTCTGAAAGGTGTAAGTCATAGATCTAAGTAAAATTGTGCACTTTTGAGAAGTTACTTACCCAATCTCCCAAATTTTACTTACCTACATTGATGGTGTACGTCGGCTTGTAGAGGAGAGTTGAAGAAAAATACATATCGTGCCGACCCTGTTGTCCTATTAATGTGGGCTTCTAATGGTAAAAGAATTTTTCAAATCGGTTCAGTAGTTTCGGAGCCTATTCAATACAAACAAACAATCAAATCTTTTAGTATAGATAATAAGGTACTTTTATAATAAATATTGTTTACAATTTTAACTTTATCTCGGCTTCAAGCATGTGTATTTATGTCTTTTTTGTTCGGATTTGTTGACAAATTTGCGGCTAACTCAAAGCCCGACTATAGTCACAGTCACGCAAGTAGATTTAATTTCACGTGATAAAATGGACAAGCACGCAGAAGTAGGACTAGACAATCCCATTGTTCGCCGCATCGCCACGTCCGATGCTATCTAGGCCAGGATTTACGATATAAATGCTTCTATATTCAGATTTACGTTCAAATGATAGGTATTCTGTTTTATACGCCGAGGTATTGTATAGGATGCCGAGATAGGACAGGTAAGAGGTCGTTTTTTTAATGAAACTATCGTTGAAAAATGTTTGTGAATTTACTCAAGCAAGAAGGTCAGATTTAACACGGCATAAAAACGTGCATTTAAATATAAGTTTAAGCTCGTTATCATTAGATAAATTTTCCAGTGACAAAATGGCTTCTCACAAGCTTCAAACAAGTGGTCCACGAGCTGTAATCTGTAATCCGTCGATATAAAATACATCTAAATGTTACGAGTTCCATTATTTTAATGCACATTTTTGTGCTGCAGCACTTTCCAGGTGTTCGAAAAGCTTGATAATCAACGCACAGCTCAAAGTGTAAGCCTAGCGTCTCTTCTTAGGTGAGTTCTGGGCAGTTTCCACTATCCAATGGCAAATTGCACTCTACGAAGTTTAGGAAGTCTCTTTGAGAGTCCGTTTGAGAAATTGGGTGTCTCTGTAACAGATACCGAGAGAAGGATTGGCTAAAACCGGGTACTGACCGACGAATGTAACGTGTTACAGAGCAAGCGTTCGTAAAGTGATTACGGAGAAAGAAAGCGCTGCAACGAGCAACACGGATTTAAGCACACGGCGTTAACGTATACTCATACTCATTTATTTATTCGCCGTAGAAGCACAAGGCACACTTGGTTAAGTCAATAGGAATAACTTATAAGACAAATTAAATAGTTATAGTAAGTAGGTAACACAAAACAAAGAAATTAATATCTATAGAAATTAATATCTATAGGTTGTATCATGCTTGTTGCGAATTTTATTTATTTCATATACATATTTTAAATGACGATCCAGAACTACGGTCAGTACCCACAGACATTATTTCCAAAACTGAAGTCATTTACAACGGAATATTTATAATGTTATGAGCTTTCAAATATTGGTATATATCCCGTTGTAAATGACTGTGTTAATAACCATGATGAATTTGAAAGATTCCTACAAAAACTGTCTAAAATTAATTGTAACTTCTGCTGTCTACCATAATCGCTTTATAAAAGCACACCCGTGAGCATTTGCCTGTAATGTAACATTCAGATGCGAGCATAGCATCCAGTGAGCAGAACCGAGCATTAAGGACAAAGCTAACTTATAAAGCACTGCTACTGCACAGCTCCCAAATTTGCTGACCGCACACTGTCAACACGGAGCTGGCAGAAAGCTCACCATGCACGGTCGGCTTGGAGCCAATAAGATCGTAAATCTTGGCTTCCAGGCGTCTAAGGCACGTGAAACTTGCAGTCAGCGAGGAGTAAGCCAACGGGCAGGTTGCGGCAAGCACGCTTACCGTGTGCTGTCTACTATTTTATGCCATAACTGTTTTTATACCAAAAACGTGGCAGTGAAGCGGTCCACCTTAAGGGAAGCTGTTACCGCAGCCTATGTATGTAAAATGCATCAAAAATTTTACGAGCTTACGCTCATATTTGAATGCTTATTTTTGGACCGTGGATAGCGGTGCTGTACATGTATGCTACAACCTTTAGTTTAGTATACACGACAGGCTTTACCTACCTACCAATTATTATTCAGTTAATGTTGTTTCGATCAGATTGGCATTGATCACTGATTGAACATTGATTACAGCTTAATTACAACTTGATTTGATCCTGATTGCAATTTTATTAGGGTGTAGCGTCTCCCATACAAAATTAGTAAACTATGTTATGTACCACTAAGTAGTTTAAATTTCGGATAAACATAGAAAAATGCAATAAATATCTTAAATTGCCGAGAGGCTTTTCACGGCTAAAATAGCCGCCAATCACTTGGTTTTATCTAACCCACCCCTAGTATATGAAAATGTTCAATTTTATACGTTACTATTATTTTACCTTTTCTTTAGTTGTAATTGGTTTAGTTAGCGAGCTAGCGAGTGACTGTCTGATAACTGTTTGTATAGGAGTTCATTCACCATTACGGTAATATTGATCATAAACTGTACATAATAGGTAGGTACGTTGTACTCGTATGATTGATTAAATTCTAATTATATTATTGCTATACTATAAGCACAGCCTACCTACCTATATGCATACAGTCGTTCGACGAAGGCGTTTTGACAGGGAAATCGTGCGGGGGCCTAGGGACGGGTCGGAGGGGGCTAAACGTTTATAGAAACAACGCGTGCGAAGCCGCGGGCATAAATTCATAAATAAATTCTAGGTACATAGAAATATATTTTATTATTACACATAGAAAACAGACAGAACAAATATCTGCAGATCCTTCAAACATTTTATAGAGGTGCTCAATAATTAGCCACGAATCCTTGCAGCTGCTAGAAAATGTATTTTGGTTACTAGATAACTTTATTAACGAAAATTATATATAATCAAATAATACAAACTGATTAGAACTAGTATTTATCATTGAAACAATTCACCTAACAGCAAATCGTTGCAAACAATCTATAGCTATGTTAACTGATCCATATCAATACCAGTCGTCGCGTCCCCAAGGCGCTGGCTGCATGCCCCGCTGTATGGAAATGCTGATGCGCTGCGCCAGATCCTCACAACATAACTAATACAACTTGCTAACATCAAACGATTTTTCGTCGTAAAGTACCAGAGCAGCAGAAACGTACCAGAGTCATTGTTTATACAGGCTTTGTCCGAGCGTCCCTTTGAGGACATGTTGGAGTCCCAACTTACATACAAATGAATATTTTTGGAGGGTCAAAGGGATTGAGAGGCAACGGATTAGTCAGAAGATAGACTCTGTTTTTGTTTCTATTCTCATTTTTGTCGAAACTATGTAGTTTCTAACCGTGGCTTCGCACGCGTTCTATGAAACGTTTTAAGATTACGTACGACGTATCAGATAAAAAGTAGCCAAGATTTTATTCCAGGCCTAGACCTACACTAGACAGCAAATAAACAAGGCCACGGACGAGATGCCGCCCCAGACCAGTACAGATCCTCCTCCATAATCAACAGTTTCCTCGATGCAACACTGATAATAACGTTCTCCAGGGCGACGATATACTCTCTGACGTCGAGCACTTCCTTGTAGACTCACCCTGGTCTCATCAGTGACGAGCATATTACCTCACTGCTCGACCGTCCAATCCTTGTGGTTCAAGTCGTGCTCGACGGTAAGCTACCGTTAATGCTGGAACTGTTGCAGCTCTCTTTGGAGTGAGGTTCCATTCAGCGAGTCTCCTTCTGACGGTATCCGAACTTATGACCACTTGGCGCTCGTCACGCAGACTTTGTTGGACTTGAACTGCGTTGAAGCGGCGATTTCGCAGAGCATGAGAAAATCGAGTTCCAAGGTAGCGGGTGGCTCGGTTTATGTGCTGTCGAGAGTATATCTGCGCAAATTTTTAGAACAATCCGTTCAGCAGTTTTGGCGTGAGGGAGTCAGAAACATAAATCCATATAACCATTTCATTTGATTTAAAAATAGTAACAGACAAGCAGACCTACAGATAGATAATATCAACTGGCATTCATAAGATAAGCTCTGCTATATACCCAAAAATTGAATTATGTTTATTTAATATTTTTGAAGCCCCATGTACTTACTTAAAAATATACCAAATGGTAATCTATTTATAAATTCACAGTGGTAAATGAAACGCTACTGTGTCCTAATCATCTAAATAATATCGTAGGTATACATATAATAATATCTATCCCTAAACTTAAAAAAACTTTACATGTGTAATAAAATAATGTGCACATTTGCTTCAAGAAACAAACGTCACGTGATTCTGCTCCTAGGTAACCAGATAGCACCAGCCCGTGCCAACTCCACCGATCGTGAAGCGGGATCCGATCCAGCGTTCAATGTAAATGCAAAACGTTTTCAAGAGAATACTTATCCAGAGCTCTTTGTTACAATCGCTTAGCGTCAGCCGGTGGTTCCACTTGTGTACGTTTGTTCTATTCATGTTGTCAGGGGAGAGGATTGTTTTCTCAATAGTGGCGGTAGGAATCTGCGACGTTGTGTTGTTTGCACGTGATTTAGTAGTCTGTAGACGTATTGATAAAGTATCTATTCCATTCTCGGCACGAAAATACCAGCAACAATGTCCACTTTCATTATGCTGTGTAGTGAGAGCAATATTCTAAAATCGGTCTTACTACCTAGCCTCTGCGGCCAGACCTGCAGGGAGACCCAGACCCGCGGCCACTAGCAATTACAGAAACACATGTGGGTCGCAATAAAAGTGTTAGTTGCGATCATTTGATAGCTGTTATAGCATAAAACTAAATACACTTTCGCATAAAACTTCGTGTCGGAAAATATATCATTAAGTCAATACATAACCTACTAATCATGTCCAGATACCAACCAATGTTGATTAGTAGGTTGACCAAATCTAACCACCAACCAAATCTAGGTTTACGGGGTAGTAAGCCTAGATAGCTGTGTGGTGCCGGCTTAGAATTTGCACCACCCCAACTCTTCTCGCGGGTGTCGTAAGAGGCGACTAAGGGATATCCACCGGGGGCGGGCAGCAGCGCCCCCTGCAGAACAATTCTACCACCGAACTACGATCCCCAATCCGCATGCCCAGCGTGGGGGTTATGGGCCTTACCCCTATGAGATAAAAGCCAACAAAGCGCTTATCAGGGGCTTATCAGGGGGCCTGCGTCCAGGAGTGGACCAATACAGGCTGTTGAGGTTGAGGTATATTTAGCCTAGGTACGACAAGATTTCGTTTAGACTCGTTATCCTAATGTGTACAATTTTTTTCATTATTACTTTCAGTACTGCATCTCATACGAGTATACCTTAAATTAAACAAATAAACAATTAGATGCTGTACTGAAAGTTATACATAAAACATAGGTAGGTACCTATCCCAAAAAGGCCATATCTCAAAACGGTTTCTTGTCAATTATAGCCTTTTGCATAATTAAGTCCGTCGTGAAGGGATGAAACGTGGGTGTTCTTCCATCACAAACTATGTAGGTTCATAGTGAACACGCTAACGTTCATAATGAATACACCCAAAATAATTTTCACTGGCGACCAAAAGGTTTTAAATTAACCAGTTACTTTAAGAAAAAGCGAGGATCAAAGTTTGTATCCAAATCCTTTTACACGAATGCCAGGTATCAGACTGAAACTGAAATAAAAAGACTTCAACCCGAGACAGTTCAACTTTAGCAATCTCTTTGCCCAAGAACGACTTCAAGTTGAATCGCTTTGCAACGCTTCCGCGATTTCCAATTGATTTAAAGGATATGTGAGACACTAGGAAATTACGTGGATGTTACGAGTATAAAGTAGAAACTACACTTGCGAGCTTTAAAATGGAATCGCTTTCATCGCGAGTTGATCAAAACAATTTTTTTACAATTTATGTTCAATTAACTATAGATTGTGTTATATCATTTGAAAGGTAATTTTGTTACCTTTCAAGTGATATCAAGAAGATTTAAAATTAATTAAATTGGCTACCTAAATTTTGGGAATTATTGCAATAGGTCGAAGTTGCATCTATCGGCTTCTATCGGCGCCGGAGCTGGATGAGCTGGATTTCTCCCGAGTATCCGCTGTTTTAGCTCGTCCCACATATGCCAGATTGGGTTCAAGTCAGGAATAAGGGCTGGCCAGTCTAGTGTGGGAATGCCGACATGGAAGACGTCTGTCGATACTGTCTAGTCACTGCTGCGGTGTGGCAGCGGACATTATCGTGCATTCAATCAAAATTTATCGTCGCCAATAAATCCTGCGTAAGGGAAAACATAACTTAACTCATAGTTCACTGCGAAGAAATTGTAAAAATTAGTCTTGAACAACCCTTGAAGCGATTCCAGTTTAAAGCTCGCAAGTGTAGTTCTAATTTGTTTCTATTAATTGATTGTAATTTTCTTAGTTAGTAAAAGTCTTTTAAAAGAAACTGTCAGTGATAGAATAGCTGAAAAGGGTCAATCTATTGTTGTTTGAGATTGATACCTACACATTTTTCTTCCCGATGCTGTCTATTTTACTTCTACATTAATATATTATATAGGTACCCATAACATTATTAAGCTTTGGGGCCATAAGATCTTGTGTGAAAATTTTTAGTATTATTTATTTTCGGCTGTCTGCTGCTCTAAGCAGAGCCCGTTTTGCAACCCACTCCTCCCCCATTTGTAGGACGTGTCTAAGCCAGCGCAGTATTGTGCAGTCGGACGACCAGAAAACAGGCTTGCATCCAAAGCGACGAAGTGGAGAAGAACCTTCACTTAGTTCAAGTCTTCGTAACGGGCTGGAGGGCTGGGGCATGTGGCAATCTATTATGCCAGGATAGGTAAGTAAGTAAAGATTAAGATGCTTTTGACTGGTATTGATATGGACCTGTAGATAGTTTGCAACAGTCTGCAGTTAGCTTAATTTTTTCGATTGTAAATAGGTACTAGTTCTAATTTGTTTCTATTATTTGATTGTAATTTTTTTTATCAATAAAGATATAGTAAGTAAATATGATTAAGTAAGTAAGTATTTATTATTATTTATTTTATTTGACAATGAGGGTAAAAAAGCTTGGGCCAAACCCAATTTTGCTCTAACTCGAAAAATAACAACTAACAGGCTAAGTGTTTCTTCGTTGCTTCTTTACTTTAGTCTACATACCGAAGCTACAGAAATCAAAAAAATCATATTCTTTCCATGCCAGTGTCTAATTTTAAGAATTTGAGCTTTCCTAAATGTACATTTAATATCCTATGAATTCGGAAATTTCTATGAATTTTCAGTTGGCAGTGGCCATGAAACCTGCTAAGTTTATTGATGTCTATGTTCCAGATTCCAGGTATAAAAACTGTTTTAGATTTGGACCCTAAATCATCATAACTCTGCACTAAAACTAAAGACATTAATCAGATACCCAACTATAATATTAATTTAATAATTAATAGCACGTCATATCCAGTCTCATTCAACACCCTATTAATATTAATTAATCTGAATTTCAGCTAATGAGGTCGTTAGCTAAGATTCGGAAGCTGCCATTAGGACGTCAGGGCAATTACCTAGAAAGCCTTTCAAAGGATCACCCTTGATTATAAAATCCTACTTATTTCAGAAAAGCTTAGTTTTTAGCTCCTCTAGACACATGCCCTTTGCTTGCGTGCCTTCACTAATGGTAGTGATAATTTTTAACAAGTATAATTTACCAGCTTCTGCCCGCGGCTTCGCACGCGTATTTTCTATATAATAAGTAGCCTATTGTTTAAGTTAGGCTATATTCTAATATGGGCCAAATTTTATCTTGATCTGTTCAGTAGTTTTGGAGATCCGAAGTAACAAAAATTTCACATTTCACAACCTTTCACATTTATAATATTAGTAGGTTATGTATTTACGCAGCGCATCAGCATTGCCATACAGCGGGGCAGTGCAGCGTAGCGGGGACGCGACGACTGGTATTGATATGGATTAGTTGAGCTACCTGTAGATTACTTGCAACAGTCTGCAGTCAGCTCAATTAGTTCAATTGTAAATACTGGTTCTAATTTATTTATATTATTTGGTTGTAATTTTGTATACACTAGCCAATCTCAATGTGGGATGTCTGTAAACTAACCACGACACAAAAAACGAAAACTCACTTGCTTGGCGTCGTGGTTTCAGATATTTGGTCACCCAGAAGTTTATATTTTAATTTTACCTGGGTTTGATATAATTTCCTATATTAATTCTAAAGAAAGAGGTAAAAAAGAAACTTTTGGCTGTTTAGGATTAATTTACGCTATAATAGCAATTGGAATTTTAGGCACTATTTATTGAAGGAAGGATCAGAAATCGACGAGTAACATAATCGACAGTAATTGCGTATAAAAAGACGCAACATCAGAGTGAATTTCAGGTTAAGGCGCTACCCCGACCCGAATCAGCGCCACCACTTATTTTATCTTGTAATTATGTTAAACGAAGGAATTTTAAAAAAATCGATTTTGCAGTTTGTGATACCTATCATAAGTTTATTTTTAATGCCTCTGTAAAAGTTTTAATTTGTATAGTGTAGGCACAGATGCGAAATTGTTCCTTTTGCTCACAATCGTGGCCAAAGAGAGTACCTATGGGTGGCTTGTTTATACAAACCTTCGATCGATCACATCGAGTTTGGCTACTTTGGTATAACTGTAGCATCATCTAAGGTACGAATCATATGATTTTGATTTCGTTTTATTATTTAAAAGGTGTCTTGTTCGGGAGTTAGATTCAATTACCTAAGTTTTATGAAAGTTAGTGCAGCTGGTTCTCATGGTTCACGGTATTTATCTCTGTAAACGAGTTTCTAAGTTAAATCGTTGAAGACGATGCTTGGTGAACCATCCAGCATCGTCTGAAAGAGTTTGTTCATATAAAGAACTAACGAACAGTTCAATTGTTAGCTTATTTTCATGTTTCTATTGCTTCTATTCTATTTAGCTTGATTGATGATTAATATTCATATTTTAAAGTCATCCATTATATGATATCCTCAGAGCTTCCCGAAGTTAGAACGTATCCTGATATGTTTTATTTGTTATTCTAATAAATTTAAAAAAGGGAAATTATTATGGCAGCAATTCCCAATAACGAAGGCTTGAAATGCAATAACACAAACCGAATTGAATTTATTACTTCCGGTATAATTTTCTATAACGGCAGCTTAAACGGAAGTTACGACCGTTAAATAATCGGGTGTAATTCCAAGCTGTCATCAATTTTGACAGCTTAAAGCCGTTAGAGCTGTTTTGTGGTCAAAGGGTGCGGATCGTTCAGGACTACCCTCAATTTAGTTAACAATTACAACTGAGCCTTCAACTACAGAGAGGCGACGATAAACAACCAATAGAATCTTTGGTAGATGACGTGATGATCTTGGAGGCTATTCCTAACCAACTTCACAAAAGGAGAAGGTACTATGTTCGTCTGTTATATGTTTATTATGTACCCACCTGTGTTGTCGATTGTCCGTCAATTAAGGATCCCAAAGTAGTCTCATAAAAACTTTATTCCCGAGGGATAAGTAACCGCAAAACTTGAAAAACAGCTGAATCCCTTTAGGTTTTTAGTTTTTTCTAAATTCAAATTATTGGTTTTCTTGTCCACTCATCTTGACATTGAAACCATCACAAACTTCACTTATTTTGATTGATGCGATATCCTGAACAAGCCTTGGCATGAATCTGTCATCATGTGAATGCTGTTACAAATTTTAATATCCTCTTTAATATGATGGGATTTAGGAAAATTCTTATCTCATCTCAATATTCTAATAAATTTTCCCGTGAAGTGTGGAAAGAAGCTAAAGCATAAAAACTTTTAACATGAATTTATATGTTCATAATTTGATAAATATGGTCACAAAATATTACTACAGATTACTACTGTTGTTTTGACCGCAATTTAAAATTGGTTTGGCCTTCAGATGTGGTAGGTGCCATAGATGTTATTTATTTTAACGAGACTCACCAGCATTGCGGTAAACAATAAAACAAATAAATAACTCTATATTTCAGACACAAATTAATCCATAGGGTACACAAATAAAATAATAACGTACCTAAATTAAAGAATGTGGATAAGATTTGACTGAAAAAAACTTATAATAAAATAACTTAGGACACTCACTATCTACAATAAATTATCGGAAGAATTATAAGAACTAAATGGAAATATATTCAGAAATAAGTTAAGAGGATGGCTTCTTGAAAAGTGTTTTTAAACGGTGATGAATATTTGGAAATTTGAATTGTAACTTACATGACTAATATAATTTAATAAAAATTATAATAATATGACTCGCATATCATTTGCACGCCTTGCACGCACGCCAAACTAGTTATAAGATCTAACATATTGTATATTTTTTTCTTCTTGCAAATTAACTATTTCATTTGATTTGATTCGACAATTCTTTAGGCACACCAAAAACGGTTCAAAAAAGAATAAACTATGTTTCGACAATATAACACAGACGTAGGATGTTTGGGTGTGATTTAGTAAGAAATATCCATACCTATACTAAATACATACCGGCATACCGTGAAACTAACCACGTATCCTTAAATAATAGACCAAAATGTCCACCTTAATTTTTAAACGTAAGCCTTTCCAAAGGAGTATACAAAACGCTTTCAAAGCTAACTACACACGTCACTCTCACCCACTACCCTAAAATGACACCCCGACCATTTAACCCCAAACAATGCCCCTGATTTCTTGAAATAATAACTAACCACAACTTTTCATACTAACCTTATTTAAAGTCTTGAGAGGATCACCCTCTCCATTTCCGCCCATGTAGAATAAAAATCCAAAATGCACTGGTAAAAAAACACGAGCACTAGCACTTAAACGAATTCCATGGGTTTTTGTCGCACGCGGCATTAGCCGTCCGCTCGCCCTGACGGCCAAAGCGTGACTGACGTGAACTGACCGTCCGTTCCAGCCCGCGCATGCGCAAAACCCAGCCACATTTCATTTTGTAATGAACTGAATAAATACATCCAATCAACTTTTATCCTTACTTCCGCGTTCTAAAGCTTCTTTTGGCCTAGACGGTTATTTAAGTTCAGTTTACGTGTTTCGGACGTTTCATGCTGGAAACGTAATGCGTGTTTGGCATTAATGATCTTTATTCTGATAGTTGTTAGAGTTATGAAGTTTTTAATGAATTTTAGTTGAAAGGCTGCTAATTAAAGGCTGTTTAGTTATTTGTTATGAAATTGTGCTTACAAAACTACTGTACATTTCAAGATAAAATTTCACGTATATTTAGAAAATGGCTTAACTAAGATAACTTAACTTAAATAGGCTACTTATTACATTGAAATTACGTGTGCGAAGCCACGGGCAGAAACTAGTAAATAATGATAATAAAGATAATATATTCCGGACCAGTTCAAGTTCAAGATAAGTTTGTCAAAAATTCCTAGTCCAAAGCATCTCATAGACATAGACTTACACAAAAAGGTGGTCTACCTCGTAGTAGACCTTAAACTCATATTATAATTCCCATGTAATTCATTTGTCCTGTGTTTACGACAAGTGTGTTGATGGCAAGACGCAATACAGGACTATCGCACGGTGAAAAAAATGAGAAAAATACTTAATTCTTTTATACTGAAATTCTTTGTAAAATATGATTATTAAGTTTCTTCAATACTTTTACCAAAAGCTTTCAGACAAATTGATCTACCTATAGGTAATAATACGATTCTTTATGGATATAAATAATTTAGCCACCAACTTGAATAGATTAAAGATCTAAAATATTAAAAAGCTAACCTTCTTTTTACCCTAATGTCGTAGTCGTAGCAAGCCGAGCGTAGACTCTCTACGCAGCTACGCCGTAGACCCTCTAAGCAGCTACGCTGTAGACCCTCTACGCAATGTTACTATGGTATTATTATTTCACATTATAGTATTATCTAGAACAGGTAAAGTTATTATTATGTCACAGAGTATGTAAAAAAAATACACTGAGAAAAATAGTTTAGTACCTAATTTTTGTCTTTATTTTTGTTCTTTTATTGTGTTTTTGTTTTTTATTCCATCGTAGGTACACTTGATGTCGTTACATTCTATATTTAAGTATGTATATTATAACAACTACACACAAGGTACTTCGTTATAGGAAACACCATAAGGTACAAAGGAAAAAAAAACAGACAGACATTACTGAAAAATTAAATAAACATAATTAGTCAGAATCAAATAAGTAATTAATTAATTAATTAAAGATTGTCAAAGTATGCAGCTGTATGGGGCATTGTTAATATGTTCCGATTTAAAAATAACTCCGTCGTTCTCTGATAAGGATTCCTGAAAGATAACTTTAAGGGTTAAGCTCGCCATTGCTTAAACTTATCTACATATAATTTTCTTGTATGCTATAAGTACACGAAAAAATTAAGAACCAGTTTAGTAATCATAGTCTGCTATACCTTACCTAGACAAACACCAACTGCAAGTAATAACCAAGCTTATTTCCATAACAGTAGGTGGTAATTTGCTGCGTTGCTTAGCTCGAGATCATGTTTTATGCAATGTTTCGACGTGCTGCAACTTATCCAGTTATAAGTTAGTAAATTGTACCTGTGAGACGGCTGCTGGTAAAAACAAGTTTTACTTGTAGGGATTCTGAATGAGAATTGTATTTTATTATTAAGTCCGACATTTTCTTGGAAAATAGTTTTTATTACAAGATTTTTTATTACATCTACTTGTGCTTGGTAAATATTTGTCACGATGGAAAATATCTTCCGCGAAGATAACCAGTTTCCTGGACCGAATTTTATTTCCATCAACACAACTGATTGGTAACTTGTTGTCTTGATGGAAAATTAGAGTTTGGGTTCATTGGATTTGTCTTCCCAAGCACTTGGGTCCTATATAAAGTAAAAGCTTGTTTAAAAAACAAAATAGGTTGGCTTGATCTAGAACCTATGCAAATCGCAGCTTGATCCGTTTAGTAGTTGGATTGGAGAAGTAACAAACATAACCATTCATTATTCCATCCAATGTGTCGTATTTACAATGTTAAGTGTGATGACTGGAGCAGAATACTGTATTTTTGCTTCCGTTGCAGTATATATATTTGTAGTATTTTCTAGGTGGTTCATATAGATTGTCTTTAGCATAGTTTTGGGATAGTTTATGGGGTAAATTATATTCAGCATTATTAATTTCAAGAGTGAAAAAGAACTTCTTTGCATTTTCCAATATAATTTATTTATTTATTAGGACACACACAAGTTTAACTCATTTAATAATGCATTGCTGATGCTTGTCATATAAATAGCACGAAATCCTGCTCTTTTAACAATTAAAACAGTTATAGATTCACACGTGGATGAAATATACGTTAAGAGAACCTTCGGCCTTCTTCTTTTCCGAATAAAAACCAATATCAAGTTCTAAGAACAGTTACTTTGAGTCAGAATAACAAAGAGGTCGCCAATTGAATTGCAAAGAACTGCAACGTTGCAATCACAAAGTAGAATTAAAATGCGAGAAAAACCGACTCGAGACTGTTCGTTGTTATTTATAACTGCGGTTCGACAGTTTAATCGTGGATTTTATTTTATACTAGCTGTAACCCGCAGCTTTGTTAGCGTGGATACTATACTCTGGCCAACTTCACCTCACCTCAACAGCCTATATTGGTCTACTGCTGGACGCAGGTCTCCCCCTAAAAAGTGAAATTTTGACTTTTATCTCATCGGGCCCATAATCCCCACGATGGGCATGCGGGTTGGGGATCGCAGTTTGGTGGTAGAATTAGTTAGAATAGTCCTGCAGGGGGTGCTGCTGCCCGCCCCGGTGGATATCCTTAGTCCTTAGTCGCCTCTTACGACATCCGCGGGAAGAGTTGGGGTGGTGCAAATTCTAAGCCGGCACCACACAGCTCTACACTTAATTCACAAATACACTAGTCAAACTTGAAGTGAACATTCAAATTGCTTTTCAAATTAAAATGGCATAACCCTGCATTGACCGTACAATCTGAATCTGAATCTTTTATTCCGCGAAAAAACCTCACCATTTATTGAGTCTTAGGGTAAACATCTTAAGTAATTGCGCGATTAAGTTTTCATGAGTAGTTTATGTTATAGATATCTTAAATATTATCTTTCATTTAGTTTATTTAATAAATGTTTGCTTGTATACTGTTATAAATATTATTGTAGTAGATAGATATTATGAAACAGATTTTGTAATGGTAAATTTATTTCGTTGGTTGTAAAATTTTGGTTTTGATAAATAAGATCGTTAACGATCTTATTTATCAAAACCAAAACCAAAATTTTAAATACCGCTCCTCAAAAAATTCTTTAACGCTTCCGCTCCACGAAAATGATGTGTGATTAATTTTATTAACCCACTTCGAAAAATGGAGGACGTTATATGTTCGTCTATACGTATTTTTAGGGTTCCGTACCTCAAAAGGAAAAAAGGAACCCATAAATGATCACTTTGTTGTCCGTCTGTCAGTCTGTCTGTTGATCTGTCTGTCAGACTGTCTGTCTGTCTTTCTGTCCGTCTGTCAAACTCTTTTCTCAGGAACGCGGGGAAACATTCAGTGGAAATTAACATCAAATAATCCAGTCCGTAACCTCTTGAAGCCGCGATATAAATAAAACTTCTAGGTCAACGCTATCAAAAGTTGCAGCCGTTTATGTCCGAATATTTTGAAATTTTAAAAAGTCTTATAGTACAAATAAAGGGAAATATCCGAAAACCGTAAATTTGTGCTTTATTCACAAAAAAATAATTTTAGATTCTTGCTATGGACCAAAACCTATAGGTTTGGTACTTTCCGTTGACATAGAATCCTAAAATTTGGCAAGAAGCAAAGTCTTATAGCACAAATAAAGGGGAAAATCCAAAAACCGTAAATGTGTTGTTCGTTAACTAAAAATAGTTATTTGTTCAACAAGTTGGCAAAACAATTTTTGTCCTAACTCAAATGGTCTAGATTGTTGCTATGTAAATTAAAAGTACTCTCAGTACAAATCAAGCTAAGCCTAGTTTATAATTAACGCGGTAATAGAGGATAAAATGATTTCCTAGAAAATGGCACAGAAAAAAGACTGTGGTTTAATTCGAGGTAACTTGAAACTGCAAAGCAATTTACTCTCAGTAATGAATTTACTAGGAACTATGAAGATACCTTACTTGATTATCTAGAACCTTGTTCATTTGAAAACGAAGTTTAATAGTTTACTAGTTTTTGGTGTCAGTTCAGCATTAAAAATGTCCGACCCTTTCCTAACCGACCTAGGTCTAGGCCGACCCTTTCCTAACCGACCTAAGTCTAGGCCGACCCTTTCCTAACCGACCTGGCTCTAGGCCGACCCTTTCCTAACCAACCTAGGTCTAGGCCGACCCTTTCCTAACCGACCTAAGTCTAGGCCGACCCTTTCCTAACCGACCTGGCTCTAGGCCGACCCTTTCCTAACCGATCTAGCTCTAGGCCGACCCTTTCCTAACAGACCTAGGTCTAGGCCGATCCTTTCATAGGGATCGAAAAGAAAGGATTGCATAATTTTTTGTTGATAATTTGTTTAGCTTTGGAGACATTTGAATTTCCGCTATTAGCTGTGCTATTATGCCCGCATTAGGAAAGCAGTCATAGACCTATCTACCTATAGTTACTAACCGGTATCTAAAGGTTGCCTGAAAGAGATCCCTTTCAGCGATAAAGCCGCCGATTGTGCCTGACTGATCAAGCTTTTATAAAAGAGCCTTAGTGTCCAATCATCCCATTATCTTACTACGTCCAAGTCAAAAGCAAGAGTCACCCTGCAGTTGTCCCTCGTCATGGGATGAAACGTTGGTGTTCTTCCAACATAAATTAAGGTTCATAGTTAACCCGCTTTTATAATGAATTTAAAAGAAATAGTTGTAATATTTGCAGCCGATGTATGTTTGTACTTACCTAATGTCCCACCCCATCATAGCGCTTATGGTACACATTCGATTATGATGGACGAGGTGTCAATCGATTTGTTATTAAGCATAATGACTTCTGGTCCGGGTAGAGCTGTATGTATTTTATACGAATAAAATCCATATGACCCATGTAACATTAAAATTTCGTCGTAGTCGGCTTAAAGTACTTTTGGATTTACTCAAATGGCAGTACTAAAATCTCCAGTACTAAACTCGTAGTCAAAAGTTTATTTCAAATTATTTTTGACATATTACCTCAGTTACGTATGTATACGGCTGTAAGTTAAGTTATTTGAGATTATTTGGTTCTGACGGTTATTACTGTAATTACGGTGAGTTGAACTCAATATTTTAATGATGTTGGTATAGATTTCCTTGCAATTGAAACATGAACAATTTATGGAGGCGTACGTTCGCGTTATAAGCCGTATTTTCAGACAGAAAATGTGCTTTAATGTTTTATTTATCACGTTTCTCGTTCCGTTGCTTAGCTTGGGGCTGTGTGAATTGTCCAACTTTATTATTTTAATAATTATACACTCATTTATTAAATCTCGTCATAAAATATTTTTTTTTACTAAGAATGGAAAATAAAATATTGTGAAACTATTCTACAGTAAAAATATGTCAAGACGGTGAATCACCGGCCGCGAAGCTAGCTTCGGTGATTCACCGTTTTGATGGTTTTGAGCCTAGGCTCAAGCGGCCGGCGACTAGAGCTGCAGAGAGACGAACATCCTACATGCTATTATTATTATTATTGGCTTGAGATCTAATCTTCTCGGTTAAAAATCGGTAAAATCCAAAGCGCACGGGCCTAAGCCAAGTGTACTTCAGAGGAACAACCTTCATTATGATGCTCGTTTTGCAGAAATTTCCTGACGATTCTACAGGTGTCTAAAATAACAGTCTTTTGCATTAGTTGGTGTTTCTACGTAGGTCTAAACTATCAATGGGTTAGAAAAGCTGTTTCGGAATGACCCCAGTTGGGGATAGAACTATTGGAACTATTGATACTTTTATCGACGACCTCTGTGGCGCAGCGGGCGAAGGTCCGCCTGCGACGCAGGAGGTTGCAGGTTCGATTCCCGCCTCGGGGCAAATGTTCGCACGATCTGCAGATATTTGCTCAGGGTGTTCTGTATGTTTTCTATGATACAAAATATCTATCTATGTAGTGTATTGTTAAGTATATCAGTCATCTAGTACCCATAACACAAGCTAAGCAGAGGCTTAGCTTGGGGATAGATAATGCTGTGTGAATTGTCGTAAAAACAGGGGTCTTGCTTAATCACCACGCTTTGCAGGTGGATTGCTGATCGCAGTAGAGGTGTTAAAAATACACCGGCTTTGTCAAACTATGTCAGCGGTACTACAAAAACCCAACGTTAACACTAGTCTAACAAGCGTTTAGCTAAACAGTGTCTAAACAGTTAGACATGGGTTTAACAAGTTAAACAAGAGTTTAACTCTCGTTTAAACTATGTCTAAACCGTGTCTAACTGTAAACCGTAAGACGCGGTTTTGTGGTAACGCTTTTGTTAGACACGCGCTCAACAGATGTCTAACTTTTTTATAGTACCGCTGTGTTTGTATATTTTTTATCTTTAAGGTTTTAAACAAGCATGCGGACCATCTGACGGGAAACGGTTACTCATTGAATGTCATGAAATCATTAAATATTTGAACTATTGCCGACAAAGCCCAAATTTAAAATGAATATTATTATAATATTATATTAATATAAGTAGAGGCCTATGTCCAGCTGTAGACTAATATAGGCTGATGATGATGATGATGATATTAATATTAATCAATGAAAACAAATAATACGAGGCAAAGCAGGTTTATCTGATGATGAAAATAAAATCTTTATTCTTCCGTACGCACTCGGAATCTTCACGCTTTTCAAAGGAATTCCAAGCACCACTTCAATCCCCGTTAATCACTAAAAACCCTACTGACCTGAAAAAAAAGTATTAAATAAGTAAAACAGAGGGGTCGGTTTATGGAGCAAGTGCACTAGCGCTTAGAAGACAAAGCTATGCATATTAAATGCATTCTAGTAAAGCTAACTGCATACTGGGCCTGGAGAAGTCTGTGCCCCAGTAGGAAAAATGACGGAAACCTCAATCACAATGTTGTGGTAAATAGCCTTTTTCAGGTAGTTTAACTGCTCACAAACGGTTAAAAAGTATTGTAAACTAGCTGCTGCCTGCGGCTACCACGCTTTTTTAGTTGTCTTTGTCCGTCGCTGGGATACCATTTACAGCCCTGCCAAATTTAATTACGATCCGTTCAGCCTCTGGGAGACAGACAGAGTTACTTCAGAATTTAGAATGTAAAGTGTGGACGAAAAGAATTTTGCAGAAGCAGCAATGAATATGACAAAATTATAAATGCTATCAAGTTCTGCGCAAATCTGAAAAATGGGGAATCAGACAATCACTGCACTGTTTTACATGCAAATTTGTACACTATTGCACTATTGTATAAATTTGAGATAAAAGTTGGAGCTTTAACGTGTAAGTATTTAATACGTACACGATTAAGCTCCAACTTTTATCAGATTCTATCTATTTAATTCAAAAATAGACAGACAATAACTAACCTACTTCCGAAATCACGAACTTATGATGGCCTAAAACACAATGCATATGCTAGCAAACAAAGTTTTGGTCGTTTTTCGCCAGTGCAGCGCCCCCTAACGAGAGTGGACGAACAAATGAGACTGCTAATGACTGCCGCAAGAGAGCCAATTACTAAGCTCCTTCTAGGTACTTTAAAATTCTAGTCTCAGTGAGATTACTATTCAGATTCTTGGGTACCTTATGGAGACGTAAGAGGAGAATAGAGTAATTGTATGATCAATAACATCATAATGATCGTAGGCCTTGTCACCCACAACCACAGTTGGGTATAGGTCTCTCCTACACTAGATATAGGTACTAGCACTAGGTACTAACTATATCTGGTAAATTTCTTGTTTAATTGTTTTATGCATTAACTAGCTGCGCCCCGCGGCTTCGCCCCCGTGGAAATTTATGTTTCCAACTTTCTTAATTTTTTCTTTCATAAGAACCTTCTCCTGACAATAACAAACACAACAAAGAAAGAATTAGCGAAATCGGTCCAGCCGTTCACGCGTGATGCCGTGACAACGCGAAACGGGTTTCATTTTTATATATAAGAAGATAGATGGTGCAATAAAGTAATAATCTATCTATCTATTTAATTACTACCGGCCTCCTCTATCCTGTGCAATGAGCATCTATTTAAATCTATGGTAGACTTCGTCAATACATTGAGTGCATAATCTAACATTGTGAATCTTGCCGCCGCCAATTGTGGCCGTCCTTGCAGGTCGCACTGTTGATCCTGGGCAGTGAACGCGATAAAAAATGAATGGAAGCAGGGACGGCTGTTGTCAGGAAGTACTTTGTAAAAAGCTCTTCTCGCGAGTGGGACCACACTCGATGAAACAAAAAAGAACGTAATCAAAATCAGTTCATCCGCCTGGAGCTCCGCCCCCGAAACAGGCGCACAGATACCCACATCTTGTAACACATGTTTTTGTTTTGAGTTTTAATTTTGTCGATAATCATGACATTTTGATGTTTTTTACATATCTCTTAGAACCGAAGAAGGGTCGATAGAATACAAACTAATTTCTCAAGAGAAGGACATCACACAGATATAATAAACAAGCCAAAGTTATGCATGCACTTCCTTATAATCACTTCAAGCTCGTTCAATACCGTCTATGTCATGAAGCTGTAACGAAGTTCCTTCGCCTGATGAGGCTTGCAATTTAATATCGATGCCGTGACGTCACAGTAATGTCACGCCAGTATGGGGCTTTGTTGTTATTGATCAATATTATGCAAAATCGGAATTAGCGAAGCTCTTTGTACCGTCGAGTTTGCATGTAAACTAGTGTTGATAATAGAGCTAATTCATGAATAATTTGTAAAAACAGTGTCTGAGTTAAACACAGAATACACACTCTGGGAAAATATAGCTTGCTATCACTGAAAGAATGGTAGGAATCGGAACGAATCAGTCGCTCCAGATATTACCCACAACATCCAAATTTAAAAAATAAAAAATCCTCTAGAACAGGCAAAAAGTATTTTATGTAGTGCTTCCAGGTCTCGTGTGTCTAGTTTTAAAATTGGGATTTTACAATATAAATAAATAAAACGAAACTTCTCTTTCCACTTCAGATTTAATTTATATAAAAACATTGATAATATCTAATCTAACAAAACTGGTATTAAAATAACATAATGAACAAGCTTATTTCCTTTAAAAATCGATCTCATAAATTAAATAAACAAAGCAATTTTGGAATAAATTCTGCATTAAATAAAAATGACTAATCATAAAAGCTGGAATAAAAATATTTATCCAACTTTATCTAAATATAATTTAACAGCCATCTTTTCATTCTAATGTCTAGTTTAATTTAAATAGTTTTCATATAATACACATTAATTTTACAAAATATCTACAATAGTTTTAAGATTTGGCACATCTACTAGACTTTTCATTTCATATTTTGACAACCTCTGTGACGTAGAGAGTAGCCCGCGTACTGACGCGGGTTGAAAGGTTCGATTCCCATCGCGTTACAAAAACCTACTCTTGTTTACACATTTCCAGAAGTCTCAGTTCCTTCAGAATCGTTCAAGTATTTAATTTCATACACTAATTTAATTATAATATTTAAATTGGAATTTAAGAAGAAAGTTAATTAAGTTAATAAGTTGTCAGAATATTTAAAATCTACATTATTTTACAATTTGATCACTGTTACGTCTTTCCGTTTAAAAATGTACAAAATCATTACTACTTTGGTCTTAAGATGACTAAAATCGCTTGGCGATAACAAATTTTTGACACATTTATGGTCAGCACAAAAGTTATGATAAGCTGGAATAAAAACAGCGAATGTATTTATGAATGTTTGAAACCGTTAACTTTTTAATACCTTCTAAAAATTCAATCACACGAAATTAATAGATTCGAGCGTTACTATGCAGAAATTCATTGCAATTATTAGAATGACATTTATTTTGTAACACTTCCACGCAAAAGTCCTTCTCTTCTCTGATAAGATCTAAACATTCGGTAGCTCGCGTGCGCCGCCCGCCTGCCCTCTTACAAATTAACCTGCCATGTAATCATAGATGGTAAAAAACGAAAAGGAACAAATAAGGTTTTGCGTGGATAATGTTATTAAATTTATAATCTTAATATTTTGCTTTTTTATAAATGATTCGGAATAACGACTCAAATTATTAGCATAGAATAAAAATAATAGCACTTGAATTTTAATATTCATTTGTCACTGCATTTTTAATCTGCTGGAAGATACTATAACCATAAAGGAAATGATTGACTTATCTAAAGCTCAATTTAGTAAAAAAATCTTTGTCACAATTACTTACAATAATTACAGTTATCATTTTAAATTGGGGTTTCACAGCTAATTTTATAATAACAATGGTCACTCCGTTCTACGCCATTTAATAAACTAGGTAAGTAGAGGTTTCCCTTCTTACATCTTTAGGTTTGTGTGAATCTGATTTAAAAATTCTGAGAGCACAGTTTCCTTGTATTATAAGCGTTTAAAATATTTGACATTTCATCTTCATACAATTAAAAATCGGCACGAATTGAAGTGATAATGTATGACCACTTACAAATCAATAAGAATTATTATTAGGACTGTCATCATTCACATCCGGAAACGTTTCCTTACTATCAATAACATTCGAATTAATTTCAAAGGTATAATTATTTGCATTATCATTATCTAACTCACTACTTTTCGGGCTACTTGATTTTTCTACACTCTCCTGACTACTCTTTCGCTCAGATTTCTTACTATCCTGACTATTTTTACGCACACTAATTTCACTATAATCTTTCTCAACTAATACTTCTACCATAGGTTTGAATTCTATATCCGGTGGTCTTACAGTCGACAAAGTATTGGAGAGATATGATGACTGTAGGTTGTATCCAGGCAGTAGTTTTGGTTGCAAGGGCAGCATTAGGTCGAGGGAACCAGTGGTGGCGGGTCGTGGTTGCAATGGTGGTACGGTGATGAGTGGTGGTTGCAGCGACGCCAAGGATATGGCCCCACAGGTGTTGATGAGTGGGTTCTCGACTGGAAAAAGGTTGTGGTTCGTTAGGTTCATCATTAGGTTAGGTCGAAACAAAATATTGTGGTTAAAACTACTCTATTAAAAAAATGTGACGTGCTCCT
Source organism: Eupithecia subfuscata (assembly GCA_963564075.1). NCBI lineage: Eukaryota > Metazoa > Arthropoda > Insecta > Lepidoptera > Geometridae > Eupithecia > Eupithecia subfuscata. Next base: position 14,237,351 of record OY751115.1, on the reverse strand, counting down.
ACTTTTACCAAAATGAGTTAAAAGTGACCATCTCCCGTAGCTTATTGGTGCGATTCACGTCCTAGATTTAAAATTTGAAAAGACGTGTAAAAAACTCCAACGTTATTTTAATTTACGTGAATATAAACTGAAAACTGCCGTTATCTATGTTGTATTTTGCATTTAGCTTAAATAGTGTTTTAGCTAATAAAATTAATAATGTGTATAATAATAATGTAATTTTCTTCGTGCATATAGGATATACAAAGAAAATTACAATAAAAAAACAGAAATAAATTAGAACTAGTATTGACAATTGAGCTAACTGCAGACTGTTGCAAACAATCTAAATAATCAATAATAAAAATATATATTAACTTCTAAAATAGCTTTTCATTCTGATCAACATTCTCACTAAACAGGTGTCTTTTTAAAACAAGACATATCGAGCAGATTCAAACATAAAAAATGACTTAGTTTGTAGGTACTACATATTTTACTACCGAAGTTTTATGTGAAGGAAGAAGTAAAATAAAGATGTAGAGATGAATAAGTATTGGTGGATAAGAAAACCACTAACAAATTAAGCTAAATCTAAAGTTTGGTAGCAAGATGAAAGCACTTTATGTATAAATAGCAGAAAACTGTGCATATACAAACTATTTCAGGCTTAAACTATTTTACATTTGTAACAAGCGTCGTTACCGATATAAATACAAGACGAAGGTTAGAAGACATGAAAGCAAGCCAAGATATTGCAAATTATTAAGTTACAATATACATAAGCCATAACAAAATAAATAAAAGATATAGATTACACGGCTAAAAAGACAATAGCATAATAATATATGCAAGGTGTGTTACAAAGAAAGAAGAAAACTTATTAAGACAAGCCAGAATTCTTAGCGTTAGGATTCAAAAGTTTAATTAAAAGCTTAGGGGCCATGATCACAGTTAAGTGTATCGCAGCAAATCGCTTTATTAACGGAATCTCGCCGTATTAAAACGATACGGGAGCAGAAGTTATTTCTTCGATAGATTTCAAACAAAATATAATCATAGTTAGCCTGTTGAGATGATAATTATTATTTATGCTTATATTTAAAAATGTTAAAAACCAGCTCTCGTTGTAATAAAAATTACAGAAAAAACAGAACCGACCGGACTATACCCTGCGATACACTCCCAATATGATACTGGTCCTACTGGGCCCAATTAGTACCGTAGGGCAAATTATTACAAACCATAAAAAAAATGTTCTATAATCAGATAATTCAAAAAAAAGCTTTAACCACGGCTTATAATTAATCTGAAGCTATTATTTGTGATAAATAATCATCTGTTTACCTATCGGCGCCCTAGCCTGCAGCGGCAGGGTGGTTGTCGAGGGCGGGCGGAGCAGGTTAGGCGGTCCTTGGAGGGCCAGGCTTATCATGTTCATGCCGTTTACTCCTGGAATAAAAATAAGTTATTGAATTAAATATAAAGAAATCCTACTCATTGATGCTTCGGTAATTTAATAAACAAAGGACACGTAAAAAAAAAAACGGCGTGGCTTATCATAATCATATGGTAAAATGTAAACGATAAAAATAAACAAATATACAATCACCATCAATAATAGTCCATATCTGGGAACATATGCAGATAAGATCTACTAAACCAGCTGTGGGAGCTGCTGCTTTAGTAGACCTTCAATCTGATCCACTCATATTGGTTTTGAAAGATTCGTATTCATCATTGGTCTCTTTGTCAATCATTGACAGTTGACTGAGTGCTTTGCCATAATCAGAGGTGTTAAAAATACACAGAAGGAAACTGCACTCCTTCTGATACATTGCTTTATTTACGTTAAACTCCATGACTGGGACGTTTTCATCTAATTATTCATATTTTAGAATAATTTAACAAAATAAATCTTGACAAAAGTAGCTAATGAACAAGGAAAATCAACAGTGATCTCAAAATCAGTCCTGCCTAAAATGCCAATTTGTATTTGTAATGTATTTTATAAATTCTTGGCGTAAATCCAACTTAATTAATTGTAAAACATTTATTTTCATTTATCAGCTACGTAGGTGCTACGGTGCTACGGTGCTACGGCGTAGGTGGTTCGTAGCGGCCTATGGCGTAGACCCACGCACCTTGTATTGTAGTGTATATCGTCGCCGTAGAGCGAAAAGTCACTAACTAGGTCATTTGGTGTTTTGAGTTATGAAGGTTTAAAGTTTTGAAAAACAAAATAAAATCATAACTTTCTTTCGCTATGGGATATTTCTAATTTTATGGTCTCATATGTTAGGAAATATAAAAGCTCTTAAGGTCAATTCACTACAGTCAATGAATGACTGATATTTTCGGGGAAAATGAAAAAAAAAACTGATTTAGTTACTTTTCGCCCTCAAATCTTGTACTAACTTTGTGAGACAATGATTTGTTAAAAGTCACCAACTGACTTTTCACCTGTGTTTGGATAAGTTTATTTAGTGTTTAAGTAATTTTTCTAACGCTCTTATCTGCTTAATTTTATATAATTTATATTTCTCGAATCAGGTAATCAATAAGACAATGATAAATAATCAAATGCAGTTGTCATACTTCCTTGAAAAATACAAAAAAAACGCATTCAGAACAAGTTATAAGTAAATTAATGTTTTTGACGTATTGTTAAGATTTTAAATATTGAAATCCTATTAAAATGATTAAAATGATAGCATTCTGGTCCAGTGAGTCTTAACATTGTGAATGTCGTAATTCTTGATCATGATTATCGCTTTTCCATGGCATAATCGCTTCTCAAACATAGACCGATGACTGAATAAGCTTTCACAATACGGCCTTATAGTGGCATCGGGCACCAGCAGCTTTTCTGCAACATCTTTGTGTGTAGCTGTAAAGTAGAGAGTACTCGTACAATGAATGAAGATAACGGGGAATGGTCCAGTTCAGACGACGAACGCATATCAACGGGTTTTTTTTTCTTGGTCTCTGAAATACATTTCAGTGTGGTACAAACGAACATTACCTGGACGGAGGGCAGTTACCCGAAATATTCAAGTTAGCAAATTTTACTGAAAGGAAACATTCCTTTATATTATTTAAACTGCTGGACTACTTGAGAAGGCAACAACAGCCTATAGTGGTCCACTACTGGACGCAGGCCTCCCCCTGATAAGCGCCTTATTGGTTTTTATCACATGGAGGGTTATGTCCATAATCCCCATGCTGGGCATGCGGGTTGGGGATCGCAGTTCGGTGATAGAATTGTTCAGCAGGGGCGCTGCTGCCCGCCCCCGGTGGATATCCCTTAGTCGCCTCTTACGACACCCGCGGGAAGAGTTGGGGTGGTGCAAATTCTAAGCCGGCACCACACAGCGAACTACGCTGAGTCCTCGCCGAGTCATCCATTCTTTACGGGAGTGACATGGTCATGTTGACAAAACTCCTTTAAAATAAATAAAGAAAAAAATTGGTTGCCTGTAAAGTCGGTATACGGGCGAAAGTTTTACGTGACAACGACTTCTCATTGTGAGCGCATAACGTGAGCGGAGCGTAACGCGTAACGCAGTTTCTTGAAGTGTCACCCGGCAAACCAATTTATAAGACGTTGTCACGTCAAAAAGAGTCATCCATACTGCAATGCTTGAAAACGAATGTTTTCAATCAGTGCGTCTTACCCGTCATGACCTACGGAGCTGAGACGTGGACACTCACCTTAGGGCTGATCCACCAGTTCAAAGTCGCTCAACGAGCTATGAAAAGAGTAATGCTCGGAGCTGTTCTAAGGGATAGGACTCGTAACGAATACATCCGACAGAAAATCAAAGTTATCGACATAGCTCTAAGAATAAGCATGCTAAAGTGGTAGCGTGCCGGCCGTGTCTCGCAAAAACCAACAACCGTGTTCTTGAGAGGAGACCGGGACTCAGCAAACGTAGTGTAGGACGCCCTCCACCCAGGTGGAGACGGCCTGCCAAAGACTGCAGTCAGATGTCGGACGCGGCAAACTGAAGACACGGTGCTATGGCGCTCATTAAGGGAAATCCTATGTCCAGCAGTAGACTAACGATGTTGATGAACCAGCGAAGACGTTTTGGACAGGTGGCTAGGGCCTTATATAAGTCACTAGCCACCGAGTAAGCAAAATCAAGAGCGTAAAAGTAACTAAATTGCACGTTTAATTGTCTATCCTAACACAGACGTATGAAAGTTTGGCTTTAATAAATCAACAAAACACTTTAGCTATCATTCAAAACCAAACTTTGTAGTCAAAATTTTGGGGCGAAAACTAACTTAACATGTTAAATGATTTCTTGCTTTAAAATCATGAAGTACAATTATCGCAAATAGCGATCTAGAAGACACTAAGTCGACTTGGTTAGTTTTCGCTTTCAACTTGTGTATCAAACCTGCTACCACATAACTAATCAAGTATATTTAGTTATTTCTCGACTAGACTGGGTCCTAGCAACAAGTTATTATTTTAGAAAAGAAAGTAACCAACCCGACTTAGGTTTACATTTTGCAATTCTTTCAAGTAGGAAAAAAGTATCTAAGCCTACTTAGTTGGTTTTCGACTAAAATGCTGTAAGCCAAATGTAGAGTTAGTGAATTTTTTGCTCAACCTAAAATGAAAACCGTGATAGCTAGGGATACGGTTGTCAGACTGAAAAATGCAGAAAAAATCGGGGATTTCGATGGCACATCTAACTCGATTTGGGCCAAATAGCGAGTTAGTGACTTTTCGCTCTACGGCGACGATATTATGTTGCACGCGATCTGTTTAATGTTGTTATTTTACGAATTTAAATGATGTAGGCATAAAAATAGTTTTTTTTACCACTCTCGGTCGAAAAAGGTGACTTTGCTGCTCAAAAACAGTGAGCGAAATTTATTTTGGTCACAAGTGGAATAAAGGATAATAGTCGAAAAAAGTAATTTGAATTCAGAATGTTGTTTGTACTTCTCGAAATTTGCGATGGTGTAATTAGTTATTCATACTCTGTTATCATAAGTGACCGGTGTCCTCAGGAGCTCCTCAAAACACAATCATTTACAAAATGTGAGAGTTTCAAATCAAATTATTTTTAGTCTTTAGTTTTTTCATATTATTGTATAATAATACTCTAAGTACCTAAATAATAATTTATAGCAAATGTCAGATCTCCTGGAGCCCGATTTTACCAAATAGAAATGACTTACCAAACTGTTAAATCGGCAACTTTAGTGATATTAATATGCTGTGCTTTCTGTTTGGTGAATTGGGCTTTAACTATATCGTGAGTTTGGGCGCTGGGAGGTGTAATACAGTTTTTAACTTATGCGCTTTCCAGTGTTTTATTTTATTTTATGTAATTTCGCAAAAAATAGGTGTGGAATTTATATCACCTCTGTGAGCTGCACTCATCTTAGCTTATTGAAAAGAAAGAGTTTAGACAGCGTTCAACCTTCATAGAAAATGATGATTCGTCCGTTTATGGTACTGCTATATTGGTCATATAGCAGATATCCTCCACGTTTGTTGAAAAAAATTTGTTTCTGACCACAGAAATATACCTACAATTAAATGTCGATATTTTTCTGTGTTTCTAACTTTCGACATCTTTTACAAAATATTTTCCCACTAGTCGAGGTGAAAAGTTGTATGTATAACTCTAGGATAAATGTCTTTAGTTTCGTGTCTTTTATATGCCTCGCTAGCTCAGTTATCTACTATAAAGCCACTCGCTACGCTCGTGACTCTATTCTAGACTGCTCCGCTAGCTTGGGATTTCATATCGGCACGTTCCACAAAAAATCGTTTTGCTCACTTGTTGAACAAATAACTATTTTTTTTGACTTAAATTTTTTAATTTTAACGTAATCTCGGGTCGGTCTAAATGGAAGCACAGCCAAAAGTTCTTCTAATTCAGCGAATTCTAAAATTTTACCTATTTTAAGACTCACCACGTTGCCATTTACATAATGATAAAAATAGCTATAACATAAGAACATTATTTGACACGAAATAAGACCGACCATTATTTTCACATCTCAACAGTGTCTAAACTTATGGCGCCATCTATAATCACGTTCACGCGAACAATAAAAACTCACCAAACTTATTCCCGCTACCAGGTAGCTCCTTCAGCACCACGGGATGTTTCACAGCATTCACTCGTCGGTTGGAGGCGCTCGGCTGATGTACGACTTTCCTTCGAGGTTGCTCCACTGGAAGAACCCTGCGTCGCTTCTTCGGGAGTTTGGACCGCGCCTGTAACAGATGGCGCTGTTTTAAAGTTTGAAGGTTGGTTAAAATTTTGGGTAGAGGGCGATGAAGTCTTGAGGTTTGCTGATTCTGCTAAAAGTTGCAAATTACGTACATAGATGGAGTTAGCATAAAGTTATGATATAAAAATAATTGCTGGTTTGTTAATTCTCGTAGGTAGGTAATACACAATTACCACACAATCACCATGAAACACACCACTTTTATGTATTTACCTATACACGCAGTGATCAAAATTTATTAGAAAAGCACTAATGCTTTATGACCACGTTGTTTTGTTATGTGATTTTTCTATAAAGAGTTTGATAAATAAATGAATCTTTCTATCATCAATGCAAAGAGATTTGCTTTAGGTACGAGTACCTTGAGTCAATAGCGAGTTGCTTTCCAGTGATAATTTTTATTATCTTTTTAAGTATTTTCAACAATTAGATTAATTTACTAACTATAATACTTAATTGCTTTTCAAACCAAGCAAATCCAAAGAAATTTAAACGCGGTGACCGACGAAGTCCTTCAAATGGAATCTATTAACTCCACAATAGCCAACTATGAGAAGATTATCTAGAGTTTACACAAGAGTGTTTTAAGTGTTTACACTTTGGTAGTAACAAACAGTGCTTACTGAAGTTCAGTTAAGTTAATTTGACTCAGTTTGATTCGAGCACCTGGATAATTAATTTTTGAAGTTATGCCACGTTATATATAAACTAGGTTAAGCAAGGTTTAAATATAAAACCTTATATCGTAGCCTTGCTAACGGTGAAGTCACGGTTTATACTCTGAGGAATAAAAATGTCCAAATCGTTGCCTAACAAGCGACACGGAAATGGTTGGGACGACTTAGCCCCAATGCGGTTTGTTGGGCTAAGTGGACGGTAATAATCCATTTTTTTAAGTTTAATGTCACTGCGTACATGAAAAAAGCATTCATTTTGGTGTATGGGTAAAGTTGTATTTGCCACGAAGCGAACTCGCTCCTAGGCAAATTCATTGCCCTAAAGCTTTTTGTTATTTTTGTAATAACATGCATAGATTTTATTTATCCAAGGCCACGTACTTTTATTGCAGCGCAGCGCTAGCATACTTTAGATACCACTAAGAACATCCCTAAAAAATATTTATTATCAAGTAGACTTTGGTTTTTTATTAATAACCACATCATAATTAGTTACCTAACTGAGGTTATGAAGTAAAGATTCTGGTTGTTTTCAAGATTTGTTTTTATTTTTAAGTTGTTAAATGTGACGCAGGTGAATGTTAAATGTGTGTGTTTTCTTTGTTTGTTTATTTAAAAACTCGAAACAAAAGTTTACAAAACTCCATTCTTATTGTGTGAATGAAATGAAAGCATTTATTTGCATAAATAAAAGTTAAGAATTGATGTTCTAAGAATACAGTAGGTATCACTATTATTAGAAAATTATGTCATAAAATAAAAGTTTGGTATCATAGTGAAGAAAAGCATAAAACCATCAAGAAACTTTGTAAAAGAATTTCATTGGCTTAAGGTAAATAAGAATGTAAAAGACAATAAAATTATTTTTATATAATTTTAATTTTGATCTCTAAGCTATGTGGTGCCGGCTTAGAATTTGCACCACTCCAACTCTTCTCGCGGGTACACTAAGGGATATCCACTGGGGGCGGGCAGCAGCGCCCCCTGCAGTACAATTCTACCACCAAACTGCGATCCCCAACCCGCATAACCAGCGTGGGGATTAAGGGCACTACCACCCTTTAGATAAAAGCCAATAAGGCGCTTGTCAGGGGGAGGCCTGCGTCCAGCAGTGGACCAATACAGGCTGTTGAGGTGAGGAGGGAGTTTTGATCTATGTATATAGTCTAGTATACTAGTATAAAGTAACAAGCAATAAAATTAATTGAATACATTTTAAAATAATCACCTTTAGTATAGTGATTATTTGATTGATTATTTACCTTAATAATCGAAAAAATGCTAACACTTTGTAAAAAAAGCTAATCAGTCACCCCTCCTGTTATTTGTTTCCTAGAACCTGTTTTCCCGAAAGCGACGTCATTCACATCCACTTACAAATGTTCATGATAAAAATGTGTTTTCCATGTATGTCCCGAAACTGTCTATTTATGCTGGATAAAACAATTTGCTCCAATTTTCGTGAATGGAATGGAGAGTAGAAACAAAACATACACCAATAAACGTGAACAGATTTTAACGTTACTTTGTTTTTTAGGCTTATTAGATAGTAGCTACTGCTGGTGGCTTCGCTCACCTGCATAAAAAGTACTTTATATTATATATATACTATAGATAAAAGTACTTTATTTACAGCTGTGCGATAATTCCAATAATATCCCTGATAGCTGGTGAGTATCTGCCGGCTGCATTGCCGCGCTGTATGGTAATGCTGATGCGCTGAGATACTCACCAGCTATTTCAATTCATGCAGCCAGCGTCTTTGGGACGCTTATGATTGGTATTGATATGGATCAGTGGAGGTACCTCTAGATTGTTTGCAATAGACTGTTGTGAGCTTAACTGTTTCAATTGTAAATAGTAGTTCTATTTTATTTCTTTCTTAAATTGTAATTTTGTTTCTTTATAAAGTCTTTCGCTATTAAAATATTCCATTATATTAAAAGTTTTAACTTTATTAGATATTACTTGTTGAACTTTAATGGTTTCTTACAAGTATTTTCTTTTTATTTTGAAACGAAGAAGAAGAAACTGCGAAACCTGTAAAGTTCTGTTTTTAATTAACCTACTCACTTAGTTACCTCAGTTCTTGGAAGCTTTATTTCTATAAGCCAGTATTATATTAAAAAATTGTGTGATCAATGTGATCATGTTATTAGTTGTGATCATGAAAAACCATATGTTATTTTGTGGAACATATACTTCTGCTTGTGATTACGAATATATCAGCCCGTCAGCAAGAAAGTACATAATGGCCATGATGTATCGAAAACGAAAACAAAATCCGTCAAGTAAGTGCGAGTGTGTCTCGCGCGCCGAGGGTTTCGAACCAAATACTATAGGTAAAAGTTAGAGACTTCGCTATCTGATGGATGAATATCTAAAAACAATTGGTACATCCAATTTATATCGCTCTGCAAAATTCGGAGATAGGGGGAGAATGGTCAACTTTTCGACTCTTACCAAAATATTTCAAAAGTATCCTCAAAAGTATAAAACCTTGAAAAATATTTAAAACGGTTTTGATATCTACAAACCGATACCTATCATTTGATACCCCATTCGATGAGGTGGGGGCTACCTCATCGAATGGAGTATTTAAAAATTATTCCCCCTTTAATGACTATTTTCAAAAAGTGTTTTACTTACAGACTTCTCTATATTTTTCCTGTAAAATAAACATCCTACAAACGCAAATTTTTTTTTATACGTGCAAGTGCACTAAACGTATTACTATTTTAAATTGCAAGTTAATAGCTTCAGTAGTTGCTGAAATATCCGAAGGGAAAAAAAGAACGGACGCGTAAGTATAAGGGTAAAGCATAAGGGTTTCCTTCCCGAACATGAATCCCTAAATACGTTTGAATATGTAATTTCCTATCACACTGAGGCCAGCGCTAACCCTGAGCGAGGGAGAGGGAAAGAACATGAAAGCCGATGCTGCAGGTGCGGTGGGCATACATTAGTTAATTTATTACTTACACTTAGACTATACATAAAAGAAAAATGAATATGAGTACCGAGACAAACCTTACATGGTTTTTAGGGTACAAATTTAATGCATAGGTACTGTGATTGTTTTTGTAATGAGTAAATTTCCAAAAAAACAATATGGCTAACTATACCCAAGTAGGCACTGATGTCCTGCTTGCCGAATTTTCTCATCGGAGACTAGCCAGATGCGCAGGACATATTATAGTGCACAAGTTTGTGCGCAAACACAGGTGCACTCTCTATACCCTCACTTTCATAATCCGATGAGACGACAGACCGAGACGACCGGGGAGAGGTCAGGTGCAGGACCAACGGCTTAACGTGCTTTCCAAGGCACGGGGGTGTAACACCGCCAACTTCCTGACTCCAGGCTGCTACTGTGAATTTTTATTGCTAGAAAAACCCCAATTTCAACTATTGGTCCGACCCGGAATTTGAACCCAGGACCTCATAACATAATCAGCGGTTGAACAACCTGACCGCTCGACTAACGAGGCAGTGAAAATAGGCAAGTAATATACCACATCTGGCAATGTCCCACAATTTTCCTCTTGTAGTATATGACAACACAAATACGATGTAAATCGAGCACCTACGTAGAGTGTGGGTGATGAATTTACTTTCCATGTAAATGGGAAATAAACGCCGTAATGGAAACGAATAAATGCGATTTTCACCGGAATTGATATTATTACCTCATTCTCTTTATTGAGACACGAATTTTCAGTTAAGTGGGACGAATTGTGGGTGTGTTTTATTTGTTTAATTTGAGATTGGTCAATAAAATCCTACCTGCTCTGTTTTAAAAATCATAATCACATTTTCATCAAATTTTCGGCGAATTCTACTGCATCCTGCCTTATTACATAAAAGTCTTCGAAATAATTCTTAGCCACGGTCGAAAATAGGATTACTTACCTAAATAATAAATACATAGATTGGTTAGCCGTGGCAGCGTAAGAATCGAAGTCAGTCCCTAGATGTTGTAAGAGCCGACTAGAGGAACATACCAGACGATAGGCAGCAGTTTCCTTCTGTTTATTTTAACACTTCCACTGCGATCACTTCTCCGGTGGAGCTATGAGAGTGGAAATAAACGTGGCGTATGACCCCTCGTTTCAAAGTCCACCAGTTCAAAGTCGCTCAGCGAGCTATGGAAAGAGCTATGCTCGGAGTTTCGTGCATTTAGCTTTTTTATCGTCAAACGCTGATTATTCATTGATCTGACTACATCATGATGTGGGCAGTGCGTATTTTCCATTTCATGATATACAACCATTTCATGAAATGGTCGGTTGCATCATGAAGTGACCAATTCTAGGATATGGCCATGTACATTTTGAAGTTTACCAAACGTACTTATTACATATTGAGTGAATCGGGCCTCAACATCAATAAGAAGGAAAGCACAAAAATGCAGGTTATAAACTTGTTCCACTTTTAAACTTTGAACACTTCTTTGAAATACCCTCGAGTTCTCTTTTGCGCAACTGATTGCTCTGCGAATAGTTGAGCAATGAAGCTTCGCTTTTGCGCAACTCATTTTGTTCCCCATAGCACAACTTATTTTTTTTTTCAAAACAAATTAAAAATGCATTGTAATTTAAATAAATATTGATTAATAATATTAAATATTAATCGATATGGATCAGTTGAGCTATCTGTAAATTGTTTGCAACAATCTGCAGTTAGCTCAATAGTTTCAATTGTAAATACTTGTTCTAATTCTATTATTTGATTGTAATTTTCTTTGTGAATAAAGTATTTATTTATATAGTTGAAACTAATTAAGACAAAAAAACAAATGTGCATTAACTGTCATTTTTGACAGTCAAATTGACAAGAAAAATGACAGCTACTGCAACCTAACCTACCACATGCAATAGAAGTCATATTACCACGTCTCAAGGCTTTCATTCAATTATAAAGCAATCTGAATGAATCGACTGCTGCAAATCAAATGATGACCTACTCAGAATTTCTAGTTTCTTGAAAGCCGCTCGAAAATGCACTTTATTGCTAATTTTATAGCATTTAAGTCTACTTTCACACAGCAGTCCGTTTTACAGGTCCATTTCATCGTATACATTTTTATTCGGCAATGGCGGATGTAGTTGTATGAGCGACTTTACATACATTTAGAGGATTTTTTCAAATTTTGTGACAAGGTTAAGCGTAGGGTTTTGCGTTTATAGGAGCGGGACGGAGCATACGTTTTGGAACGGCGCGGCGTAAGCGCAAAAATGATGTTTTTGTTTATTTACAAGAAAACTACACAACTTATGAAGGATCTGTATTAAGGAACCAAATAATTAGTCCTACGACTCAAATTAACCTGCGAATCAAATTAAAAATATTTTCTATAAACCGCAGGGTTCGTGAGATCTTGACCAAATTAGGTGTACAACAGTGCACTTTTATGATGTTTTTATTGTATTTTTAAAAGATTTTCCAAAGAAAAAGAATAATTTTATTGTAATTCGAGGTTTTTCCATGGGGATCCCCATGAACACCCCCCAGTGAGTACTGTTATCTAAGCCTAGTTTGACAACCAAACCCGCTAGGTTCGCCCCTCAATGGCTCTGGAATACTATCAATAGACGAGATACATTACTATAAATACTAACTGATAAAGTTATCATTGCACAACTTTGATAATCACATAATACATAATTTTTCGATCAAAAGAATGCTGCCAACTAGATCCTGGTTCTCTTCAAGACGAGATACCTTCGCCCGCTGCGCCACATCGGTCGTCCTAGTATAAGGACTGCACCGATTTCCATTTATACTTCTCGGTGGTGGGCAGGTGATAAACTCATCAAAAGACAAAATCAATTCATCCGTTTTGGAGCTTCAATGTCAGAAACAGACATAAAAGAGACAGAGATGGGTTAAATCTAAAAAACTTTTGCGTCGGTGGCTACGACTTGATCACCTCGTTATAAAATTTTGCAGAAACTACTTAGGTATGTATTCCAGTCCAGTATCATTTTGAAATAATTGCAGATGTCTTGAAATTTTCATAAAGTAACCAGAGCGATAGCGGACAGACACAAAATGAGACATGGAAATAAAATAAATTGCAATTGGAAATGGTATTCCAATTCTGACTTACTCCGTAGTTTCGTGTTTTCAGCTTCTTCGAGTGGAATAGGGTGGCACAGGTGTGCTTGCTTGAAATTATATTTACTGTCGACGATTTATTTTTCACGACGAAAAATTATGTGCTCGTTGTCTTTTATTTTATATGTTTGGAGGTACTACTTAGTTGTGTCATGTTGCAAATAAACACAAAAATTTGTAATGGCCATGTTGCAACTACTTCTTACTAGGTACCCATCCCACGACTGTTATTACAACAAAAATCAGCTTTTCTTTCTTAATTGTTACCTATCATAATTATAGACCCAATAGACTACGTAATCATAAAATACTCCGCGTGTTTCTGAATGAATTATTATTAAGCATCTGTATAAATCAACGTCACGAAATTAATTAGGTGAATACCACGATGTTTGTTTGTCTCGCCGTATAAATGTATATAATAAATGAAATACGTTCTTGTTACTGTACACCCTATATTGACTCTGTAGCCCGGAGGCTAATGATGTTGAATATTTTCAATTGAAATGTTTGCCAACATTCTTCTACCTAAATATTTACCGGTGGTAATGTTCTCTGATATTTCTTGGAAGATGCTCAGATCTTGTTACAAGTATTTTCATGTAAGGAAGATGCTGCAAAAATTGACTATTTATAGTCGGAAAATGGTTGTTTTCTTTTATTATTGTCGTTTAAATTATTTATTGGTCGTAAAATAAATAAGCTAGGTATGGCAAGTACAAGCAAATTATAAATATTATGAATATGTAGGCTGTGGTCCTAGTGTCAATGGACAAATATGTATATCAATGGCGATAGTTTCTTTAAGACACAACTCCATAAGCAAAGAGTAGAGGCGGTATCGTCAAAGCGATAATTTATACTGTTGCCTAATTGAACCGGACTTTTGAGCCCTTTTTGAATGTCTGTGTAGACGATACATTGCAGCTAATTATAGATACATTATAGAAATATTTTATTTTGATCAAGTAACAGACGATACTGGATACGGCGAGCTGAAAACAGGGAGCCATGGTGCTCATTAGGGGAGGCCTATGCCCAGCACTGTACTAAGGCAGATGATGATGATGATGTGACAGTAAATGTCACATGTGACAGCTTATGTCAAAAATGGTAGCAATTGCTTGAATCGGTCATGATCGATACCAACTCCTGCAAGTGATCATGATGGGGAAGATACAGATTAAAAGAGCGGTGGGTCGGAGGAACACTTCTTGGCTGCGCAAGAAGACCTATTTAGGCTAGCCCTGGATAAGGATAAAATCAAGTTGATGACCGCCGACCTTCAGTAATAAAGAAGCACTATAAGAAGAAGAAGCTGGACACGTTGTTATCTAGCATCTAGCCCCCAAGCAGAGCTTGTGCAATGGGTACTAATAAGACGCGAAAATACGACGCGGTTTAATAAGAGAGTTTAGAATCTAATTTGTGGATGAAATAGGGACATTCTGGGTGGTACATTTTGGAGCTTTTGGTGTAGAATGTGATGAAAAATTTACTTTTCACCACTCTCGCTCGAAAACGGTGAGCACATTCGGATGTTGCTCACATGTGGAATAAATAATATTATTCAACTTGTTAAATAATATTAAAAGTAATTTAAATTCAGAACAATGCAACCATCATAGACATAAAAAATCGTCCGCTCATGGTTTCAAAGAGGCTTGTAGCATTTTTACCCTCCAAGGTTATTGACCAACATGAGTTTCTGACATTCGACTTCTTTTATAAATTACAAAATAATTAATTTCTTGCTAGTCGTGGTAAAAAGTTGTATGTTTAACTCGAGAGCAAATATTTTTCGTTTCGTGCCTTTTAAACCCCTCGCTACCTCAGCAGCAGACTTTAAAGCCAGTCGCTACGCTCGTGACTGTACTCTAGAATGCTTCGCTAGCTCGAGATTTGATAACGGCACGTTCAACAAAAAATAGTTTGGCCCACTTGTTGAACAAATAACTATTAGGTATTACTTTAATTCTATTATTAGGCAGTACGAATCAACTAAGCATTCAATTAACTAGATTATTCTGCCACAGTGGAATCTTTAAACCCCTTAAAACCCCGTAAAGTAAGTACTTTATTTTATTTTCTGCCCGCTTTGTCCGAAAAACAAGGTAGATGATGGAAAACAAGATTGTGAGAGAACGTCGATTGATTCGATTGTTCAATCATCGGAACGAGTCAATCGGTAAATCTTTTGTGGTGGACAGGCGAGGGAGTAGTCGGTCAAGTTGAAAAAGTGGATCATCTTTCGTGTTTATGAAAGTGTGACTAATGATGTCTTTGCTCATGAAGAATAAATAATATTTATTACATAATAGTTTCTGCCTACGGCTTTGCACGCATTATTTTTAAGGAAACTTGACCATTTGCGGCAGAAATAGAAGTAAAAAGCAGCTTCAGCTTTACTATGACACGCTTTTACATCCACCTTTCCCGCCTCTTTTTCATAACCTTGTAACACAAAACACATCCCTCTCGCAGCTCGAATGAATGACTGCAATCAGTCAGTGCTACATAGCAGCCTGACTTTGATGTATGCTTATTGCTCAGCTCAGCAGAAGCTCCTTGCTTTGTGTCACACTGCAGCTTGTTCGGATTACCGTGAATTATTGGATAGTGCTTTAGAATGTGACGTCACATTCTATAGACTACGCATGAAGTTAATTGGGAATGTAATAGTGAAGTGTTAAATATCGTATTTTATGAGCAGTGGGATTTGAGTAACGCATATTCGACGGCGGATCACACAGGAGGTTGCGGGTTCAATTCCCGTCTCGGGACAAATGATTTTAGGATCTACATAATATTTATTCATAGGTGTTTTCTATGTATTTAATAAGAAAATATCAATGTTTGCAATATATTGTACTTAGTAATACCTATCAGTTATCTAGTACCCATAATACAAGCGCTGCTTAGCTTGGGACTAGATGATGCTGTGTGAATTGTTCAGAATTATTTATTTACTAGTTTCTGCCCGCGGCTTTGCACGCGTCGATTCTATGGACACGTTTTACGGTTATTTCTATCCCATGGGAACTGATTGATGGGATAAAAAGTAGCCTATGCTTTATTACAGGCCTAAAATTACCAGTATGCAAAATTTCAGCCCGATCCATTCAGTAGTTTTGGCGTGAAGAGGTAACAAACAACCATCCGTCCATACATCCAAACTTTCACATTTATATTAATAGTGTCATTTACATTATTCTCTACTACCTTTATAATAAATAATCTCTACTTACTCTGTACTCTCAGAGTAAAGAGAAAAGGAGATAGGTGAAATTACACACAGGTGTGCTTGGCCAATCTCCTTTAGAAGTCATTTACAGAGTGGAACAGTACCAAAACTGACTTTTCAAAGTCGTCCCAAGTTGTACTACTATAATTTCATTGTTTAAAACAAACAAAAAACCGACATCAAATCCGTTAATTTTATACTGTTTTTAAGTTTATAAGTGCGGGATAAATACTTATCCCTCGGGAATAATTTTTATGGGACCACGTCGGGATTATTATCTTTACAATTGCGAAATAATTTTCAAAATCGGTTCATAATTTCTGTTAAATTGACAGAGAAATCGAGAAAATTGAGGATGGTAGGGGCGCTAAATGTATGGAAAGAACCCAAAACTTTAACAAATTTTTACTTCTGCAGGTCGCATCGCTGCCTATTATTTTTTGTTAAATCCTTAAATGTGTTCCAAAATAAAGACTTTTTACTTTTTTACTTTACTTTTACTTTTGTGAACTATGCAAAACTCATCCTCAGGCGAGTGAGAGAGTCGAAGTGATTTTTTTCATTTTTGTTCAAAATCCAATTTGCCTCACACTCACTTGTACTTTAACTTTAATAAATAAATGTTCACTGCCTTTTTACCTTGCCTTGCCTTGCCGGAATTTATCTAAGAATCTATCTTGCTTCGTGTCACACTACACAATCATCGGATTGGAGTGCTCTGAGTTACTGTATAGTGCTTTACATTGTGACAAGACAATGGAGGAGGCATCAAGCTAATGGACGATGAGGAGGTGTTTGAGCCATAGCCTCGAATTAACTGACCGATCTCCTTCCAATCTAGCCTTCATAAAACACCTCCTGTGTTTTATGAAGGCTAGATCGGAAGCAGCAGTCTCTAATAATCTGTTTAAATATCAAATCATTCTTCATAAAATCAAATCATTAGAGACGTATATGCGATATATCACCCAAATACCTTGAAGCATCCTCAATATTAACGTGGTTTTGTTTTTTCCGTTCATTGATGTGTCCTTTAGTGAGGTAGGTACCCTACCTACCACGCTCATGAATTTGCGGGTAACAGCTAGTGTCTAATAAAACAATGTAGGTACCTATGTAATGTATAAAAAGCCTTTATTCACAAAGAAAATTATACTAATATTTTCAATTAAATAAATTCAGCTAACTGCAGACTGTTGCAAACAGTCTACAGGTAGCTGGCTGGCTGCATTGCAATGTATTAAATACATCAGTTATCTAGTACCCATAAACCATGCTCTGCTTAGTATCGGGTTAGATGATGTGTAAATAGTTCATAATTATTTATTTAATTATTCTTAAAACAATATTGGTAAATGCTTTTATTACTAAAATTGCAAGTGTGTAAAACAAAGTTTTTATGAAAATGTTGTTAATTTATATCATTTAGTACCTCTAGTGGTCTGGTTTGTATGGGCATTCAACAGGAACTCCCAATGTACGTACTTTGCTAATTTGGTCAACTTCACTCCAAGATGGTCTAAATGAAGGGCTGCTACCTCTTCATCTAATTTCTTTGGCAGTGTGTGTACTCCAATAGGATACTCGTTGTGCTTGGTCCAGAGTTCAATTTTAGCCAACACTTGGTTTGTCAAAGAGTTGGACATTTATTTTTGAGTACCTTGTTAGGGAGAATAAAACGTGGTTTTTTGATAGATTTAAACGGCAATATGAATTACTCAGGCGGTCGTGAAAGTATCAAACACACTTGCCTGAGCAAAGCTTCCTTTGTAACAATGGCAGTAGAAGCGGTGTCTTGGAGTGCTTTAGCTTAAATCTAGCTATAGCATTTTTAATAAATAATTTCTTTATCAACGCGACAAACACAGAATGAAGCATATCTGTACCCATTTCCAACCGCCTGCCATTTCCGGGTGTCAAAGTAGAATGATAAGATAACAATATTTTTATTTTTATGATGATTCTATCAATTAAAAATGCTTTATTTCCGTAAATACAATCACTGTACCTACACTAAGAAAATATCAAATTCTTAAAATTAAAAGAGACGTGGAAATAAAGTGATATTTTTATGATTTCTGTCGCTTCATTATGTAGAAAAGAAAAGAAGCGACGAAGAAACCCCTAGCGTGTTAGTTTTAACAGGCTAAAGGACAACTTAGCGTAGGAATGACTACCTACGTTTTATTCAGGTGCCACGTAAACAAAGCCTCAGACAGGAGCAAGTTATGTACAATTTAACAAGCAGTGCCTGTGAGATACAATAGACGTCGTCTATTGAACGCTCGTAAATTAGAAGCGGCGACGCGTTGCCGGCAGTACGCGCCTTTGATTAAACCCACCTGGCTAGTGATTTGTAGCCACAATATCCTATGTCCTTTAGCTACGCGATTTTGAACCTACAGTCTATAATAAAGGGAACCTTGAAGGGTCAAAATAGGGAAATACTGGTGAGCATAGGAAGTGGAGGTCAGCGATAAAAAGCGCTGGATACGGAAATATATTCAAAGCTTTGTTGGCTGTACAACATCTGACATGTCGAAATAAATTGATGATGCAAGAATTATGTGAAAGAACACAAATATGGTGCGAAATCAGATGAAGTCAAAACAATACTAAACTAATTTAACAGTACAACCAAATTTGTCTTCCTCTCATAACGGTCGAAATAATTTGATTGTATTAAAAAAACTAAAAACCGACTTAGAATTCCTTAATTCTAAAGTGTTATAAAGTTTTCTATTATTCTATAGAAAACTGCAAAAGAATTATCCAAATCTCCATCGTCCATAAGCGACGCCGACGGAGAAATCAACAAACACAAAAAAAAAACATTTACACATCCTCCTCATGTTTTTCGAAGTTTTTTAATAAATAAGGAAAGTTTCAGTGTGTCCTATTGTCAAATTAGTTAATTTTAGTTTTAAAGAAATCTGAATTCACACAAACGAAAAAAAATATAATTATCTTTAAATATTACGAGTATTATCCCCTTGACATCCGGGAATGTCCCATTCGGCTCTGTACCCTTTCGGCTTAGTACCCTTTCAGTTTAATACCATATTCTTAGGCACCTTATGTCTTCCAAAATAGATTATAGAAGCCTTCTTGCCTATTAGTATAGAAGTGTCTGTTAATATTTATTAGCCCTGGCACTCTACTCAACCGCACGCTGAGCGAACCACTCATCTTATTTTACTTAATTATTATAATTATAGAACCGTAATACGGCTTAAATATATTAGAGAAGACAACCTTCGAAGCAAGAATAGAAATATTATACAAATTTCCAGGTAATCTTAGGGAGCTTACACAACAAAGTCGGCGACACTTCAGTGAATGAACATTGTACAGCCGACCGGTTTTGTCAACTTGTAAAAGTAAAAGTAAAAGTAAAAATGCGTTTATTTTGTAACTAATACATACATAGCACATACAAAAGATAAAGGTTAATACAAAAGTAACATAAAGGTCACAAAAATAGCCAACACTCAGAAATAAAATCATCAACACCAAAATAATATTTTGGTTAACCAAGACTAGCATTATCAATGTGGTCGACTGGTTTCTTTGACACGATTTCGGCTGCATAAAACTAGAAACTGTAAGATTGGAAAAACAGTGGATGGTAAAGAAAGTAATATTATTACTTTCTTTACCATCCACTGTTTTTCTTACCACAAACATCGGTAAAAAAAACTTATCCAAGACAAATTAATCTGAAAACTTTGGCTTGCTTCCCTGAAACTTTCCGGTCTATTACCTGATTGCTAAGGCATGAGCACACAGGCAGGTTGGCGAGATTCGACAACGATGGACCAGACAAATAGGGCTTGCTTCTCGGGTAACCAAAATACACATTGGCTTGTTCTACCTGAGGTGAGTCTATTTGACGTTAGTAACGAGACGTTTTTTTTTTGTATGGAAAAAGGAGACGTTCGACCACGACTCGTTGCTAATGTAAAATAAACTCACCCCTCTGAATTGGACAGGGTGTGGAATAGTCGCTTTCGTAAACTATTTTTGAAGGCTTTATGTAACCTTTGTATATTATTGGAGAGACGACATTCAAGATAGAGCTATCGAACTGTATTAAGACAGAAAAGAAAAACTGTAATTTGTTATCACTTTGTAATAAGTAACGTAACTTTTGCAAATTTACTTTTATTCTTTCTTTAAATCTTGATGTGGGTAATGTATAGCAAAGATCATCCAAAAACTCATAAATATACAAAATTCTGTAAAACTGAAACCACGAAATCACACAATAGAGTGTGAAAAAAACTAAAACCAAGAAACACTCAAAGTCCTTGTGTGAAACCCCTAATCCCGAAGTTTGCAACAGTGGTTAGGGGAATCAGTGGGACATCGATACAATCTTATCCCGACTAGTGCCTATTATACAACATACACGGTCACTCCGTTCTACAGCATCCTAGGGAATCGATCCACCGGAAACTGAGCGTCAGAATGGCCTAGCATTCTCACCGAGTTTTTTAAATGATAATGCAAAATAGGAAAGTGAAAACACATTGGTCGCCTTAAAGACACTTGCGAGCCACGCCATATTTAATGTGATTTTATTGTAATTTTGATAGCGAGGAGCGACCTTAGTAAAAAAGTAGCGCCGAGATGTAAAAGCGCTCGAGTGGAATGGAGTAGATTGGAGTAATCATGTATGTCCACAGTGTTATACCAGTACAACCTATACCCACGAAACTAGCCCAACTAATGCGCAACTTCTGATGTACCACAATCATTGATTCGAAAGAAAGTAGGTCAAAGATTGGACCCGACCGATCACTCAATTATCTGATTTGCCGAATCGATACGTCACAATCTTGGCAAGAAAATGTTGATATTTGTTGAGAGGAAAGGTAATTGGATAATGTGTGATCTAATCGGTAACGATAATCTTGCAATAACAATAACGCACGGTTATATTGGTATACTAACTTTATTTAGCTGCTCAACCTCAAGCTCAACAGCCTATATTGGTTCACTGCTGGACGCAGGGGGAAGCCCTGATAAGCGCTTTATTGACATTTATCTCATGGGGGGTAATGCCCATAATCCCCACGCTGGGCATGCGTTTTGGAGATCGCAGTTTGGTTGTAGAATTGTCCTGCAGGGGGCGCTGCTGCCCGCTCCTGGTGAATATCCCTTAGTCGCCTCTTACGACACCCGCGGGAAGAGTTGGGGTGGTGTAAATTCTAAGCCACTCACCACACAGCATTATTCAGGTAACTAAGGTTCAATTTTACAGTTTGTTAAAATTAGTTCAGCTTGAACCAGATCAACGTGCGATAATAGATTCAGGCGTTATTATGCGGAAATCTATTGTATAATATTAGGATAAAGTAGCCTTTGTCGCTCAGAAAGGCAACATCACTGGCAAAACTCCATAGTTTTTGCTTGGCAGTCAAACCCCCGAATACTCAAATGCAACTCATATTTAAACATTCATCTCAGTTGCGATTTTGTGACAGTTTTCCATGAAATTCTGTCAAAACTTCGCCAATTGAGACGCGCTTAAATCGGAGTTGCGTTTGAGAACTCGGGGGTCAGTGTCAAAGTTGAGTATCGTGGTGTCCTGATGATGTCTCGTATAGAGATGAAAGACGAAGCTAGTTGACTACTTACTCCGATGAATTTTTAACCGATGAAAAACGGAGGAGGTTCTCAAGGTGACGCGTATATTTTTTTATGTATGACCACGCATAACTTTTTACAGAATAGTCCGATTTAGATAATTATTTTTTTCTATTGTGTCATTTGTGTGGATTTTTCTTCTACAATTAAATTGTGTCTGTGCTAGAAGTTGTAGGATAAGTGACTTGGCAATTTAATATTGCTCACGTCTGTTTTTTACCTTCTCTGATTGCATGGCATGTCAGTTTGTGGGAGGGAGGGCGGAGAACGCGAATGTAAGGTTTTACGCGAAATTGTTCCTAAATATTTTTTATCCTAATATTTAAGTGCGCTATGCGCTAAACTATGTTTATCTTTATGTTGATCGCGTTCAATTGCAAAGGTGAAATTGGACCCCAGTCCCATAACGGCGTTCAAACGTCCACGGGTGAACTTGCCTCCCCAAACAGGGGGGCTTTCCCATAATCACCAGA
Organism: Eupithecia subfuscata; assembly: GCA_963564075.1. Lineage (NCBI taxonomy): Eukaryota > Metazoa > Arthropoda > Insecta > Lepidoptera > Geometridae > Eupithecia > Eupithecia subfuscata. Next base: position 14,214,936 of record OY751115.1, on the reverse strand, counting down.
GTTGCCAGGCGACAACCTTGTTCAGTCAGCAAAATTTGCTGGGTTACTTAATATTTACTTATTTAGGTTACTTGAAATTAAATATTAAGTAACCTTATTACTCGTATAATGTAGCTAAGTGTGCCTTTTTCTCTGACTTATAAACTGACTTTGAAAAAAGGAGGAGAATTTATGTTCGGCTGTATGTATGTTTACTTTACGTATGCTCGTCGATTGTGGACTGATTTTTAAAATTCTTTCGCTTTTGTATAGAAAATGATCCTAGAGTTGTCCGATAAAATATTTCCGAGGGATTACTATTTATGCCGTTAAACTTCAAAGTGTAAAATTAAGGGATTTGAACTCGGTCTTTATTTTTTTTTCAAAATAATCAAATTTATCATTCAAAACTTCCGCTCAAACGACTACTACTATGCTCGCAGTAAAACTAGGGCAACGTTATTGCATCAATTTAATCAAATTCCGTACAGGTGGCGCATTTTCATTTCTATTTCACAGTGTAAAAGTCGTCGATAGGTTATAGAGTGAAAATGGAATCAAATTACCACCAAAAAGAATTTTACTAATGCTTCCATTCATAGTGCTTTCATAGTGAGAACTGTGAAAGTAATAAATGAATTACCTTAGTAATTCAACTTTGTGATATAAAACGCTTTATGTCTTGTGACTTAACCAAGTGTGCCTTGTGCTCCTACGGCGCATAAATTTATGAGTATGAGTATATCTTTAAATGTGATTTCTCTAAGAACCATGATAGTATTGCATCTGCCAGATGACTAGTTTCACTTGTGTCGCGTCGTTTCGATGTATACCCACTTTTTTATTGCTCTATGAAATAATGTTTTACTTTCACGTATCCGAAAAGTAGTCAGAAAGACAGAAAAAGAGACAGTGAAAAATATTTGATCGTTATTTAGTTCTTTTGACTTCAGAATAATTTGCTCTTTCTCTTCCCTTTACGAAGATTGCTATTTGAAAATTATATATGATTCAATAACCTTCCAATATACTCGATGCTGGTAATAAAATGATGAGATATAAATAAATTAATAATGCTGGAAAGATCACACAACATAATCTAGCCTCAGGCAGAGCTTCTGTTATAGGTACTAGATAACTGATATAAGGACCCACTCAAAACATTGAACTACATAGATATTTTTTATTATACAAAGAAAATACCCAGAACTCCCTGAAATGCAGATCGTACAAAATTAGTCCCGAGGCGGGAATCGAACTGGGAATCGAACTCCTGCGTCGCAGGCGGACTTTCACCCGCTGCGCCACAAAGGTCAGCGTTTAAGAGATATGCTTTTTTATATTGCTGCAAATTATTCTTCACTTTATAACTAGCCCAAAGGAATCAGAAGGCAAATAATTTATTTTCCAAATAATTGCCTCTTTTTCTCTCACTTTTTGTGAGAGAATGAAATTTGGAAATGCAAAAACTGTCTCAATAATTTTCCGAAATACGCGATAGTAGATGAAAATAGAACTGCATTTGTCTAGAGGTATATAAATAAAAATGAAACCAGTTTTCCTTGGTCACGGCATCACGCGTGAACGGCTGGACCGATTTCGCTAATTCTTTCTTTGTACACAACAAAGAAAGAATTAGCGAAATCGGTCCAGTTGTTATTGTCAAGAGAAGGTTCTTACGAGTATGAAATAAAAAATTAAGAAAGTTGGAAACATAAATTTCCACGGGGGCGAAGCCGCGGGGCGCAGCTAGTTCTCAATAAAAACAAGACTGAAGTAAAATCATGCGATAAAAAATAAGCCCTTGTAACGCGTTGCGGGTCTTTTTAACTACCTACTACGTGAGTTTTTATCATTCCGCGATGTAAGGAGCACCCACTTTAGCTATTCACAGAATTCAAAGCGTTTTACAAACCCACGGCAGACCTTATGTGAAAGAAACCTTAAGTAACGGGTCACCCAGACGGCTTGTAAGCTATGCTAGAAGTTATTTCAAAAATAGAAATTGACCGAAATAAGGGTGTAGTCAGCTAAATTAAATTGTGATGTCTTAAGCGTCGAGTGTAACAGTGCTCCATGGATGTCGCAGGAGGAAGTGTCTGTTGCTGATGATGATGATGATGATTATTCTAGAAAATTGTCGTAGTTTGACGAATTCATTACGGATGTATGTACCTAAGCGGGTTAGCTACGAACCTTATTTGTGTTGGAAGATCACCAAATTTTATCCCTTTACGAGGGACTCCTTCAGGGTGATGCGGTTAGAGCCACGCGCCTACCGCCGGGACCCTGAGCTACAGCTCAGTAAGGGATGAAACATTGGTGTTCTTCCAACAAAAATAATGTTAATTCAATTCAATTATTTTATTCAATTGTGATACACGGGTAATAAAGGAATGTTCAGACATACATTATAAATAAGAGCACTGTGATCTGCCATTAGGCGTAAAATTTTTACATGTTTGTAGTTAACCCGCTTACATCCGTAATGAATTAGTATTCCACTATGGTTTAACTTTGACTTTAAGCTTTGTAAGTCACGTTCGATTGGTCGCGAGCCGCTGACCACACCCGTATGTGGTGGAATCTGAAATGCTCTGAGAATGGTGTGAATTAGTGAAGCTCGTTAGTTTCCTGTCCAATTAGTCGGCGGTCGTGGTGTTAAATTGGTTTTTAGGGTTCCTTAAGATATTAAAATGAAGAATTCAAACAGAATACTGATAACATTGCTAAAATAATCCTGTCTGTTTGTGTTTTACCATGAATTGTAGTAACTTGCGGATACCGGGACAGGTTACACTTTTAGAACTTTGTCCATTTAATTATGTACCTTAAAGTTAAATATTAAGTCTGATTGTTAGTTATTCTTATGAGACCAAAATAAACGTAAATAAATAATTAAAAGATGGGCAACAATCATTACTATATTAAGGAAGATATATCTAAACGATAAGGGCGCCCACTGTTTGTACAAACATAGAAACAGTTGTCTGTTTTGATATTTGTGTTTTCCCGTTTTGTTTTTTTTGTGTCTTGGTATGTATTAAAAAGTATTTTGTATTGTTATGTACTAGAGTACTATCCATGTTTTTTTTTAGTCAACAGGACATCGTCTATTACACTGTTGTTGGGGAGATAGATTATATCCTTAGGATATAAGTTAACAGGCTTTTGGATGCAGCCAAAACCTGTGTTTACATATGTAAATATGTAAACACATTTTGTGTGAAATGTCTGAAATAAATGATTAAAGTAAAATTTAAAGTTTCTTAATTTTTAATTAATGAGTTCAATAGTTTAATTAATTCGTTTAATTAGTTCGAAAGTATTCGCTAAAGACTGCAAGCAAATGTTGGGTGCGGCAAGCTGAAGACAGGGCGCTATGGCGCTCATTAGGGGAGTCCTATGTCCAGCAGTGGACTAGTATACATAGGCTGATGAGATGATGATAATTATAGTTCTACCAAGATGGTATTGAACTGTAGACCGTCAGATTACGACAAACAGTTTTTTTATTTATCCTTTTCCTACGGAACCCATAACGTGACTCACAGCCTGGCGTCAGGGCGACAAGTGCTGTGGTAATTACGACTCAAGTTCTTGATATAAAGCTCACAGGCATATTGATTTCATGACAAATATTTTAAAACAGGGGAGGAAATCGTTTTTGCGTTCAACTGCATGAGAATCACCTTATCACCCCGACGCAAAAAGAGAGGCGTGTTAATAAGTTCAAGGTGTCTGTCTGTGTATCTGTGTCTGTCTTTGGTATCGTAGCTCCCAAGTGGATGAACCGATTTTCGTTGAGTTTTTTGTATTATTTATTTATTTATTTGGCACACAAAACAGAATACAATCAAATATTATACAAATAGAAGAACACAATAATAAGAACTAGACTGTATCCCTAAATATGTGTACACAGCATGATCAAAAAACAGTTCTATGTAAGCAGATAGGTACCTATTATAAATCAATTTATGATAGATAGATAGATAGATAGAAAACACTTTATTATACCACACAAATACAGGAAACAATACAGAGAAAAGCTTAGAAAAACAGGAAGTATAAAGGGCGGTATGAGTAATATAATAAGCATGCATTACTAATTAAAGTTACGAGAATTACACAATTCATTTGATTAGAGCATGTCACTGGTAAGATAAATCATTAATAAAAAGAAAATTACTGAAAATAAGGACCACTCTCCTTGAGAGTGGTTTCAACATCTTTTTTAAATTTAAATAGCCTTCTGTTAAAAATATCAATATTGTCACTGTTATTAACTAAAATATCATTGTACAAGAAGTATTATTGGTATGGACCTGTAGGGCGAAAGTTTTCTGGAAGGGATAGCGAGATCTCGTTCTGGTATTAAAACTAATGGTAGAGAGTAAGTTAGGGGAGTCGATTTCAGAGTGAATGATTTTGAAAAAAGTAACCATATCCAGGTATTGGCGACGGGTTTCTAGAGACATGAGTTTGAATCGACTAAGTTTCTCCTCATATGATGGTAGAGTTCGATTTATGCCACACCTGTATCCCAATATTTTGACAAACCTTCTCTGGATTCTTTCAAGGCGTTCAATATGCACCTTGTAGAAAGGAGACCAAACCACTGAATTATATTCAATAACACTGCGAACAAGTGACTGGTAGAGGCAGATGAGGCTCCGAGGGTTTTTGTATTAGTTAATTTTGTACCATAAATACCTAAAAACTGCCTACGTATTTATAGTTTTATCAAAAGTCCATTATGCATGTGAGTAGGTTACCTACAAACCTTATTTGTGTTCCTCGCTTGGGGATGACACGTTGGTGTTCTGTAGCATCAAGATGCAAGATGCTCAGAATCACTTTGACTTAAGCACTTCTTGGTCCGACTAACATATTTTATCTTGATCTTTTATTTTACTTTTAGTAGGTTTTTGACGTGACAACGTCTTATAATTCGATAGAGCCGGCTGCACGCACGAAAAAACATGACGTCATGCGGCGTTACCTCATGCGGCGTTACCTCGCTCTGAGGCGTTCCTCTGAGGAGTATCAAATGCTACCATTCCATCAGTATTTTCTTAAGATTTCTTAAGATTTTCTTAAGTCGTCACGTTCAACTATCGTCAGTAAACCGACTTTACAGACAACCAATTTTTTGTATGTATGGACACTACCTGGTCCTAGGGATACCAGTAGCACTTGCCAACCTAAACAAGGTTCGTAATTAATTTGCTTACATTTATAGTAAACTAGCTTCTGCCCGCGGCTTTGGACGCGTTTATTTAATATAGTAAGTAGCCTATTATCAAAGTTAGGTATGCTCTAAACGTACGTCAAATTTCATCGTGATCTGTTCAGTAGTTTTGGAGATTCTAAGTAACAAAAATTCAGAATTCTCAAACTTTCGGCTTTATAATATTTGTTGGATAGGATAAGATAGTATAGTATAGTAGGACATTGGGGTTGACAAAGAACGACAGTTTTACAAAAGCGTTAATATTTTTCTCTGACTTGCATTGCACTCTTGCATTTTGCTATATAACCCAAAAAAATACCAACTGATATAAAAAGAACGACCGACATGTTGTGGCTAACTAAGTGAATAAAACCAATATTTTCTCCGGTGAGTAAACGAAGCAGTAAAAAGGCCGGGCCAATAATATTTATTGATAAAATCTCCGCAAAGGCGCAGAAATTGAAATAAATGGAAATGGCGAACCAAAGATACATTTTTCGTGAGGTTTTGCCGCGGTCGGCCACTTTTACAAGATGTAAACTGGAATTGTTCTAGAACTATGTTATTGAAAAATCTCAGTCTGATTAGCTCAGTAGTTTTGGTAGGTACATACCTACCTACTGATAGCACACATCAAACTTCATAATATATCCTTTATAAACACATCACAAAAATATTATAAATGCGAAAAATTGAATGGATGGATAGATGGATAATTGATACTTCTTTACGCTAAACACTGAAAAACTCGAGCTGAAATTTTATTTGGGTAAAGCCTTAGACCGGTCTAGATCTTCACTACTTTTAACCCATTAATCGGTTCGCATGGGATAGGAATAACCTTTAAATGTATATATTATATAGAATATAGAAACAACGCATGCGAAGTCGCAGGCTGAAACTAGTACAACACAATAATACAAGACACAGCAATACGTAAACAAAGCTAGTGTTATGTTAAGCACTGTTTAATATCCAATGTTCTGTCCTATCTATTTCCATTTTAATTCTCTCCCAAAGCAACGGTGGGAGTTATAAGAAAACTAATTCATTTGGACGTGTGGCAAATACAAACACCGTGTTTAGGGTTCCGTAATGAAATGAGGGAACGGATATAAACGTTCGGGTTTTATGCAGAGATATTATTATCAGGTTATCTGAGTATTTTTGCTGCTGTTAGTATAAGGAGCGCTATAATTGTATTTTCATTTGAATATGCGCATTGAAATATTTTTCAGAAATCTTAGATGGAAGGGAGAGATAGAGACAGAGAGAGCGAAAGAGAAATGTGATAGTGAGTTCCAATTCGTAAAATATCTATTCGTTTTAATTCTTGTTGGACCTACCAGTGGGACCAGTGGTGATTGGTGGGAGGAACAGGAAATAAAAATAACCCTGAAGAAAATTTCGACATAGTGTTCTTTCGATTTTGTGATCTTTCGGTATAGCGTGCATTCAAGATTGTGATCGTCCGGTTTACAGTTTTTCGGTGTTGTGCACTTTCGGTATTCCGTTATGCGGCCTCATGTGCTTTCGGTATTTCGATCTGCGGTTTCGTGTACATTCGATATACCGTTATCCGGTATTTCGACTGCCGGTATTCCGTAATACAGTCATTAAATAATTCTAGGTCTACGGAAAGCACCCTATAGGTTTGGTCCATGGCGAGAATCAAAAGTATAATTTTAATGGTGAATAAAATAATAGTGAATGAACTACAAATTTAAGTATACCAATTTTTAATTTTTTTGATTGACTTGTGCTACAAGACCTTTCTTCTTGCCAAATTTCTGACGAATTTTGACTACGGCCCGCAGACAGTCTCAACGACTAGCCATATGCGCAGGACACATTATAGTGCACAAATGTGCGCACAAACACAAGTGCACTCTCTATTCCCTCACTCTCATAATCCGTTGGGACGGCAGACCGACACAAACCGGGAGAGGTCAGGCGCAGAACCTACGGGTTAACGTACTTTCCGAGGCACGGGGTCACACCAAAAAATTCTAGTGTATGAAAACTATTTACTTATATCAGGAAACAAACCCATCAAATCGTTCCATGAAACTTAACCCTTAGTTAATCTTCTAAGTCAAGCTATTAACCACTGGCGGTAAAATTAAACTCGTTAAGTTCAAATGGGTCGTACTTAACCCTAAACAGGACTGTTTGTTAGTTAGTTATAGCGAGAAATGGCAATTTTAGTTTATCTTGTTGGTTCGGCTTAGAGCTAGTAAGATTAGTAGTACCTAAAAGTTTTGGTAATAGAATAACAATTTAAGAGTTTATGATAAGATTTTGAACAAAACACATGAAGGCGTGTCCACATTAAGGTGTAATTTTCAATCCTAAACAAAATCGGAAGTAAGTACAATTTTTCTAGGTAAGTAGCTATAATACGAGTAATTTACTATTAATAACATTTTGTACCTGTAACAAAAGTGATAGGTACAATATCTTTTACAATAAAAAAAAAACGTTTTTAAGTGTTAAGTAAGCCATCGGCAATTTTGAACGATGAGGTATAAAATTTTCCGATGTAAAGTGAATATTTCCAAAATAACTCGAGATTTTAAATAAAGTTTGCGCACTCGACCTTAAATAACCTGTACACTAACGCCAAAAATAGGTGAACAATAACATTGACATTCATGCTCTGTGCATTTAAATATCTTATCACGCCTTATAAAACCACATTCACCACCAAATTAATGGAACCAGCAGTACATGCACCGCAGCGGTGGCAACACCATAAATCAGTACAGCGGTTATCGGCTGCTGGCAACCTAGAACCTTGATAAGAGAGACCTATGCACACAAACGCCAATATCGGCCTAGTTATACGTAGATTTCTGACTCTCGTCGGAATGGCTCGTGGTTAGGAGCAAGCGATGCAAAAACTAGCTGCTTCCCGCACCTTCGCATGCTCTTTCCATGTAGCCTAATGTCCTATGTCCCCGGTTAACTGTTCACAGCTTCCTGACATATTTACTAACAAAATATGGATCAATTGATATTCGAAATAAAATATTTTATTTATTTATTTATTTATATTTAATTAAGTCTGTTTAGGCGTGAAAGGGGTGTAGACAGAAATTATTTTAGTGTTTAAAATTTTAGACTGGATAATTCTGCGAAAAAATCTATGCAAATAAAAACAACAGTAATGACAAATGGCCCCGCTAGCTCACAATTTTCAGATAATTTGCTGGTGGTATATGGTTCTTGGTTTTAGAGAAATAAAAAAAATCAAACGTGGAAAGCAAATGGTAAAGATAGAGAGAACTATGCGGTGGTTAGTTTGGGGGGCTTGATCAGTAGAGGTTGCTGTGTGGTGCCGGCTTAGAATTTGCACCACCCCAACCCTTCCCGCGGGTGTCGTAGCGGTGGCTAAGGGATATCTACCGGGGGCGGGCAGCAGTGCCCCCTGCAGAACAATTCTATCATCGAACTGCGATCCCCAGCCCGCATGCCCAGCGTGGGGATTAAAATAACGTTTGATCTCCTCCGTCCCCACGGAAGCACCTAAGTAATCGTCTTACAAACTTAAAGTCGGCTATGATCCGGATATCCGATTATCGAATATCCGGTATCCGAAGTTACTTCCGGCCACCTGCCAATTACTTAAGATTAGCGGAACTAAAGAAGAACTTTTAGTATCGAGGGGCTTTTTTCTTCGTTTTAAATAGTACCGAACTAGCTTCGATAAGTTTTGAATGTTACGTTTATAGAAAATGGAGTCATGGATACATGCCATTATTTTGATTTCTGCTAACGTTGATCCTGCGCCTGACCTCTCCCCGATTGTGTCTGCCTGCCGTTCAATCGGATCATCGGAATGAGGGAATAGAGAGTGAACCTGTGTTTGCACACACACTTCTTGTGCACTATAAGTCCTGTGATGTGCCTGACTCGTCTCCGTTGAGACTGGCCACCGTGGCCGAAATTCGACTAAGAGGATATCATTCTGCTCACGATTTTGTACGCATTATCTCAGTAGAGTATAATAATAATTTTATCCATCAATGGATTAGTCAGCGTCCTGGGGACGCCTTCGGCTGGTATTGATATGGATCAATTGAGCCATCGTTGATTGTTTGCAACAGTCTGCAGTTAGCTCAATTGTAAATACTAGTTCTAATTTATTTCTAATATTGTTTTTCTCAAGGGGGAAAACTGGACTCCAAAAAAATTAATTCCAGTTTTCCTTTTAAGGGGATTTGTCAAGGGGGAAAACTGGAATAACCCGTAATTTTCTGTGGGAATAAAGTTCATCTAAAAAAAACAATGGATTAGTTCAGCCGATCAGAGTAAAATTGGGCAACCTTCCAATTACAGAATATGAGTCTGGAAAGTCTTAATGTGATAGTGAAAATCCGTGATGCAACATGACGTGATGTGATGTGAAGGGTATATTGCAGGCAATGTTTAAAAATCCACATAATGATATACATTCTAAGCTCGGAAACAACTGCCCTTAAAAACAGAATGTAGCAACCGAGTTCGCGAAATCACTGGGCTTCGCAAACGAGCGACGCTACGCTACCATCGCCTGTGTAAGATTTTTAGAATATGGATTAAATTTAGTTTGTCATTTTGTGACACAGAATAAATACTTTTGTTTTACTTTACATAGGCACTACTGGCACTATACAGACTTTCCAGTCTGGCCTGAATCGTCACAGGAGAAAAAAACCTTAGGTAAATAGCGAGCATTTTCTCCTTTTGGATTATTTATTACGGGCTGAAAAAAACTAAATAAGATGATGACATGAAATTTAATAACGCCAAAAGTTACACCTACATGTGTAAGTACCGAGTTATACGCCACAAAATGTGGTTGACCAACATTCTATGAGATGATTCCCAGCAGAGGGGTGAGTCTACTTGACGTTAGTAACGAGAAGTGATCGTGACGTATCCTTTTAGTATGGGTTTGCGTAGTTCCCTGTCCGCACGATAGAGGCGCTGTACCAAATCACCCCTCAGGATTTGGGCTGAGCGCAAGCTGTGCGTCAGGGGGGGGGCTGTGTCCATGCTTTAATAGTTGCACCGCCTAGCTTGCTTTGCTTCCCTAGTCACCTAGTCTAGCTGCTTGCCTAGTATAGATACAGACCTGCCTTACATGGCTCCTCAAGAAATGTAAGGTGCAAATGGCCTTAGGGGAGAGCAGCGCAACAGTCGCCGATCCCTAAGGCAAGCCTGGTGGGGCATCCTTCACGTGGTTGTCCCCTGTTATTGGTCTAATTCCCTAAGAAATAGACGCAACTAAAACCACCAGACGAACACTGCCGGGGATATGGTCATGTCCCGGCGGGTCCACCATTGGGCGATGAGCTGATGTTGGATAGAAATGACACACACATCCCACCCACCCTACACATAATCCCTATCCAATCCCTAACCTATACGTCCGCTACGAAGCAAGGTGGTCTAGCTTCGTGGGCCCGCTATCCCCTATAAGAGTGATAGCAGGTGGGGGGAGGACCACCTACGCTTTTGATGCTGAGCGTAGGGGGCCCGTAAGGGGGGATGCAACTGGCCTGGTGGCTGAGCGGGCAGATGTCTCTTCCGCAACACTCCTCTTTGGCGTGAATTTCCTCCGAAAACGGGAGGCCACGGTCTAACCAACCGTGGCAAATCAGCATGGCGGGCGGTCTTCAACCACCGCTGGTGAGAGGGGGGGGTCGATGGGGTCTGCAGCCGGCGGTGCACGCCTTAGCTCGGTGATGGTGGTCAACGCCGAGTATAGTGGTGCCGTTGAGGCTCGGAGGCAACGCGATCACCCGTTCTATATCGGACCGGCAACCCTGGTGTATATTGCTATCATAATACACCCCCCTGGTTGGACTCCGTGGTGGGTGGGGCCCGGAAAGATGAACAAAACCCAAAACAGTACCATGCAAACCACCAAAAATATTGACCACTTTGCGCCCTCAGCAGGGGAGGCAGTAGAAGCCTATGCGGCCATCAAGGTCGACCAGGATTCAACTGCTCTTTGGAAGGTCGTAGGACCGAAATCCAAAAAAGCGAGCAAGACAGGCGGGAAAGAGGCAAAGCCAGTGGCTGGAACCTCGACTACCGTCGTTCGAACCTCCGAGGCGGCTAACGCCCCCCTAGGCAAGAACGCCCGTAGGAAACTACGGAGGCTACGACTGAAGCAGGAACAACAGGCGGCTCCGAGTACCGAAGCCACTGTTAAGAACGCTGAAGGTCCTAGCTTCTTCTACAAGCAACGGCAGAATGCTAAAAGCACGTCTGACTCCAAACCGCACGCCCCGCCGGCGAAATCTACGAGCTCGCTCGTGGAGGCTGCCGGGTCTGGTGCCGGCCGAGGTAAGGGGAAACAGACTGCGAGCAACGCACGCTTCAATCGCCAGAAACGTGCAGCCGCAGCGATCACTCGATCAGCTCAGGCCCCTGCCGCGGCTCCGATCAAAGCTCCGGCCAAGATCCAAGTGGAGCCAGGCAAGAGGACGCGACTGGACGATACTGTGTCCCCGAGAGGGGAACACAAGAAGCAAAAGCTCGACAGCACACGTCGGACCCCCGCCGCCAGCTATGCTGAAATTGCGCAAAGCAACCTCGGCGTAGCGGTGGTGAAGACCGACAGCCAACCACTGACGGAGGAGCAAGCCGCCGTACTGAAGAAGTACCTAAACGGTCGGCTTATAGACGAGGCCAGGGAACCGGAGATCAGCTTCACCCCCTGCTTCCTGGGCAAACCCATCTACACCGATGGGGCCCTAAAGCTGTGGTGTGCCGATGTGCCGTCCTCTGAGTGGCTGACCGACGCCATCGAACAGCTACCGAGCACAACTTGCCCCAATCTTGCGGTAGTCAAGCAGAGCGAACTGACGAAGAAGGTGCGCGCAGCCATCTTCTTCCCAGAATGTCAGTTCTCCCTTGAAGACACAAGTCTCCTACTGGGGAAACAAAACAAATGGGCACAAGTAAACCAGTGGGTCGTCTACTCCCACCAACGACAAGCTGACGATATGCTCTTCGTGACGATAGGGATCCCGGAAACCCTTATCCCTACCGTCATGGAGAGGGGCCGCCGGTTGTCGTTCGCACTGGGGAACGTCTACATACGTTTCTACGGTGCGGATGGGAAGCTGCAAGACGAGCCCCCAAGCAAGCTAACGAGAGCACTACTGGAAGGACCAGAAAGCAAACCTGGTCCCAGTGAGACAGCTGCGCCCGAAGGCCCCAACTCACCGGTGCCTCCGCCCTCGCACTCGTCGCCCATACCGTCGTGCTCAGGAACGATGGAAGCGATGCGTGCGGAGATGAGCGGAGACCTAGTGTTGGTCCCGGACGAGGATGACGCAGAGGCAACGGAGGAGGAGATGGGACACCATGATGATGGCGACCCAAACCCCCTCCTCTTATAACGTCGTCCAAGCAAACCTCCAGCACAGCCTCACTGCTACGGCTAACCTGCGCAGAGTGCTGGGGGACACAAGCAACGAGACCATAGCCCTGATCCAGGAGCCGTGGATTAGGGCGGGGCGTGTGTGTGGTCTCAACAATCTCAACGGTAAGCTTATATATGACAACACTTGCAATAACCCGCGTGCGTGCATCTTTGCACCACGCAACATAACTGTTGTACCCATGACCGAGTTCTGTTCCAGAGACCTGACAACTGTCAGGCTCCAGGGCGTCTTCGATGGGGAGACCGAAGATATAGTGCTCGCGTCAGCCTACATGCCCGGCGACGAGATCGTGCCCACGACAAGCACTACAGATCTGGTAAGACAATGCGAACTCAATAATACGAAACTAATAATTTCAGCAGACACGAACGCGCACCACCCCATATGGGGCATGCCCGTTGCAAACAGCAGAGGAGAAGATCTGGTAAACTTTCTCTTTACGACTAAACTGACCATAGCAAACAAGGGCGCGGAACCAACCTTCGTGACGAAACGATGCCGCACCATAATCGATCTCACCTTTGCGTCGGAAAACTGCGCTGACTGCTTGCGCAACTGGAGGGTATCAGACGAGGTCTCCTCTTCCGACCACAGGTGGATCAGATACGAGCTCACGCTAAACAAAACGATTCCAGCACCCACGCGCAACCCGCGCAAAACAAACAAGGTAATGTTCACAAACTCTCTGCAGCAGCACCTTGACGAGGGAGGCCCGGAATCAAACTTAAACAACACTGCAGAGATCGAAACAGCAGTACAACACATCACGCAGAGCCTTACCAAGAGTTTCGAGGCATCTTGCCCTCTCACCGTGGTCAGTGAAGCCGATCCAGGTAGGAAAGGCTGGTCCCGGCGACTGGAGGAGCTCAAGTGCAGAGTACGTAAGTCTTTTAACAGAGCCATGAACACTTACGACGACTCCGACTGGGAAGCTTACAAGAAGGCCCAGGCTGACTACAAAAAACAGCTACGTCGTAGGAGTCGTCTCAAATGGAAAAACTTTTGCAACAACATAGAATCAAACTCTGAAGCGAACAGAATCAGAAAAATTTTAGCGGCCGAACCGAACCGCGAGATTGGTTCGCTTAAGAAGCTTGATAGCACCTACACCAAAACAACAGCAGAAACACACGAACTCCTATTACAAACACACTTCCCAGGGTGCCTCATAGACGGTGAAACAGAGTGGCACAACACCGATCTAGTCACGCCTTCGACGACGGACTGGGCAGTAGCAAGCTCAGTGGTGACCGAAGATAGGGTAAACTGGGCCATCAACACATTCAAACCGTACAAGTCGCCAGGTATGGATGGAATATTCCCTGGCCTCCTACGCTGGGGTGTGGCGCACATAAGCGGTATGCTGACGGCTATATTTAAAGCCTGCTTGGCCTTCCGCTACGTGCCGCTTATGTGGAGAGAGGTTAGAGTCCTATTCATACCCAAACCAGGAAAAAGCGACTACACTGAAGCAAAGTCCTACAGGCCGATCAGTCTCACCTCATTCTTACTTAAGACCCTAGAGAGGCTGTGCGATCGTTACATAAGGGACAACATACTCACAATAAAACCACTACACCCACAACAACACGCCTACAGCTCAGGCAAATCAACAGAATCTGCGCTGCACTCAGTAGTTAGTAGATTAGAACAAGACATCTCAAACAAATCGCTATGTCTCGCAGCCTTCATAGATATCGAAGGGGCTTTTGACAAGACAAACTTTGACAGCATTAATACATCCCTTCAAAAGCAAGGAGTGGAGCCAACGCTGGTTAATTGGATCATTAGCATGCTCAAGCTGAGGGCAGTACGGATCGACGTACACGGGGGGACCAGGGGAGTTGTGGCAAGGGGATGTCCACAGGGCGGCGTCTTGTCACCGCTTCTGTGGAACCTAGTGGCTAACGATCTAATTACTAAGCTAAACGACCAACGCTTCTTCACGGTAGGCTATGCGGACGACCTTGCGATACTCATATCGGGACACTTTGCCAGTGTGGCATGTAACATTATGAGTAACGCACTAAAAGTCGTCGAAAACTGGTGCATAGACTATGGACTCACCGTGAATCCAACCAAAACAGAACTAGTAATGTTCACAAACAAGCGCAAACTAGGAACCTATCAGCTCCCGTTCCTGTTTGACACGCAGCTAACACTATCCGACACAGTCAAGTACCTAGGTATAACTCTAGACAACAAACTAAACTGGGCAACACATTTAGAAAACAAGATAAAGAAAGCCACTATCTCATTCTGGCAGTGCCGGCGAATGCTAGGAAGAACATGGGGTCCCAGCCCAAAGATTACCCTATGGCTCTACAACACTGTAATCAGGCCCTCGCTGACTTACGGTGCCCTAGTTTGGTGGCCGAGAACAAACCAAAACACTACCATAAACAAACTGCAGAAGTTCCAGAGACTAGCCTGCGTAGCAACTACAGGGTGCATGAGAACTGCCCCCACGGCAGCACTCGAAGCCCTGATAGGCCTAACGCCACTGCACCTACACGTGCAACAGGAGGCAGCCGCAGCAGCTTACAGACTCTGGGCGCTAAGTTTATGGGACCACAACACTAGAGCACAACACACCACTATTATAGATGAGTACGCACGGAGTAATCCCATGCTACTCTCGATTTACGATAGGGTACCCAAAAAACACATATACTCAAAGAGCTTCACCATACAAATGCACGAGGAGCCAAGTGATAGCTCAAACATATACGAAGTAAGAATATACACAGATGGCTCTAAAATGAAAACAGGTACCGGGGCGGGAACGTTCTCGGAAGAACTCAACATACACAGGACAACAGCACTGGGCGCCCACAATTCCATCTTCCAGGCGGAATGCGTAGGTATAATCCAAGCTGCTACCGCGGTACTACGAAGAAAGGTAACTGACCAAAATATCAGGATCCTCTCGGACAGCGCGGCTGTACTACAGGCCCTGAACAGGAGAGAACACAACTCAGGACTCACCCTACAATGCCACCACCTGTTAGAACAAGTAAGTGAGTCCAATAGAGTCACCCTACAATGGATAAAAGGACACAGCGGATCGAGAGGAAATGACGAAGCTGATGCACTGGCAAGGAGAGGTTCGGAGCGGCAACCGACAGGACCCGAACCAATTATCCCCCTACCATTCAGTCAAGTCCGCTCATGGATCCGTCAACGTACAACCAAACAACACCAAGACTACTGGGCAAGTATCCCAGATTGTAGACAGTCGAAGGAGGCCTTCCCGGCTTTAAACCCGAGATTCTCCCGAAAACTCCTCAATCTGAAGCGTGACAAACTCCGACAAATCGTCGGTATTGTCACAGGACACTGCATGCTTAATAAACACCTATTTAATCTGGGTATTACGGACAGCCCCCTATGCAGAGGGTGCATGAACGCAGAGGAGACGGCCGCGCATGTGCTTGTAGAGTGCGATAGCGTTGCTTCTCAACGATTACAACACCTTGGGACACCGAGGACGCCTAGGGAGGCATGCACCGGCGTCAGCGAGCTGCTGGCCTTCCTGGAGGACATCGGGTGGTTAGATTAACAGCCCCCCCCACCCGACACGCAAAAAGGGCCCACCTGTGGCCTAGTTGCGGAAACCAGTCCAGATACAAGTAACAAGTAAGTAAGCTGTGCGTCAATTATTCGTGAGCGAACTCACGTATTATTGTTTTAATCCCGCACCACTCTTGAGGTTAAACCTTCATAATATGTTAGTGTCTGCCTGTCACTGCTGCCAGTGGCCCGTTTACTCTTCACGGAGGTTATGTAGCTATTTTTCAGGTTATTTGAGCTTCTCGAGGCGAATTCTCGGAAGGAACCGGCGGAAATCCTATACTCAGGCTTTGAAGGTAACAAGAGTAGAGATTTTCCTTGAAATATTGGTTGTGATTTTGTCGTTCATTTTGGTTTAAAAAGGACTGGCAGGTGATTGTTGGAATTTGGTACAAATGGTATGGAGATTATGTTTTTGATACATTATACCTAGCAATGATACTGTAACAAGGCATATTATCTATTCTGAGTTTGTAGGAAATGTAAGGAAGGTATGGAAAAAATAATTTCAAGGCAATAATTAAAACTAGAAATGTTTTTTTGATACTGAGCTTTTAAAAAAATTTGAGCTTACTTGCCATACGACGACCTCTGGGTTTATGGTTTTTTTCAAAACAATCAAATTACTTATTGTCAATTATGTTTGCCTTGATTTGACACGTTGACAGTACGCCATTTACATACCTACAGCAAACAGAGTACATAGGTTGGTTTGTACCTATCACGTGTAATACGTGTCGGTATACCTACGTGTACCCTGCTAGGCAGTTCATTCCAGTCCAGCGCACACTTTGAAGCTATTTCCATATCCAACGGGTATCTAGAAAGTCATTTTACACAAAACTGAGGATGCTTGTAGTCAAAGGCAATTGCGACGTATCAAGTTCTAAGGATTGAAGTTCTATTACATGTACTTAAGGCACAAAATGCCATCTGTCAGTCGGAAACGGAAATTTTAGTGCTCGTTATACATATTATTATGAATAAGATTTGGAACATCCAGTCTTACTGTAATCGTCAAACTTCTTATCCTCTGGCGAACCACGTGACAAAGATGCGCAGAATGCAATTCTTAGGCCAAATTGGTGGGCGCAGTCGCATCGATTATTGAATGCGAGTTTTTGTTGCAAACAATAAAAGAGCGAGAAAAATTGGTAGTTGGTGGGTTGGTTGGGTGGTAGTAGAAATAGGTACAGCTTTGTGAAACAGAGCTATACGAAGCTGTACCTATTTATATTTCACCTGCGCAAACTTCCCATGCTTGCTGCCCGTCATCGAACAAGATGTTTGGCGGCAAATATACGTGTGTGGAACCACCAATTTTTATTCAAATATTCAAAAATAGAACGTTAACTTTAGGTCTGTAGCTGGCTTGTATTTGGAGGAATATTTTAAAAAGAATTTATATAAAATTTGAATTCAAATAATTCTGACAAAGATGAAGTAGTCGTAACAGATAGGACGCTACAACTGCTGCAATTTGAACAGATGGAACAATGCAATTTGTAACAACGGAATAACTTGAAATTACTTGCGAGCTCTTGTAAAGATAAATTATATTAGAATGAATTGTTAAATAGCGTCTCTATGTAATTGTCCACAATCTGTAGTTTTTAGACAAATAGTTAACTTATTGAATTCCTTTCGATATTAGGTCGTCTGTTTTACAATGTTATTGGTAATTCATTGTCACTGCGTAAACTGCAGGTTCTGCCCATCATCATCACGAACATGATGGTCATAGTCTTTTTCATTGTACTATTCCACCACTATCCGTGAAAACCTTCAATAAGCTTTCTGGTACTTATTAATTTGTAATTCTGTTAATTTTTAAGCCTTTGGTTTTCCCCTAAATAAATAAATAAATAAATAAATAAATAAACACGTTTGTGAAGAGGTCGGTCTTATTTCTTAAACATGGTACTGGTAGTAGGTACTCCATGCAATTATCCTTCTTAAGAGAAGGTTTATTTGAAACTAAGCTTTATAAGGGTTCTGCCCTGAATTGACCGAATCTAAATACTCTGTATATGCTAGCCCCTCTTTAACTACTGGAAAAGTGGTACCTATTTATCAGAATCATAAAATTATAGAAGGTACAGCAGCAGAAAATACAGAAAATTAAAACTAATGAACGTCATCCAAATAAGCTAACTTTAACTCACTGAGTTCCCAAGAATACCAACTCCTTTTGCTTTGTTAGCTTTTGATGATTCCCCGTTTATAGCTCTGTATTGTGTGCTAAGGCTTCTATTTGAAAAGTAAAAAGTAAAGGCACCAGAGTATTTCTTTTCATTTCGCTTTGATGGATATTTTTATTGCGAAAACCGAATGGTCAACGTGAACTGTTAGAGGCTAAAAGTCTTTTAATGTTTGTTAAACTTTTATTTTACATTAATTGACTGTAAACTTTTAAAAATTAATGCAGCTGTGTTGGATGTTTGGATGAATACATCAGTGCATTGCATCCATTCGAATAAATCTCGACTTGCTGATGGTAAGGTCTCTCGCCTGATAGAGAGATTAAACTCACAGGTTTTTCAAATTTCGTAAGTTTTTAAATAGCAATCTTAAACTACATATAAAAAACTTCTAACATTACGATTTAATGTGCAATAAAATTTTGTCTAATCTATTTTCTATTCTATTCTTTGGCGTCCATTCACTCAAATTAGGGTTTACTATTTGTACATACTTCGACTAACCCAAATTGCGTATTCATAACAAACACAGCCTAAAGCGCCTAAGGCTGTGCTTACACGTTTTCGTGCGAAACGTACGAATGCGCACGAAAAATCCTGACCTTCAAAGCACTATGGGATCGCACAGACTGCGTGCGATTAGTTGTAAGCTACGACGTCCTTAAACTATCTGAACTTGTTGGGATTTTACCACACTTTCGTGGGTTGAACGCGATATCACCGCCTATTTCATAAAAGAAACGTATTCAGCTGGTTCACTCAATTAGTTCGAACAGTATTCGTGCGTTTACGTGCGACACAAATTCTCATCCAAAGTGAACGTGGTCTAACACAAACCAAATATAACAAGTTGCTTCTACAGGCCTGGATTTCATAGAATTTCAAACACAAACTCGCAAATTGTGCTTCAGGGGCCATGTTTTGCTTTTCCCGGTACAGAATTGCGTGAACATTTTATTTTGCTATTTTATTTTGACTAATTTTATTTTTGAAAGGGTTGTTATAATCATGCGGTCCGAAGTGGGTCTAATAAATTTGGTTGTTTACGGCTATGTAGAACCGTGGTTCGTTTGACGTGAGATATTTTAATTTAATTTAATTTTAAATTTCAAACAAACGCTTTCGTATTTCTTGGGAAAGCATATTGGCTTTCCCATCAGCAGGTTGATTCAGATGGATTAGTGGGTGTATCATTAATACTAAATGTGTATCACCATCGATCTAACGAAAATTCGGGAGATAGAGTACTAGCTTCTCGAAAGTGGAACGCTCAAATTAGGAGCACCGGCGGCGCCGCTGCACCCCGGTCTGACTGAGGTGGGTGGACCTAATTGCCGGCGACGCGCCGCTGGCGTTCGTGTTTCGCGTGCGTATTGTTGTCTCGGTCACTAGTTTGTACGTGTTTCAATAAAAACAGTCACACGAGTGTCCTCTTTAAACAGTATCCAAAAAATACGATCCGTTCGAATTTGACATTCATTTTTGCCACATCAAACTGGATCCAGTTGTCCAGTAAAAAAGCATCCACTTTAATTACACATTTAGTTTAATGGAAGGTAGAGTAAACTAATCTAATCTCATAACCGCTGTGGGAAACGGCTGTTATTGTTTAATTTGACGACCTCTGTGGCGCAGCGGGCGAAGGTCCGCCTGCGACGCTGGAGGTTGCGGGTTCGATTCCCGCCTCGGGACAAATGTTTGACGATCTGCAGATATTTGTTCAGGGGTTCTGGATGTTTTTCGATGTATAATAAAAAAAATCTATCTATGTAGTGTATTGTATTAAGTATATCAGTTATCTAGTACCCATAACACAAGCTCTGCTTAGCTTAGGGCTAGATAATGCTGTGTGAATTGTCCAGCATTATTTATTTATTTATTTTCTTTTGTTTTTTATTCGCAATCGAGTTGCAGGCAATGGGCGTTTCTTCATCGGCCGGTCCGGCCCGGCAACGATACCCACACCGACATCGGTGGACGCCTATTTGTGTGAAATTGTAAGGCACACTGTCTTATTGGCCCGGCCCGACACCGACATGTCGTCGCAGCAAGTCTCCCACTTGTGTCAGGCTGGCATCGTACGTATGTGGTGTGTACCTACGCAATGTTCTATGTGGGCGTGCGTGCGAGGTCTCCGTGGAATTACAAAGCCGTCGTGTCGTGTCGGTCAAATAAAGAATGTAGCTGTCGGTGCAGTGTCGTTGAGCACTGTCGGTGTCGGTATCGGTGCCGAGCCGGACCGGCCAATGAAGAAAAGCCCCATAAGCGGCGAAAATGGTATGAGTAAGATAAATCTGAATCAACCTGCACATAGTAAGGTATCTCACTTAATTGAAACATAAATCTCACAAGGTACAGACAACCTCCCACAGTAATCCAAGACAACCTGACGCGTCAGTGTAACCCATTAGTCTGTAATATCACCGGCAACCATTTCAAAGGCTCACAAATACCTTGTCACTTTGAACCTAATTATTCAAGGAACATACTTATAATACAAATGCTTAAGCTACTCCGTCTGTCCTTAGTTATAGGAACCAATTTTAAACGGCAAGACGACAACCGCACAAAAAACCTTTTAAATCAATTAATTTAATTAAGAAAGTAGACATGATGACTATTTTATTTAAGGCTAGATATATGAAATTAATTATGGTAAAAGTCACGGGTAATAGCGAGTCGAAAGAATAAAAATAGCAAAGTTAATTCAAACATATCAAAACCACAGACTGCTAAAACATGACTCCTCCTTACTCTTCCGATGATGCTGTAGTCGGGTAAAACCCCAGACGAAGTACCAGGTATCAACTAGTCTGTTAAAATAAGCCAATTTTACAAATAATAAAAACGCGACTGCTTTACTATAAAAAAATAATCTATTTCACTCGGGGTGATAAATGAATTCTAATGATTGGTACCCCATAAATCCAAATCATTTCGGGCAAAACGTATGGTGGATTAGAGACATTCATTTAAATATTTAAAACTTTCTTGCTCTAAAGTACAAAGGGTAGGTTAATTCCTAAAGATACGTAACAAACCTGAACCCTAAAACATTTCCCTCCTTTTTTGCCCAGTCGTGTACAGACGAAGTTCCCGGTCACAACTAGTCTATAGGAGGAAAATAACACAGCAAAGGCCCTTAACCTAGGCAACGCGAGCCGGCGCCACCCACTCCGGTATTTATGACGAACTCCGGTAACAATGGGGGTACGTACCCTAGTCGCTCATATCGTATTCTTTTTGATGAATGCCTCTTTGGAACAAAGCTGTAAGGTACTGAGCACTAAGATGGTCTAGCGTTGCCATTACCTGCTGTGATTGAGGAGGATGTTTATAAAAAATGAGGCAATATTTTCTCTGATTTAAAAAAAATCAGTAGGTACCGTCATCAGTAAAATTAAAACAAAACTATTCGGTTAATCCCTAAACTTAAAACTTTAAATGTAATGGGGCAATGTAGCCAGCTTCTTGAGGACGCTTCCGATTGGTATTGATATGGATCAATTGAGCTACCTCTAGATTATTTGCAACAGTCTGCAGTTAGCTCAACTGCTTGAATTGTAAATACTTACTAGTTCTAATCTGCT
Organism: Eupithecia subfuscata; assembly: GCA_963564075.1. Lineage (NCBI taxonomy): Eukaryota > Metazoa > Arthropoda > Insecta > Lepidoptera > Geometridae > Eupithecia > Eupithecia subfuscata. The sequence goes on along the minus strand of OY751115.1, from coordinate 14,192,912 downwards.
TCTCTTCTATTGTAATTTTCTTGGTTAAGAAGAATATAATGCTAAAATTTACCACAACAGCTATTTCATCATCATGATGTTCAAACATTCTAAGTTTGTAGTACTTAGAAGAGCAGCCAGGTTCTAAAATCATTTTGGACTGATTCTTATAAAAATATTTTATTGTCCTTTAAGACTTTCTTTGCACATGAATGACGCTCATAGACGTGTTCCTGCGCCTGGAGCAGCGAGATACCACCTTTGACCATCTTTATTGACCTGGGCAGTGAATGGATTAATACGTATTCCGGAACGGGGATAAACATATTTCACAAACATTAAAAAATCTTTTATCACCAACTTAAATGTTTGCCAATTAAAAAGTTACGAAAAATCGCAATAAAAGTTAATTTTTCACGTAGCTATCATTTAATTCAAGCCAAGCAGAAACAAAGGCACTCCCAAACGTCGAGAGTACTCACAGCCTCTCAACTAGCTGAGCGTACTTCTATCTTTTGTCCTTTTCTCTCTATTCGGATTAATACGTCTATCTCGTTCTGGCTGTGTAAAGACAACTTCTTAGCTCTGTGTTTGTATAAATCTCGAAGATTTGTTTAAATTAGGAGATTAGTTAATGTATGTATTATTTTGGTTTTGCTTGCGTTTAACGATAAAAAGACAATTGTATGTAACCAAGCATAGGTTTGTGTAACACACATAACTTACGCTGAAGTAAAATGCGTAGGTACCTACTTTCAACAGAAATTACTTTGCTAGATTTTTGTATACAGTGCCTGACAACAAAAAATAAATTCACCGTGAATATTGACAGAACCAGAAACAAAAATAAGCATTACTTACGAGTACATATCATTAAAATTTCAAAAATAGAAATAATTTCGGTAACAAAAAATAATATTAATAAGTAATTCGTAAGTCACATCAACTTTTCGTTCATCGTCGATTTTTAAAACTGGATACTGTTGTGTTAATAATTATTAAGAAAAAATACCTTTTCGGCTTGTAGTCTAGTGTTAGTTGAGTAAAAAAAGATTTGGACGCTTAAACAATATTTTTTCAACTTATGATCAAAATGGTACATCATGAGAGGTGGTTATTTTTGATCCTAATCTTTATCTAAGCGATTTATACCAATAATGACATTCATTTACTAACATTCTTGCACCAAAACGTCCATGAAAAAGTAACGACGGAAGTAATACGTCATCGAAATAATCCGTAAAGACCGTTTTACCGGGACGGTTAATTTTAGAGATGTCAATAAAACGGTCCTTTGTTCTAGCTTTGTGAACCATTTCGTTTTATTTGAGGAATTCTTATAGAGGGTGGTTCTAGGTAGAATTGCGGGAAATAACGCACTTTAATATTAGAAAGTCAAAGTATGATTTTTCCAGGCCTTTCCTACTACCAAAAGATAATTGGACAATTAGGCAGCTTCGTCGCTTAACTTTGACGTTTAATGTATGAAAACTTCTGTCAAAAACGTCAAAACAACCGTTTAAAATTTTACCATCTGCTAGAGAACTTGGGTCTAAGTTATGTCTAATCCCAATAGCTATCACCATCGCCGTCACCACTGATAGCCATCGGGAATATTTTTGTACCGTGTGTGAGTGGGTGTAAGGGCATTACCCCCATAAGATAAAAGCCAAAGGCGCTTATCAGGGGAAGGCCTGAATCCAGCAGTGAACCAATATAATTATGTATGTAGGTGGTTGAGATTGAGGTTGAATCGAGAACATACCATTTCCCATGAAATCACATCCTCCCCACTCGCGTCTACTGCTGGATGTGCCTCTCCAAAACAAGAGCATAACCCGAATTTGCTCACTGTTTTTGAGCAGCAAAGTCACCGTTTTCGAGCGAAGAGTAGTATGTTCGTGGTGAAAAATTGTATTTTTAACTCGAAGACAAATATTTATCGTTTCGTGCCTTTAAAAATCCTCGCTACCTCAACAGACTTTAAAGCCACCCGCTACGCTCGTGACTCTATTCTAGACTGCTTCGCTAGCTCGGGATTTAAAATCACCACGTTCAACAAAAAATCGTTTTGCCCACTTGTTGAAAAAACTCTTCTTGAACAAACTCTTCTTTTTTTATTCTTTCTATGTTACCTCATCGTGCTAAAACTATTGAACAGATCAAGCTGAAATCAAAATAACTATAGGTAAATTTTAAAAAACTCAATACTCAATATTTTGCCTGAAATAAACAAATTTTATTTATTTTTATTTTATTTAATATATTTACTGTCGTCATCACGTTGGTAGACTACGTTGGTGGAACTAGATAATTATCTATAAGTAAGTATCACAATGTGAACCCTGTGGGCGTAACAACAATGAAGGCAGACCGAGGTTGTTTTTGGCAAAAATATGTACCTACATACTTTCCCCCTTGAGGCTAATCTTCAAGGGGGAAAACTGGTATTCATTTTTTGACTTCCAGTTTTCCCTCTCAAGGGGGAAAACTGGAATAACTCCTAACTGCTCTTGTTTCTGATACGGGCCTGGATTTGTGACGTCTGGATTTGTGACGTCAGCGTCGATAATTGTATGAAAATCGAAAGACAATCAAATCAGCTTTTAAAAATTTACCTTTACCCAGATATTACGAGTATAAGGAATTCCTGACGTAGATTAAATTTTAGTTCACTTCTGATGTTTTGTCGTCTGCTAATAAAGAAATTGAATGAAAGGACTAGTAGGAATTCAATAGTCAAGGGTGAAACTTTTCACGGATATTTCTCGCGTTTATTTACCCTTTAAATTCCGGACCTATAGAAGGTCCGGACCAGATGGTTTAGCAGATTTAAACGTGCTGAATCATAATGTATCCTGATTGGGCAACTTTAAAACCTATACGTGTCTAAGCTCAATTGGATTTTCGATTTATTTTTAACCGATTTCAAAACTGAGCGTTTCAATTCGACAGTGTTACATTTTTCGCAAAAGTTAAAATTATCAATTTTGAAAACAATATAAGTATTTTTCATCAATCTATTATACGATACAAACACGAAAATGTAGATGTAATTTTTTTATTTAAATTTCAACCCTCAGAAATGATATACTTGTTTGAAGTTCGTTCAATTTCCGATATTGTGAAATAAATTCAGCACCAAAAAATACAAGGACCAATTTCCGAGTAACTTTGTTGGTTCGAGATGAAAATTGTTCAGAGTAATGGGTCTAGAATGAGCCTAGTCTCGTGTATAAGCTGAACTGAAATGAACTTTCTTACTTTATCAGCGATAGATCAAAATATCCTGTCTTTTAGCCTCTTGAAATAAAAATAAACATAATTTGTGATACCAGATACCACCAATTAGCAACTTTTAACAAACCAATGAAATAAGGCGATCAATCTTCGCCTCACCATTCGAAAGTCTAATAAATCTCCGAGAAACTTCTAATTGTTTTCGACAGAGAATTACGACTTTGGATTGAGAAGACCTTTTACTATAGGCTGGTGGCAAACGGGACATTGTCCTACCAATTCTGTCTCAGTGGAAGGAACGGGAAAATAATAGGTTTATCTATAATTTCAGCCCAGCAGTGAGTAACCACTCTGGATATATTTAAAGATTTCATGCTGTCTTTCTTGGAATTTTTCTCTGACTTATCTATTCACCTAAGACAAACCATCGATACCTAAGAGTAGTGTGGAACAGTTTCGCGCCTCCGGTAGTCAAACCAGGCCTAGATCTCAGTACTCACGGGATTCTCGTGGTAAAAAACTGGAATTACAAAATAAAAATTTTAAATCCATCATGGTTATTAACATTAAAGTCCATTACAACGGGATGTTTACCATGATTTGTTAGTCAGTTATTCCGTGATCACGCCGCCGCATGAAACTGTGCTGAAAAAAATAGGAAAGCTCAAAACTCAAATCATGGTAAATATCCCGGTGTAAATGACTTTAGTATTGAATTACATACAATTCAATTTTTTTCTTTGATTCCATAAATGTAAAAACACGATTGCAAAATAAAATACGATAAAAAATTATGAAAGTGCTATGTTTCGTCATAATTTGGTCGAGACCTCAATAACCCTGCCATCTATTAACATGACTTATGTTTTGATTCGTAGGTTATACTGATTATTTGGTCCCTTGAACCAGTTTAAAAAAATATCTGAGCGTCTGGTCGAAGTAACGCGTGACCCGAGAGCTGGTGAGTATCTGGCGCAGCGCATCAGCATTGCCATACAGCGGGGCAATGCAGCCAGCGTAGCGGGGATGAGACGACTGGTATAAATATGGATCTGTTGAGCTACCTGTCGATTGTTTGCAACAGTCGGCAGTTAGCATTTATTTCAATTGTTAATACTATTTCTAATTTGTTTCTATTATTTGACTGTGATTCAACTTAGACTGACGCATCTATGGACTTCTTTTATTCTGGATACACAACGCGTGCGAAGCCACGGGCAGAAACTAGTGTATAAATACGACGACAGCAAGATGTCTACAGTAAATATCTCACTAGGCCTGCTCTCTATTTCCCGGCTTTATGAAAATATCGCCGAACCATTGGGCACTGTCCGCCCCTTTGTTGTTGGGCATCTCTGTTTTAGGCCACCATTAATTATTTACTCGTAGTCCATCTACCATCTCTGTGCCAAAGTGACCTGCCCACTCGATACTTGCAATTTGAATTTATACAGGGTGGAATTTTTGGACGGGGCAGTAAAGGCAGGTATCTTAACCGTTGAAGCTACATGAAAATGGTCTTAGGAAACTACCCATCCTTTTTAGAAAAAATATCATTCCCATTCACGGATTTTCAAAAAAAGTTACAGGTTTCGAGGAAATTGGCATTTTTCCATATCTACTGATTAAAAATTTCTTTGGGACCAATTAAGGTTTGAGTACTTACTAGAAAAGTCAGAAAACGCAAAAAACTTTTCCCATACATTCCCTATTTCCTGTAATAGTTTGTGTAAATGTTTGTTACCACGTATCTCCGCAACTACTAAACCAATTTAGATGAAAGTTAGTATGTAGATAGTTTAAGATCTGAAATAACACATGAGCTAATCTATTATTTAAAATTAACCTCTTAAGGGGTTTAAAAGGGTGGTAAAATTTCTATCAAAAATTATTATTCCTGGTTCAATTCAACAAGAACTTGGTATAAATAAACTATAAAGAAAATAATGAATCACATATATTTTATTATTTTTACAAAACTACCCCAGAAATTTCTGAAATTTCCACGCGGGAGAAGCAGCGGGGCGGAGCTAGTACTTATATAATACGACTTTAAGAATTTACTTCCGTGATGGTGACTTCTCGCTTTTAAAATAATGAGGGTAAATTGCAAAGTACTGATCGATTTCCATTTCACTTCAATTTGCGGTTTATCGCCAATTTTATGATGTTTCGTTCAGCTTCGCTTTCGTGGTTTAAGCTTTACACCCGATTTGTTTAATGTTCCTTACTTTTAGGTTTTATGGGTTTGTAACCTGTCGGGGAATAATGGTTAACGTTCTAAAATCACAGCGCAGCTTCAGGAAATTACTACGTAATGCCTTATGCAGCAGGATGTATTGAAAGCTGCATATTAATCCAACGCCGCGCCGCTAACATGCAGCACGAAAATTTGCATTTACTTTATATGTGGACGTTTGAAAACGTTGGTTTTTGTTTCTATTGTAACGATAGGCTATCTAACTTTAAAAATAACTTTAAAAGAACATCAAAATTACAAAAAATAAAACTTTAAGTGCAAGTTGAACTCACGCACTAAGGGTTCCGTAAGACCTTGTGTCTTGCCAAATTATCATGATTCTCGGTCAACGGGAAGTAGGTACCTACCCTGTAGCTTTTGGTCCATAGCGAGAATCAAAAGTATTTTTTTTTGTGAATTAACTACAAACTTACGGTTTTAGGATTTTTTCCTTGACTTGTGCCTTGCTTTTGCCAAATTTTAGAATTCTAGGTCTACGGGAAGTACCCTATAGGTTTTGGTCCATGGCGAGTATTAAAAGTAAATTTTTTGTTTATTTTTGTTTTCGGATTATCACGTCTGCGGCATGTCGGATGAGTCGTGGGTGAAATCCACCACCGAATGGATCCCAAAGACGGGAAACGACCTCGCGGCAGACCAAAGCGTCGACGAAGAGACGAACCGGACGCGCAATTAGAAGATGGGACCTCAAGGGCGCAAAATAGAAAAGTGAGGAGGGGGGAAGGGAGGCCTTCGCCCAACAGTGGGACAGTAAAAAAGTTGGTAATATGCTGGCCTGCAGGTTTTCTCGGTGTACTGAGCAAGTAAAGATAACGCTGTTCAAAGCTTACTGCCAAAACATGTACACGGGAAGCTTGTAGGTTAGACACACCAAAAACTCGCTAGCGACCCTGCGCCTCCAATATAATAATATATTCAGGACGATGTTGGGTCTGCCTCGCTTCTGTAGTGCATCAGGGATGTTTGCTGAATATAAAACCAATGACTTCAGTGCCATCATTCGCAAACAATCTACATCCCTGATTCACAGAATGCGCGACAGTCACAACAGCATCCTGAAAACCATAGCAGATAGGTACTCTTCACCGCTGTGGGCAGGCCTGGTTCGCAGAGTAATTCCGGAGAAAGTCCCGCTACTCTGGTGAGATCACTCTGGGAAATTTAGTCCTGCGTTAATTTTTAATTTTTAATTTTTGTATTACTCGATTTGCTTACTAATCATTTATAGTATTTTATTGTGTTACTAACCCCATATGGATCTATGTTGTCCAAAATGAAAGGATTTTATGTTATTTATTTATTTAAAGGTGGAAGCAGAATAGGGTATTACACACATTTATTCAATCGTAAAATGCCATAAAAATTCAAAGTTTTTCATTTTTAAATATCTCGCCTAATGTTGACACTTCTTAGTTTACATAGCCGTATGACGTAATAACCGTGCGACTACTATTTAATGGTGTTATGAAACAGATTAAAAAAGCTAAAACCTTTGTAATGAATTTTAAAATATAGTTTGCTATTTTACTAACTAAAACTAATGTTTTCCGACTGCTTTTTGCCTAAGCTATCTCAATAATATATTTTAAGATTTTTTCTCACGTAGAGTAAAATACCCTAAATTGTCAATTTTAAATTGCCTTCTTTTGCACGCACCGGCAGAAAAGTGGCGAAACAGACATAAATCTTCACTTTATTAAGTGAAGATTAAGAAGGTGAAGATTGTAGATGGTGGTAAACAGAGACAGCGATTTAAAAAAAAATGAGTTGCCACTCGCGGTCGCAAAAATCAGAATCAGAAAAACGTTTGTTTATTTAACTTATCCTTTGTTTTTGGCCTACAAAATAAGCTCAGAGACCAGTCAAATTATAGAGTAGAATAGAAAATACTTTATTGCATATTTCAATCGAATTACTATTCGATTTAAGTGTAAAGTATTTTCGAAATCTAAAAAAACTTTTACAGAGGCATTAAAGTAAATAAATAAATAATGTTGGACAATTCACACAGCATTATCTAGCCCCAAGCTAAGCAGAGCTTGTGTTATGGGTACTAGATAACTGATATACTTAATATAATACACAACATAGATAAATATTTTTTAATATACATAGAAAACATCCAGAACGCCCTGGACAAAGGCTGCAGATAGTACACACATTTGTCCCGAGGCGGGAATCGAACCCGCAACCTCCTGCGTCGCAGGCAGACCTTCGCCCGCTGCGCCACAGTGGTCGTCGAAAAGAAAGAAAAGCTTATGATAGGCAGGTATCACAAACAGGCCAATCGACTTTTGAAAATTCCTTCGTTTAACCGATTTTCCATTTCCGAGTAGGCCCCCAGTCCGCTATTTGCGTTTTTGTTATCAGCAAAGAAGTCAAGTCCGTCTGTTTTATTTCCTAAAACCTGTTTCCACTTCTGTTCTTCTACCAAGCAAAAAGCAGCCCTAAAACATGGTAGTTGTATACTTATGTAAAAGCCATCGATCAACAGACTCCTCCGATTGATTTTCCGGTCATCGCACTTCCTTGTTCTTTCCGCCTCAGTTGATCTTGTGCCTTAAACTTCTTAGAATTATTAGTACTATAATAGTACTATTATTATTAATTAATTCTAGGAAGTTTACGGTACGACTCAAAATGGTTGTGTGTAAAATAATATCACAAAACTTTGATAAAGACCAAATTAGCAGCACATTGGTTTTATAAAAATTGCAGGTACTTAAAGCCTTCTGTGCCTAAACCAAAAAAACACGTTTGTATTTGTAGGGCGATTTTGTCGTTGACTCATTTAATGAAAAATGGTGACTCTACATTATTAACGTGTTTCTTGAAAACAATAGCAACAGTCAGATAAAAAGCAATATCGAAACGTGCTTACCCGTGACCTAGCCGAGTTGCAGATACAACTAACTGGCTATGTAATCTACGGCCTAGTAAATCTACCCTTGTCCAACTGTCACGCTTTGTACAACTTTGTAACTTTGTAAAGCTTTTGTTTGTGTTAATTTTAATGTATATCGACAGTGGAAAAGCAAAATGGCTAAAGCGCCACTTTGGTCGAAATAGACTTATATATATCACTAAACTCGTTTTTTTTTTCTGCGTCGATCTGTCTATGTTTCGTGACGATTTGAGCATTTTTTTGGCGCTTTAGCAGACCAAAATTTTGTACCTTTGTCATTGATCCATGAACTAAAGCGAAGTTTTTTTGGTGTTTTTGATGTTGATGTCGTTTAAATTATTGATGCGTACGGTTTATTCATGTTTGACAATGATTTAGCATTTTTGTATAATTGCATTTGACGTCTTAATGTCTTATCAGCAGTTTTACCTTACCTACATTATTGGTTATGTGTCGCTTTAGCAAGACGCGAACGCAGCGAAGACGCAGACGCAAGTAGTAATATAATTATTATATTACTACTTGCGTCTGCGTCTTCGCATGCGTATTTTCGGTGTTATAAGTAGCCTATTGTTTAAGTTAGGTTACGTTCTAAGTGTACACCAAATTTCATCTTGATCTGTTCAGTACTTTTGGAGATTAAAAAGAAAGAATTAGATTTCACAAGCTTTCGGATTTATAATATTAGTAGGATGGACCGTAGAATAAGTTAAATTAGATCTGTTACTTTTCTATGGTCAGAAATAAATGAATTATCATTATTAAAACGATTACACAAGAAACTAAAAGTACCGAGACCGCCAACATGTCAGAATTAACGAGATGAAAATAGAATATTATGATTATTAGGTTGAATCGTTACATAAATACGGTAATTCAGGATTACCTACTAGACCGGCTACCACCTTAATTGCCTCATAAATAATAATATGCGGGAAAAAGTCTGTTTATTTTCGCGGTAAATCTGCGGATGTTACCGTAAATCAGCAATTAGCTAAATTAACGTGAGTTGCGGAAAAAATATTAATTTTACCGCAAAGGAGCGGTTAGGGGAGATGGGGTATTCATGATGCGGTAAGCGTTTTATGAAAATGATGGTTGGTTTGCTCATGAATGATTTTATTGATTTTTATTGAAATTTAAATGAAAAACATGTAGAGCTAAGACTTCGAGCTTGTGGTTTCAAACTACATTGTAGTGTTCTATACATTACAAGTATACATTTACATTGTACAAGTAGTGTGTAACTTAGTGTTAAAGTTGTATTATTTGCTATGAATATCAATGCTTAAGTATATTCAATATTAAATTAAAATAATAAAATAAAAATACTAACTAATAAAAATGCGTTATCAATACTTACATTGCAACCTATACAATATGTTATAAAAACGTACATATTCACTAAAACATAAGTTATTGAATTATATTTTCATGCTAAAACCTAACCAGAGATTCATAAAGAAACCCGGTCCACCTCCACTCCCAGTACCTATTGCCACGCCCTGCTAGGGTACCATTGTGTCCCTTAAACATTACTAAGATACTAAGACCTAAAAATGTACACAGTGATTGCAATAAATAAATATGAATATGAAAAAAATTATGTAAGGTGTTTTATGGTGCATGCCAATGAAATGGAAAAATGTGTGAGATTTAGAAATAGAAATTATTTAGTTTGTTAATAGTACATAGGTACGTATGTGTATGATGTTTGTGGTAGTTACTTTAACATCTGCCTATCATCATTTGCACTTCATCTTAAGTAGTTTAGTCTACTTATTCAAATGTTGTGTTGCTACGTCATGAGCAATAACTCCGTGGTTCCAAAAGTTAAATAACAAGCGAGCACGGAGGCACCAACGGGCGGCAGCGGCTGTCGCAGACCCACCACTATCCACCGGGGTGGACGGATGCCAATACTGCGGCCGCATCTGCCGTTCCCGTATAGGCCATCCAAGTCATTACGTTAGTGCCGTAAAACTAACACTACATAAACCCATCCTTGGTGGATGTAAAGGCCATTGATGATGATGATGTGTTGCTAATGATCTAGTTTTAAGTTATTGTCTAACTGTGTGATTGATTATAGTTAAAAATAAATGTACTTTCTTTTTTTTTTATTCAAAACGTAGAATTAGCATGTGATAATTATATCACGAAGCTTTTCGTGTTTACTTGTCTCAGTGTACAAACTAAGTCCAGCTTTATTTTATCTACAGGTTGGAATTTTGTAATGCCACCTGGAGGGAAAGTACCTACTCATAATACTGTAGATAGAAAATTATACTAAAAGAAAACATTCCTTTATTTTTGAAAAGAAAGAAAACTGCATTCAAAGATTTTCGAAAATTCGTTTGCCACACCCGGCAATCGAACCGACTGAAATCTGTAAAAATTACACCCTGTACTTTTATTGCATAGATCGTTAGGGTCAATAATAAGGATGAAATCTCTCTAACAAACTAAATAAATTAAATGAAGGAAAACCATGAAATCTTAAATTATAAATTGAATGGTTCAAGTTAAGCACTTTAACTTAAAGATCCATCTGTTTACTTGTGTCAGTAATTAATAATTATCATTGACGTCATTTATCCATTAAAATGACGAATTGATATTTAGATAAGACGATTGAAATTTGCACATGTTTGTTCCTAATGGAGACTCTTCTATCTTAAAATACTGGATCTCTTAAGAAATGAGTTAAATGGTTTCCCCGAGGCGGAGCGAAACCAAATAATTCTACAGCAAGATGGTGCTCCAGCCCATAACAGCGGAATCACTACTGCCTACGTTAATAACCATTTTAATACCTGGATTGGTACCAACGGCACAATCAGATGGCCTGCGAGATCACCAGATCTCACCCCTCTCACCGCCTTTAGATTTTTTTTTGTGGGGATTTGTAAAAAATCTAATTTACATGAAATCTTAGGTGAATGTAAACTAGTTGAGAGTTGAAGTTCAGAATACGATTTATAATATTCACCACAACACGTTATTAAAAGTTACTAGAAATTAATACATAAGAAGAATAAATTTGTGTATCCAAGAAAATGGACCCCATTTTGAGCAACTAATTAGTAGTTAGTTGACTTTTATTGTAAATAATTAAAATAATTTAAGATTTCATGGTTTTCCTTTCATTTAATTTATTAAGTTTGTTAGAGAGATTTCATCCTTATAATTGACCCGACCGATCTATGCAATAAAAATACAGGGTGTAATTTTTACAGATTTTAGTCGGTTCGATTCCCGGGTGTGGCAAGCGAATTTTCGAAAATCTTTGAATGCAGTTTTCTTTCTTTTCAAAAATAAAGGAATGTTTTCTTTTAGTATAATTTTCTATCTACAGTATTAAGAGTACTTTCCCTCCAGGTGGCATTACGAAATTCCACCCTGTATATACTAAATATTCATACGAACTATAAAATAAATTCCTCTAAAATGTAAACTCTCTTAACATTTCACGTCTGCATCTACAAAATATCACTACCCAGTTGTAAAACCATAACCTGCTTCCGTTTACGATACGAGTGACAAACACGGCAATAAATAACGCTATAAATCAAAAACAAATATAAATACGGAACGTTATTGGCCGAGGGGACACTTTATTGTCTCTGGTCCAATCAATTGTCCAATAGGGACCATCAAATCATAACCATTTATCTTAATACTTATCTATTGGGCAATGGACAAAAGAGTTGTCTAGATAGGCGTGTAACTTTTGGCAATATTTTATTGGTTAGTGGTCAGTATTATGGAGTCTACAAACCAAGTCGGCAACACCGCCGACACGCGGGTTGATAGATAGATATTTAGATGGTTTATTTGGTCTGCCAACATAGAAAGCACTAAACAAAATTAAACATAGACATTAAAGTAGGTAAGTATCGGTAAGAATGGAGTGACTTATTTTTAGGTACAAGTACAACACACAAACACAAAAAGAAATAAAATCAATCATTTATGTCGGCGACATAAATAAAAAGAATCCTGTCGGCAACAGTGCCCGCCGACTTCTTGCAATTATGTCCATGATGAAAGTCGGCGGCACGCCCGCAACAATGTCAGCGGCATGTCCGCGACTTGTCTAAAGTTTTGTGCTGCCGACAATTTCGTCGGCTTCGGTGTTTAAATTACTCCTAAAAGCGACCTATTCACCAGTACAAGTAAGCTTAGACGCTTACTTAGTGGTCAATTTTTTTAAGTGTAAGCCTACTATTATAATAATGTTACCTATTTAACTTAATTCTTGTTGTTTTTTTCTCTAGTATTTTTCTATTCTGGAAGAATCACGTAAGTGGAATTCTGGTTTAATTAATCATCGTAGCAGAGAATACTTTGAAGTCATGAAAATCATGTAGAAATGGTCTCACGACTTGTGTAGTCCGAGGTCCTAGCCTTGTTAGTTGAAAGACAGACTTTCACTGCTCTATTTTCAATTGACATTACCCAATTATGTCCACCAGTGAGACAGATAAAGTACCTACTCCGTCATATATTTATCTGAATTTTAGTAAGCCCAACTAGAAGTTTCTGAAAATTTTTGTTGATAAATAAATAATAAGAAGTAAAAACAACATGTCGCTGACCAAGCCTGCAAAATCTAACCCCATATTATATTATGAATGTAAGCGGGTTAACTACAAACCTAATTTTATTTTTCATACGTTGTCATTTTCTCTCAAAACTTACAGAGAATCATTCTCTTATTTTTCTGTCTTTTGATGTGGACCTTTTTTAAATTTGTACTACATTTCCCTGTTTTAGAAAACCCAGTAATTTGTTTAAAATATCTGACGGTGAGGGTTGTATTAAAAACACCATAAAATTCCCTGAGTTCTAAATTGTTTTTTATATCAAAGACAAAGAACACAAAATTGTTTATAGCCTGCCAATAGCATCCTTATAGTGGAAATAAACGGAATACCGTTCTCATGGACGGCATTTTATTGTATGGAAGGCTGTATTTCATATAAACCTCCTGGTTTTAAATCAGACATTATTTTGTCGGGAGTGAATTATGGGCGTATAATGGTCTAAAAAGGTTGGGCACTATGAGTTATGTGGTAGCTATGGGGTACCGGTATTATGTTAGAATTTTCATCGTTAACTCTCTCTGGCATCGAACTCTGTCTCTGGCTCAAGGGTCTTCTTAAGACCTGGTTATAAGCCGCCTTTCATTATTGTTTCAGTACTATTTAGCACCACGACCTCCTTAAGCAGCCAGCGAATTAAACATTTTGTTTATTACAAATTAATCCAAAGCTATTTCCATAACTTTCAGCCCGATCAGTTCAGTTATTTTGGTGTGTAAAGTAACAAACATATTGGATGTTTGATACTCATCAACATTTCGTCTTTATTATATTTGTGCGAGATTTGAGCTGGAGCATAACATAAGTAACACCTTGTAAAACATTCAAAAGTCGTAAACAACAAAAATAACTTGTAAGTGCTTTATAAAAAAAAACATTTAAATATTATTTAAGTAATTACAGAGATATCTCAAAGACTCAAATTGTTACGATTTTTTTTTCAAGGGTCAACATAGCCGAAAATTCGTAGGTACTTGTGAAATTGCTTAGTCGAGAATCGAAACACTATATCGAATTCAGTTTAAAGTATTTTCTACAGCGAACACAACTCACTTCTTAAATGATATCTTCAATAATTCTGAGAACAAACAATTAGCAGATTGAACAAACAGTCTGCGATCAAATGGTTGACTCCGCGATCAAATATTTGATCAGAATATACGAGCGGCAAGAATTGATCAACGTGTCCAACACAGTCCTATTGGAACAGCAGCTTTAATAAATTCATACTTTACTCTCAGGTTGTGTTCAAACAAAGATATATTCGCGTAAAAAAACGAACCATAGATCAAAATGGCCCGAATGTACATTTAATGTGTTTTAAAACTTACAGTTTTTTACCGGTGTATCTCAAAAGGAGGTAGAGATAAACCATTCTAAAAATGAACGCCGATTGTATAACTTTTTTTTTTATATCTTTAAATTCATTTTTATTTAAGGGACTTTGAGTCATTGCTGTCTATGTCAGTCCCGTGATTTAACAAACTAACTACTTACCTAGAACTAAATTATATATAAAATTAACCTAAATAATTTAATTGCCGCATCACTCAGTGGAGCGGCTAAAATTATTTGGATAACACCAGTATCCGTTAGGTTAACATTGTACAGGTCCCATGGAGAAGGCGTGCATTTTGACGTGCATTTTTGAATGGTTTATCTCTACATCTTTTAAAATTTTTGTTTCGTAAGGACTTTATTGCTGTTGACCGCAGATGACCATGACAACATTATCCGACTTTTGACGGGGGCGCAGAGGGCGCTTCGCCACCGGTATAGTAAAGTAGTAGAGTGCTTAGTGTCTGGAAGCGAATTCGGACTTGTTTCCGTCACCTCCGGGTTAGCGGTCATGATTGGGTCAACGAGGTCTCGGTCTACGGATGAGAGGCATCTTTTACAAGCTTTCGAAATCAAAATTTTATAGTGACCCAAACCAGCTATTCTCAACTACAGAGCGTCCCTTAGCGACCTTAGCAAGATCCGCATCGTACATCACCGGTGCGAGTGATAGTTTGGAAGGATCGGACATCGTCTGATGCTTTTAAGAGTGTTTTGGTAGTTGATCATTGATTAGTGGGTAAGGATAGTGTTGATGGAGTATTATTGTGTTCTGGTCAGACCTGGATGGACCTGGGACTTCTAGACTTTCGTGATATAAGTAAATACATACATCATCGAACACATCGTAGCGATAAGCCATCAGGTGAGATTGTGGTCAAACGAACGTCTTAAAATCAGAACCGGTGATTTAAAATGAGGCGTTTTATAAGCCCCCTGCGCGATCTTCAGTTGTGTATTATATGATGTTTTTGTTAACTTTAGCAATATCACAAAATAATATAACTTACGACAGTAATATAATATTTCTTACGACTATACCAGCTATCCTTCACTACAGCATCCCTCTCTGATTTATTCAGCAGATGATGGCGAGATCATCTTCTAGATTTATGAAGGGTCCGCGTCGTACATCACCGATGCGAGTGATAGTTCGTAAGGTTCGGACGGTCGTGTATTATTCAAGTGTATCCGGCCTAGGGCGGCAGGCGAGCAACAAACGTGACCACTTTCTAATAATACGTCTAATGTTAAAGTTGAACGTTTGTAAATCTCACTATAAGTTAAAATAATTTTATTGTTTCACACACATACGAAATACAGTGATTACAAAAAAGAATTCAAGATCATTCAGAAAGACTGTGGGAGCAAAAGGCTACTCAGTGATTGGAATCTAAAATTACCGCAACAACTTTTTTTGTTGTGCTTCTCCGCGGTCAGTCATTATGAGATAAGCGAAGAAGATAGAAATAAATAATTTTTTTATTTACACCCATACAGACTAGGTACTATAATCTTAAATTAAATCTTTACAAAAACAATAGAAAAAGGCATAACGGTAGGGTAAAAACGGGTCACCACCTCAGCATGTGTAGTATTCGGTTAAGCCCAATGTTACGCTGGTTTTCAGGTATAGCCCGGGTGAGTGATTTACTTAGTTTGCGTAGTTCTTCTTCCTACTGGTAATGTTGTCCAGAAAATCGCTACTTTTCAACCGCTTTGTTTTGATCGAGTTATTTACAAGAACTCTTGCTAGACGATTTGAGTGCAGGTTTCAGGCGGTCACAGTGTCGACTGTTTATTGATATGATTACGCAACTACTGGAAACGACAACTGAATTATAACATACCTACACAGTGAATTCCCGCAAAGTAATGCCCGAGTCTATTATTTATCTCAAATCCACCGGTCATTAACCACCCTACCTTTACAACATACCTACAAACATACAGTAATACATACGTGTGTGAGTATAGTTATAAGGTATGGGAGAGGTGGGGGTTCAGTACCGGTTCATTAGTTAATTCCGCTTCGTTCGCGGTCCGATGACTTCCGTAGATTTTA
Organism: Eupithecia subfuscata; assembly: GCA_963564075.1. Lineage (NCBI taxonomy): Eukaryota > Metazoa > Arthropoda > Insecta > Lepidoptera > Geometridae > Eupithecia > Eupithecia subfuscata. The sequence goes on along the minus strand of OY751115.1, from coordinate 14,176,518 downwards.
TATTGTGGATGTTTTTCAAAAATAGATATTCTGAGCGTGGGTTTCATTATCCTAAATTATCAATATCATTATCTCTTGGTCCGTGGGGTACAGACGCGAAGAGCCTCGAGGGTCTTTAAAAAATTATCTGAGCGTCTGGTCGAAGCGACGCGTGACCCGAGAGCTGATGAGTATCTGGCACAGCGCATCAGCATTGCCGTATGGCAATGTTGATGCGCTGCGCCATAGCGCGCCCCGCTAAAGCGCATTGCCTTGCTATAGCCCGCTATATAGCGGGGCATTACAGACAGCGACTTGGAAACGCTTCCGATTGGTATTGATATGGATCAGTTGAGCTATCTGTAGATTGTTTGCAACAGTCTGCAGTTAGCTCAATTGTTTCAATTGTAAATAGTAGTTCTAATTTGTTTCTATCATTTGAGTGTAATTTCCTATGTCAATAAAGATGTTTATCCTAAAGGTTGCCGCAGATCCAGACGCATAACTGCCGTACGGCACAAAAATGTGCATCCAAAAATTAATTCGTATAATTTTGATGCATCGTAAGCAGCGTGGAGATTTTTGATCATTGTCCTTAATAAAACCATTAAGGGGACGAGCACTTATGACGAGATAAAAAAATGTTTTTAAAACCTTTTTAAAAACAAGCTTTTGTTCAAAACTCAATGCGTTTACGGCTTCACGATCAAGACCGGTCATTATCTAGGACCAAAGAGCTTGGGAAGACAAATCCAAAGAATCCAAACTCGACGGGGTTACGTCCTTCGGTTTAGGAGTTCCTGTGGTCACCTTCTCTCACTATCATCAGACCAGCTCGATGGTACCATAACATTGCACTGTCACCGAACTTACGTAATTATGCCAAGTTTGGCTCAACAGATTGAGGGTAATTTGTGTAACATTTAGTTGCAGGATTTGGTCCACACATACTAACAGGAATAGTTATAATAAAAGCTTGTTATTCGCACCGAATGCCAGCGTGGCCGAAAACGAAGCCTTTATCGTTCGAAACATACGCTTGACAATTCTAAAACCGGACCTTTTAGCCGGCCTAGTTTATATTTGTTCAGATGAAAATATCGTTTCAATAGTCAGCCACTGTGACACAATTTAGTTAATAAAGTAAAATAGATAACCTATTTAGTTCAATTTTATACTCAAGCAAAGTTGATTTTATTTTGATGGTGTTTTGTAGTTGTTAGGTATTTAAAAAAACACTGACATAAAATCAACTTTAATTACATAGCTGCAAGTTTTACTTTATAACATCAAAAACAGCTGAAAAGTCTTCCGAGGAAACGATCTACATGCGCCTCGAATGTAATACCTGTCACATCCAACAAACAGTTCTGCGCTCGTAGTAATAAAGTAGGTTTTAGCTCGGTAAAATGATTGTGCATAGCGTGTCTACGACGTAGCAATATTTCAGAGTTACGGCGCTACGAGGCTACGAAACTGCTACGAAAGTGCTACGAAATCGTTCCCCGTAACGATTTTAGTAGTGGTTTATTTAACCAAGTTTGAAAAGGATGGATTTTCATTTAGATATTTTATGAGTTCGGAAAAATGGAATTTCGTACAGTCAGATCATCAGTTGTAGTTATTTGTCTTGTTTGTTTATGCGTTATAATTAATATGAAACGTTTTTAATGACCCAATAGCAATAAGAAAAAATATGTTGAACTAATTTTACTTAAATCTAAAATCAGACTACCAAAAAATTTAATGAATAACTTCTTGAATTGTTGAATAGTAAGGTCACATATTGAGCAGTAACAATACAAGGACACTATGTTTGTCAAAATTTTCGTTTGCGTCTCGAGATATTTGTGGTATTGTATTAAACTAACATCTGCCCGCGGTTGCTTACGCGTGATTTTGGTACGAAAAGTAGTTTTTAAGTTGAATAATCATTTGTTTATCACAAAGAGAAAAGAAAAAAGATTTTAAGTTAATTTAGGCCTAGAACGACTTATTATTTATTCGTAGCCTAGTACTATCTCTTCACTTGTATAGTATTATTGTAATGAGAATAGATACAGAAAACAAGATTGATAACACTTTATTCTTCCACAAAAATACAAAAAACAATTCAGAGAAACATGCCGAGAATCGCTAACGTTGGGAACCACAACAAGCATTGCTGAAATCAGTATTATCAAATGATGATGGTCATATAACTCTATTGATGCAGATAAAATATGCGGTTGCCTACAGTTACGATCAGATTATGTAAAGAGGTTTTACCATGACATGTCAAAGTTAAGGTGATGTACTTAGCATAATCTTTGTCAACGGAGTAATATTGTTCGTTTTCTGTTCAGTGGTTATTGATTGCACTTTGAATAATTGAGAGAAGAGCGTTGCAATAACAAAGGTTTACAACGTGTTTTGCCTAGTCACAAATTACCGTTGGCACTAAGGAAAGTTTTGCGCTAAATTGTTACTAGATATTTTCATCCTTATATTTTAAATTGCATTTGGTATCAGAGAAAGTCTCGCGTGGAATTTTGACTCAATATTTTCTTCCTCATATTTTGCAATGGAATTTCACTATTTTTTAATGTACCATTTGGTCAATTAGCGTTTAGACCTCGATGTTTTTTGTTTAGCTATGTTTTTAAGTCCCTTGTGTTTTTAGAAATAAATTTTACCTATGCATCTGTCTCTTTCAGTCCTAAATATGATGATGAAAAGCTTAGTGGAAGTAAATAATTTTGAAAACAAAAAAAATGCACAAAGAATTAACTCGTATTATTCATAATCTTATCACTACACATTTTCGATTTGATATTCCTACATTACGTTTATCTACATAAAATCAAGTGAGTAGGCGGAGACAGTCTAAACCGTAAAATTCACCGCGAAAAATTTGAAAATTATAAAATTCGGAGCATGTAATCCCGTATTTTACTAATAAGCTAAACTACGGAGTTAAACGTAGGTTTCACGGCTGATTCAATTTACGTCATTAGTTCGCGTGTTTGTGACGTCATGATAACGTGATACCGGATTTAATAAAGCAGAAACGTTCGTCAGAAGTTGTGATGTTACGAGGACGTGAGCAGTTTGTGTGAGTTTATTGTTTGAAAGTTGTGTTCGTATTTATTTTTTAATCTCGCAAACCATTTCATTTTACAACATTCGAGTCAAACCCAATTGCGCTAATCATCACACTAATCACACTAATATTATAAACACGAGAGTTTGGATATTTACCTGTATGAATGGATGCATGTTTGTTGCCTATTTACGCCAAACGTTTTATCCCATAAAACAGTTCTCATGGGATAGAAATAACCTCCAAACGATTCCATAGAAACAACGCGTGCAAAGCCGCGGGTAGATGCTAGTTTTGAGTACATTTTGAATATTTCGGCTGGTGATCAAGCCACGTTTTGTTAATGCTGTCTGTTGTCTAATAATTTGGAAGCCTAAACCGCACATCGTGTAAACTAGACAGCTTGTTAAGCAGTGGTACACCCTGGCAGGTCCCACCGCCGAGGTTGTGCAGAGAATGCGTGAAACTCTGTTATAGAGTACTTTTATGGGAGCTTGTTTACTGCGTTCTAGTGGCCTATTAGTGAGGCCAAAACGAATGTCTCCATCGAATCCTAATGTCACTGACCTACGTATGAAAATGATGAAATATTTATTTTTGAAACCACAAAAAAGAACAACGTTCTGGGCAGCTCAGTCTTCTGTTTAAGTTATAAAAACTGTGTTGCAGAAGGCAACGTCTTCCCATTGAAAGAAAGAAAGAAAATATTTTTATTTACCTTAAAACTACATACACACAATTAACCTTAAGACTACCAAATAGTTACAAAAAGAAAAGAAAAAGATTCGTTTTGTGGGTAGCAGCGTTAAAGGCAAATATGGCCCTTCACTCAGCGTAGTGCTGGATGCACACTGATGTCTCCACCCAGCGCTGATTTTCAGTGAAGGCCAGAGGGATTGTGTCACGTCACGATTGTCAGGTGAGTGTAGATATCATCAATTATAAGATTTCATTTAATTGTTATGAGTGTATACTCATATATATTTACTATATATTTACACAAGTATACATGTATATGTATACTTGTATAAATATATATTATGTATGCAAACTTATCGACGTCGTGAACGAAGTGAACGAAAGTCTTCGTTTCAAGTCTGGCCAAAATAGCGTTTCTGTCGGTATGTCCGTACTCCTCTACAGGTCGTATTTTACAACCGATCGGTACGAAACTTTGTGTACAGGTTCTATGATTTTATAGAATTTTATTGTCGTTGGGATTTTGTATAGCAGCGATCGCCGAGACATGTCAGTGAATGCGTAAAATGTTATCTGTAGAACGTGTTCTGAACTTCTAGAAGTTCGTTTTCTCTTACGTTAGGGGCCTAACAACTACTCTTACGTCGGTCGTCCATTTGCTTCTTTGTTGCTCGTAGTGTTTACTTTCTTTCTTACAGAATATCACAACTAACCTGCGTATGGCAGTTGAAAAATCTAGAGTCCCACTAAACCTGCGTTTGTGAGTAGAAGGCAGTGTAACTTTCTTAGTTACAGAACATCACAACTAACCTGCGTACTAAAGTTTCAATTTTAGAGTCACCACTAACCTGCGTATGCGAGTAGAACATGCTAAAGTTGGAGACAATGACAGGCACCGGCAGAGCGATGGTCAATACCCCGGCTAGAGCACACAGGGCTCCCACGAACATGCCCAGGTACGTCTTGGGCGCCATGTCTCCGTAGCCCACGGTGGTCATGGTGACGATAGCCCACCAGAGGCCGAGGGGGATGGATTTGAACTGGTTTTCTGGGTTGTCCTGAAGGAAATTCAATGGTTAGCTACATGTGTCGGTTTTAAATAAGTATTAAAATAATATAAATAAAAATAATATGAATATGTTTGCCAATGCACAAGGAATAAAGTCTGAAAATCTATTGTCAGAGGATAACCATTAACCCTTAACAACGCTTGGCTCGATGTTTCGCTCGTTATTCGACTCGTTGTTTCGTGACCAGTTTAAACAATTTATTTTCATTAAAACTTAAACAATTATGATGAGATTACTTAAGGTTACTTATTTCTAGTTTCTTTATGGCTAGCGCCCAAGCTTTAAGCATCTTACAAAATTCAGTCAGGAGTTGGCGGTGTTCCACCCCCTAATTACGGAATGCTAGTTGGTCCTGAACCTGACTTCTACCTGGTCGTGTCTTTATGCCGTCCCATCGAATTATCACAGAGAGGGAATAGAGGGTGCACCTGTGTTTGCGTACCAACTTATCCGAGTCCATTCGGTACAGACGCCCCTACATTTTGTCTTAGATCACCATATTTATCTAATATTGCAATGAAAATACCCTATATCTACCGCTACTCCTAAGGCTACTCCTACAGGCAGATGCTGGATGCGACAAGCTGAAGACAGGGCGCTATGGCGCTCATTAGGGGAGGCCTATGTCCAGCAGTGGACTAATATAGGCTGATGATGATGATGATGATGATGATGACTCCTAAAAACTACCAACAAATACTTACACATCAATACCAAAAGCGAGGTCTTATTTTAAGAAAACTATAGCTTTTTAAGTGAATAATTTAGCTCCCGCACTAATTCTTCTTGAATTGGGTCTATTAAGCCCCTGAAGTGCCCTAGCCGTAAAATAAATTAGAAATAAAACACCAAGTAGGTGCTTTTTCTTCCCAAGTGCCATTCTAAAATGTGGAACTGCAGATTAGATACTTTAGTTAGTTATTTGAGAATCGTGGTGGCGATAAAGTTGGAATTGGCTACTCTGTTATTCTCTGTTATTACAAGTAGATAATGGAAACTCACAAATAAATTTAAAGTGGTGAGTAAATGTCGAAATGTTAATTTGCTAGCTTCTACTATTTGCGGGTATAGAAAGTAAATGTTTAAGTTAATCCAAAACTACACCTATGAAAAATTTCAGCCCGATTCGTTTAGCAGTTTTGTCGTGAAGAGGTAACAAGCATCGGACCATCTTAACATACAAATTTTCGCATATAATTATAAGTATATGCAAAATTTGGATGTTCGTAGTGTAAAGGCATCTACGAAATTATTTTATAAACTAGTAATTTTACATTATCATCACATGACGCAAAAGTACGCAGAGTTTGTGTTATTTTATTTTTCGTATAATAAGGCACAAACAGTATAAAATTTTTCTAAAGTTAACAGTATATAATAGCTACGTATAAACCAATCAAGATGCCACTAATATAAACACTATTTACAAAAGAACACAACAACGTTACAGACGTTAATTTGGAGAATAAACAAAGAAAAACAAATTAAGTAAAAATACACAAAATTAACTTAAGAGAGACACTTGTTTTTTAAAGTTATTCTTAGAGAGCGAAAATATGTCTTTAGTCGTATGTACTTACTCTAGGAATAAAATAATTGCCTGCATAATTAGTTTTATGATTGTTTAACATGAAAAGGTTATTGGTTTTACGAGCATTCATACGTGGACATAATTTTATCATTATGGGTACCAAATGACTGATATTCGTACATAATTTCCTAAACCCCCAAACCGGAAACAAATAGCTGCTGATCATGCAAATATTTATCAGAAATCGAACCCGCAACCTCCTGCGTCAGCGACCTTCGTCTGCTGCGCCACTGAGGTCGTAACCGTCGTAAATTAACCCGAGTTTGCTGAACCACATTACATTAAACCACAAAGTGCTCTTCCACAATTTAAACTGTATGGGTAGTTGTCCATTTTCACTCATCACTTAACAATATTGCGCTAATTAATTTATTCGGATTTTCCCACAATAGCGTCGTTTCCAAGCTTTATTTCGCCTTATTAAAATGCAAACCAATATCCGAAACTTCATTATCAGAAACAAACCAACTGTTGTGCCGCCAGGTTGGCAGAAACAGCTGGTTGTTTCTGGAGAGATCTAAGCAAAACGATAAAATATCCACCGAGAGCGGGCAGCAGCACCCCCCGCAGAACAATTCTACCATCCCCAACCTGCATGCCCAGCGTGGAGATTATGGGCATTAGCGCCTTTTTGGCTTTTATCTCATCCCCATGAGATATAAGCCAAAAAGGCGCTTGTCAGGGTCGTTGAGCTTGAGCTTGTTGAGGAACTCTTCCCGCGGGTGTCGTAAGAGCCACTAAGGGATATCACCGGGAGGCGGGCAGCAGCGCCTTCTGCAGAAAAAATTCTACCAAAGAATTTCGATCCCCAACCCGCATATCTAGCGTGGGGATTATGAGCATTATCACATGGGGGGATGAGATAAAAGCCAATAAGACACTTATCAGGGGGAGTCCAGCGTCCTGCAGTGGACGATTATAGACTGTTGAGAAGGAGGTACAATGTAGCCAGCGTCTTTGGGACGCTTTCAGTTGGGCTACCTGTAGATTATTTGCATAGTCTGCAGTTCCCTCAATAGTTTCGATGGTAAATACTTGTTCTAATTTGTAATACTTTTAATTTCTATTTATTTTATTGTAATATTCCAAAAAAATAAATTAGTGTTAAAGAAAAAATACTTACCTACCTACTACTTATGTTACCTTTTAGAGCTTACACATTTGCTCCCCTTGGAGTCGAGACCCTAGGTCCGTAAGGTACCGAGGCTCTTCGGGTTTTTAAAAATTTATCTGAGCGTCTAGTAGAAGCGTCGCGTGACCCGAGAGCTGGTGAGTATCTGGCGCGGCGCATCAGCATTGCCATACAATGCAGTGCAGCCAGCGTCTTGGGGACGCTTTCTACTACATTACTTGTCAATTTCTGATCCTTTCTTCAATAAATATTGCTTACTAGCTGCGCCCCGCGGCTTCGCCCCCGTGGAAATTTATGTTTCCAACTTTCTTAATTTTTTCTTTCATAAGAACCTTCTCCTGACAATAACAAACACAACAAAGAAAGAATTAGCGAAATCGGTCCAGCCGTTCACGCGTGATGCCGTGACCAAGGAAAACGGGTTTCATTTTTATATAATGAGATAGAGATATCTGATACTCGATGCGAAGAGACTTTTTTGTGTCATGGTTGGTTACAAACATTCGATATATAGTTTGGCTAGTGTTTAAGTGTTACCTTGTTGCTATATATACCTACGTAATTTATACGTAATTTTTGACAATGAAATAAAGAGAATGGAATAATTTTCAATCAGAAGATTTCATGAATGAGCTGTTATTGGATTGAGCTAGAAGGCAATGCCTCAAACAATCTATAATTTCGTGAAATTTGAATTGTGTTTTGCATATTATTTGAAACACCAGCATTAGAAGAAATATTTTTTTTAATTCAATATCTCTTGATCGAGGATCTGAAGAGGCGAAAATATGCAGATTCCTAGGTTCCCACACATTTGCCCGACTGGTATTTGGGTCAGTTGAGCTGTTGAGCTATCTGTTAATTGTTTGCAACAGTCTGCTGTGTGCTAAATTGTTTCGATTGTAAATACTAGTTCTAATTTATTTCTATTATTTGATTGTAATTTTGCATGTCTCTTTATTAGGCATCTCTTTACATAGATTAATTATCAGTCACTCAAATAATACAAATAAATGAGAACTAATAATATTAATGTTTAATATGAATTTAGATTGCAGCTATGTAGATAGTGTTGTGTGACCATTTAACCATTTCGATTTTCGCCAGGGTAAAATGTTTGTAAATGATCTGCAAGCATTCGTTTGGGTCAGTAAACCACAGTACAAATTAATTTTTTGTAATTTATACAGTGGTTAACTTAGCTTCTCGTAAAAAAACTTTGCAAATCTCTAAATACAAAAAAGTATCTGGATATTGGATAAAAATTGTAAAAGTTTCTAAGAGTACGCGAATAACATAAATATCGTTGTTTTCACGGCTTATAAGTACTTACACCGTAAGAAAAAAGTTCTGATTTATACACATATTATGTTAAATCGATCCCTGTGCTAGTGTAGTCCTTATTTATAAACGTGGTAGACCTCAGGTAAGACCTACTTTGAAACATTTAAAACATTGCTTGGTTTCAGGGGTGAATTTTGTTAATTGAGGTTGATCGTTTCGTGTTGGTGGAAGATTAATATATTTTGTGCTTTTTAATCTTTTCTGCGTTTAGGAATAAGACAGGCGGAAAAGTAATTTGCCACAAATTATAAACTATTTTCTATCAACTTATGAAAAAACTAACTTCGAATCATTGGTATATTTGGAGCATTTGGTAAAATAAGAGATTATGGGCTAAAAATCAACATTTTCCTTAGTGTTCCCAAAATACAATTGAATCAAAGTTGGTTTTACGATGGGTTCATATAAAATAGTACTTAAGCGATTTGCGGCAAATTACTTTTTCGTTACTTTTAATATTTGTAGAACGTAGAAAACATTGGAAACCACAAAAATTAAAACTGGCGCCAACACGAACTGATCAACTATAATCAAATAATATTCAAGTACCTACAGTTTTATTGTATAATTTTGTGAGAGTCCAACAAAAACTAACAGACTTGAAAATTTTAACTAATTAACATTATTTTATTATAGAGGTACTAAAATATAATGGCTGAAACCTTTATTCACAAAGAAAATTACACTAGTATTTACAATTGAAACAACTAAGCTAACTGCAGACTGTTGCAAACAATCTACAGGTAGCTCAACTGATCCACATCAAAACCTACTAGTCGGAAGCGTCCCCAAGACGCTGGCATTGCCCCGCTGTATGGCAATGCTGATGCGCTGCGCCAGATACTCACCAGCCCTCGGGTCACGCGTCGCTTCGACCAGACGCTCAGATAATTTTTTAAAGAGGTACTTATATTGGTTAGCTTGTAATTTCGGGGATAACACTATGTCAAAAGTTCAACAATTTAAATACACCGCTTTCCAGCAGTTTATAAATACCGTAGTATGTATCATATTTCCGTTAGAAACTTCTCGACTTTTCCACAACGCTCGAGAACACGGCATATTGCTAAACTTGGAACTTTGTATTGCTTTATTTGGATAGAAGCAGACGGAGTGGGTGACAGAATGCCAAGTCTTGCCTGTATGTTAGGTTCCTTGGTTACAGAAAGTTTTCTATGCTATAGAAGAGCTGTATTGGTTCCCTCTACGTACGTTTTTTTAGAAATCAGAAACATAGTTTATTTCTATGTTTCTGATTTTTAAAAAAATCGTTTGGTTTACAAAATATGATCAAAGGAAATACGTGAAATTTTAAACAGTAATTTAAACAACAAAATTATAATCAAATTACACTTATTATATAAATGCGAAAGCTTGGTTGTTATGGCGTTTGAATGGATGGTTGTTACGACTTCACGCTATGACGACAGAACCGATCGGGCTGAAATTATACATAGATGTAGCTCTGAGCCTGGAAACAAACATATGCTACTTTTTATTCCATAAATCAGTTCCCATGGAATTGAAATAAACTTAAAATTTTCTATACAAACAACTATAAAACGTATAATTATGTTATATACAGAAACTAGTCTGAAATAAAGCACATAATTGATTCTCTTTACCTCAATTTTTCAATTCTGCCAGTGAAAAAAGCTAAGTACTCGTACTTAAATATTAATTTGATTGATGAGTCAACAGAAGCCGGGTGCTTATTCTTATAGTCCTTCTAGACATAAACATCGACATAAAAAATGTTTCATCTATATTACATTTCTCCGATCACATCATCATAAAAGAAGCTACCTATATCGACAAACCACCTATACCCGTTTTTTAGAATCCAAGGTAATTGAAAATGTGAAGAAATCATGATGTGTATGAAAACGTACAGCAACAAAAACAAACCATAGCTCGGTCACCAGAAAGAAAGACTTTATCTAAAATGACTAAAATGTACATGCCCAACGAAAAAGGTGCAAATTCTAGTTTGTTATCGGATGAGAGGTGAATGAAATGATAAACAAAAGCTACCAAATAAAACCAGTCTTTTCGATCGTTTGCGATTTGCGCCGATGACACCAGTGGAATTTTCCACTTTTGTTACTCTTTCGTTAGTAGATCCAATCGTCAAAGTTTTTGATTTATTTTAAGACTTCATTTCTCAATGCGTGGGGAAATGACCCGCCTTCAAAACCAAATCCAACCGAAAACCTTATTTTCCCCAAAGTACAATTTCAATTTAGCCAGTACATCAGCTGAATTTACATTTAAACCGTCTAAAGGGCAGTTTACAATGGCGACCAGTTTCAGCCAAATATTATTCATGGAATTAATCAACTTGGTGTGGTTTTCATTTGGTTATTTTCAGCCTAATTTTGTATGAAGTAAATGTCGTCGAAATTTAATTATTATCATTCTACCATCCAGTATTGGTTTGGACCAATACTGGATGGTAGAATGAAATTAGTAATGGAAATAATGTTTTACAGTTAACATAACATTCTGTAGTACTCGCTTAGCCACCTGGTAACTAACTTAGTGACCTGTCTTGTGTTTTAGTTAGGCCTTCTATTTGCATGTTTTATTATTCTCTATGTTTAAGTATAACACATAGATAGCGCGCTGTGGGCTTCATTGTGAATATCGCTCATATTTACTTTAAAAAAGTACTAACATAAATGTATATGAATACTTCGAGATGTATGTAGTAATAACGGTAATGTTAAATTTTCAGACTTTTTCAAAATATTTCAAAAACTATGAAACTACTACAAAAATTTAAAAAACTATTTTGAAATGTACCTACAAACTGATACCTACCTACCTTTCATTTCATATCCCATTGACCTTGTTGGTCTCTTTAAAATTTTCGACATCACAATTTACACAGAACATTTACATTTTTCATTATTTTTACTTTAAATCTGTACAGGCGCACGAAATGTAAGTATTGAGATAATAAAGAGAGAAAAAGAGATGGACAGAGCAAGACTGTAAGGGTTTCGAAACTGATCTCGAAATCCTATTTGAGTATATTTATCGGTGACTTCTATAACTTCTGGTTTTCTTTTTAAGGGTGTACCTAATACAACTCCAACAAAACTAAGTGTCATTACGTCATGAGGATTAAATCTCCGTACCTAAATTTTTTGTTCACAGTCAATTCTAGATGCTACGGCCGGCGTGGTAAAGGGAATCACATTGTCAGTTAATTATATTGTTCAAACAATTAAATCAATGTTCGTTCCGTGGGCTGAGTAAACCCTTAAGCAGTAGAGTTGTCGTCGGAACCCGTGGGCTGAGTAGACCCCGTAGCGATAGCGAGTGGTCAACTGAACCTGTGGGCTGAGTTGGCCAGACAGGTGGGATGAGTCACCCACAAAAAAAACCGTAAGGGGCGAATGAGCCCGCGGGACGATTTTTCTGTGGGCCCAGTTGCCCACAGAATGCTAAAAACATTAGAGTGGTGAAGATTCTTGTTGAGCACCGAACAATGTCATTATCATACGACTTTGCACTTAGTCGAAAGTTTGATAATAATACACTTAGGTAATGTTTTTATCAAGTTGACAAAGTTAAATACTTAAGTATCAAACTTCGAACATAGTTACGTAGAAATTGTAAAGTCAGCCATCTTGAATTCTTGTGCAAACTTCCCCAAGTTTATTATTAAGCCCAGACTCGATAAATTGAGACTCAAAACGGTCAACTATGAGACGATTAAGATTTAGCTGAAGCGGCCGTGGGCCGGACATTTCTCTCAGAATTGACAACCGTTGTGATAAACGTGTTTGGAGTAGAAACCGCGACTCGGTCACGTCATTAAGGTTGGCTGGAAGAAAACTCTTCTAAGAGTTAAGCTCGCATTAGCCATTATTTTTCCTATTTCATGTTTTACTTTTTTTTACCTAGGCAGAAGTCTTTATTTGCAAAGAAAATTACACTAGTATTTACAATTGAAACAACTAAGCTAACTGCAGACTGTTGCAAGCAATCTACAGGTAGATCAACTGATCCTTATCAATACCAGTCGGAAGCGTCCCCAAGACTTGTTTTACTTGTATATTTTATACATTGTGCATATTTTATACATTGTGCATTTATATATTGTGCAATAAAGATGTAAGAATTCAGTCATTATCATCCTTGTCAGCGTCTATTATTCTAGTAACGGTACAGTATGCCTCCGTTAATACTCCTAATTTTTTTTCTGTCTCAGGTTTCAGAACTCCGATGTCGTCCAGCTTGTTTTTTTTGTCATCGGACCATCGTGCGTGGGGACTCCCTTCTTACTACTTCCGGCGGTGACGGAGTGGAGAGTTCCGGCCTCGCCACTTCGTCATTTTGTGACTCCATCTGTCGTCTGAGTACCATATAAGGTGTCCCGCCCCATTGCCATTTCAACTGACTGGGAATTCGTTTCCTTGTATCCTTCGGTAATCACAGACAGTGCTAATGTGTTTCAGTTCATAACTCACTTATTTGAGTTTCACAAAATTTGATTCCAACTTTCTCAATTTTAGGTTTGAAATCATTTATGAATTAGGTAAATTCAATTACAGAGAAACTTATATTAAGGATTCACAATTTTGTTGGGCTTATTGTACTAACGTAGAAAAAAGCAAAAAAGCATGTATTTTTTAAGATTTTGAGCTAAATACATGCTTTTTTGCTTTTTGTTAAGCACATTTTCAAAGATTTGTATATCCAACAAACAATCATTTATAAAATAAAATATTTAAATGACACCACACTAATAATTAGAGGAAAATCTGCGAGAAACTTCAGACGGATGAAAACTGTAAGTGCCATGCCACTACGCCCACTAGTTTGCAAAATCCAGCTATTTCAGTGAATTACAAACTAGGCACACGAGCTAATCATAATTAGGTCCAGGGCTAGAGATTACGGACATTGCGGACATACATCAGTCTCTCCTCCAATCATCACGATATCAATCGAAGAAACCAGAGTGCGAGTCATAATCACTTATATGTATACTAAGGCTTCCCGTACCACACCATGAACTTTTTTGCAATTGGTAATTAATTGGTGGTCCTATGCACAATCAGCTGCGCAAAAACATTTGGACTTGCTTCAGATTACGGTTACAGTTAGTGACGAGTGACACAAAACGAACACGTTGTGACGCTAAAAATTAAGAATTCTGAGATAAATAATAGATTAAGGCGTTACTTTGTCATTGCCAAATATTAGGATGAAAATATTTAGTAGCAATTCCGCGCTCCTTCTGCAATATGAAAATTTATCAAATTAAGTCGTGTCTCTTCACGAAACTTTTAGTATTGTGGTGTTCTGTCTCGTGGGGCGACGAAAGTAGTTGACAGCTTACTTTGATACATTTTCTTATCAGAAAAGAAATGGTATGAAGAGCTGTGTGGTGTCGGCTTCGAATTTACACCAACCCAATTTTTCCCGCGTGTGTCGTAAGAGACGACAAAGTATCAACCGGAGCGGGCAGCAGCGTCCCGTAGAACAATTCTACCACCAAACTGCGATCCCTAACCCGCATGCTCAGCGTGGGAATTATGGGCACTACCTCCTATGAGATAAAAGTCAATAAGGCGCTTTTCAGGGGGAGGCCTGCGTCCAGCAGTGGACCAATATAGGCTGTTGAGGTGATGAGGTATTGGGAAAATTCTGCTGATAAGCTGATGATGGTGATAGCGTGGCTCGGAGCGACAGTGTATGTGCTGTAGGTATAATATAAATGCACGAGGGTAGTGACGTCACGTCACGCACGTGAAACTAAGCAAATCCGAGCAGGTTTGTGTGCACGTGTGCTTGGCATAAACACGTGTTCTAGCTTTTGTGCTGGATATAATTCCGTACTATTTTAGGTAATTGAGTCGAATGCAAATACATCAAATTTTGATACTGCAATTGGAACCATTAAAAAACTAAGAACTCAAATCTTTGTATGGAATATTTAGAACGTTACATATACCTATATTTTTAGAAGCATCGGAACGGAAATAAGGATCTTGCGATGGTATCTGAATGACACCTCAAAGGTGCATTTCTGTATTGAAATTTTTCATCCGACATAAAACCTAAGCGAAGTCAAAACTTGTACCAAACTTAGGTTAGGACTATTTTGATAAAACGGGCCCTAGTTTATAAATTCTTACAACTGATAACACTCACCTGTGACTTCTCCGCATAGTACACTAAGCTCGCAAATATCACAATGCCCAGCACGAGGAAGAACACCAACAGCGTCAGTTCCTTCGCCGACGCCTTGAAGGTGTGCACCAGGATCTTCAAGCCTGGGCTATGCCGCGTCAGCTTGAACAGCCTTAATATCTTTATTATTGATATAAACTCTAAAATGTCGTGTTTTTCCACGTATTGTCTCACTATGGTTAACTCCACCACTATGTCCATGTAGAAACTGAGCGTTGCTATAAAGTCTATTATGTTGACTGGAGATCTGATGAACTCTATTAGGTTGGGTGCTACCTGTAACAAAAGAAAACGGCATTATGAAAAAAAGAATGATTAATATCAATAAAAAAAATTACGGCTTCTTTTCCTAACTCTACTTGAGTTTGAATTGAGATTGCATACACATTAAGTGTTTTGAAGCGCACGTTTTGGCAACGCGCGATAAAAAACCATCTGGTCCAAGAAATCTGTTAATTCAAAAGTCCAGTTTTCCTCCTTAGGGGGATTTTAGGGGAGAAAACTGGAATAAGCGCTCCTTCAAAACGCCACGTATGCGTCCATAGACAACTCGCAGTTTACGCGGCAACATTTAAAAGGCTATCACTGCCGAGGATCGACGATGTAACCCGCAGAAGTAGGTCGCCGCCACTACAAAGAGTTTTACTTCGTCACGTGCTTGTGGGCATCCAAGGTGCTAACAGCATACCTACTCGTACTAGAGAGCGTGAAGGAACGCTTGGTTTTTCTTACCGCTCGCTCGAAGCTTCAAATTGAGCTACGATATCTATTGTTTTACTTTAACTCATATACGAACTAATAACGCGACGTGTTTGTATGTTTGTATTGTCGTAATTGGCATTCCACCAACGCGCAACGTTTTGACAATGTTATTGAAATATCAATAGGCGTTATATGGAGTTTGGTTGTATGTTTGTTGTTGGAGGCTTACTATGGCAGCGGGCTACTGTTGTCGACCATTCGAATTTAATTGTTTTGGACTTCATGATAAGTGCCTTACCATCTCGCTTCAGACAGTTCAACCAAAAGTTTCACATGTTCTATAATCTATACATTTAAGTGTTTGTTATTGCAAAGTCACACGTGTGTTATAAGGGATGAGACAGCCTTTCAATCCCTACTACCAGACTCCTTGGAAAATACCGAAACTTAGTAAGAGTATAGCTTCAATCAATAATTGGAGGAGGCCTACTTCCACAAGCGAGCAAAAAAGGGTTGAAATTGATGATGATGTAATAAACAATGAAAATACATTTTCACTCACAACATCAGAACAAGCTCTACCGCTTGTTTTTGTATTGGGTTCCAAGTTATTTGACGGCATAAATAAACAATGGCCAATGTCCGGTATCAGAGCCGTCCAGCCAACTTCCGTACGCTTTCAACCATTGTTATTTTGATGAACAAGTGAACAGTTACTGTGGACTGTTTTAAATGAGCGACAGTTGTCCCTGCGGCAAGGCAGCTCTATCGCAGGTTTGGTCCGGGAAGTGGGTTCAAACAGCCTCTAAACGGTTTTCCAATTGACATTACAATGAAAATGCTTGAATCTTGATTACAGTTCAGAATTTAGGTAAAAATGGTTATTAAATGGTTGGTGGAAATAGTGCGAAGTGCATGACAAGCGTTTGTTATTATGGATATAAATATAAGTATATTTCGATCGATTTCAAGCGGTTTCGTGCACCAGGGTGACCGGGTGTGACGAATTTTTACAGTATCCAAAATAATGTTTATCTTTATTAATGACTAGCTTCTGCCCGCGGCTTCGCACGCGCATTTATCTAATTAGTAGCCTAGTATCTAAGTTAGGTTTTGCTCTAAATGTAGGTACGCCAAATTTCATCATGATCTGTCAGTATTTTTGGAGATCCTAGGTAACAAAAATTCAGATCTAACAAACTTTCGGCTTTATAATATTAGTAGGATAAAAAAAGAAAATCACACTCCCCTTTTCCAATCCCCAGGTACAAAATACTTTACTATACTACTACTAGTTTCACGTGTTCATAGTGTTAATTTTGTCGTAAAACCTACAAAATTTAGTAAAAATTTAGCAATACTAAAATTAATTAAAAGTTAACGAAATTGTTGTGTTTATGTGCATGTATTTGTGATCACTAAACTTTACCTAACCTTCCCAAACAAACTTTCATCCGCTTATATACATTTGCATTTCTAATGTGTGAATAAAATTATAAAGTCTTTATTCACGAAGAAAATAATAATAATAATAATGCTGGACAATTCACACAGCATTATCTAGCCCCAAGCTAAGCAGAGCTTGTGTTATTAAATTATATATTTTTATTAGTATTTACATTTGAAACAATTGTGAATTGAGCTAACTGCTTACTGTTGCAAACAGTCTACAAAAGTGAATAAAATTGCCAGCTACCATCTGATCCAGATTGGCCAGATTCAGCTACTTATTTCTGAATGGTGCTTACAGAACGGCTATTTTAACTAAAGCCAGGCCGACGCCAAATGTCCATACTATTCAATTCGACGGCTTTTACACGTTGGCTGGCTTCCAGAGAAAAATGTTTAGATTTTACATTTAAATGGCATTGGATGCCACATCCAGTTGCTAAAAGAATTTTATTTTGTTAGTGGAATTGATTTTAAAGTGGTTCGGTAACCTTATTTTGATGACCAATACTTTTTGAACAACGTGTAATTGTATTTGGAATAATACCGAGTATGAGTCTAATACCACAGATTTCGAATAGAATTTAGAATGTTCTTGAATAAGTAGATTTTGGAAGTCTTGAAACGTGAAATTTTCTTCCAAAATGTCTGTTATAGCCATATGGCAATGCACAGCTAAACGGGGAAATGTGTAAAACACAGTCGATAGGATTGATAAATTTGCTACGCTATGAACATCTAGCCAGCTAGTGGTTGGGTTAGCCGGATCTTTATAATCGCTTAGCTTTGCAGCCTAGCTCAGATGGGTGAGTCTATTTGACGTGAGTAACGTGACGTGGATAAAATTTGGTACAACACCTCTATCGTGATTTAACTGAAGACCAACATAATAAGCTTGAGCGTCTTCAGAACTGCTCGATTACATTTATATTTGGCCCGCGTTTGTTTAACCACATCTCGGAGTCGGACTTTTCTGTAAAAGCATGGTTTTTTCTTCCGTCAACACCCTTTTTGACACACCCTTTGCACTAATCTCGAATGTTTAGCTAGATACTCCAAAGATAATTGTAGTCAAGTTAAGCCGCTAATCCGACCCAAATCAGCGCCACCATCGTGGCCCAAATAAAGAGCAACTTCGCATCTTTGTCTACACTATACAAAATAAAACTTTTATAAAGCCATTAAAAATAAGCTTATGATAGGTATCACCAACTACAAAATCTATTTTTTAAAACTCCTTCGTTTATCATTATATAATGAGGTGGTGGCGCTGATTTGGGTCTGGTTAGTGCCTTAAACTATTGCTCAGGCTCATGCTCAATATAGACGCACAGTTTGAGCATCGGGAGTGATTGTCGTTTGCGCTCAGGCAATAGGTACTCAGACTTTAGAGGTCGATAAAATTAGCGTTTACACGAGCACATTCACGCTAAATGTGCCGAGTGTGGCCATAACATTAGCGTCACCACATTTTTTTTTATACCGACTGGACAGAGTGACGCAATAGAGAAGGTTTTTGGTTAGCAGTGGGTGCTTTGATTACGGGCTGATAGGTGTGTGAATTTAGCGAACGCTTAAGGTATATTGCTACGGACGAGAGTCTCGCAGCAAGACGGTACAGTAAAATAAAAAATGTTTATAAATTGACACAACTTATTTGGTTGTAAAATACATCTCTTTTTGCTGTAAGGATGTCATGCTCAGTTTTGTTCTCATACATATATTTGACCGTCGAAAAACAGGAGAGGGAAAGTTCCTTAGCCGGCGTGCTTTTGTTTCAAAATATTTGAATTTTTTGTTCAAAAATTGGGTTTATCCACCTGAAATCCCCCCTTAGGGGAAAATGGATTTAAAAAAAGAATTCCAGTTTTCCCCTTGAAGATTATCCTTAAGGGGGAGAACTGGTAGGTACCTAACTTAAATTTAGCGCTCTTCAATTTCACCCAATAGCCCAACCTAAGCATCCAAGCAAACACACCAGGCAATTAGGATCGCCCTTTTCATGTAAACCCTAACCCTTAACGCCACATAATGAGGGCACGATTGTGTGCGGAAAGAATCAGGTAACTAAGGGTTACGAGCCCTTCTGCTTGAGCGGGTGCTGATTTCGGGTTAACTTAATTATAGAGATACATTAACATTTATACGCTGACCTTGCTTTACCTAGTCGCTTTTTGTCTGAATGTTTGTTTTTTTTATTGCGTTTTTTTCGTATAATAGACTGAGAATAAAATCAGGGAGCCGAAGAACTCGAGAAACACACCAACAAAATATCTGTGTATGGTTGCTTTGGTTTTTTGTTCTAGGCAATATTGGTTTCAATCGCTGATAATGTTAGGTAGGTACATAAACTTAGTATGTTTGTGATAATAATGATTATTTCTAATTTCATGCCAAATGTGTGGCAACACGGTGTAAAAATTGTAGCGACGTATTCACATCGATGCGTCCTCTGATTGGTCGCGGCATCCGATGCAGCGTCTGCACGCGGCGGTGGCGATCAGATCAGGCTTGTTACGTTAGGACGCTGCACGCAGCTATTTATTTGTTGAGAAGAACTTTGTTGCTTAGTTTTAAGTATGGTGGAAACGGAAGAAATGACGTGACTCCAGCCTGGTGAACGCAAGAACAAACGCGACGGTGTATACAACTTTTGCACGCGCAGTATCGCCACCGTGCACTCCACCGCGGACGCGAATTGAACGCGTTGGTTTGGCCAAGCCTTAACTGTCGACACTAGACAAACCTTATGGTTTAAAGTGTCGTAGAAATAAGAATAGAATACGTTTTGATCAATAAAGAAATACAATAAAATACTATTAAAACAAACCATTCTACATTGGTTTGGTTTGATTTCATGCAAATAATACTTATATGACCATTTCAAAACTTTTGTACTCCATTCCATACCATCAAAATTTGAAGTTCTCCGTAGAATTAATAACTCTGAAAACAGCACAGAAGTACAATTAAGCCACTGGCGTTTGATCAATGTTTTCCGAGCACAAGCTCGCACCAGCTGGAAGTGGATTAAAGTAGGAGCGGAGGCGCAATCAAGTCACGAATATTAAAAAAATTGTTCATTAGTGCTATAGAGTTTTAAATATAATAAAACAATAATATGTAGTAAAAAAATAATCATTAATTATGCTTAAAATAATAGTTATTCAATTTGAATCGAACTGGACCATTAACTTAAGTATACCATACCATAGGGTTACTAGGCTATATAGATCATTATACTCGTATATATTAACCTAAAGGGTGTCCCACACAAGATTTATGGACATCTTACTTCTTTTTTGTCTGTGGAAATGGGCAAATAGATGAAGATTATGGATCAAGAAGGCGTATCAGAAACAACAATAAAAAAGACAGAGGAAAAAATAGAACCATTTCTAGATTTTATGAAGATTAAACCAGAAAACATGTACAGCGGTACTACAAAAACCAACGTAAACACTGGTCTAACAAGCGTTTAGCTAAACAGTGTCTAAACTAACAGTTAGACATGGGTTTAACAAGAGTTTAACTTACGATTAAACTATGTTTTAGCCGTGTCTAACTGTAAACCGTCGTAAAACGCAGTTTTGTGGTAACGCTTTTGATAGGTCTAATCGAAACTTCGTTGGTGAAAGTTTTGTCGATATTATTTCACCCACTGTACCATACAACCGTGTCCTCACAAATCGAATAATTTAGACCACACTTGCTTCAGCTGACGTCCAAAGAAACTTCACCAACGCAAAACTTTGTTATTTTCATTAGTTATTTAGCAAAGTTACCGCGACCGTCAAATATGCAACCGAACAAGAAGTTATGCATTACAGTTACCACTTTACCGCATTTCTCAAATCTCTGTTCATTAGCTAGATTTTAAACCTGGAGAAATTATGAACGCACCCGGGATTGCGATTGCTGTTATTTGGCTTAGGCAATTAGCTGAATTGCGTTGTTTTGTAGACCATCTACAGACATTCTACAAATGGGCTGATTCTGAGATCCGGCGGCGACACATACATCTGCTGGCCTTTGGCTGCTTAGGCTGCGGCGTAAGATTAGATCAAACCAACTGAGCCCTTGGATGTCGTGAGAAATCAAAAATCAAAATCAAAAACTCTTTATTTCCATAAATACAATAAATGTACTCTTAGAAAAGGTCAAATGATAAAACTAAACACTGACACGGAAATAAAGTGATATTTTTGATTTCTGTTTTTGTTCTGTTTCTTTTCTATTTTTGTTATGTAAGTAGACTAAAGTAAAGAAGCGACGAAGAAACCTTTAGCTTGTTGAGAGTCGAATAAGGTTTGACCTACCTGAGGAATAGATGCAGCTTCCTTCTGTGTTTTTAACACCTGCACTGCAATCACTAATAGAGTAGCCAACACCAGTGATCTTGGCAAAACTCCCTATGTTTGTGGAGGCATGTTTATCAACGGACGCGTCTGTGATGAGGATACGTCTTCTCAAAACATTTATCGTCAAAAATGTTATAACAAGCAATCACGACAGCAATAAGTCGTTTTCTATCGGGTGTTTTCTCGTGCTCCCATTATATTGTACCCATATTCTGTTTTCTCACAACATTGGATATCTTACAACATTTACATGTAAACGTGTGCAATATATGTTTGAAAAAATGCTGGACAATTCACACAGCATTCTCTAGCTCTCTAGCAGATCTGAAAATCATGGTTAAAAGCCAATTCCCGTAAGAAATTCCGATTTCATTTTTGCACGGGTCAGTCATAAATTGCTATGTGCTGTGACAAGTCCATTCGATCTTGCATAAATTCCGGCTTTAACGGCTGTTACTTCTCTGCAGGTGCCATTTTTACCTATCTTTAACGCATTCACTGACCGGCTGGACCACCAGATATACATGTGCATCGTGGGCCATGAAGGTATCGGCTTAGGGCGCTCCCTCACCGCGAGCATTTGCATGTAATGCAACATTATTCGATTCGAGCATTACGTCTATTACGTCCAGTGAGGGAGAAACGAGCATTACAGCAGACAATGCACAATACACTCCTAAGCGAGATGTCAGTGCAGATCCCAGTTCCCCCACTTAGAATTAGAATTAGAATTACAGCAGGCAGCTTGTAATTAAATCCGCTTCGTCTGACCTTGTTTAAAACTGACCAACTACAACAGAATCCTCAAAATCTTGTTGGATTGTCCCGCTACAGACAAATGCTCCGTCAATGGGGGAGTACTATTGTAACGTAAACGAATCTTGGAATGTTACATTACAGACAAATGCTCGCTACCGAAATTTCCGGAGCGCCTTTAAATATTTTGTTCTCGCTATAAAGGTTTGGTGAGTTATTTTCTATTTTAAAAGCTATAAATCTGTTACACGGAACTTTTGGCATTGAGATTGAGAGATTTATAGATTTGGAAGTTTATAAAAATACTTTGACAGCCACGAGAGATGATTTATTCAATGTCAGCAGCGATGTCGGTGTGTTTTTGGGTGGTCAATTGGAGTGGAAAAGGATTTTCGATAGATTCTATTCACTCCGGAACCGTGGTCCCACTGCGATGTCCCACCAAACACACACTTGACCGCTCAACATATGGCTCTGAGTGCAATTATATATATACACACCCTTTCAGTCACAAAGTCGCCACGACACCCCCCCCCCCCCCCCCACTTCGCGGGTGTTGGACGGGCTTCGTTAGGAGTAAGTTAATGTTGACGGTCAAGTGTGTGTTTGGTGGGACCAGGAAAAAGTTTTGTCCCACCAGTGGAACATCGCAGTGGGACTACGGTTCTTTCACTATTCTATTGACTTTTTGTACAAAAAAAATGATTTTATTTGGTTATGACGGGATGGAATGATGATGATGATGATGGCGTCATCATAAAAATAGTTTCTTAGTTTTTTATGTTTTGCCTCAGATCTTTGTCATGAAATGTACGTATGAATTTGGTCTCATCGGAAAGTTCAGTGTCTCTGAAACTCATGGCTAAACTTGTGTTCATAGATCTTGTATGCAAAGAAGAAATAAGATAATAACCGAAAGTTCCTGTTTCTTTATCTAAAAATAGACATTTTGTGCCTTATTGACTTACTTTAGTTAAGATTCATTAGATTGCCAAGAATAAGATAGGATCAGTGAATCAATCTTACTTCTTTATCCATAAAATCTTGAGACTACATTTCATACTACATTCTTGTTCACTTTATAACCAAAGGCTCCTCAATCAGGATCAGGATTTGAATCAAACTTAAGTGAATTGTATTTCGCAAGTCTCTTAAGCTGGCAAGTAAGCTTTGGTTAACTTTCGACAGCTTTCTTCGTTTCGATCTATCCACAAATTTCTGCTATAGTTCATCCCCTCAAACTGCTGACTCGGCACAAACAGAAAACGTCACCGAAGACAGTTACATAACCGACACATGGTCATTCTCGTCCACTACAATGTCGCATCCGCTTGGCATACTGTTATACTGTTATTATCGATTCAAAGCCATCGAAGACTACTACACTTGGTGTAATTAGTCGAACAGATCTAGGATTACGGTTGGTGAAACTTTTTCTTTTATTTGTATCATTTCTTGTGATTTTACGTGCCGCCACGTGTAGGTCACGTGCAATAGGAAGAGACAGTTTAGACCCCGGGGTTGCGGGTTCGATTCTCGTCCCAGGACACATTTACTTTTGAGGCTGATTGGCGTACTATGATAAATCTACGTGTAAGCTTCTTCGTCAAATCCTGTGCTGTAATGTGAAAATATAATTATATTGTCTAGAAATTTTACAATCAAAACATATTTTCACGCTAAAATTCACACTTTTAGTAACTAACAATATTTCAGATTTTCTTCGTCTTTTTTGGTCCGTGGAACTCCAATTCCGATACCTTTGCCAAAAGATTTCCCTAAAGAAAGCTTTGTACGCTAAGATTTGTCGCAACAAAAAGCGCGGCTCTTGTCGTAGCATTATGCTACGCCGTAGCAATATGCTACGAATTAATGCTACGGTGCTACGAAACGTCTACGGATTGTACCCCTACCATTTAGAAATAAGTAAAATTATTTTATGCACAACACAAAAATATATTGATGAATCCTAGGTAAAAGCTGATTATTTTTGTGCGTAGCAGAGTTTATTTCAAGTAGCAGAATTTTTTAAACGATTTACTTGAAATTATTGTGTACAAAACAATACAAAAGTATTTTACTGTATGTACACACCAAATACAATGACCTTGGTACTATTCACATATAAACTGAGTTGCACTGCAGCTCACTATGAAAATACAGGCCAAACTTTTGTAATTTCATAATTTCAAACTACCCGTTATAGCATCCAAACTATCAACATGAGGTGCCGTATGTACATTTTTAACGAAACTCGCTTGTCACCTTGCACTTGCTGGAAGTCTCGGTCTAGAGAGGGAGAAACGTGAATAAAATTAATGGCAGATTACGATAAACAAAATGAGTGTCATAGAGCCTGGATTTTTTAACTACGTCATCGATCTACGTATTTTATATTTCATCCTCTCTAGTGGTTAGAGTCTAGCCACTCGCGTAGGAGGAACCCTTGTGCTGGTATCAAATTCATATTGTGAGAAATGAAAACTTGTGGTAGGGGCCGGCCAAGACCGGAAATTCATTCTGCATTGGAGAAAGCTTCATAACTTTGTATTTAAGCCGTTGTTTAAGATGGCTTACTGTCGGTTAACTTTTGATGAAAGTGTTTAGTACTGTCTAGAAATTCGATAGCGAAAAATGCATTTCGTGTGGAAACTAAAAACAAACTGTGAAGATCAACCAATCATGACCTCAAACGTAATAAAAACAAAAAATAGCGGAGCATTTTATGATTCGCACATAAAACGCTCCGTTTCGTATTCAAAAGTGTGGTTTATTTTTGTAGTCGTTGAACAAAATGCTTATCTCTACTGTTGATGTCGTTTCTATGATAGTAAATGAAAAATCAGTTAACTATCCGCATTCAAGATGTAGAAATAACTCTTGACGATTTTACATTGAATTAATGAATGAATACTTTCTTGTTTAAAATACTTAAAATTACTTATATGTAAATAAAATAAAAACGTACAATGGGCGGCCATTGAGTCATTTTAAAACTTTTTAACCAACTTTATAAATATTAGATAATTCTCAGTTCTTCTGTATGTATTATTTTATAATGATTTTCATTAATCATTTCGAAAAACACTTGATGACATTAACCTTTCACATAAAAATAAAACGAAAACAAAATCGCTTCAAATTTTTGAAGTTAAGAAACCACAGACATACGGTTACTTTACACAACAAATATGCAGGTCTCGACAGAGCCTACACATTTGCTCCCCTTGGAGTCGAGACCCTAGGTCCGTGGGGTACCGAGGCTCTTCGGGTTTTCAAAAAACTATCTGAGCGTCTGGTCGAAGCGACGCGTGACCCGAGAGCTGGTGAATATCTGGCACAGCGTATCAGCATTGCCATACAGCGTGGCAATGCAGCCAGCGTCTTGGGGACGCTTCCGACTGGTGTTGATATGGATCAGTTGAGCTATCTGTAGACTGTTTGCAACAGTCGGCAGTTAGCTCAATTGTTTCAATTGTAAATACTAGTATAATTTTCTTTGTGAATAAATGTCTTTTACCCAGAAAAAAAAAAGACACACATAAATGAAATGAAATTATATATTGCATAAAAAACAGAAACACAATAACAAAAATAATCATGAGTAAGTAATATGAGTATAATGATGTTAGTTACTTTAAATCTACGTATATGCTTTGATTGATATGGTTATATATTGTTATACATTCTTATATATATGTTAAAGATAGGTGATATAGGTTGACATGATTATGATACACGCATCAAACATGCTAAACTCCTATTTGATGATGATGATGATTATGTCTCCTAGCCGAATCTTCGGCCACGGCGGCCAGTTTCATCGAAGACTAGCCAGGTGCACAGGACATTACGATAGTATCCAAGTGTGTGTGCAAACACAGGTACACTCATTCCCAAACACTCATGATCGAAAGGGACGGCAGACCAACACGACCGGGGAGAGTTCAGGTGCAGGACCAATGGCTTAGCGTGCCTTTTCAGGCACAAGGGTGTTACAGCGCCATCTTCCTATCTCCGGGCTGTTACTTTGACTTGACTTGCTAGAAAACACCCAATAACAACTTTGGCTGAACCCTATTTAAAAAGGGGTTTAAAAAAATTGGATTTAAAAATACAGAAGAATAAAATTTCTAAGCTGCAATGCGGATAACCCAATAATTTGTACCCATCCCGTTTCCCAAATAACTACTTTAATGTCCACCCCTCAATGTTTCGCTTGTGTATGTGTCATTATGATATTCCGGGCGAAAATAGCTAGTTAACAAACCATTTTAAGCTCTATTTCTATCAACATAAATATTACGTTTCAGCATTTGCGATGTCGGCTACCCTTATCACGTAAGACCAGTGACGTAAAACAAGATTTATAGGCATGCACTTTCAGCTTGGAAGATAATAATTTGGGTGGCACACATTTTTATGTCCAAAGAAGCATACCATAGAAATGAAAAAATGAACAATGCAAAAATTAAGACATGTAAAAAAATCTACAAAGACCCGGTTGGACAAAATTGCTAACCAAAGTTTACCCCTGAGACCCGCAAAGTCCGGAATCAGGAATGCGGACCTGTTTACAGTACATTCATTTTGTGGTCATCTTGTAGAATGTCCTGTACCAGAGATTAAAAATTAATATAGTTTTCTGATAAGTCGGCAAGATTTCGGTACAATATCAGCGAGCTTGGTATACGCGGTACCGGAACCTTACCGAGGGCCTATATATGAAGAGTATCTAATTGGGGCGATAGGCGCGGTACAGATTCGGTAATGCACGCGTCATCCAGTAGCTGTCTGACATTTATCCGAGCCGGACGAAGCAAATGAATGTATTTTCATCACTCGAGCCTAACGCCTTTTTCACATGCATACGGTTGCCGTCAGAACGGCGTTTGCGATGCCGTACCGTGCAAGCGCTTTCAAAGTACACTGAAAACGACCTAAAGGTTATAAACGAAATGAAAGTTCTCAGGGAATAAAGAGTAAGAGATTTAAAAAATACAATCAATCGATCCCAATAAATAGCAGTCAATATATTATATAATAATAATAATAATAAATAAAATAGTTTATTTCTCTAACTTAATCTATACATATCTTTAAATTACTTTGGAAATCCCCTTTTAAGTATAAAGACACCTGTGTTAGGGGGTTTCGCTCTTGCCTTATGGAAATTCACATAAATACTAAGTAGATTTAATAGAACATACTTAATACATATCTTATATAATAGAAAAAGAAAAAAAAAAAAAAAAACTAAAATAAAATCAAAAATAAAATCAAAAATCAATTACTGCTATAGGTACATTTTTACTTGTAAGTGTGTGTTGTGTGTGGAGGTGGGATGGGGTTAATTATGTGCACTATCACGAGACTATCTCCAATAGGTTTTCCGTGTCCTGGTATGAAAGGGTCAGTAGCCAGTCTGATAGTAATTTTTTGGAAGCATGTTTTGTACGTGGGTAAATATTTATAATCTTATTAATTTTATCATATAAATGATTCGATTGTTTGGCGTATTGACGCGCTGCAAATGTAGAGTGAGCTATATGTATTATATATTATAAAGGAGTACCTGATTCACTGATAGACAACGCACAGCCCGAATCCACTGGTTCTGAAGGTTTAAAACTTGGAGTGTTTGTTCCTTTTAGGGCAAAAAAAGAGGTGTACCCCACCAAACTGTGTGAATTTTCAAAAATCTCAAAAAAAGGTTTTGCGATTTTTGAAAATTCACACAGTTTCAAAATAGGAGTTTAAATTTTAAATAAAAATGCTCTGTAGTTCAGTAACCGTAAGCGATAGAACTTATTCGTAGCGATAGAACTACAAAATTGTACATTTAGATTCTCCTTTCATAGCGATCACACGTTTGATTCATCGTTCTCTGAAATTAGGACGGTGTTTTCCTATACCTAAGTTTAAACGAAAAGTATTAACGAAATCCTCTGTATCTCAGAAACCGTTTGCAATATAACTACAAAATTTAACATGTAGGCTTCCCTTACAAAAATATCACACGTGAAACTTATGTTATTTTTCAGAAATTTGGAAGTTGTTATCAGTTCAGCTACCTTTAGATTGTTTGTTATAGTCTGCAAATAGCTCTACTGTTTCAAGTGATTATTATAAATTATATCTACTAGTGAAAATATTCTATGAAAATAAACCTATTATTTTAGTACCCATAGATACACACAAACTTAACCTTGTAGTACAAAGGCAAACCTTCATTATTCATTGTTTAAATAAGCAAGTATTAAATCTAAAGGCCGCTTTACATTTGGATAACATTAGAATAATGTGTGGTGAATTTATTTGACAGGGGTGTTGTTCTAAATTACCATACATTTTCAGATTTTGCGCGGCTTGGCTGTTGTTTATTGAGTGGCTAGCTAAATTTATAGAAAAATCCATGTGCATAAAGTATGGCGTAGATTTGATGCTAGATTTTGGATTTATAATTGCTGTACATAATCGAATATAAAATACGGAATACCAAAACTCGAAACATCGCTAAATATCCGGAAGATACTCGGAGAAGGAATATCGAAGTTTCGGTTTCGCTATCAGTCAGCGCTTAGAAAAACTAAGATAATTTAGGTCTCAGTAACTACACCCATATTATATTGATTTAGATATTTCATCTACCTTTCAAGAATAATATGTAATACCGTAGGTACATAAACCAATTTCAAGTCAAAAAGCAAAGCCATTTTCAGTTGCATTTCTCTTTTGTAAAGGTAAATTGGATTCAATAGAGACTCAATTGAATTCAGTAAATAGTTTGGAAGTCGCTATAACGTTCTTTTGCAGTCGAAAGCGGCGCTTATCCGATTGAAGAGCTTTGGACTTATTAAGGGGCAGAAGAATGAAGATAATCTTAAGAAATCTTCTCTATAATATTTATAGATTTATTTATTCCAAACAACTTTACAGGACAAACCACTTAAGTCTTCACATCTTACTCAACTTAATTAAACTTATAAACTTAAATAAAACTTATAGTAAAGTATGTAATTTAAGTAACAATTTAAAATATTATCATTTTTCATTAAAAGGTTCCTGCCTTTTAATCTAAAATCATAACATTTTAATGGAGAGAAGAATTATTAATAGCAGAGAAATATATTATTTTAAACTTTCAAATACAAATCAAGGGGGGCTCTGCGGTAAATTGCCCTTTTCTGTCCTCAATGTTTTAAGGATTAGTTGTTATAGATTATTTTAAAGATAGAGGCCTTAATGTTTCAAACTGTCCTAATGAAAATTAAAGTAGAGATTTGATTTTAGAGTTTTTTTATGCTATGGACCCGACTGTGGTTAAATAGGGTTACCCTACCTGCCGCAACTAGTTAGTTAGGCACTGTATCTCGGCAAATAGAACTTCATTCCTGGCTCCTTATCGTTCATAGATATGTTTATGAATAGAGCTAAATTTCATTATGAATGTAAACGAGTTAACTAAGATCCTAGTTTGTGTTGGAAGAACACCAAAGTTTCATCCTTTAACGAGGGACTTCATCAGGGTGAAACTACGAAAGTTTTTATAGTTAAAAAGTACTAAATTTATTTAAAATAACGGATTAATAGTACTTCAAAATAGGAATGGATAAGATTCACTAAATTAGATAGGTATCCGAAATATTCAAGACAGCCAATTTTACTCAAAGAAAACCTTCCCTTGTTTCAAAAATAAGTAGAACTGCGTGATGTACTGAAGTTTTCACAACTAGTGAGGTTTTTGTTCCATTACTTCTGTACATTTACCTATCTGTATTTGAACAGGCATTTCTGCGCTTATGCTTGGCTGCGCCTTAAGTCTATTGCACCAACTAAGTAGTACTGATATAAGGAGCACTTGTTCTCGCAGACTTTGAAGTCTTCTCTCGTATTTATACAACACCTGCATTTTAGAATACAAAAGATTGTTTTCCCACACTTTGCAATATACTCGTACACTAATGTACTAAACAATAGAGTCTATTTTCATTTTAGCTATAGTTGGAGCTAACCTAACCTCAGCTTGGTTGGTCAATGTGACGTCATAGCTCTATTATCTATGACAACGTAGCCTCCTACGTCAGCCTCGTTGGCCTAGCGGTCAGCTTGTTCAAACGCTGATTATGAGGTCCTGAGTTCGAATCTTAGGTCGGGCCAATAGTTGTTAATGGGGTTTTTCTAGCAAGGAAAAATCACAGTAGCAGCCTGAAGTCAGGAAATTGGCGGTGTTACACCCCCGTGCGTCGGAAAGCACGTTAAGCCGTTGGTCTTGCAGCTGACCTCTCCCCGGTCGTGTCGATCTGTCGTCCCATCGTATTATGAGAGTGAGGGATTAGAGAGTGCACCTGCGGACACACTTGTGCACTATAATATTTGTCCTGTGCATCTGGCTAGTATCCGATGAGACTGGCCGCCGAGGTCGAAATTCGGCTAGGAGGACATTATTATTTATGAAATCACATTTAAAGTATTTAATCAAAGGTCAATAATGTATCAAATAATGAAAATGTATTTAAAGTTATGTCGAGTATATATATCGCGTCTCTTTTTAACCGACTTTAACAAAAGGAGAAGGTGCTCAATTAGTACAAGTACAACAAGTATATTTTTGTATTTATTACCTGACGTTTCTATCGCGTTATTTATTGGTCATAAAATGATTGATACCTCTGCATTATTGTAGGCCTTTCAGCTTAGAAGAAAACAGAGAAGACAATACCGAAGAAAAAGTTTTTGATTTTTTTTTAACGATATAGCCTTTATTTACGAAGAAAATTATGCTAGCATTTAAAATTGAAACAATTGAGCTAACTGCAGACTGTTGCAAACAGTCTAAAGGTAGCTCAACTGATCCATATCAATACTTACTTGATAATAAAGTTGCACGTAAGTATTTATCAAACCGAGAAAGCCTAAAAATTTACTACTTGACAAATAAAAATAGAAAGGTAAATCGAATAACATAATTGACGTCGTGAACGTTAGTGAACGAAAGTCTTCGTTTCAGGTCTGGCCAAAATGGCGTTTTTGTCAGTATGTCCGTACTCCTCTACAGTTCGTATTTTACAACCGATCGGTACGAAACTTTGTGTACAGATTCTATGATTTTATAGAATTTTATTGTCGTCGGGATTTTTTGATTAAAGGCGTACTTCTTCCACAATAAGGCAAAAAGGCGGATTTGGAATATCTCTGCTTTAAAAGATTTGATTTTGATGATTGTACTTTTAATTGAAAGCTAATAACTTTATACTGTTCTTATAAAAATTTGGTAAAGATCTGATGAGGATTTTCGGCATGACGAGCAGAATAGCTTCGCAAAATGCAGTAATATGCAAGAGAGCATTTACAGTACAGCGCCACCTATTAGAACATCTTTGTAACACTTCGAGAATTATATGAAATAGC
Organism: Eupithecia subfuscata; assembly: GCA_963564075.1. Classification (NCBI taxonomy): domain Eukaryota; kingdom Metazoa; phylum Arthropoda; class Insecta; order Lepidoptera; family Geometridae; genus Eupithecia; species Eupithecia subfuscata. The sequence goes on along the minus strand of OY751115.1, from coordinate 14,144,732 downwards.
GCGGCCGCATACACCGTCGTCGTCGGTTAAATAATAAAATAACAAAAACTTTGGGCTGATGGATCAACGCCATCTATTGATACTAGGTACAGAATTTCGAGCTTTGCTGAGGAACGTAACTTAGGTACTTTGTATGGACAATTGGTCTAATGGTTGATGTGTTTGTGCAACATTTCGTTCAAAAATGGGGGGGGGGGGTAAAGTATGAACCCCACAGAAGTTCTCATTATATAAGTACCTACCTAGGTACCAAAATATCCCGTTTTAAATAAAATTACTTTAGTACATTAAGTATTATGTAAATTAATTGTTGAAAAAAGTTAGTGTTCGCGACGTCTTCTGTTCGTAGAACTACTAGTAATTCTCCTTGCAGAATTTAAGAGAATTTCCGACATCCAACTCCCCTAGCCAATCAAAACATTGCGCTGTCTTTCAATTTGACATAACTTCCTTTGAATTTCGAACGCCACGCGTGCTTTTATAACCTTCTCTTGATTAATTTGAAAAAGCTCCATCTCATGCTCGTGCCAGAAATTTATTGGTTACTTTTGCTTTTCCTTCTCTTTCATACACCAGTCACAAGCTTGTTAGCTGTCTCTCTTTCCCAAATTTTACCCCTGAGGTTGTGTTATTTGTGTTTCGTAATAAAATTTATGCATCTTTCCTTTGTCTTTAGACATTGACTGACTATAATTTTGGTTGACTGCAATGGAGGTAATCTTTTTGAGCTGTATTAGGGTACATTCACAGAGCAGTTCGTTTTACAGGCCCGTTTTATGGTATGTTTTTATTCGGCGATGGCGGATGTAGTTGTATGAGCGAGTTCACACACGCATATTGATCTGTGTAATGTGTAAAAGAGTGAGATAGAAACGATAAGACCGCCAATCTTAACACACGAACGTATTAAATGTAGATTATCGTGTAAATTGGTTTTGTTTCAAAAGTGCGAAATAAAGTGTTTTTTTACTTCGTTATTGTTAGCAAATTAGGGGCCTCGGATTGGTCTGCACCAGATAATTGGCAGAGGTATTTTCACATGTGAAAAAATCGGGTTTTAAGTTGAAAATAACTGATAACGAGGGTTAAGTTTTTTGGATTACTTATAGATTTTTCTTAATCATGATTTATTGTCGATGAAAGTTTTAGATTTGGCGAGGTGTTTGAAAATAAAGTTGAACTTGGAGTGTGTTTATGGCCCGAGTTTTATCTAACTTTTCTTGTGTGAAGCCAAGCGGTCCTTAAGATACTACACACTTGTACACACATACATTTATATACATTCTCGTAGATAAGCAATAGTTCTATTGTTATTTCGCAACTAGGTCTGAATTACAGCAATCAGTAGATGTTGCCAAAACTCCAAAACTTCCATCGCTCTTGTTTAAAAATGTGGTATATAGGGTCTGGGGTTTTTTTAATATACCGCAAACCACTCGGCTTTTGCTATCGCGGGGTAGTAAATACGTACGTCTGAACCAATATTGCTAACAGCTTTACTATTCATCATAAATTCGTATTCAAAATAACTTAGGACTAAAAGGATAACGATAAGAAGTTCATAGGTAATCTTAAATTCTAATGGAATTAAATGATGCGTAACTGTGATAGTAGTATCGTTGAAGAATCGTCACGAACACTTAGATAAAGAAAGAGAAAGAAACTCAAGCTGTGCGTGCGGTGTTATTTGCCCGGAGGGATTGATTTTTGGTTTCAACCTGGCCACTTTGACGTGCCTCCTGAGTGTAGTTTCTTTGATCTAAGGTAGAATATTAAAATGTGTCATTCTATATCGAAATGAAATTTGAAATGAAATGAAATGAAATTTATTGCATAGAAATACGGACAAAACAATTCCGAAAACAATCATTTTTCTAAATATAACGAATAACGATAACATTGTCATAGTAAAGTTATTAGTTTAGCAGAATAGGGCCCGGGCCTTCGGTCAATTTGATTAATGCTGTCAATTCAGAGGTTGCCAAAACTAAATTAAATTAATTTGATATAATTAAAAATGTTGCCGTCCCTTTTTTATCGATCTAAATAAAAAAGATAGCATAATTTTAAGTACTGTCGTGTTGTGCTGTGCCGTTTTGGCGGCAGCTAAACTGACAAATATCAAAGTGCTATATTGCCTTTAGACCTTACAATTACATAAGTGAAAATAGTAAAAATAGGAAATAAAGTGATCACATAGATTTTTTGTTAACTTCAATCTTTTTAAGGTAGTACAGAATCAAACAAAAAACCTTTACCTTGTTAGGGTGTTAGTTCTCGAGTTGAAGGAATTGACACTAATTACCTACTACAGACTGTCACCCTATTCTCGGTAGACAATTTAACAATTCCACGTCTGAAAACCAGGCCTCACAATGACAAGAATTACAGATTCATGTTCCAAAGCAGCTTTGTTTAAATACATTTTAGTGTCATTACGAAGTCGTTTACAAATAATTAGGGTCAAACCGGAAACGCCGCACAGGAAAAGGATGGTTTGTTTATACGAAACGACGAATTAAAATTTAAAATAAGCCTAAATTAAAAATTTTAATATCTAAGTACCTAATAAAAATTACAATTAGAGAATAGAATTTTTTTTTATTAGTATTTACAGTTCAAACAGTAGAACTAACGGCAGAATGAAGATTAAAAACTATAAGACGTACAATGTATCATCGCAAAGTACATCTTCATCCGCAGCCCGTTAAATCATATTCATTTAAAATAAAATAAAATAAATATAATATAATAATAATAATAATATAATATGAATCATTTATAAATCATATTATTAGTATATCGTTATTTAGGTTTTTCGCCATATACCTAATTAAAAATTAATAGGTATTTAGGAACGTAGTGGCGAGTTTGAAAAGTTAAAAATAAATAGGCAAGTGTTTAATAACGTACAGCCAGTTACAATGGCAAGACCCACAGTACATTCTACAATCTAGACGAGAAAGTGCCCAATTCCTGTCGCGTGTGTCATTTGAGGTCCGAGGCGCAGCCACGTCACACTTTTCTCTCCCGCTAAACGTGTGAGAAATGAAATTCCATAGAGTTTTCCCCCCTGCACTTCAACACGCATACAATGACGTACTTTCTACCTTATGTTTGGAAAAGGCATGAGCAACTTTCTGAGCAGGTGTAGTATAAAAATTATTTCATCATCCAATCTTATTCAGAATGCGGCTTTGCCACTTCAGCCGTTCTACGCCTTCACCAAGACTTCAGCAAACCGCTCAAAAACAATACCTTTCTGTTTCTTCCAACTGGAAACATTGCCCACTTGGCGATAATTAATTTTTAATTACACTTTAGCGGGGAAGTCGCTTTGTCGCGAGTTGGCAACTCGCGGCGAAAAATTAGATGTAAAGTTTCGAGGGTTCTTTTAGAGTTGGACGGGATTTGTTGAAGTGCCGTTTTGGAAAAGTTGTAAGGAACTCTAGTCAGCATAAGTTCTTATGAGTTTTCAGAATGGGGCTTCGAAAATTTTTACTTCTAGTTTTTTACTAACCAAAGTTGAAATTAAAAAAATAATAAGAAAAAATATCAAAAACGTGGATGGTTTTATTTAATATTTCAAAATAATTGAGGTATTTTGAAATATTAAATAAAAACAACGTCATAAGCACCTCTGTGCTAGCCACATCCAATTATTAAATAATAAACATGCATCATAGCGTACAGAACAGGGAACAAGTGATTACTTGAAAACTGTAAAAACCCGACTGGAATCTCGCTTATTCACTTTTTTTGCCAAATGAGAGGGTTAGTTGATGCCAAAGGCATACAAAATGAAGTTAGAAAACATATTATAATATACCCCTTGACGTTGGTCAGCTGACCGACGACACGCGATATGATACCGCCACTCGAACACCTCTTTTTGCCTCACGGCGCCAGCCCGGCGAGACCACTTGATAAACTTATCATAAAATCTTAAGTACTGAACCGATTTGTATTCTGTAAATGTAGTTCTGATGAGAAATATATTACCTATCCGATAGGTGACAAATATACACTTTTTTATGAGTTATAAATATCGATTTTCAAACACTAAGTCAAAAATAGACGAGTTTTTTGTCAAGGTAATTTTGTCTTATTCTCGGCTCGATTTTGAGGCTAGAACTCGATTTTGAGGCTAGAATATCTACCCCGGCACTAAGAAAGAACCATATTTTCCACCAAAACCTCCTTTTCATGCTAATTCAAATAAAAATCAACCAAAAAGTCTAAATGAAATCGACTATTTTTCGACTACGCGCGACAAGGTCAACTTCAAATCTGTTTTGTCACAGATAAATAGCACTTGACTAATGAATGGCGGGTTTATTTTACAGTTCTTTCTCTAACGGACCGATAGATATGTAATTCCCATGCTATAATCGACTCTATACCCTTGTGAAAAGGTTTTAAATGACCTGTAGTACGATGGTTCAAATCCGGACCATTAGCCGTAGACGGATGCAAACTTTCAGGTTTTTTGTTGGTTCGTATTGGAATCATTAGTCGTCAAAGGGGGGTCGATAAATTATCTATTCGTAATTAATTTTGTAAACTTTAATAAAATTACGAAAAAAAATATGCAAATAATTATGCAATTTTTATTTTCTCATAAATCGAGGACATTACTCCTTTCACTTCCTCCTCTTTCTATATTTCTCATGGTGTCAGATTTTGCCATACACTCCCATCTCAAAAGGCCACCTTGTATATAAGAGACCAGACGAATATTATGATACCTCATTTATGAAAATCGGTTAAGCCGTTTTGATGCTTGGGGGGAATAAAAAGTGTCCGCCAAGCACATTAACAAAAACCATAGCCCACGGTTCGTGCGTAAAAATACATCATAGCATAGGACCATCGTGGTGGATGGCAAGCTTTTGGAGGGTTACAGCCTGCTGTGGGTAAAATCTGGATGTGGAATAAAAATAATTTACGTCAAATATTTGTATTATATGTATACTTACACCGTGATTGTGTAAGTAATAATATAAAATTAATTGAAAATGGCTGTACAAGCTTCAAAGTCAGTGTTCAATCATCGCTCAACGGGTTCGGTTATTCTAATCTCTTCGGAGTTTTTCCACCCTCAGCTAGCTAACATTGCGTTTTAACCAGCTTAGCCTTAGCTTATTGATTAGAATTGGAATGCAATCAATGGCAATGGTGACAATTCAAACGTACCTACTTATTTGAGTTCCATCAACATGTAAGTCTAGTACTTATTAATATGGGTCTTAGAATCAGTTTTACTTCTATACTGTTTCTACATTATCTAAAATAAATGATAATTATCATGATTACCTACTCGTTTCTAATTTCGGGCCTAGGGCCATGGTAGCCCGGTCCTTTGGGAGACATGCGTGGGGCCGGACCCAACAGCAGAGGCATTATTATAGTTATAGACCATAAATTTATGGAGTAGGTATAAGAAAGAAAGAAGGAAAGAAAATAAATTTATTGGCTCACAATTAATAAAATTTATAAGTCGTATATTTAATGTAAGTATAAAATAATAAAAAGATAAACCAAAGTAAATTCTTATGAATCTAAAGAAGTAGGTATCCAGGGGAAAACTGGAATAACCCTAAAAAAGGTATCTTAACAAGCTGTAAACCGTATTTCACAAAAGAAAACATTTTGACTCTGATTGGAATATATATATTGGAAATTAGTATCTTTGTGAAAAAGAATTTACATACTTTTAAGCAATACTCCCGACCCCAAAATCTTAGACCTCGAAATAAACTAGATGTTCCCTTTTCTACCCTCCAAATCTTCCATTCAGGTCCGCATGCTATGGCTATAAGAATATACAATAAAATCCCCCAAGACATATAAAACGAAACAAAAATACTTAAGTTTAAAAATTTATTTAAAAGATATCTGATACAACATAGTTTTTATTCTTTGCAAGAATTTCTAGAACAATAATATCTACTACCTAAATAAACTAACTAACTAAATAAATACAAGTTTACTTATTTATTTATTTTTTAGGATACCTAATGTTTACTATTTCATTTAACTTTTCATTTACCTACTAAGTATAAGATGATTGTTAAAAAAAAAATTAAGAATTTATAGTTGGCTTACAAAGCCAAACTTTATTCATAGAGCGTTATTATAACTTAGTACCTAGTACTTACTTATCTTGCTGTGCCCTAGCCGGGTCCATATTTGAGACTGACTAATTTTAACAACTTTTGTACAATATGGTCGCAATAAAAATTTTGAATTTGAATTTGAATTAAATAGTCTCGTCAAAAGATTCGTTTCAAAAGACCAGAACCCACTCTCCTTACAAAAGCCAGTCTTTAACCATCTCAACCCTGGGAGCATGTCACAAACAAGGTAGGAATTTACTTGTATTTTTGCGCGGCTTATTCCTAGGAACATACCTACTGGATTATCGAAACCTAGATCCAATTGGTATGTATGATAGTACCCTTCCATCTTTACTGCAAATCCCTTTTTGGCCCTTGCTAAATCTTAGTGACCCAGATAAGATAACTTTTATACATTCTAAAAATACGAGGTTTTTCTTATTTGATATCTGCTTTTTATTTGTTGGGATAGGATTTCTTTTTGCATTTTGCTATCGCTGGTAGTTCGTAAGTTTTCTTCAAGGAACTTTAATAACTTAAGCTTCTACTTGGGTTTTCTTAATGAAAAATGAAACAAAAAGTTTCCGCAAAAACAAGCAATTACTGACTTGTGAAAAATGTCCTGAACAACGAATGGCTAAAGGTTGCCGCACACATTATCAACTCCAGGGATCATCACCGTCTTATTCTTGACAAAGACTACGCCTTAAGCGTATGCTTTGTTTGAAACTCTCTAGGATATTCGTTTAATCTTCTCTTAAAAACAATAATTTTTTCTTAATTTTCTTTTATTGAATTTTAATAATAGAAAATTAATAATTTTTTATGTTCAGTTGATTTTTTATTTTATTTAGAATTAAGTTAAACATTTTAAATATTTGATTTGACACAATTACCAAATCAGCATTGTTACGGCATCGAATAGTAGAGAAAATAAAAACACAAGGTACGGAATAAATACCAGATAAATGATCGTTAGTACGCCAGAGACCAATCCATCTCAGAGTTTACAATGAGAGAAAACACCACATGATAAAATACCAAAAGCTACCTGACAAACTATTGTATTTTTACACCGCGTACAATGTTTCAGCCCCAAGCCGACCGATGTTTTCTCAAACTTCCGGCTTCCCAACACATGCACTTGGCCGACCGCCCATTTCATTATTACTTCGTCTGACTGTACTGACCCGGCGAGTGTAATTTATTGCCGACTGTACTCTCCAGTTGTGACTTTGTTAATTACTCTTTGTTTTGTTCTTTTGTGACGCAACGGTGCGGAAAAACTGGACTGATGAATAAGGGACTAATTTTTTGCCTTTTCACCCGATTTTTTTAAAGCCTGGAGAGTTGCATAAAAGAGTATGCACTCTTACTGAGACTGATGTCAGTCTTAGCCTAAAACTTCTCGCTTTACCTTCTTAAAAATGTATGTTTTCTAAATCCAGTAGGTACCCATCATAACACTTTTGAGTTTGATGCAGCTTTGTAACACGTCCAGCTTTTTATTATTGCTAGCTGGGACGGCTTCGCCCGCGTGGAAATCATACAAAATGAAAACTGCACACCCCTTAGGGGTAGTTTTGTAAACATAAAAAATACGTGACTCATTATTTACAGTTAATTATACCGAGTTTTGAGTGAATCAAACCCAGGAATAATCATTTTCAATGTAATCTATACCCCTTTATTTACCACCCTCAGAGGTTCATTTGTGAAAATTCGATTAGCCTATGTGTTATTCTAGAACCTAAACTATCTACGAACCAAATTTTATCCAAATCGAATTAGTAGTTCCGGCGATACGTGGTTACAAACTTTCGCGTTTGTAATATTAGGATTTTACTACTATCTGCTTTGAAAAAGCTACGACACTTAAGGAGCAAACCAGTGCTGTTACTGACACTTAAGGAGCAAACCAGTGCTGTTGCTGACACTTAAGGAGCAAACCAGTGCTGTTGCTGACACTTAAGGAGCAAACCAGTGCCGTTGCTGATTTTCAGACTCAATAAATGTATAATGCTACATGAACACAGCCTAAGGAAAAAGCAACCATGTTTAAATGGAATATTCATACATTTTACCTGTTCTGAGGATGGGCAGGTATATACAGTATTCAAAAGAGTCATGATTACGGAACGTAAAATAATTCGAATAGATCAACCAACTGAATATTGTTCATGCTTCAATGGCATCCCGGTTGAAGAGTTGTGAGGAAGTACTTGTTGGGTGCAATTCTCAATGTCACCTAATGATATGATGTCGAATGGAGTACAGATTTAAAATAACGGTAAAATGGTAACGTGAAATGCTTGTAATTCAAAGTGTCTTTATGTAGATAAATTATCTCGTTTCGAATTGTCACTTTTAATTTATCGTCCTTTACTTCTCAATCATACGACTTTTAATGAGTGAATGAATTAATACTTTATTGTACAAGTAAATAAAGTTAATAAGAGTCTTATATCTAAATGACAAATTAAGACAGCAAATTTGAGTGTACTCAAAGGTTCTCTCTCATATGTAGGTTATTTCATCAGGTTCATAGGAAATGGTTATTTCATCAGGTTCATAGGATATTAATAAAACATTGGGCTTCGCATACAAAAATTCAGGGAAATCATGATTTATAAGCTCGCCAAACCCTGTCTGAGCGTAACCACCATGTGGTTACTCAGATGGGCATGTGCCGCCATCTTGGACACAACTGATGACAGGATGTCTGGAAGTCTCCTCACTAAGGCAAACAACAGAGGACAGGTTAAGTATCTTTTCGCCCATTACTATTTGAAAGACCAGGCGTCCATAAAGCGTTTGTCTATTGATCACTACGCAGTACGCTGCGGTAACCGCTATTCATCAGGCGGGAAGCATGCCTAAAAAAAGTCCAAATAACTTTGAGAAAGTTTAAAAGAAAAATTCACAGCAGTTAAACCAAACTTGCTTAGTACGTAATATTTATAAACATGTTAAACTAATTGTTAACCCACTTTGAAATAAATAAATAAATAATAAATAAATAATGCTGGACAATTCACACAGCATTATCTAGAAAGAAAGAGAAGATCCTATTTTGATAATTCTTTTGGTTATGTACAGAAAATAATCTCGGGGTGGCCCCATATAAATTTTATTCCCGTCCGTTATTGTCCCGAAAAACCTAAAAAAGCAGAAAAAATATAAAGCAGTCGAAGTTGGCTTTTCGATTTGTAAAAACATCAAATTATGACAATTCCATTTCATGTAGCTAATCTTATCTCAAGCATCAGTAGATAGGATCCCGACCTGTCACGTAGAACGGTAACGACATTGCGAAAACTGGGCATTTATCGAACTCAGCTCGAACGTGTCTTTGGAAACCTTTTTGTTGATTTCTTTGAAGGTTGGTACAAAGGAAACAATGCACCAGATTCAATAAAAAAAAATATTTAAAATTAGCCCGCTATCGATGTAGAAATTCGTAAACATACACCTCTCCCTTTTAAAAGACAAATAAAAATACTAATATAATAGTAACACATAAAGAAGCCAGCAAAGGCTTTAGTTTTTATCGCTTTTTATTACTTGTACCTACTCATAAGTTTTAATCTAGTTTTTATAAACCTACCTACTTGTCTATGTTTGATTGTATTTTGTGCTGTCCATTTGTTCATCGTTCGTCGACGACTGTCACCAAAGTCGCCACGCTGTCCTTTTTGTTCGGCTATTTTTTCTAAAACTTACATTTAAAATAAGTTTTTCATAGTGTGTTTGGTACATTTTAAAAGTAGACAGTGCAAGTTTTTCGCTAGAATTTGTTTCAATTAATTCTATTCTGAAACCAGTGAGTAATTAGTAAAAACATTTTGTGAATTGTCGGTGCATTCCTTAAACCCGGACCTACCACAACTCGCAGAGCGCCCACTGTGACGTAGACGTTGCACCTCGCACCCGCGGCAAGCAATTAGCGGCCGTGAAACACTTGGGATAAAGTGCATTTAGACACGACTGAGTTTTGAAGGCGTTCGACATTATTTGAATAACAATTGTTTCGAATATCTTTTGCGGTCTCATCTGTTATTTACAAGAAAGATCTGTACGTCTGCATCATGAACATTTGCGATGGTTGTCGTTCGCCTATTGTAACCAGGGAATACATGAACTGTCACGGTTGTAAGCAGAAATATGACCTACAATGTGCTGACCTATCACCGAAACGTTACCGAAAACTTAACCAGGAAGGAAAACTAAAATGGAGATGCATGGAGTGCAAAAGTAAGCAACCAAAGACTGGCAACACTAACACACCAGTGCGTACGGAACCGTCTAAGCCGGAAAATTCAAGCAGCCAGAATCTTTCTAGTATAACCACGAGAAAAATGGCGGAATCTTTGAAAGTGGCAACTGCATCCGTTACAGCAGAACTATCCCCTGCTGCTGGGTCCTCGCAGACCTCAGCTGTTTTCATAACCGAGGACAAGTTAAGGGTGATCTGGAGGAACGAGATGAAGGAAGAGATGCAGAATATGATTGAAAGTTCAATTAAGAAAAATGTTTCGGGCAAACTTGAGGGTATAAGTGTTCAGTGCACTGAGTTCCAGGCCTCAATTGATTACGTCAGCACTCAGTACGAGGACCTAAAGAAAGAAATAGTAGAGCTTAAAAAACATTTGAGTAACACCTCTACTGAATTGAAATGCCTCAGGGAAGAAAACAAGACTCTCAAGGAAGGTTTAAACGTATGTTCAGCTCGTATCAAGACTCTAGAGGAAGAAAATCTTAAGCAGCAGCAATGGGCCAGACTGCAAAACATAGAGATAGCCGGTATCCCCGAGGATAGAAATGAATCGGCTACGGATCTTGTGTTAAGACTTTCACAGCATATTGGTGTACTCATCGAGCCGTCGGACGTGGAGTTTGCTCATCGAGTGCAGCCGCGGCGGGCTGAGAGCGCGTCGCGAGCGCGCCCTGTAGTTGCCCGCCTGAGACAGCGTGCTGTCAAGGACAGAATAATCGCAGCAGCTCGAAAAATCCGGAACGTGACTGCCAAAGACATTGGAATCGGAGGAGAGTCTAGTAAAGTCTATGTAAATGAGCATTTGACCAAAGACAATAAGCAATTGCTGAGTTCTGCTAAACTCAGAGCTAAAGAAGTTAACTACAAATTTATATGGACAAAAAACTGTCGTATTTTTGTTCGAAAAAACGAAACTTCTCCTCCGATTCTCATTGCCTCTACTTCGGACCTTGCGAAAATAGTTTAACTTTTCATCAATACCTAGTCTACCGATACCTACCTCTATGCTCACACCTATACTATAAATTTGCATGCGTGCCAAACTCCGTTTGCACAATTTATTATGGATTGTTTATACATATTTACATGGTTTATACCTTAACTAATCTTATATACTCGTACATTTATTTTATTCATACAGAACGCTATACGTTGTTGCAACATATTGCAACTACAATTAGCCTATTTACAGTTACAGTTATTAGACTCTTACTATTATTATACTACAACTTGCTATTATTATACTTTATATATACTAAAGGTTTTAAAGAATTTCGCACAAACTATACAGAAATTATCCGACTTTATAACTTATGCATGTTACTATTCATAATTGAATTATCGTACCGTATTCGGGGACCCGATTACACTATTTCTTTACAATGTTAGAACCAATTAAACAACTTAGGGTGTTTTATCAAAATGTTAGGGGGCTCCGGACCAAGACCCTAGATTTCTATAATAACTTGCTATTGAATGAATGGGATGCTATACTTGTAACGGAGTCATGGCTCTGCGATGGTATTTTAAACTCAGAGTTGTGTGATAGTAGGTATATTGTTTATCGTAACGATCGAGCAACATTAGGGGGAGGTATTATGATATTGTGTGCCCCACATTTGCAGGCATGTGTCAGGCTTGAATGGCAAACACAAGATCCAGAATGTATGGTCGTGACCATTCCATCTTCTGCAATCGGTGCGACAAATAATCTGCATATTATACTCGCGTATATACCTCCTAATTCGCTTCTTCCAACAAGAACACAGGCTTTCATTGATTTTGTATCCCGATTCTGTAATGCTCATCATGGTGATAATTTTTTAATAGCTGGCGATTTCAACTTACCTTGCATAAACTGGCAACCCGATGAACCTTTCGTTGTAAGGAAAGGATCCATAGACATGCAAGATGCAGCTGCCAGTTTAATCTCCCAAACAAGTTATATTGGACTGTCCCAATACAATAAACTCTTGAACAAGAGTAATAACACTTTGGACTTGATATTTTCTAGTACGTCGGTTACTATAACAAGATCATTAGTCCCTCTTGTGAAAGAAGATTCTGCACATCCTTCATTTTCTATTACAATCAGCGATATCCTAGTTCCACCCTTAAAATCCCCCTCACGTTTAAAACTTCAATTTAATCGAGCAAATTATAATGAAATTAATGAATCCTTGCAAAAGTGTGATTGGTCTTTTATAAAGGAAGATTGTCATATAGAACATGTCATTGCAAAGTTTTATACAATCTTAAATAACACAATAAACACTTTTGTCCCTCAAGTTCGCTGTTCCGGTACGTATGTATATCCCGTATGGTACAGTAAAGCTCTCATAAATTTGATAAAAGAAAAATATAAAGCTCACCGTAACTGGAAACGTCACAACAATCCTATAGATTATGCAGAATTCGCAGAGTTAAGACAAAGACAAAAAGTATTACAGGCTGAATGTTTTAAGTCATACTTGAACTACTCACAGCAAAAGATAAAAGCTCAACCTAAATTCTTTTGGTCTTACATTAAATCAAAAAGACATAACAATACTAGCTACCCTCAGCAGATGACCTTCAATAATGCTACACTCAGCTCTCCAAGCGAAATCTGCAATGCGTTCAATGAATTTTTTGAGAAGAACTTTACTGATCCTCTAAGCGTTTATACTTTTGATACTATTAATGATGGCTTAAATTTAAATAATATTCGTGACGTAGTGGTATGCAAAAGCTATATAAATAAACTCATTAAGAACATCGATACATCTAAAGGGGCGGGTAGTGACAGGATCCCTCCTATGTTTTTTGTTAAATGTGCAGACGCTGTGTCTGTACCTATAGCGATGCTTTTCAATAGATGTTTAGAGGAAGGTTACTTCCCCAATATTTGGAAGAGAGCTCACATTGTGCCGATTCATAAAAAAGGTCTCAAGACATCTATTGAAAACTACCGCCCTATATCAATACTTAACGTCTTAAGCAAATTATTTGAAAAAGTAGTCCATGCCCACATATACCCTGCTATATCTATGTGTATCCCAGCTGAGCAGCATGGCTTCTTGAAAGGCAGATCAACTGCAACTAACTTAACAACATTTCTCGACTATGTAGCTAACGGTATGGACGGTGGCTCTCAGGTTGATGTGATCTACACGGACTTTGAGAAGGCGTTTGATCGCGTAGATCACATCATACTTTTACACAAACTCTGTCAACTCGGTATTCGAGGTAACCTATTAAGATGGATGGAATCTTATCTGCGCAACCGGTCTCAGGCGGTTGTTGTAGGAGGATACTGTTCAGATTTTATGGAAATTCCATCAGGGGTGCCTCAAGGCTCCATTCTGGGTCCGCTTCTGTATTCAGCGTACCTTTATGACGTGGGTAAATGTTTCGAATCTGCTAATTACCTAATGTTTGCGGACGATACAAAGATATATATGAAGATAACTAATAATTTAGATTGTGAAAACCTTCAGAAGGACATTGATAGATTAGGCCAATATTACGCGGAAAACCGTATTGACGTTAATATTAACAAGTGTTCAACTATATCATTTACCAGAAAAGTATGCCCTATTGAATTTAGCTACCGAATAAATAACTGTATTTTAAGTAAAGTCAACTCAGTAAGGGACCTTGGCGTCATTATGGACTCAAAATTGATGTTTTCTGAACATATTGAGGCTATAGTCAATAAAGCCTACAAAAATCTAGGGTTTATTTTACGGGTAAGCCGACCGTTCTCCGACGTAGGATGTGTCAAAACGTTATATTACTCCTACGTAAGGAGTGTTTTAGAATATTGTTCAGTTGTATGGAGCCCACATTATACAACCTATGTACAGAGCCTGGAAAGTATTCAAAGCAAGTTTATAAGAAACCTTAACTATAGATGCTATACGAGCTTTGATGACTACCAAGCAGCATGTGCTCACCATCGTTTGACGACTCTCGAAGACAGAAGAGTTATCGCGGATATGTCCTTCCTGCACGGGATATGCAATGGGTATATTGACTCTCAAGAGTTGTGTTCCAAATTATTACGCCTGAATACACCGCGAACTAGGACTAGACATACAGGTTCAAAATTTTTCGCCGTTATATCAACTAAAACGAATTATGCATTTTATTCACCGGTCACCCGGCTTCATAGAAATTTTAATAATATATTTAATTCATTGGATATTTTCTTTAATTGTAAAGTATCATTTAAGCGTGATCTTTTGCAAATACTCTCGGATAAGAGTAGCGTTTTATAGGTGGTTTATATTTTGTTCTAATTTTGTAGTATATATGTTTTATAAGTTAATATAATTGATTACCATTCCATATATGTGAAAGTACTGTAATGATATTTTTTAGTAGACACCTACTTACTTATTATGGACTTAGTTTAATAGTTAGTAGTTTGTTTTGTGTAATCTTTGTTTTTAGTTAATGTCATATCGAAAGTTTTGGTGACTGTCGTCTTAAGTTTTTAAAATTTTATAAAATTTAAATCCTGTTATTGGCTGTAAGTGATATTCTTAAGTTAAGTTACTTTTATTTAGGAGAGCTGTGGATTTTGTGTAAACAATAAAATAAAATAAAAATAAAATTTGTGATCCAAATAAACCATTTATCTATCTATCGAACTCGACATTTACAAGAATAACTTCCCAACGAACGGATGGAACACTGGCTGGAAAAAATTTCGCTCTAAATCTTTTGTGATGAATTTATCTGATGCCATCGATCGGGCTAGAGCACTGGTACCAGCGAAGTTTTTAAAACGGGTAGGTATATTCCCATTGATGTAAAATCGTGTACCTATCACACTGATTTTTTAAATGCAAGAGTTTGGGTGGATGGATGTTTGTTATTTCATCACGCCAGAACTAGATACTGAACAGAACGGACTGAAATTTTTCCTGGGGCCTGGAAGACAAAAAAAACTACTTTTTATCCCATAAATCAGTTCCCATGGGACTGAAATATCAAATATTAAAGTGCTTTATTTCCTTAAAACCTTAGAGAACTATTGGACACGTTACAAAATTCAAATTGCATAAGTAACCCATAAAAATAACCTTAAAACATTTTCATAAAAAAAAGCGTCCGACCGAAGTCACGGGCAGAACCTAGTTGTATGACTAGTCATGTTGCAAGGTATTAATGCTTATAAGGTACTTATAATTCCAAACTGGACGTTTGAATCACAATCACAATCTAGTAAGTATATTTGACGTCGTGAACGTCAGTGAACAAGTCTCCGTTTCAGGTCTGGCCAAAATGGCATTTTTGTCAGTATGTCCGTACTCCTCTACAGGTCGTATTTTACAACCGATCGGTACGAAACTTTGTGTACAGATTCTATGATTTTATAGAATTTTATTGTCGTCGGGATTTTTTGATTAAAGGTGTACTTCCTTCAAAAAAGGCAAAAAGGTGGCTTTAGAATATCTCGGCTTTAAGACATTTGATTTCGATTATTATATTTTTAATTGAAAGGTTGTTGTTTATAATTCTTCTCATAAAAAATTGGTAAAGATCTGATCAGGATTTTTGGCATGATGAGCAGAATAGCTCCGCAAGATGCAGTATAATGCAAGAGAATACACAGTACAGCGCCACCTATTAGAACATCTTTGTAACACGTTGTACTTACCTTCTACGTGGCACGGCCACTTGCCAGTTTGTGCAAGTAAGAAATCTTATAGATGTCGCTAAAGCTACTGAACTTTTTTGATATAATATGAGATTTGATTTGGAAGATTATTTTTAAATTTTAGTTGATGTGTTTGTGCAACATTTCGTTCAAAAATTCCGACAACAATCGTATCGCAAGTGAAGTGATCTGTAATACCTACCTACCTTTCCAAGTGCACCTTACCTACCTCACCTACCCTACCCACAAACAAGATTGAATCCGTTCAGGAGAAACAGACGCCTATTCTTGCACGGTGGGCATTATTTCAATAAAGTATGAACCCCACAGAAGTTCTCATTATATAGGTACCTACCTAGGTACCAAAATATCCCGTTTTAAATAAAATTACTTTAGTACATTAAGTATTAAGTAAATTAATTGTTGAAAAAGTTAGTGTTCGCGACGTCTACTGTTCGTAGAACTACTAGTAATATTATGTATAAGTATATTAATAAATCACCATACTGGGTGAAATGGCTTCTCGTTTTAAACCTCGTTGTAGGTATTTCATATTTTTTTTTATTTGACCACAATCACACCTGATGCTAATGACGGTGATGGTAAACCGACGATGTATCTCGCAGGTCAGTCTTGTCTTGAAAAAACCTAGATTGTAATTGACTAGTAAGCATTTAATTAGCATCAATTTCGTTTAGGGTTCTTATTTTGGTGCACGTGTTTTAATAAACTCAACCTCAACAGCCTATAAAGGTCCACTGCTGGACTCAAGCCTAACCCTGATAAGCGCCTTATTGGTTTTATCTCATTGGTAATATCCATAATCCCCACGCTGGGCATGCAGGTTGGGGATCGCAGTCTGGTGGTAGAATGCTTCTGCAGGGGGCGCTGCTGAACGCCCCTCGATGGATATCGCCGCCCCTTACGACACCCGCGGGAGGAGATGGGGTGGTGCAATTTCTAAACCGGTACCACAGAGGCCGTTGTAATAAATTCTTCATTTATTTAATCACCACACTACTGGTAGAAAGCTCGATAATAGGAAGCGATTAATAAATTAGTAGGCCGAAAAATGCTGCAGCCTATCCTCCACCAAGTTCCAATAAATAAAACTCAGCATGGTTGATCCTCTTGAATCTCAATTAAACTTATTATATTACTCTCTTTCAGCCTTATTTCTTAATTATTTATATCTTATTTATTAAAAACTTTACAAACTTGAGCCCGGCTTCGTCGTTCGATCGAATTTCAATGAAGTTAAACTTCCGTAGTTTTGTTTTGTTTTAAATTAAAAAAACTTTATATTTCATCGAAGTTTTTTAAAGGCTAGGTACTTACTGAACAGAACGAACGACGATATGTTATTGCTTATACACGTAGGAAAAAGAAGAGTAGAATAAAAGCCACGCCCAATATCCAGTTCATCTATCAAAATTATGCTATGTGATAACGAATTTTGACCTGATTTTATAAAAAAAACTTGAGAGGTGTCAAGGGACACCCGGATGGAACGAAGTTCCTTTCGATTAATTAGTGAAGGAATTGTAATAAAATTGGAAAGCAAAAGCTCTTAGCTTTACTAGTTTTTTATATGTGCGCGAGCTGCAAGCAGCTCGCGTCGGCTTTGTTTATTGTTTGTTTTTAATTCTCGACATCAGAACCATTTGGTCCGATATCCATTTTTGAGACTTTTCAGGAGAACGAAATTAAACTTTCAAAACAATATTTTGTTCAATGATTTTAAACATTTTCGAGTACCAAGCTACAAGTATATAAACTCATATATTTTGAATTCGAGAATAGAAATATTCAACCCTATTTATCTAATAGACCCTGAGAAATTGTAGATTTTCTGTCTGAGGGTAGGCACATCAGACTATTTTTTACGGTCATGTGTAATCAAATGATCACATATTAACAACATACCCTATGCCTCTCAAAAAACTTACAACCATTGATTTCTCATGTCGTAATCAGACCGCTTGGTTCAGAACATCTGCAACTGACCATAAAATATTGGCGGTCTGATGTGCACATCCGACTTCATAGCTCATAAATGAATGTGAGATGTTCAAAAAAATACACGACTTATATCATTAACCGATCCTTTGGTACGGGAAATGATTCGGTCGGATGCCTAATTCCTACGAGTATATACATATCTGACATTATTTCCTCTAAATAAACTTTGATAGACCTGGCCTTACCTCAATATAGTACTATTATACTCGCAAAAAAATGAGAAATAGATCGTGGCGTCGAACATAAAGCCTAAATAACGCCTTACATCAGACTCCCTAGCTCTAAACGTTTTGAATTAGACTAGGGCCTATTGTTAAATAAGTCTTTTTGCGTATTTTTTTCTATATGTATACCGATCAACACAGATAGGTAGGTACCTATTGCCTTTTATATTAGTAATAAATAGACTAGGAAGCTCATAATAATTTATTTTAATAAAGAACTTAAATCTACAAATCATCTGCTGTGTGAATTGTCCCGCATTATTTATTTATTTATTATTATTATTATTTACCATTATTTATTATTAAGAACATTGAGTCTTCTCTTTAATTATAAAAATAAAAACGTTTCTTCAAACCAATTTTTTTTAATGTTGATTAATGTACTTAATAGTGTTTTGACGACCTCTGTGGCGCAGTGGGCGAAGATCCGCCTGCGACGCAGAAGGTTGTGGGTTCGATTCCTGCCTCGGGACAAATGTTTGTACTGCTATGTTGTGTTGATCTGCAGATTTTTGTTCAGGGTGTTCTGGATGTTTTCTATGTTTAATAAAAGGTATCTATCTATGTAGTGTATTGTATTACGTATATCAGTAGACATAGCACGGGGACTACGGTAGAATAGAGAAAAATTACGTCACATCGTCATTTAATGCGTAATAATGTTTGAAACTCATTCCTTCAACTTCAATAATTTACGCAATGTATGACAATGCGATGTCATTTTTCTCTATTCTACCCTAGACAACTATCCCCGTGCTAGGCTTACAGTTATTTAGTACCCATAACAAAAGCTTTGCTTTGCTTGGGGCTAGATAACACTGTTTGAATTGTACAGCTACATTTATTTATTATTAATATGGGCGAAAACCGACATCACCATTAGGTAATATGCTACTAATTACTTCGGTTTTGACCGGTTGTCTGTCCCAACCAAAATATTCTGTAGTTTCGTTATCTTCTGCTTTTAGAGAGTGACGTTGTTCAGCTTTTTTTAGATGAGTGTCTCTGTCTTTAATTATCTTATTTTTCCTGTCCTCATCTTGTGCATCTTTAATTATATTTTGTACTTATCGCAGTCATCACACGTAGTTACGTGTGATGATTCAATCTATCTTTCAAACTTTCCGATGTAGATACATCGGGAAGTTTGAAAGATAGATTGAACTCTGTGTTGAAAATTTCCCTTTAAAGCCATTCTTTTGCGTATTTCTTTTCATTTTGGCCTGCCATATTTTCTTTATAGGTACTGTATGTACATAAGAGTTATGTTTAGTTTAGGTTTAAGGAATCTTCGTTTACTTTTTTCTTAATACTTTTTAGTGTAATGGATTATGTAACTGGGATAGGAACATTATGTGGTTTTTTACGGATTCAATAATCGCAGGATTAGTTTTGTTGGAAGGAACATGTCTTCCTCTTATGTCATTTTCAGTCATACCGCTTCCAATTTATGTTAACAGTAATCTTCACATACTTTTCACCAACTGAAATTGTATTTAGGTACATATATTTGCATACATTTATTGTATCAACGTTAATTTTCAAGCTGTAGTTATAATTAAACTTCCTTTTATGAACTTCAAAGGAACTGTTTACTCTCCTTATTTTGATCGTTTTGGTTACTCTGTCTGCAACATATTGCCTTCTGTGCTTCTAGATTATTACATTCAGACCAAAAATTATCAAAGATTTTGCATTTTGCTCGGCATGTACAAGCTGGTTTAAGGGACTGGGCTTTAGCATCTTTTATTTCTTTGCTTCTTTCGATACATGTGACTTTTCTTGTAATCTTGCTTTCTTTGCTACATTTTTTGCCATTTTTCAGTGTTTCTTTTTCTTTTTTTTTTGAGCCTTTTTTGTGGATGATTCTGAAGTTGGTTGAGTGATAATTTAGAGGGCTTTGACATTGTTCAGGAGCTTTATTATTCAATGGCCCGATTTGTAAAATATTGTGCAATATTCACAAATATTTTCAACAAAACAAAAGCCGGTAATAACCAAATCACTGACAGAATACGCGAGAAGCTGGCTGACTAAGTAAGCGCGTGGGACGGTCGCATGTTTATGTCTTGTCTCGCTCTGATGCGTTCACAAAAATAGTGCTATCTCTGTCTCGACGGGTCTTGTTACAAATGTTCCAAGGCATAACGCCGTATGTTAAAAAATGACTTAACAGAATCCAATAATCTTAATGCCAAGGGGTAGGGTGTTAATATGAGATTTAAAAATCATTATTCTTTTAGGATAGATTTTTACATACGACCGCAAAAATAAAGAAAAGCATCATTATTTTACGACCATAATGCTTTAAATTAAATTCGGAGTTTATGGTTCTAGAATACTGTGGACATACGACCATTTTTGCATTAACAAAATTCTGTAGTAAGAGAGATAGAGATACATCGCTCAGACAGAAAGAAAGAGAAAGATAAACTGTACCGAACTGGATTAAAAAGTGGATTTTGCAAAAATTGGATATCCGACCAAATGGTTCTGATGTCGAGAATTGTATTCCCCTTTTCGTAACCTACACCTTGGATTTGATCGAAATCGATGACCAAGAGTGGAGACTGCGATAAAAAAATGTCAGCAAACTTGGATTTTGATATGAACATCTTTTTCGTAATCTACGATTTCGAGTTTGTCGAAAACGATACCCATATAAGTGGGTGGACTGTCACACAGCAAGGCTCTAGACCGCTGTTAATAGAGTCGTTGTATGAGGGGAGGCCTATGCCCTTATGTCCAGCAGTGGACGTTTGCAGGCTAATATGATAATGTATTAGAAATTAAAGTACTCACCACAGATCGCACCAAAAGCTCAATCGTGAACCACACGTTGCAAATGAAGTCTATATAGAAGAAAGCCACGTGTGGTTTCCCATTATCCAGCCAGTTTTCCAGCTGTTCCCACTCGTCGAAAGTGGAGTTCTCCTCGGGCGGTCGAGGCGGGGTGGGGACTCGAAGGTCCGGATGCGTCTTCAGGCAGAAGCACAGCACTGATATGCAGATGAAGAATACTGATACACAGGATATCACCTGGGGACAAGGAAACGAAATTCATTAGGACCATTTTTGTTTTCTTATTAACGAAGGAAATTGAAACTAAATTATCGTAACAAGTTAGAACGCCGTCGACCTGTTCGCAGCGGGTGAATATCCTGCAACGCAGGAGTTCAGTCAATTCCCGTCTCTGGTCAAAATGGGGTTCGAGGTGCTTTCTATGTATAATAAGAAATATATATCTCCTCTTCCTCCTCGCGTCGTCGTACAGCCTCGTTTCTGAGGGTCGTGATTCCCCGTGAAACTATGTCACGGACAATATCGCGCCAGCTGCGTCTGTCATTGGCAGCGTGTAGAGCGTTGTGGAGATTCGTCGTGCGGATCTGGTCCGTTAATCTTAGTGGGCTGCCTCTGCGGCCTCTTGAACACCTGCCATCGACCTTCCCATTGACTATCAGATGTTCAAGTTTGTCACCAGATTTCCTGGCTATGTGACCAAAGAAAGTCAGGACTTTAGGCAGACACATGGAGGATAGTCTCGTCTTCACCTTAAGTCCCATATATCAAGTATATCAGTTAATCCAGTTAGTAGCCATCAGAAAAGCTCTGCGTAGTTTGGGGTTAGGTGTTGATGTGTGAATTGTCCCTATTTACTGACTAATACACACATGACGGAATCACGCTGATTTCTATAATTTGTTAGAGCGCAACGTATTGGTAGTCATGGCAAGCTTTGCTCATTATCGTCGTTCATGGCCTCCCCCAAAGATCGCCAATATGACCGGTAATATTGCGTCATTCCTATGTAGGGATTTGCTATAATCACGCTTGGCAGGCGAGTTGGCGATCGCAGTTCAGTGTTGGTTCTGTTCTGCAAGAGGCGCTGACTGTCCGCCCCGTGTAGATATCCTTTAGTCGCCTCTTACAACTGTTAAAACACGCCCTCATAAACGACGTTTGTTAACAAAATATAAATCAAAACTTCTGCAATTTACTTCTGTGATACCGTTGTGTGATGTGATGACTGATGAATGATGATGTCGTTACATAATCAAGGCGTTACAGCAATTGGAAATATACCACCAATATTTCTTCAATATTCTTTTTTGACCCTTTGTTTACAGAAAATATATTTCTGATGATTTTGTAAACAAAGAGCGATTCCTGAATATTCTAAAACCTAGTAGGTACTTATTTATACTTTATTTCCATAAAACAAAAATGTTGATGGACAATTGAATGTGCTGGGCAAACCTAATCCAATAAATCATGGCGACACTTCAGAGTCCCTGAAAAACTTGTTTTGAAAGTAAATAGTAATGGTCTTAAAATGAAACCATTCGTCATCATTTTCCAAATTATTTTTCGATTCCATCATCCATCATGGAAGCAGTAAACAAAAGTTTATCACTTCATCACGACCATTGACAAGCGTGAGTCATGACGCCATGAGTTTAAAGTTCCGTACAAGAATTATAAAGATAGGTACTCTGGTTGTTTTCACAAAGGATGATTGGAGTAGTGGTGTTTAGTGAGTTTAGCACTAAAGTTTTATAGGTACTTCGGGAAAAATACGTTAGGTAATAAGTTTTCACTTAACCCCTTAAATAAATTTTCTAAGAGGGAAAAGTTAAATAAGAAAAACTGTATAACAGGAATTTTGGGAAATTTTTAAATGAATTTTCCAGTTTTACCCCTAGAATACATTTTCTTAAGGGGGAAAAGTAGAAGAAAAAACTATGACAGAGAATTCTGGGCTTTTAAAATGAAGTTTCCAGTTCTCCCTTTGGAAAAATTGTCAAGGGGGAAACTGGAAAAAGCCATACCGCGCGGCTGGCACGCGCGGACCACCCATGAAGGCCTCCCATTATAAAACCGCAAAAATTAAATTTTTTGCGCGCAAGGCTGCGCATACAAGGGGCTAATCGTGAAAGACCATATTCTCATCATCATCTGAGCCTAACGGCTAATAAACGATACAACGGCCTGTATTCTTCGGCTGGTGATCAAATGGTAGTAAAGGAAGATGATCAAGCAAGTGACTGATGAAATGGGAGAAAAGCGTGAATATTTACCTAATAGCTAGTATAGTATTATAATATCTGTGCTAATAGTAATATAGCATTACGCCGTTAGTCCAGCGCTTGACCTCTCCCCAGTCGTGTCGGTATACCGTCCCATCGGATTATGAGAGTGAGGGAATAGAGAGTGTATGTGCTGCGCATCTGGCTAGTCTCGGATGATACTGGCCGCCGTGGTCGAAATTCGGCTCGGAGGACATTACTATAGCATTACGACTATTATAATTATCTAACTACAAACCTAAGAACTAAATTACACAACTTTTCGAACTAAACGAGAGATTCCGACGCATCGTCAGAATTCATTTTGCTAATTCAATTCTTACGGGGAGTCGTAGAAATTTTAATAAAATAATGAATTCTGTGATGAATCTTGCGCTCTTAGTTCCGTTCAGATAGTTGCTCTTTCAGTTGTAGGTACTCTAAGAATTTAAGACCACTGAAAGAATGTTTTTTATCATTTTATCGTCCTATATTTATAACCCCGTGAGCTCAAAGATCCCATGATTTATGATGTGGCTATTTTTAATTTGGCTGCCTGTGAAGCCTGTACTCTTCATCCTAATGTGCAATCAATCTTCTGTTTCCGAGATGGGTTCGTGTATTTTCTATCCCGGATCAAATTCTACGGTTAGGAATCATCCATAATTAGCCCGTTACAACAACTGATAGGTACCTCAGCTAATTTTGTGCCACTGTTCGACAAAGCTCAAGATCAAATCCATAGAATAAATAGGTGAAATCATAGAGTAAAGACTCGCTGCTGATTCTCCTTAGGGTGAAATCTACTTTTAAAACTCAACCGTGAAGTGCGATTAAGACTGGCGTGCCGAGGGTTCCCGATTTTTGTTATTTAACTAAAACTATTTTCGCTAACATATTAATGATTTTTATCCGGTATTTATCGCGTGCCGTTTGTTTTATTTTCCCCTAAGTTTCCATCACGTTGCAGCGATCGTGGTCACTGCGACGCGATGGCAACTTTGGGGCGTTCTCGGAGTTACAGCCAAAAATTGACGGCAGACAAATTGCGAAAGTTTTAAAAGTTTATTATTTGCTAAGTATTTTTTCCGATTAAACATAGATAAATTAGAAGGACAATCAGTGCTTAGGTTTAAATTTCTCATATTTTTGGTTTCTAATTCTAAAATAATGCATGAGGTAAACTTTCTGTTCAATCCATCAATCTTAATTAAGTCCTATGAACTGACTTTATAGATAACTAATACACCGACAATAAATTATGAATTACCGAATGACCATGGTTTAGGGCTCAGCATTTTCAAAAATGCACTCATCAATGTGTAGGTTACGTAGTTATATAATACATTCATACATAATACGTAACTAGCAACACAATTACAGCATCCCACACAATTTCTCAACCTATTTACAAAAGGGTTTTATGTAGATAACATGTAATGTATGTATTTCTATCAAAAGCTGAATGTAATTTTCTTTCGAGCCCGCTTTTCTTATGAACCTTTTAGGGAGGGTCATTTATAATAGAAATCCTTCCTGTATACATGTAAATTTATACTATATTGAGAGTGACATTAGTGCTTCAAAAGGTAACCTTTAGGAGAAATATGTACCGGAAAATGTTTTTCGGGAATGTCTTGAGGTTTTTGATTTTATCTTATTTTAGAATTTTAACAAAGATCATAGAAGTCAAAGATTTAACCTTATATTAACAAATTAGAACAAGTATTTACGATTGAAAAAGTTGAGTTACCTGTAGATTGTTTGCAACAGTCCAGCAATAGCATCCTTATCCATATCAATAGCAGTCGAAGGCATCCCCAAAACGCTGGCTGCTTTGCCCCACTGTATGATAATGCTGATGCGCTGTGCCAGATACTCACTAGCTCTCGGGTCACGCATCGCTTCGACCAGATGCTCAGAATTTTCCCGGTATGCCTCGGTTCCCCGCGAACCTAGGTTCTAGACTCGGGGAGCAAAAACGTAGGCTCTGTCGAAATCTGCATATTTGCGCCTCTTGACGGCCAAATCAATCTACCGTGGCAGCAGCTTTCACATATGTAATCAGTGGGACCACGAGCGACTGCATTACGTTGACTGATGGTCCCACCAAACGTTGGACCACGAGCCCATTAAATCGACACACTGTCCCACCTGTGGGTCAAATTAGTGTGACCACGAGTCGCGACCCGTATATCCTCGGTAGATGGCGTAAGTAAGAAAACGTAAACGTTATACTGACGATAAGATATTTCACAAGATAAATATTTTCTCGAGAAATGTGACTGACAGATTGAAGTGACAACTCTTCATTTTCTCCCATAGAACGCCGCTCGTATTTTCCTTTCTTTTTGTTTACTAAGTGGATTCTTTGTCACATTTCCTTTGAATAAATAAAGGATAATGTACGAGGAAAAATAACTACTGAAGCCTGTTCGTCATAACGTGAAATTGCAGGATTTCCAGAGCCTCCACAAGTGAGTGTTTCGCGTCAAATGGTTGCCGTGTGGAGAAACGCTAATAGTTGTGTGCGCTAATAGTTGGGGTGTTATAGAATAAGTAAAACGACTATTACTAACGCAACTTTGCCTGGAATAGGTACCCCCACTTCAGAAAAAGTAAAAAAAATATGCTGGAAAATCCTCACAGCATCATCTAGCCCCAAAAAACAGAATAACTATAATATAGTACTACGTACCCAAATAAACACAGCCTGTGTTATGGGTATTAGACAACTGATATAGATACTTTTTTTATCCATAAAAAAACACCCAGAACACCCGGGTTAAATATCTGCAGATCGTATAGAATATTTGTTCCGAGGTGGGAATCGAATCCACAACCTCCTTGCGTCGCAGGCGGGCCCGCTGCACTACTGTGTCGTTAAGTCTTATAATCAGCAGGCTTATGTAATGCCACGGCCGCACTAAAGATGGAAGCTTGGTTAGTCGATTGTCGATTAGAAAACAAACATATGAAAATGTACGGGACCGGCCACACTGCCAGCGTCTCGCTATGCTTGTCGCCTGGATGTAGCAAGGCGACGCTGCTTTAGGATTTTGAACACTAAGCCACGTGCCGAGCTACCATCGAAGCATCTTGCTAAGCTACCATAGAAGGGACCGGCCTCCTAGGCACCCACCTACCATCCTACAGCACGGCCGTGACTTAAGCGTACATCTTGCCTGCCTTAAATCTGGGCCGCCAACGAGTATGCTCCCATGAGATGCTTTGTAAAAAAATTGCTTCATATTGAAAGTCTTTTCTGGGCACGGACTACCACCAAGCTTAAACGGCAGTGCAAACTGTGCGTTTTGTCGCTGCGTCTAGTAGCAACAAGACTTTTCTCCTTTTCCAGGTTTTCGATTATTATCATTATTGTTAGCTTAACTCTGCACTTTTTAGTTTTTTTTTCATATTCATAAATGAATTTTTATTTCCTTTCATTTGATTAGGGAAGTGTATTATTTCTCTCTTTCGTCTTAGTTATCTTCAGAGTTTCTTGGCAGAAAGAAAGCGCCTATACAAATAGAAAGCTACTTCAAACATTGTCTTTCAATATCTGGCTCGATATTGGACAAACACTTAAATATAATATCTATTTGAAGAACAAACATGCTAAACATTCATCGATAAAAATGAGAATCACTATCCAAATACGAGCAAGTTCAATATGGTATGGAGGAATATTGAAAGAAAATAATATCTTTTATTATGCTGACGAAGAAATAATTCCTCTCTTGGGCCTGTTTTAGTAATTTTAGGCACTCCTTCTTCATCGTGTTCTTACTGAAGGTGCTGCCCGCTTTAAAAAGCCTTCGTTGAGGAGTTGACCAGCTTCTTCCATGTCACTCTATCTTCTTCTTGTCTGAGAGCAGTGGTCACTGGGAGTCCCGTAATCTCTTTCACAATGTCAGATCAGCGGCTTGGTGATCGGCCTCGTGGTCTTTTCCCGTCCACTTTGCCCATAACAACCAGTTTCGCCAGGTTATAGATACAGGCGACCATAAAAATCTCTGAACGATGTTAACTTTACTTAGGCGTACAAGGCCAAAGCCTACAGATATTGTGGAGAAAATTATTTTTGAAGCATTATTTAGTCTTTTTGTCTTTAAATAATATAGGAGAGAGAAAGCAACGCCTGAATTACTTTGCAGAACTCCAAAGTAAAATTTTAGAATACAAGTATTTAGTATCGCCCATTGTGCAACTCTGTATCTCTCTTTTGCTGGATTTTAATTTTTGTGTGTTCTTGGTGTGCAATAAAGTGTAATGTATTGTATCAAAACAGAAACACACTTTTCTACCTACATTATAATACCTGCCTTCCCTGATTGCATGGCATGCCAATTTGTGGGAAGGGGGCGGTGCACGTGCAATGCATTTTGTTGAATCTCATCAGACAAGGTTTAGCGCGGAATCATTACCAAATATTTTTTATCCGAATATTTTTCTTTTCTGTGCTGCTGAAACGACGTTACACAAAAAAAAAAATTCACAAAACCAATGTCACTTTCATTAAACCGAAGCTCGCGGCATCTTTAAGAAAGAATTCAAAGCTATCTCTTTTAAAGGCAGAGTCAAAGGGCGCACAAACTGCGTCTCATTTTAATAAATCAAAATAAAGAGTCCGTCCGCAAACCGGGTCCCCCTTTGCATAATGGCACATTACCCGGCTGGAAGGACAGTCAGACTGGAACCAAACATAGATAATATTATAATAATAAATAATGCTGGACAATCCACACGTCATTCATCTAGCCCCATGCTAAGAAAAACTTGTGTTATGGGTACTAGACCGACTGATATACGAGTACTTAATACAATATATTATATAGATAGTTTGGTTTTTAAATATCATAGTGCTTTATTTCTTTTAGACCTCAATGGACTCTTGGACACGTCTCAAAAGTCAAATTACAAAATCCCCTTGTTCTTTTTCTTCTTTGAAGGTTGTTCAGTTTGTTATTTGTTTCCAGAACAAAAATAATATGAAACCTCTCCTTCTCTCGTTGCTATTGTTTAGACATGTCAATTGCTGAAGGTGAGTGACATGTGTGAGCTGACTGTACAGCGCGCGCTAAACCTAACAATTTCTCATGTCTCGTTTTCACAAAACGCGACAAGCCTGCATGATAAAAACTGCCATAAAAAGCACAAATAAATCTTTAACCCTGTGTTTACCTCTTTAAGTAATAGCGTTTTACGGCTATTACGGGAATAAAAAGGAATTTTAGGCAAGTAAGAATATTAAACATTTATATTTTTGTTGGTTGAGTGGTGGACAAAGGCGAGACAGGGGTTTAGGCATAGGGGGCATCAACCGCGACGACGACGGGTCGACGACATGCGTAAGATCGTGAAATGCAATCCACAGATTGGCGTAGTAGGTAGATAGTTCGATTCTCGCCTTGGAACAAGTTTTATTATGATCTGCAATATTTTTATGCATTATGAGAGACATAGCTTTCTTCTGCGTATTTTTACACCTCTACTGCGATAATCAATCTGCCCGCCAAGCTTCACTACCTTTTGCCTCCTTTGTTTGGAGGAGACAAGTTTGGCAGTGAACGTACGAATGCAGCAGAGTGTGAGAGATTTATACACCTATTTGTTATTTATTTTCAGTTGCTGTCCCACAGCTGGGCAAAGGCCTCTCTTTTCACCATCCACTCCACGTGATAGTAAAGTAAATTTATTCATCACAAATATATGCATATTTAATACAACAATCACATTAACTTAGAATTATTTTTATGTAACGCTGTCACGTACAAATTATGTGGTATTTAGTTTTTATATCGATCTCATAGCATAAGCCCTAATTAATTCAAGACAAGATTATGTATGATGTTGTGTAAAAGGTAAAGCTGACTATCAAATAGAAAGATTTGAAATAAATAACTTACCCCAAACCAACAAAAACCGAATCAGTAATCATTAATCACAAGGTTTGACGTTTTATCCGGGGAATGATAAAGGTTAAACGCAAAATATGATTTCCATAATCTTTTGTTTAGAGCTAGTACGCGGTAAAAGGTTTTGATGGATCCTTGTCGGAGAATAAATAGAAAGCAAGATCCGTCAAGTGCGAGTGTAACTCGCGCGCAGGGTTTCGAACGTTTGTCAATTATACATGTACTAAATGTACCGGTTAGAGACGCCGCTTTTAAATGAATACCTAAAAATAATAGGTACCAACCTATATTTCAGATGGATCGCTCTGTATACTTCGGAGATTAGGGAGTAATGGTGAATTTATGGACTTTTCACTAACTATTTCAAAATGCTTTCTACAGAAATTTCAAAACCTGTTCTGAAATGTACAGACCGATACCTTTCATTTGATACCCCGGGGGGGTAGCCTCCCCTCTTGACAATTATTCTCTCCAATATAGATCCATCTACAAACGCTACATACATTTCAGATTGATCGCTGTATAGACTTTTTTTTTCTTCAAATCTGCATAGATGCAAGAAATATATTATTATTTTTAAATTTCAAGTAAATAGCTACGGTAGTTGCTGAGATTAATATCTCTGATTTTTTCCCTCCTTAATAAGAGGGAAAAAAGGACAGACAAAGCGAGACCTCAAGGGTTTCGAAACCGATCTCGAATCCCTAAAAAACCCTATATTATTTACTGATCCAGACTGCTGGATCAGTAAATAAAATAGGACGGGGTGTAGATCTGATTGCACAAATAAATCTATTTTATTCTTATTCTTTATTTTTGTTTATAGTTTTGTAAATCTCCTAGTCATAATGTTTTCAATTTTGATATTCCCTGTCACTTTTGACATGACTACTGAGACTACACCAACAATTAATTTCTTACATCCGTAATGAATTCGTCGAACTACGATAGTTATTAAAATACATTTCGATTGCCAAAAACATAAAAAGGAATAGAATAAACGGGGGTTCAAACTAGTCTTTACTAATGTCTCTATGTCGGTCTGTCTGTATTCTAAGGTGACCTCGTTTGGGATTGTTCATATATTCTATGTTTGATAGAAATTGATGCAACCGTTACCATGCTATCATGATAGTTTTCATAAGCTTAGAACTCGACTTTCAACATTTTCATGGGTTATTTTTGTGTCTCTTCAAATCTTGCTGTAGGTAGCTGAAACAGAAATCGATAACTTTTTATATCTTTAAGCTTATAAAATTAATATACGCACCTACATGCTTAATACGCTGCTTGTAACAATAACTTATCCTATTTTAATTTGTTTTAAAACATTAAGTTATTTTTAAGATTACTTTAGCTTAGTAAGCTTATTTGCGCATGATGTGGCTCCTTGCAATTTAGAGCGCACTTATTTTAAGCACCTATTTCGTTTTCTAGTTTGTATTACTTGTGTTATCTCTAGTTGGTTGCTTATATAAATAAATGAACATAGGTCCTTATAAATAAATCTATATAGATTTAAGTCTGACATTAAACCTTACGACTGCTCCACACAGAACAAGAACCAACAGTTATCAGAAAAGTTCACCGGCCAGTCTCGGTAAAATCGTCGATTTGGACCTTTAACGACGTTGTAAAGATAGCTCGAGTGTGAAACGATGTAGCTCATTTTTTGTTCCCGTTTATATGGCTTTCTTAATGCCTTTTTACTGTATGACTGTTCTCTTGGGAATATTTGTTGAGAAAGAAAAATGGGATTTGAATAGGTATAGGTTTTAGGCCAAATTTCAAAATTGATTTTTACTCTTCTCAAGAAGCTTCTCATTAAAAATTGTAGTGATTGTTAAATCTCTTTGTTATGTAGTAACCTCTGCCCGCTAAGATATATAAACACAAAGACATTTCATTATTGTTTTCAAATTCTCCATCGGGTTTTGTTAGGTACTGTCTGACCAATTCTCCTTTCGAAACAAGAACAAAAGACAAACGCGTCTCACTGCTTCTTTTGTTTTTTTAGGAAAATTAAGACTGCTTTTGATGCTTTCGGCCAGAAACGCATAGAGCCGCCTCATACACGCTAGTCTACTTTCTACTCTAAAATTATATGTATTTCTTCCACATCAGCTGTTTTAGCCAACAAATTTATCTGACACCCATTTTACATGCATTTTACGTAGATACCTAGCGTAATTCCGAATGCAGAACATTTTCAGCATTAATTCGTGCTTTTTGTGCTGAATCACATCAGACATGGGACGCACGTAGCGGTGGACGCTCAAATACAATAGAGCTTGGAAACCATTTTGCAGCATTTGCAATAGGAATTCGCTTATGTATTTTAAGTGTTATCAGACAGGCAGAGCATACGTTTTCGGAACGGCGTGAAAGCAAAAATAAAGTTATTGCTTATTGTCAATACGAGAAAACTACACAACTTATAAATAACTAACTTCTGCCCGCGGCTTCGCACGCGTTGTTTCTATGGAAACGATTTGAGGTTATTTCTATCCCACGGGAACTGATTTATGGGATAAAAAGTCGCCTATGTTTGATTCCAGGGTTAGACTTACCTGTATGCAAAATTTCATCCCGATCCGTTCAGTAGTTTTGGCGTGAAGAGGTAACAAACATCCATCCATCCATCCAAACTTTCGCATTTATAATATAATCCAACCAAACCACAAGCTATTTTCAGAATAGCTTATATTGGTAATGAGAGCCCCAAATTAGTGTCATGTACTTTTTATGCAATAAACAATTTTAATTTTTTATATTTTTTTTAATAATATAAGTGTGATTGGTTCAAGGAACCAAATCTTTTCACCTACGAATCCAAACACACCTGAGTCATTTCAATAGACCGCAGGGTTACTGAGATCTCGACCAAGTTATGTGCGAAACAGCGCACTTTCATGTATTATTTTTTCGTATTTTTTTTTCTCAATCGTGCTTTCACGTTAAAGGAACCAACGAGACGGACCGGGAATCCCGTGAGTACCGAGATCTAGGCCTAGTTTGACAACCAAAACCCGTTAGGTTTGCCCATTAACAAATTCACTGCCCTAGTGGTGCTGCAGACGGACATGTGTCTTGGGCCATGTAAGTGTTAATGCAGTTTTGTCGTGTCGTGTCTATGAAGCTAGATCTTTAACACACCAAAGCACTAAGCAGCATGCTCATAGAATTTGTGTCCTCAACCTAAATAGAGAGGTGCTATGTGTGTTTGTGTAAATTGAGAGTTATGTGTGTAATTGCGCTATATATTAAAGATGTGAGTTAAGAATCATGTAATAAGTAATAAGACACGTTATTTTACTCAAAATTATGTATTTATTTCCAAATTACAACATATTAGTACTGAAAATTAATCAGTGGTAAGTTGTGATGGATAAAAACGAGCTTTTCAGCATTTTTTGGTAGCAAACGATTGCGCTTTTCATCGTAAACGTTACCAGGCTCAGAAAATAACCTCTCACTATAAACGCTACTTCCAGGCGTAGAAAGATAAACTTTTGCAAATTTCGAAAGGTTCGGGTATTGTTTTTCGTTTGCTGACCACCATTTGTAAGGATCGGCCTTCCGATTTAGGCGAACTGTTTTCAAATAAAAATCCAACTCGTTTGCCACAGCATTCTTCTCCACGTCCTCCTCATCATTAGCATTTCCCATATATATATTCGGCGGCCGAATATTCGGCGCTTCGGCCGACAGCGTTGCCGAATATTCGGTTCCCGGTATTCGGCCAATTCACTATTCGTGGCATCATTACTATATATGATGATAATGCCCGCCCTCCTAGCCGAATTTCGGCCACGGCGGCCAGTCTCAACAAAGACTAGCCATGTGTGCAGGAAACACGCACACTCTCTATTCCCTCACTCTCATAATCGGGGAGAGATCAGGCGCAGGACCAACAGCTAAGCAAGCTTTCAGAAGCACTTCATAATAGTGATCCAATAAACAAATTTTCTTCTTCTTCATCTGTGTTCCCAAACGGATGAACCTATCATAACTCCCAAATGTTTTCATACAAAATGTTATAACACCATTTTATAATGTGTACCTACAGTAAGGTGTAGAAGCATTGCAACCCTCTGGATTTTCCGGGGGTTGAAAAGTAATTAATTTACGATTCGCATTTTATTTCTTGTTAGAGACTTTGTTTTTAACCCTAATAAAACAACGTTATCAAACTCCCTTGCAAAATTTTAATTATTTTGAGGAAAACTTTAGAAAGTAATTAACTTGTAATGGTTATATCACCACAAAAATACAAAAATTGTATCAACGTATTTTTAACCAATTTTGAAATTAAAATTTATCGTAACTGCACCCCCTGGTACCTACAGACTCTTAACTTATGATCGGCCTGTTTTTATTTAATGTATGTAGTATCAGTCGCTCCTGTAAATTTTATATAAAATTTTTGAGTGTTTGTGTTAAATAAATAATTTTCAATGCTTGCCAAATTTCATCCAGATCCATTCAGCCGTTTTGTCGTGGAAAGGCAGTCAGACAAGAAACAGACCCGCTAGACAGAGAGAGTTACTTTTGCATTTATAATATTAGTATTTTAATGCATATTATAATGTATAATAAGGCCTCATGGTATAATAGAGTCTGTGAAAAAGAGTACCGTCGTCTCGTCGTGGTGTTACAGTACAGGTACAGGCAACCCAATCCAGCTTGGATTGGGTTGCCGTATAAAAATCGTAATGTTAGATTTTTATAAGGCAACCCAATCCAGCTGTCATCCGTCTCGTCACGCAACTGTCAAGTGTCAACTTCGACTCAATAAATTATTGTTCATCTGTAACCATGTCTTTATTCAAAAAGAAAATTACAATGAAATAATAGAAATAAATTAGAACTAGTATTTACAATTGAAACAATTAAGCTAACTGCAGACTGCTGCAAACAATCTACAGGTAGCTCAACTGATCCATATCAATACCAGTCGGAAGCGTCCCCAAGACGCTGGCTGCATTGCCACGCTGTATGGCAATGCTGATGCGCTACGTCAGACACTCACCAGCTCTTGGGTCACGCGTCGCTTTGACCAGTAGTTTGTTCATCTTGTTTTTGTGTTAATATACTACTATAGGACGAGTTTAAAGCTACAGTTCAAAGTTAAAACCATTCGGTTTTAGGTGACACGTTAAATTGATTGCGACTTCTAACTTTAGTCGGGGTCGATTGGGAACTGTTCAAGAGAGATTTCAGTTCTAAACTATTTAGTACCTAACTATTTTAGGGGTTGGGGTAAAGTTAGATGGACTCCCGTCGCAAAGGTGGCGAAAGGTAGTCAAGACGATGGTAATGTATGAAATAATATGAAATGTAGTAAATTATTTTGGATTATTCTAAAGTAAAAGCACTTATTAAAAATTGGATGAACTGCTTGGATTCTTGACGAATATTGAGCGTCATAACGCCCTGTCTTCAGCTTGCCGCATCCAGCATCTGCCAGCAGTCTTTCGCAGGTTGTCATCCCACCTTGCTGGAGGGCATCCTACACTACGTTTGCCGAGTCGTGATCTTCACTCAAGAACACGTTTCCCCCAGCGGTTATCGGCTCCTCGCGAGATCAGAACACTTGTTAACTATTTATACTTACTTAGTTCTATTTCGATTCCAACTATATTTAGATTCGATTTTATAGTAAAAAAAAAAGGTAGCAGGGGTTTCTTTTAAATATGACGATGGAAGACCATTTTCCATCGTCATATTTTAAAGAAACCAAATTGAGCTATCTGCAGACTTTTGCAAGCAATCTACAGGTAGCTGCAACTGATCAATATCAATACCAGTCGGAAGCGCCTCCAAGACTAATTATTATTTAAGCATTTATCTTTCGAGAGATAAAATTCTTAAATACGGTTTTAGAATTTTTATTCAAAAGGACCAATGTATGGTTCATATGATGTTGTGTGGATTATCCAGCATTATTTATTTATTATTTATAACTAACTACATACTTTTTATTATAATTATTATTCATTAGTTAGCACCCAGTTGAAGCAACATTACTCATTAGAAATCTAGCTTATCTAGTCCCACAAATCGTCATAGAATCCATGTTAACAATAGATACAATAGATACATACCTACTCTTCTGACGCTGTTCCTCAGGAAGCAGACCAGACAAAGGCTGGGCAAATTGGCGCCGAAGCACTTAGGGCGCAGTTACACCTTTAAATGTTTATCTAGGAAGTGTACGTTTATTGCTATTGAGTGTAGTTATTGACTAAATTTCAATAAGGTTTTTGTTATTATAGTGCGTAAGGCCCCTCACACTCTGGGTAATTTCTAAGAAATCAAATAATATCGCAAAAATTTTCGACTTCGACGGGACTTGAACCCGCATCCTTCCCTCAGTGCGGGAATGTGCTAACCAACTACACCACGAGGTCAAGTGACGTAGGAGTCAAAAATATTTGCGACTTTTATGTATATTTTATATTAAAAAATATTTATATAGCCTATTTAGTGAGGGCAAACACCAAAATTGTATCCCTAAGTAGAATAGAATAGAATTATTTATATAGGTAAAAAACATTACATTTCGGTTAGAAGTGCCTTAAAGTCTATGTTAGGTTTAACTAGAAAGACTTAGTTAAACTAGTTTAACTAAGTGAAAGTATTATAAATAATCTATTTCGTCCTTTTGTAAGCGGAGGATTTTCTCAGCAGTAGCTGGGGGCCTCCCCTGCGCTAGTCAAAGTTTACAAGCGTATCTTAAAACTAACGCCAGTTAAAAAAAATTACGTCTATAATCATATCGGTGTGACCGAGACCTTTCAGACACAATCTAGATCTCAGGTTAAGTCATTAGGTGCATGTCCTAAGGGCGTGCTTTGTTGTCTTTCTTTTATTCTCTTTTTTGTGAGCAAAGAAGTAGTATGTTATATGTCTGAGCTTCTCTGAGCTCTATGACAAAGGAAGAAACCAGTTCCGCTACTTTTTGCGTAAGGTTTCGCAGAGGAAAAGATTGGTGTATAGACAATCATTTAACTGTGTACGTATGTACAGTTGTATTAATTTTTGGCTGACCGTTACGTTTGAAGTCAAATTATATGAGATCAGAATATTTTTAAAACTAAAATCGTGAACATAGCAAGCCGTTTTATATAAAAACAACAAATTTGATAACGTAAAACCAAAACTGATGTAATTACGAGACTTGAAACCTGCCAGGGGATCCTCACCTCACCCCAACCGCCTATAGTCCACCAGTGGTATCGTCAGTTGATGTGTTAATGTTATCTCAGTTAAAAAACCTAACCCGGAAGTACCTAGGCATCCATTTCTTAGTCGGTTCCCTCGTAAGATTTCTATAATATTTTAAGAACATGATCACAAAAGGCTCTACCCATACAAATTTACGCACAACAAATAGATAGACACTCGGATTTGGGTATTCGAGCCATATTTATTCGGTGTACGTTGAATTTTTGCATAGTAATTTGTTTCTCTCAACAGCCGTCACAATAACGTTTATTCGAATGCTACCCAAACACGTGCTACGAAATTTATTCCCAATACAATTTTACGTGAAAACGCCCAATCTTATGTGCAAATGCTGTGGAGATTCCGGGAATCCATAATTTGAGGGAAGCTTCGGCAATGCAGCCACGTGGCATTGTGCCAATGTGTTTTTTTATCTCACGAAAATAAAGGTAGGATCACACTATAGTGTCGTGTCGTGACGCGTCAGAAACAAATCAGTTTCATACATTTTGTATGCACTCACCCTGATGACGTCCCTGGATAAGGGATGAATCGTTCGTGCTGCTCACATTCATGAGATTTTTTTCACTGTGCTGGTTGGTGCTGGCTTAGAATTTGCGCCACCCAGTAACTCTTCCCGGGGGTGTCGTAAGAGGCGACTAAGGGATATCCATCGGGGGCGGGCAGCAGAGCCTCCTGCAGAACAATTCTGTCACTGAACTGCGATCCCTAACCCGCATGTCCCGCGTGGGGATTATAGGCACCACCCCTAATGATATAAAAATCTATAAGGCGCTTATCAGGGGGAGGTCTGCGTCCAGCAGTGGACCATTATAGGCTGTTAAAGTGAGGTGAGGAAGGCGACACAACACACAGTAACAATTTGTATATAGTATAACTATAGCGTACTAGTTTCTGGCATCGGCTTAGCACGCGTTTTTTATGACAAGAGGTGAAAAAGTAAAATTGTGAAAAGGTAAAAAATATCCGTACATCCAAACTTTCGCATATTCAATATTAGTGGTATAGTGTGACGACACCGAATAAGTACGTTTCTAACACTTCACGTAACAGTACGACACAATAGTGTGTTTCATGCTTAAGACTGAACAAAATTAAAGTTCGCAAACTATAATAAACTCTAATAAGTGTGCGGTAAAGATAATTTCAGGTGTTGGGGGAAATGCGGGTTGGCTTTAGTCGTAAAGAACTGTAAAGCTACTTTACCTGTATCGCAGTTGTAAAAAACGGCCAAGAATAAGTTTTACAAACCTATTCAGTAGCTGCCTAGGTACTAAAGAAAATATAACCGTCAGCATCTCTAGGTTCTTCAAGAGGTCTTAGATACCCCTTGTCTGAAAAGCTCTGTTGGGTTTTTCAGACACACATTGTAACGTAAATCGTTACATACGGTCGTATAAAATAAAACATTTAAAATCTATCACAATTCTAATCCATGAATTACCACTCTAATAGTATGTACTTCTAGGATAGAGTGCCCATAGATAAGTTCGTCAACACGCCGCTAACTTCTCGACGTTTCCGGTGCATTGTCTATGGCCTTGAAATTGGACGTGTCATTTTCACAGCGCAAGAGACGGGAGAAACGGCATTTTACTCCGTGGCGATAAAAAGAAACATTTATTTAGCACATAGAACATTACATTAACAAAATAAAACAATAACAACTAGTATATACAAGTAAGTAAGTGGCGATTGATCATTTTATATCCTCGTTTTTACTGCAATTTAAAGTTTATAATGCAATATTTTAACTGCTCCACTGTGAAATTTTATAAACCCCTGTTGGGGTACAAAGTCCACCCTAGGGCAGTCTTCATCTTCATGTCCGGCTGGACTTCTCACGAGCTGCGAGGTCCTTTTGGACCTCGACCTCCAACACAAAATTTATTCAAACGTGTATCCTAAAAACCGGGAAGTCTCGGAACCGTTTTTATTTTATTTTAAGTTAGTAACTTATTTTATTCTCCACATTACGTACTGGTTATAAATACATAATAGTTATTTGTGACACTACCCCTGTCTAAAAAGCAAAAAAGTAAATTATAAAATAATAAGATGCATTACTTAAGAAAAATAAAGAAAATTAGGTACCGCACTACTACTTCTTCAGAGATCAGCGTGAGGTTCCCTTATTACTCTCGTTGTCACGTAGAGAACCCTAAAAACTTGATCCAACCTTTTTGCGGAAATTTTTACACGTCCCCTCTTAATACCTCGGCTTTCCTTGGTCGTGAAGATACTTCAATAAAAAGATGTCATATTTTGAAGCGATAAAGTTCAAATTACAGCTATTCTTGGTAAGAATGCCATTCTAACGTGGATCCTATTAGAAGTTTGTTAGGGTCTTCATTTCTTTGGAAATTTTGAGTAGGCACTCAAATTAAATTTCTTCCCCTTCGTTAGAAATTCCTTTTTAACATAACATAAAAAATTTATACAGGTAAACAAGCACAAGTCGCAGTAGCACAGTTGAAAGAATAGTTTTTTGACAAAACTAATTGGCATGCACCGTTAGATTAACGAATCATTAAAATTTTTAAAACTAAATTTTTTAAATTAAATTTCAAAGCGGGTTAAGACCAGGCGTAAGAAGTAACCCCTCCAACCAGTTCGTGACCCATTCACGGACTGGTTGGAGGGGTAAATTCTAACGCCTATTAATTCTTTTTACGTTTCTTCATTGGCTGGCCCGGCACCAACATGCCGGCGCCGACATGTCGTCGTAGCAACTCTCCCACTTGTGTCGGGCTGGCATCGTACGTATGTGTTGTGTACCTACGCAAGCTTCTATGTGGGCGTGCGTGCGAGGTCTCTGTGGAATTACCTACAAAGCCGTCGTGTCGTGTCGGTCAAATGAAGAATGTAGCTGTCGGTGCAGTGTCGTTGAGCACTGTCGGTGTCGGTATCGGTGCCGGGCCGAGCCGGCCAATGAAGAAACGCCCGATGTCATAAGAGTCTACGAGTATGAGAACCTACCTTACTTACAGACTTTTGCAGGTTGTCATCCCACCTAGCCACAGCGCGTTCTATACTACCTTTCCCGAGTCACGCTCTCCACTAAATACATTTTGAGATTACCTTAGCAGGTTGCGAACTGGACGGCTCGTCGAACAAGGCCCAGACCCTAGGCTTGAGCCGTTGCCATATGCCGACGTCTCCAGCCAGGTATGCCTCCTCGAACCCGAAGAGCCTCGCGATCTCTTCTTCTGAGGGCTTCTCACTGTCGATGTCCAGCTTGTCGAGGATGGCCAGGGTGTTCTGTCGGCAATGGAAACCAAATTTAGACAAACGAATTTCTAAAAAAAAAATTGCTGTGGGTATCCCAATAACATTCTATGTATTTTGTATTCTATAGGGTGCCACGCAAAGGGTGTACAAAGCCGAAAGGGGGTGATTCTGGACCCCGTGGGGATCAACTTGTAAATAATGTTTTTTTTTATTTTTTTTTTTTTCAAAAAATAAAGTTTTTTTTATTCGTGGTGTTTTACACGCATTTTTACTTTACTTAACATTACAAAATATTTCATAAATATTTCTTGCTTGTTTTTTCAGCAAAACCAGTGTTTTGATATGAAATTATTACAAAATAAAACGTCGAGAGCAAGTTCGACTCGGCACCGAGGGTTCGGTATAATTCTGTTTATGACCTTGCTTCTTGCTAAGCCATATTATTCTAGGTCAACGGGAAGTATAGATGGACCAAAACCTATAGGGATATAGGTTTTGGTCCAAAGTCCAAGGCGGGAATCAAATTTTTTTTGTGAATAAAATACAAATTTTTGGATTTCGGATGTTTTTCCTTTATTTGTGCTCTATGACCTTCTAGCCAAATTTCATGATTCTAGGTCTACCGGAAGTACCCTATAGGTTTTGTGTTCATGTGATACCCTTGGAAATTTAAAAATATTCGGACATAAACGGCTGTAACTTTTGATTGCATTGACTCAAAAGTTATATTTTATCGAGGCTCCAAGAGCTTACGGATTTGAGTATTTGATGTCAGATACGTTTCGCTCACTTCGTTCGCTCGGTCAATAATGCTGCATAGAGCATCAGCATAAAGGCAAAAGTTTGAATGTTTGTTTCTTCTTCACGCTACATCTACTTAGAAAATTTTGCATACTTTGATGAAGTTCCAGTCCTGGAATAAAATCTTTATATAAATGATGTATTTTTATACCGGAAAAGTGTGTGAAAAGCCGCGGGCAGACGCTAGTTGGGACATAATGTTTATTTTTTAAACGGAGTAAAACATATAATGTATGACACATGAGTAGGCGACGAACTGGAACTAGGTACCCAGCGTGGTACCTATCAGGAAGATTTTATTTTTAATTTTCTGAAGTGCTTGAACGGTGGTCATTTATGCCCACTAGTCAAGGGGAAAACTGGACTCTAAAAAAATGAATTCCAGTTTTCCCCCTTAAGGGGGATTTGTCAAGGGGGAAAACTGGAATAACCCGATTTGCCGACTTTACCTAGCGTAAGATAAGGACCAAAATAAAGAAGATTTTATAATTACTCACCGCGAGAGAGTCCCATCTCAAAATCAGCCATAGAAAGCCCCTTTATGGATGACTTTCTCGCCGTTTGGCAAAATCACGAGAAGGCTCATCTGCACCAAAACTAAATGGCCCATAACGGTAACATTTCAAACAGATGTTTAAGATAATCCAAAGTTAAAACCAGATTAACTCAAAATCCGTTCACTTCATTAAGTTAAATTAAGCTTTAATATTTCAAAGTTAAGCAATTTCGAAGTCAGTTCCATTTCATTGCTGTCGGATATTAAGGGAAGGAAGTGGTAACGCCTTTTAAAGTCGATCATCATCATCATCATCATCACCGAAATCCGGATCCTTAGATCCTACAATAACCACTTTGACAAGACAGACTAATAGGCTAAAAGTTTCTTCGTCGCTTTTTGACTTTAGTCTACATACCGAAGTGACAGAAAATCAAAAATATTACTTTATTTCCGTGTCAGTGTTTAGTTTTATAATTTGACCTTTTCTAAGTGTACATTTATTGTATTTATGGCAATAAAGAGATTTGATTTAGATTTTTTTTGGTTAGAAGGTCTAAGAGTAACCACAATACCTGATCTGTCAAAACTGCTTACAACAAAATCAATGATTTGGACACGACACGATTTTAACTCTTAGAAATTATAGTAGACCAAAGATGTGACAAATACGTCTCATTTTCCTATATTCCTATACTAGACGATCCTCGTGGTTTCGCCCGCGTAGTTACCATTCCCGTGGGAATTCCGGTATAAAATATAGCCTATGTCACTCCCTGAAAAGTAAACTTCCTAACGGTGAAAGAATTTTCAAATCGGTCCAGTAGTTTCGGAGCCTATTCAATACAAACAAACAAACAATCAAATCTTTCCTCTTTATAATATTAGTACCTATAGATACGTGTGCTCGTGTGCGTGAAAGCACTTGAGTTATATTCTTCTCAACTCATACATAGATTCGTTTTTGGCTTCAAAATCACGATTTGTTGAGTGACACTATTCCTCTGCTGTTACAGCAGCGTGTTTTACCTCCTTGGCTTGGGTAAATAATAGGGTTGGTCTTTAACGGTCTAAAACACAATTTGACTACTTTGATATTTGACTAGAGCTTAAAGTGACTACTACATAATGGGTCAAGCACTCAATTGTACTATCACACAAATTGACTAATGCCAAAAAGACCTAGAATAGAACACATTTCGCCTAATGTCGTCTCTTGTTTTTGAACGTACAGGCGATGTGAAAAAAATATACAAAAATAAAGTTGGACAATCAAGAATTGTAGATTTAAGGTATTTTTTAAGTGAGTATTATCTTAAGTATGTATATGTAGTTTAAATGGTGTTAGTAATTTAACTAGTTTTAGTACATATTAATGTTATATTTTACAGCTACAAATAAAGTTTATCTTATCTTATCAACACACTCATCATCATCATCAAACGTTCATATTGCTTAAGTTTAGGTAAGTACGTATAAACTTGAGCATGAAACTAAGGCTCTGACATAAAATATTCTCAAGCGATATCTTGCCTTAACTACACTTTTGAACTAAAAAAGTTCAAAAACTTCTGTGTCACCAAGTCTTGCACTATCATGGCAAACTTGGAAAAGTTATTTTTTACTCAGAAGACACAAAAGGCCACTTAGTGTCCTCTTGAAAATACTGTAAGAAGAGCAAAAGAACAAAAGTTAGTTACTGTTGTATGGAAAGATCTAATATAATTCAGAAACTTTCAATAGTACCTGCGCAGGTAAACGTTTTGGATGATTTCTAAATAGCTTGTGGAAATTCGTATTCAAATATTCACTGTATAGTCACTATCTAAGGTAAGAAATTAATATTGGTGCGAGATGCAGAATCAAAATAATATTTTTTTTACATTTCGTTAACTCACCAGTTGGGACAAGAATGTGGTGTGAAGAATGCAAGTGGTGCGAGTTAGTGAATCAGTCGTTTTATTATCTCAGAATACGGTACCGTTTACAATTTCTGACGTTTTTACACCAGTATGCCAATAATGTTTTTCCAGAACTAAATACGCGCAAAATTTCAGCCGTAGATAGGTTTTTGGGATGGCAAAAACACAAAGTGCAATGGACGGCCATAATATCGCCTAGAAGCAAATTCTTGTGCTAAATAAACGTTTTTGACGTGACAACGTCTTATAATTCGATAGAGCCGGCTGAACGCACGAAAAAACATGACGTCATGCGGCGTTACCGCGTCATGCGGCG
Source organism: Eupithecia subfuscata (assembly GCA_963564075.1). NCBI lineage: Eukaryota > Metazoa > Arthropoda > Insecta > Lepidoptera > Geometridae > Eupithecia > Eupithecia subfuscata. The sequence continues at coordinate 14,101,440 of OY751115.1, read as the reverse complement.
TTACCTCGCTCTGAGGCGTTCCACGTAAGGCTTGAAGTGCAAGCGAGAGCACTCGACTTCCGTCTCTCTCCTACTTGAGTGAGCGATGCGTCTGCGTTGTCACGTTCAACTATCGTCAGTAAACTGACTTTACAGACAACCAATTTTTGACGTGACAACGTCTTATTATTCGATAGAGCCGGCTGCACGCACGAAATAACATGACGTCATGCGGCGTTACCTCGCTCTGACGTCATGCGGCGTTACCTCGCTCTGAGGCGTTCCATGTAAGGCTTGAAGTGCAAGCGAGAGCGCTCGACATCCGTATCTCTCCTACTTGAGTGAGCGATGCGTCTGCGTGGACAGCTGCTATACTATAGTACATTTACATGTTTTGATCGAGAATCAAATGCTACCATTCCATCAGTATTTTCTTAAGACGTTGTCACGTTCAACTATCGTCAGTAAACCGACTTTACAGACAACCAATTTTTGTTTTATTTAAACCTTTGGATGGACCAAGGTCGAAATAAAAAGAAAAACGTGTAACGTATACTTATGAGAACGTAAGAAATAGTCATCCAAAAGAGAACCACAGTTATCGACATAGCCCAAAGAATTAGCAAGCTGGAGTGGCAGTGAGCCGGCGATATCTCGCGAAGAACCGACAACCGCTGGGGTAAACGTGTTCTTGAGTGGAGACCGCGACTAGGCAAATGTAGTGTAGGACGCCCTCCAGCCAGTTGGGATGACGATCTGCGAAAGACTGCAGGCAGATGCTGGATGCGGCAAGCTGAAGACAGGGCGCTATGGCGCTCATTAGGGGAAGCCTATGTCCAGCAGTGGACTAATATAGGTTGATGATGATGATTGGTTGGATGGAGATAAGCTCTACTAACGATCACATCACACCTTTTGGCTGTCTATTCTAATAAATTGACACACAATGATTCAACCAAACTTAGTATTATATCATATCACAGATGACATAATACTAAGTTTGGTTGAATCGTTCCGGTGGTTAACACATTCCGTGCCTACGATGCACATGCCGGAGAACACTGATCGTTGCCACCACTGAGGCTGGGCAACAAGCTACATAATCAAAACAAGATGCAGAGACGCTTCGCAGGGCGCTATGGCGCTCATTAGGGGAGGCCTATGTCCAGCCGTGGACTAGATGATGATGATGAAAAAATAATCATATTTCACAAACTTTTGTTATATTAGTAAAAGTAATCGTTTTAGAATTTAGTATTACTGATATTCAAAGTTTAAATTCAATATTCCCGGGTTATTCTGACCCGGTCATCTCCAACACAATAGTGAAAGGACTCGAAGGGATAAGAGGAGACCCTTTGAAGGGCTGACTTGATCTGAGTTGAATAACGAGGAGTGTCCCTTCCGATAGACGACTGAACCTACTCTGATTGACTGATTACTTGGTTTTATTTATGATTTTATGAGTTGCTGAATGTTAGTCACATGAATTGTGAGATTTTTTTGAAAAAACTCTAAACCGATAGTTTTTAAGTTTTTCCGGACAGGTGATTAACTTCCGGAATTAAATTTTTGTGTGACCTTTTGCGCTCATTCTTTAAATATTAGCAAAGAATCAATAAAATTGGTCCACAAATTCTACAATTTATACTTAAAGTGAGATCAGAGCAATCTCTGCAAACTTCCTGTCAAATTTTCGACTTTTTTCAAAATATTTCAAAAATTATTAACCATAGAAACAATTCCTAAACTGTTTTGAAATTTATAAACTGATACTTAAACCCCATTTGACCTTATAGGTCTCTTTTAAAATTTTTACATCACAATTTAAACAAAAATTGTCATTTTCATTCCTTTTTAATCTGTACAGGGCACGCTATCTATATTTATTTAGTTTATTATTTTAAATTTCAATTAAATAACTGCGGTAGTTTCTGGAGGAAAAAAAGGACAAACAGAGCGTCACCATAAGGGTTTTGTAACCGACCACGAAACCCTAAAACTACAGCCGAACACAGAACCACCTCCTTTTATGAGGTCGGATAAATGAAAAATGAAAAACTAGACAACAATCAAACTCAGAAAGAGCAGGGTACTACTAAAATAATAATTATTGTCCACTAAGGTACAAAGTGATGCGTCGTTAGATTTTCTTTCTCTGTGTAATGAACATTTATATTCAACAATTAATTATAGTTATTGACTCATTGTTTTTATAGCGTGGAGAAATATATACATTTTTAGCAGACAAGACATTATTAATTTAATTTTAATCATAATTATTATTTAGGTAGGTAGGTTTATTAATATTCACACACCAGTCAAAAACTACTGGTAGTCGTGCATTAATACCTCTGATACAACTACTGCATTGTAATACTTGGCATGTTTTCTGTGAATAAACGATTCTATTCTATTCTAAAAAGGTTGAGGTAGCAGCTATCAATATTCCCGACTTCTGAGCTGCTTTTCAAAGAAGGTGTCCGCATGTTTATTTTTTCACAAAAAGCACAGCCAATGCGTTTCAAGACAATGCCTGGTTTTCTAGCGGTCACAAAAGGTACCAGTGCTGTCGTTTTGCAAATGTGTTTTTTCACCAAAGACAAAACGATTAGTAAAATAGTTTAGTTAGTTCTCGCAATTAAACTACAAAAAAATAAATAAAAGAAATTCAATTTGGTATTAGAAATAATCTCTATCCAAGCACAAATAAGAATAGACGTATCCACAGACGTGTAGGAACATCCGGCCACTTCAGCTAACAGGCGGACTATTGGCACCCGACGTCCGGTTGCGACGTACCCTGTGTCCGGTTGATACGTGCCTGATTAGTGGAAAGTAGCCTTTATTTATTGAATTGTGTTCGGTTCTAGAGAGACTTTTACTTGGAGATGGAATCAGAGGCTAGAGATGAGTATTACATAATTTACGAAAACTATAAAGGTTTTCGTTACTTTGGATATCTACATACATTTAGCGCCTTGCAGAGCCCGTAATGTATGTTAAAAGTAACTACTTTTCAAAGTGCATCAGCGATCTAATAGTTTCATAGAAACTCGACCCAACAACATTATAGTTTTCGAATAATTTTGAGTGATTTGTTGCATTTTCGCAGTACAACTTTGACAAGTCAACGGAAGTAAACGAAAAAAATTCCGATTTGGCATTGTGTAACATAATACTAGCCGCGTAGAATACTTTTTATTTATGTGTGACTCTATAATACATAGAAACGTCAATGACGTTTTTAAGAATGTCCTTTATTTCTACTTTTAATCTTGTGCGTCATTTGTTGCGTGCGGACTCGCACGACGTGAGGGTACCTCGGGTGTAATCCCTTTAATGTTACACTGTATCTCACACATCCTATCATAATTCATGATGGGATGGAACAGAGGAGATATTGTACATCTAGTCAGTAGTCTCATAAAATAACTCGAATCTTCCCACTGCTCGCGGGTTACAGAACCATTAGAAACTTAAAATTTCCCTTTAGAACCAATACTAACCACATATCGTGACATAAGACTATAACAGAGTAAACGTTTTTTACGGTACTTGCAGTTTAGAGCGAAGTTTTATCGGGCAGATTATTCTGAACGCCGCCGCCGCCGTCGTAAATTCCACTTCTTACCCCTTATTGAAAATAGGAACATTGCAGACTTATGCTATCTCATGAATATAGCGAACGGAACGGTGGAGTGTCACGAGCTGTTGGAGCTGATACGTTTGCCACGAACATAGGCTCACTTCGCTAGCCTAATCTCTGTATGAGCCACTGGTGAGGAAGAACTACAAGGCTACACTATGCTATATGTACTGTACAGTTACCTAGTTGTTAATTTTCCTAAAATTATAAAATCATACTATAATAAATAATGAATAACTTTACCTAAGGTGTAGCTTATTCAAATTATATCAGTGGGTAGCTATTTAAGAATATTAAACGAAAAAATACTGATATTATTTTCGCGAAGTAAGCTAAACTTTTCGTTTGTTCATTAAGGTTCAGAATAAAGTTTGCGATTTGTTTTCTGGGATTGGTCTGGTTTTGAAGGGACAGCTAAATTTTGTTTTATTGTGAGCGTTATCTATAGAGCTATTTTAATACAAACTCAGTAATTACTTTCAGCGATAAGACCGCCTATTGTACAAGAAATAATTATATTTTAGTTGTGTCTTATTTAGGTACACGAAAGTGTTCTTTCATTTATTCATTCAGTTTGCGAATGACGCGATAACGGCTCCTGATTATAGTAAAATCTATTTATTATTAACTAAAAAATGTCCCTGTCTTATCGTTGCTCAAAGGAAATCAACAAACGTTTCTGAATTTAACTCGTAAAAATTCTCATTTAGTGATAGGTACTTACAGTCGAGACCCTAGGTCCGTGGGGTACCGAGGCTCTTCGGGTTTTCAAAAAACTATCTGAGCGTCTGTTCGAAGCGACGCGTGACCCGAGAGCTGGTGAATATCTGGCACAGCGTATCAGCATTGCCATACAGCGTGGCAATGCAGCCAGCGTCTTGGGGACGCTTCCGACTGGTGTTGATATGGATCAGTTGAGCTATCTGTAGACTGCTTGCAACAGTCGGCAGTTAGCTCAATTGTTGCAATTGTAAATACTAGTATAATTTTCTTTGTGAATAAATGTCATGGTACTTACATAAAATAAATAAGCCCAAATTTTACATGTCATGTAAAATTTGGGCTTATTTCTTTTATGTAATTTGGGGTAAATTTGGGCTTTATTACATATTTTGCAGTGTTTTGCACCCATAACACAACGTATAAACTGGTACCTACAGATTGCTTTGGAATATTTTTTTGTCGTCTCGTGGTTCAAATTTCCTTTACATTATAACTTTTATTATATGGGAAATTCAAAGGACTAATTTCCTGGTTTGTATGAAAAGAGCATTGTAAATAATGATTTCGTAATAAGTTTGCGGAAAAATTGTGTCTGAATTCGCTGATTATGCAGAGAAAGCTCGGGCCTGGATTGTTATTTTAAACTTTGGTAGACTTTTGCTGTAAATTAAGATGAACAAGCATTTTCCTTTGGCTTTACTCATAAATGGATATTAAAATCCGAAGCCCAACTCTAAAATAATTGAATTACGTAAACCGATTCAATAATTATTTTCTTTTTGTATTATTATCTGATTTATAAGTAGTAAGTCAGTTTAACTAAATAATAAAACATAGAACAGTTAAGTCACCAATCTATGTTAGGTAGCTATCTATTAATAAAATAAGATAATTAACTGCCTCGTTGGTCGAGCGGTCATTTTGTTCTACCGCTGATTATGTGGTCCTGGGTTCAAATCTCGGTTTGGGCCAATAGTTTTTACAGTAGCAGCCCAGAGCCAGGAAGTTGGCGGTGTTACACCCCCGTGCCTTGGAAAGCACGTTAAGCCGTTGGTCCTGCGCTTGACCTCTCCCCGGTCGTGTCGATCTGCCGTCCCATCGGATTATCAGAGTGAGGGAATAGAGAGTGCACCTGTGTTCCCGCACACACTTGTGCACTATAATATGCCCTGCGCATCTAGCTAATCTGCGATGAGACTGTCCGCCATGGTCGAAATTCGGCTAGGAGGACATTAAGATAAATAAGTATTATGATAGTTTGAGTATTGTAATTGTATCTTGAATAAGTAATATAATGTAACTTTCTTTAGTAGTTGGTGATGGTAATGTATTCTCACATTGCCAGTAACCCTTTTAACCTTCCAGTGGTCGCGCGCGGTCTCTGAGTCCGCAACGAACTTATTTTTGTAATTTTACGGAAACTATAAGCAATAGAAGTTTGTGCTTTTATGATATCCTCGGGGCGGTGAGGTACCGCCTCTGAGTACCCCTGCGACATCCGTCGCAAGCGCACATCCTACATTATATATGTTTGCGGTCTGAGATTCCGCGCGCGACTGATTGTGCACTAGAAATTTCTCTGGAATGAAATAAATACTTGGGTAAGTTTTTTATGTTGTTTTTGTTGTATTATTTAGAAAACTATTTTATTTTACATCAAATATCTTACAAATATTATATGTTTACACATTACACTATTTTTAGAGGATGAGTTACGAATACTTCGATCGGCGAGTATCTCGCATGCTGGAGGAAGCAGAAAATTTTTCTGAAAATGATCAAGATGCATCGTCTTCAAACCGAATCCAACGTGTAACAGGTCGCTGTAACTATTGTGATAGGAAAAAGAACCGCAAGACAAAATACTGTTGCAACTGTGGAAAGTACATGTGTCTAGAACATGTGACTGTTACCTGCTGAGAATCTGCATCTCCAGCAGATAACATGGACATTGATGATGAACAGACTATCGAAGTAGTCCTGATAAGCATTAGAAGTGTTTTTATTTTGTTTTCCGTTTATTTTATAAGAATTGAGGTAATTATGTTGACTGTTGTGATAAAAAGATAAAAATTATATATGTGCTTTTAGAGTTCCTATAACATAGTGCCATTGATGATAATGTTGATTGATCTCGATGATAATTATTCTAAGTATAATAGTGATTAAAATTAGAAAATAAGATTTCATTTAATTTTCTAATTATGTTGATTATAGCGTTGTTTTGTTTCTTATGTGCAAAAATTTGAGTTTTTATAGAGAGTTTCAATTTTGAGTTCAAATACAAAATTACTAAAGAAAAATGTGTTTTTTTAGTATGAGTTATACAGAAAAAAGACTTATTTTGATTATGAGAAATACAATGTCGTTAAATATTTATTCGTCTTGTGTAACCAGACACGTAATATTGCGGAATCACAGACCGTGCGCGACTACTTATGTTCTGCGCAAGGGTGCGACTCCTGGAAGGGGATCACATATTATGTTACATTGTTCCCTTGATTTTCATTTTCTAATGTTTGTTGTAACCCTACTAGTGAAATGTGAAATTTTGTCGACCTCTGTGGCGCGGTGGGCGAAGGTCCGCCTGCGACGCAGGAGGTTGCGGGTTCGATTCCCGCCTCGGGACAAATATTTGTACGATCTGCAGATATTTGTTCAGGGTGTTCTGGTCGTTTTCTATGTATAATAAAAAATATATATCTATGTACTCGTATATTATTATGTATATCAGTACCCATAACACAAGCTTTGCTTACCTTGGGGCTAGATAATGCTGTGTGAATTGTCCAGCATTTTTTTTTTATTATTATTTATTTGTTACCTATTATCTTCAAAACTACTGAACAGATCAAAATAAAATTTTGCGTACATTTAAAATGTAGCCTAACTTAAGTAATATACTACTTTTTAGGGCTTCGCTCCCGATTTAGAATTCAAATAAGGTTTTGATAATTTACATATCACGTCCAACGAGAAACCAAAACATTGATAAAGAGTACGTCTATTTTTGTCAAAAAAGTGATTGAATTTGTGATGTTTTGGTTTGGAAAGAAACGAAATAATTCAATTAATTGCTAAAGGCACCATTCTTAATATAATATTTAATGCTTTGTACGTAAGAAGTCACAGATATATTTGCTTTTTCTATGCAAATGTTTTTTCCGTTCACTGATGTGTCCTTTAGTACGGTAGGTACCCTACCTACCACGCTAACGAAGTTGCAGGTAACAGCTGTTACTCCAGAATTACCTTACTGGTCTCCGCGATGTAAGCCTGGCCTAGTGCGGAGGCCGATGGTATATTATAACCAGGATACTTTATACATCAATACCTACATATGTTTTGAAAAATATCTATCTGTAAAGTATTGTATTAAGTATATTAGTCATCTAGTACCATCGAGCACATACCCAATATAGAGTAAATGTAATTTATTTTGTTTAGATAACAATTCCGCCAAATCACTGCGACGACCGCTGCGATTGGCCGACTCAAAGTCAAGCATTACACTCTAGTTGGGCAAGCATTTATTTTTATCGATATCGATAGTCAATGTTAAACAAAACTATGAGCATCGCGAAAGTTATTTACCTCAAAGATAGTAAATTTATATTTTTTTAAAGCAAACAAATCAAATACGTAACTACTAGTGTGGCATTGTTATCGTATCTAATAAGATAGGAATTTAATTACAAAATTCTGTATTGTCTGTATGTGAAAATCGAAATATATATTTATTATACCAAACTTGTAACGCTTTGTATACTTCCAATAAGTTATTGACATGTAAATCGGCTTTATGAATAAATTGCGATTGCAGTACCAAATAAGTGACGTCGATTTTTCATTGTATTAAAACAGTCTTCTGTGAAATGTCGGGATCAAACGAAAAAATAAAGATTCATTATTATACCGATTAAATAATATGCCCGGAGTATTTTATAAAATTTACACTTATGAACAATAACTCAATCAAATTGATACATTTTAATTAGGTACTTTTTGTTGGATCCGGAGTATCGATACATAATTTTATTATATCAGCACAACACTAGTATGATAGACATTTATAAGTGACACATCACTGATCAGTTTCGGAATTCGAAAGACCTAATTTCCTCTCTAATGGGTATGTGCTCGATGTCTAGTACCCATAACACAAGCTCCGCTTAGCTTAGGGCTAAATGATGCTAATGATTCCATTAGAATGCTGGACAATCGTGCAGCATTATTTATATTTGTTTTCATTTCGGTTATAAAGAAAACACCGATTTTTGATATGTCTAATAATCCTATCCTACTAATATTATAAAGCCGAAAGTTTGTGAAATGTGAAATTCTTGTTCTCTAAAACAACTGAATAGATCAAGATGAAATTTAGCGTACATTTATAACATAGCCTAACTTAGATAATAGGTAGATACTTATAATACAGAAAACACGCGTGCGAAGTCGTGGGCAGAAGCTAGTGTCTAATAAATACCGTAACAAAGGTTCCAGAGGAAACACATAAAAATATACATACAATGTATCTAACATTTTACAATATTAGTAGATATAGAAAACACCTTAACACTTTTCTATTTTCTGCTTCCCAGCCACGCATTTTCCTAAAATTTTCCTCAAAACCTTTTGAATAAAAGCTCCAAATCTTCCTAAATTATCTTCACAGGCACGTAAAACGTAACATTACCTACGACATAAAAGCGCTGGACCCTTATAATGCGCATGAAAAATTTCTAACACATTTGCCATTCCCTTGCCTATATCCCTTCTCAATTTAATTTGAACTCTATAGTCAATTGTAAAGGATCAGTTTACATAAAAGGTGTTCGGGGTAAGATACTTTAAAGGTGGTCGCATACATAGGCCTCACCTCTTCAGCACTGCTAAAATACAAAAACAAAAAAAAAATTGGTTGTCTGTAAAGTCGGTTTACTGACGATAGTTGAACGTGACAACGTCTTAAGAAAATACTGATGGAATGGTAGCATTTGATACTCGATCAAAACATGTAAATGTACTATAGAATAGCAGCTGTCCACGCAGACGCATCGCTCACTCAAGTAGGAGAGAGACGGATGTCTAGCACTCTCGCTTGCACTTCAAGCCTTACATGGAACGCCTCAGAGCGAGGTAACGCCGCATGACGTCATGAGAGCGAGGTAACGCCGCATGACGTCATGTTTTTTCGTGCGTGCAGCCGGCTCTATCGAATTATAAGACGTTGTCACGTCAAAAACAAAAAATATTAAATTAGGTACGTAATAGATAAATTTCGAATGAACGAAGAGACCGCAAAAGTTTAAAACTGTGGAGCTGCGGCATCGCCCGCCTCCTTGGCACAACATAATCACACTATCACACTAATAATATAAATGCGAGTTGGATGGATAGATAGAACAAAACTACTGAACAGATTGAGCTTAAATTTTCCATGGGTGTAGCTCCAACCCTGGAATCAAACATAGGCTACTTTTTATCCCATAAATAAGTTTCCATGGGATAGAAATAACCTTTGAACGTCTCCATAGAAAGAACCCGTGCGAAGCCGCGGACAGAAGCTAGTAAATTATATATCCCTCCGCACGCCTGCACCTCAAATAGTATTGACCACTCGCTGTCCACTCGCCGACAACTAGCAAACTCGCTGTCTACGCACGGTCGGCAAAAAGCCGTAAGAACGCACAACTTGCTCCAGGCAGCGGTCCACAGCTACAAAGTACGACGGTACATGTGCGACAATCTTAAGGTTTTCTGCCCATGAAAATTTTACTGATCATGAAAAAAAAACCTTTTTCTGACGGGGGAAATGGGGAACTCGGAAATCACACCATAGGTGGGCATCTACAGGATTTTACTGATCATGAAAAAAAAATCCTTTTTCACCCTATAGGCACTCGGAAATCACACCATAGGTGGGCATTCGGAAAGCACACCATTAAAGGTGGGCACGTATGGTGTGATTTCCTAATGCCTGTAGTGTAGGGTGAAACATTACAAAATTGTCATCCACGTACATCAGATCCATCATTCGTAAATTTAGAGATGTGTGACACTTCGTCAATATGCCGCTATTTTAACGCTCCGTCAACTTTTCATTATGTTCAAGGTATCGGAGCACAATGCCTACCTTTTGAAATTTACATTAAACCGGGGGCACAGATATTATAATACTATACTAGTACCGGGGGTATTATTGAGGTGTACCTAACACTTTTGTTATTTACATTAATTTTCTACAGGGCACAATTTGCTACAGGGCATACAGAGAAAGAGCTAAATATTTTTTTTTTTGCATTTGGAGAACTTACAGTTTCACACACCTTGTAAATAAACTTACTTATTAAAATAACTCATAACCATTTATGTGTCCTCGCATGTAGACGCTCACTACATGCTGACTACATGATTTAGCGTGGTAGGTAGGGTACCTACCTTACTGAAGGACACATCAGTGAACTGAAAAGACTGAGGTTTTTGTTATTATAGTGCGTGAGCCCTCACACTCTGGTTAATTTCTAAGTAATCAAATGGGGGAAACATTGAAGTTTATCCAATCCCTCTTCTGAGGGAAGGATGCGGGTGCAAGTGTCGTCGGAGGGGAAAATTTCTGGGATTATTATTTGATTTGCTAAAAGACTGCTTGCGGATGAGATATAGATAAATATTTCTGTGTCGTTGACAATGAAGTAAACTAAAAATTACCTACTAACAAACAAAAATATATCATTGCCTGTAGGTGAATTCTAAAATCAGCAATAGAGTGTTTGGCAACCCTACAAATAGATAGATTGTCAAGTTACGAAATAAAAGAAGTTGATGAGATGTTGACAGGAAGTTTATTGTCAACCACGTTTATATATACAAGTGTCAAGTTAAAGTAAATTAAATATCTATACCTAGAGGTACAATTGAGGCTAGAGGTCTATGACCCTTATTACAGCTAGGGCCTTAATAAATACCAAAGAACCCTAAAAAATGGGCGGTCGATGTGAAGCACCGACCTTAAATGGGACGCGTGAGAAGCGCTCCCGATTATTGAAATGCCTCTAGGCTAGAGGTCTATGACCCTTATTACAGCTAGGGCCTTAATAAATACTAAAGAACCCTAAAAAATGGGCGGTCGATGTGAAGCACCGACCTTAAATGGGACGCGTGAGAAGCGCTCCCGATTATTGAAATGCCTCTAAGCTAGAGGTCTATGACCCTTATTACAGCTAGGGCCTTAATAAATACTAAAGAATCGGGCCTTATATTCTCGGCGTGAGGCGCCCTAATAATGGCCTTAAACTAACTAATCTACAAATCAAGTCCTTCCTACCTAACAGGGGAAGAGAGAACACGGGGAATCTTGTAATTTATTGTAGAAGGAGAAACAAAGGAGGAACACAACACAACCAGCCACTGTACGGAATCCTAAACACCAGGTCAGGTTAAACAGGTCGTCGTCGCCGGGAGAGGGCCGCGGATCACGAAACGCCCGCTCGCATCAGCTCGCACCAGAAGAAGAAGGGGTCCAGGTATCCACCTCAGGTCTCGGGACGCACACGGGACGCAGATGGGGAGGTCCGCTCGTGTGACGAAGAAGAATTGGAAGAACCTTCGGCCGGCCCACGGCCCACGGTCACATACTGCTGTTGTTGGCTCTTTGCCCACCAACTGATTTACAGCTGAGAAATACACGGAAGATATGGTACAGCCATTACTTCAGACTTTCACTAATTGAAGAAGATGATAAACACAGAAAATGATAAAACTTTTGGTGGAAAATAAAACTTTTCTCTCTCCGACTCATTCGGACCCTCGACCTTTCAAAACTGCCATCATTTCTCTTCCTTTCATTCCATTAGCTGTCATATTTGAAAAAGACTACCAGCTTTTAAAATAATGTCATAAAAACAAGAAAATAGGTTCGATAATTAAGAATGAAACCTTTTCTCGAAGCGAACCCTACATTATCACCTCAATTAGGGCAAAAAAAAATAATAATAACTAAATTATTATTATTATTATTTTTTTTTTTTTTATTAATCATAACAAGATTGTAGTTCATTGAAAGTGAAAAACAATAATAACAAGTGTAAATCCACCGTTTAACAAGTGCCACCGACACATAGTGTAAAAGTGCATGAAACAAACGGTGAAAGATTAATAATTATAACAAAATATAAAAGACAGACATGAAGTCCTGTAAGACAACGATAACTTATAATAGTCGTTACCGACTACAACATGTCATCAATCGAAAGCACAATAGAAAGTACGGATAGTGTAGAGAATGGAGTAGTAACTAAGTGTAATCCTCATAAAGTGAGAGAAAAATATTGGGCAGGGAGAAAATGAAGAGACAACAGTAGTTCCACGAGTTAGAGAATACACAGGTCCAACTTACAAACGTCACACATACAATACAATAATAAGGATAAGAATATATATTTTTTTATAAAACTTCCATTCATCCACAGACATTCTAACCTAATGTATAAACAGAACCAAGTGTTATGAACTATAACCCAGAAAAACCAACCCAGAAATATAGTGACGAAGGAATACAACAAAGGTCTATAAGATTGAAATTACAGTTGGAGTAGTTGCTCGAGTTAGAGGATAGCAGGCGTTAAGTGAGCCCTAATGCGCACCAAAACCAAGATAGGCTACTCCATACTATTACAATTATATTATTAATTAAGATATTAAAATTACATTTAATAGCAACGGACGGATTACCGAAACCGTATGAAAATCTAAGACAGTTACTCGAGTTAGAGGATAGCAGGTATTAATTGAACCCTAATGCGCACCAAAACCAAGAGTTTTATTATTCCTTTGTCGGATTTGCTTGCGGAGTATAAAATGGAGTGAAAAACTTAAATGGAATGCTATATTTATCCAACAAATTATGGAATTCGTGACTTTGAAATTGTACACCATTATCCATAATAACAGACTGAAAATGTAAATGTAAATGATGTAATTGTAAATGAATGTAAATGTAAATTTAAATGTAAATGTAAATTTAAATGTAAATGTAAATGTAAATGTAAATGTAAATTTAAATTTAAATGTAAATGTAAATTTAAATGTAAATTTAAATGTAAATGTAAATGTAAATTTAAATGTAAACAAAAGAATAATAAATAATCTCTTGTAAAAAATATAAATATATAGCAAGGGCCAAAAAGTTGTCGAGAGGAAAAAAAAAAAAAGGAGACCGACACTTACATACAAAAACGTGGTTGAGCGTTTTTTACGTTGGGCGCCAAATGTCAAGTTACGAAATAAAAGAAGTTGATGAGATGTTGACAGGAAGTTTATTGTCAACCACGTTTATATATACAAGTGTCAAGTTAAAGTAAATTAAATATCTATACCTAGAGGTACAATTGAGGCTAGAGGTCTATGACCCTTATTACAGCTAGGGCCTTAATAAATACCAAAGAACCCTAAAAAATGGGCGGTCGATGTGAAGCACCGACCTTAAATGGGACGCGTGAGAAGCGCTCCCGATTATTGAAATGCCTCTAGGCTAGAGGTCTATGACCCTTATTACAGCTAGGGCCTTAATAAATACTAAAGAACCCTAAAAAATGGGCGGTCGATGTGAAGCACCGACCTTAAATGGGACGCGTGAGAAGCGCTCCCGATTATTGAAATGCCTCTAAGCTAGAGGTCTATGACCCTTATTACAGCTAGGGCCTTAATAAATACTAAAGAATCGGGCCTTATATTCTCGGCGTGAGGCGCCCTAATAATGGCCTTAAACTAACTAATCTACAAATCAAGTCCTTCCTACCTAACAGGGGAAGAGAGAACACGGGGAATCTTGTAATTTATTGTAGAAGGAGAAACAAAGGAGGAACACAACACAACCAGCCACTGTACGGAATCCTAAACACCAGGTCAGGTTAAACAGGTCGTCGTCGCCGGGAGAGGGCCGCGGATCACGAAACGCCCGCTCGCATCAGCTCGCACCAGAAGAAGAAGGGGTCCAGGTATCCACCTCAGGTCTCGGGACGCACACGGGACGCAGATGGGGAGGTCCGCTCGTGTGACGAAGAAGAATTGGAAGAACCTTCGGCCGGCCCACGGCCCACGGTCACATACTGCTGTTGTTGGCTCTTTGCCCACCAACTGATTTACAGCTGAGAAATACACGGAAGATATGGTACAGCCATTACTTCAGACTTTCACTAATTGAAGAAGATGATAAACACAGAAAATGATAAAACTTTTGGTGGAAAATAAAACTTTTCTCTCTCCGACTCATTCGGACCCTCGACCTTTCAAAACTGCCATCATTTCTCTTCCTTTCATTCCATTAGCTGTCATATTTGAAAAAGACTACCAGCTTTTAAAATAATGTCATAAAAACAAGAAAATAGGTTCGATAATTAAGAATGAAACCTTTTCTCGAAGCGAACCCTACAAGATAGATAATACTTTATAAATGTTTGTCTGTGACACCAGCTGGTTGATACATTTATGAATACACCTACTACTAAATTAGATGTATTCATGTGTGTATCACTCATACTATATTGCTGCTTATTGGTTCATTTTCATTTGTTTTTGTAATCAAAATGCAGCCTTTTAGTGGAGAATTTGAACTGTGATTATTTTGTAAGCCTAAAATATAAAGCTATAGACTTCAGATTTCTTAAAATAGTATGAGTGATACACTCACGACTATATCTGAATTGATTGGCAGGTGTATTCGTCAACGTTGCCGTTATTAACTTTTAGTTGCTTTATTGTACTTATTTGTTAACAAGACAGAACGTTCTATTTATTTCTCCATATTTTCTTCTCGGTCTGTCAGCGTCTAAGTACATGCAAATGCGAGGTGTCACAGACAAACCTTTTTAGGGTTGCCAAACACTATTCCTAATTTTTTATTAGACATTTTGCCCGCCCAAAAACTGGCCCTTGGGCTAGTTGTCCATCAGTCATTTTTCTTCTCATCAGATAAAACTATGGTCAAAACAAGGTACCTATTTTCTCTCTGATGGAAAGGGAACGTTTCGCTTCAAACAAAAGGCATAGATTTGAACAAATCACCATTGATTTCTGGCACAATCTGTGCGGCCCTTCAATAAAACTGATCCTTTCAAATTATCGAAATCCGCTGTAACTAATTGATTTTACCAATCCAATCAAAGGATGACGAAGTTTTAACGAATTTAATTGGTTAGGTGGCGACCGTTTCTGCCGTTTTACTACCTTTCAAATTAGCGTCGCTTGTTGATAGACGGAAAAGCTGGTACCTATGAGTTTTCACAAGAAGGAAAAGTTTTCGAGAGCGAGATAGTTCATTACCGTTAACTTGTCAAAGTTGTCAGTCGTACTGCCAAAATGTATTTATTAAATGAATCAAAATTAATTGAAAACTATAGTCAAGTTCGTAAAAACCTATCAAATTGCCGTAATACCTACTATGACAAGTAGTTAATCTGGTGTAGCGGTGTTCGGCACCGCAGGCTCTCACCACAAATTCATTTTCGGCGTTTCATACCAAAAAATGTCAGCGTTTCATCTCAGTAACCGGAAACTTTTAAAGTTTTTGTTTTGCATAGTTTATTATTGTTTTACTTAAATATCTCACAAGAATACTTTTATTTATTTAACAAATAGAAAATTACATTAAGGCGCAACCCCGACCCAAATCAGCGCCACCACCAACTTTATCTTATTATTCTGTTATTATGAAAGAATTTTCAAAAATCGATTGGCTAATCCTATCATAAGTTTTTTTTAATGCCTCTTTAAATGTTCAATGTCACCGTGTGCAACGCGCTTCCACAAATTGGCATGCCATGCAATCAGAGAAGGTTAAAACAGACTTCCGCAATACAAAATTGCCAAATAAATTCCTCCAACTTTAAGCACGAACACAACTTAATTTGTAAAAGAAAAGACCACACCAACTACACATTGAAAAAAACCCTCAAAGTAAGTCGTCAAGTAGTTTCGTCTCGCTGAGCTCCCTGCATCGTTTTTTTTAGCCTATTATTATGTAATTCCAAGTTCAGATCTTTATGTGTGCAAAATTTCAGCCCGATCCATTTAGTAGTTGTGGCGTTGTCTTCGAAAAAACATCTTCACAACGGCACAAACTTTTGCCTTTATAATATTAGTAGAATCCTAAGGTAGCTGCGCTATATTTTAACAATCTTTAGATAAAGCTAGTGGCAGGTCAAACGTTCTTGTTTTTGGATAAATTAAATAATTATAAGAGGATGTTGTAAAGAGGCAGAACTATTCTGCTTATGTTCGGCTTAAAGAATCTTTATTTTCTCAAAGAACACAAATACAGTTCACTTAAATGAGAAAAACAAAACTTGTACATATATTTATGTATCTACTTAGGTTGATATTTAAGTTCGAGTGTGCTTATCTACCTATTAACATAATCTACTTAGTACAATACAAAAGAAAAAAAAAAGCAATGGTAAAAATAAAACAACCCAATCTAATACGCACGTAAACGAACAAAACATAGGTGTTGAGGAAGCAAAACACCACCTACCTGTAGGTGGTGGCCATTTCAGGCGACTCGACAGAAAAATCGGGACATAATTAAATATTATGATGAAATTAGTTCCGCGAGATGAGTTCCGCGTCAGATTCAGTTACGCGAAGTAAGGAGCTCAGTAACATCACTGGCAAGACTCTGTCGTTGTTGCTTGGGAGTCTCAGTGTCAAAGTCGAGTATCGTGGTGTTCTGGTGATGTCTCGTGGAGAGACGAAACTAATTAAAGACTTACTTTGATGGAACTTTTAAATCCATCATGGTTATTAACACTAAAATCAACGCCGTCAGTTATTCCGTGATCATGGCGCATGAAACTGTGCCGAAATATTGGAAAGCTCAAAACTCAAATCATGGTAAATATCCCGTTGTTAATGACTTTAGTGTTACTTTGATGGGTTTTTTCATTATGTAGTTGGTGTGACCTTTTCTTCTACAAATTAAGTTGTATAAGTGCTTTAAGATGTATGGGTAAGTGACTTGGCAATTTTATATTGCGTGAGTCTGTTTTTTACCTTCTCTGAATGCACGGCAAGTCAATTTGTGGGAGGGAATGTAAAAACTTAAAAAAAATAAACACTTGTCGACCAAACTTATCTGCGAATATTGAACGATTCGGACCGGCAAATATAGAAAATATTTCCGTAATAATCTTGAGCGGACATAATGAAGCAATTAATTTCGTGACATTTAATTTCCCGCGACAATTATTTTTTTCTAAAATGCTTAGATACCGTAGTATTATTTCTTCCCGTATGTTTTCCGTCACGGAATGTCCGTAATCTAAACTAAAACAACCATTCCACAAAACGTAATTTTGATTTATTTGTGCGATAAACAAACGTTTATCGTTGCTGAAACACGTGAATTTCGTTAAAATAATAAAACGCCGTCGTAAACCAAACGCTTAGCGTTACTGATCTAAAATAATCTTATTTTAGGGTTCCGTATTCTAAACAATCAAATCGGATGCAAAATAAGGTTATAACAGCACAGTTAAACATTGTGTATCTTACAAAAATACTTTGTTGAATCCCAGTTAGTACTTTTGGTTTGGTAGGAATTCGACTCATTTAAAACAATTAATTAAATTCAAAAACAGTCTGCAGTTATCTCAATTGTTTCAATATAAATACTAGTTCTAATTTATTTCCGTTATTTGATTGTAATTTTCTTTGCTAATAACTGATTTATTATTTAATTTATTTATGATAATTTATTTATTGTTTATTAAATTCACACAGTTATTAAAAACCAATAACGTAATGAAACTACTGGCATGGAACCCATGTAAAAATTCACATTCACACTTCACAAATGGAATGTTTGGATCCAGTTGTGGAAGTGATTAATGTTCCGAGCGAAAGGAATCACTGAGTTTCAGTTCAGCGATATCGAAACGATTGCTAATGTCACGCCCTAAATCACTGACATAACTGTGACATTAAAATATAGTGAGATCTTTGGGTGGAGGTTATAATGTTAAATGCTCTCTCTACAATCGTCTAAAAGGTTTTATCAAAAATATTAAACAAGAAATATTTATATTATATTCTAATAATATTATGCCTTATTCAATCATCACACTAATATTATAAATGCGAAAGTTTGGATGGATGGAAGGATGGATGGAAGTTTGTTACGTCTTCACGCCAAAACTACTGAACAGATTGAGCTGAAATCATCCATGTATCTCTAAGCCTGGAATCAAACATAGGTTACTTTTTATCCCATAAATCAGTTCCCACGGGGTAGAAATTACCTTTGAATGTTTCCATAGAAACAACGCGTGCGAAGCCGTGGGCAGAAACTAGTCAATCTTAATCTTTATTAGCTTGAATGTATGTACAAAATGTATTATTTTAGATATATCTTTGGATAATAGAAACAAATTATTAGGGTATGCAAGATTAACTATTAATTACCTTAGCGAATTTTAGTTAGATTACAAAAAGTTTAATGTTCAATTTTATTTTATTAAACTAGACCTGTAGATGGTTTGCAACAGTCTGCAGTTAGCTCAATTGTGTTAATTCCAAATACTAGTTCTAATTAGTTTCTATTATTTGATTGTAATTTACTTTATTAATAAAGATCTAAATGGCATCTGCCCGCGGCTTCTCTCCCAAAAATGTAGCTATTTATTTACGAAAGCCTTTTGAAAATCTAACCCGTTCAGGGGAGTAGTTCATCCAAAAAAAACAAACTCACAAACATTTCCTCTAATCGAGTTCCAGATATCGATAGAAGGGTCACGCTGGATTTCATCAGGAAATTGCATTTGGGATATAACTTTCAATATTTCAGCTGACCCTTCGACTTCAGTGTCTTGTGTAGATTTGACATTGACATTGTATAAAGTGGATTCGCTCTTGGATATAGTTTAACCACAAACCAACTAAATACATTATCGTCTGTACAGCTTAAGGGACGGGGTTCCGGGTTCAAGTCCCGTGGAATGCAAAACCGGAAGAAAAACTTCGAGCGTCGAAAGTCAAATAGTTTAGGATGAGACCTTCTTTTCTTCATTAAAGCATAATTATGTTCCGAATTCAAATAAACGTCGTTAAATGTGTATTGGCACATTGAACGTGAACGGCTTGGCTATAAGATTGACCCTCTCTGTACCCTCATTTCGAAGAAAAAAATTACAGCCGAAAATCGTCCAAATTATGGACGCCGGCCACTCAACCGTAAATTTTGTTTGTCCAAATTTGGGACATCTAACCCTCAATGTCCAAAATCACCCCCTTTCAGCTTAGTACACCCTTTCCGTGGCACCCTGTATACAAAACCTCAGAAACCACTTAACCACACCATTCGTAAACCACTTTGACTCCGGAAAGCGCTGAACTTTCGATGAGTAATAATAACGCTAACCTCACTTTGATACGTTTTGACCGGAGTGGAGTCGAGTGGCAAGTGCACTCGATTTCATGATTTAGACGTTCCTGGGTCTAGCCATGAGCAAAATGTCTATTATCAATAGACTTTTTGCTTTTGTATTTGTTCAGCGGTTTCTGTTGGTTTCATCATCATCATCATCATCATCAATGGCCTTTACATCCACGAAGGATGGTTTATGTAGTGTTCGTTTTTCGGCACTTACGTAGATGACTTGTAAGGCCTATGCGGGAATGGCACATGCGGCCGCAGTATTGGCATCTGTGAACCCCGGTGGATAGTAGTGGGTCTGCGACAGCCGCCGCAGCCCGTTGGTGCCTCAGTGCTCGCTTTTCATTTAGCTTTTGGAACCATGCTACGTCATGAGCAATAACTCCTTCCGCTAATGTTTTGCGCCACCGATCACGGTCTTCCGATTCCTCTTCCCAATTTGACAGGTCTATTTTAAAAGCTAGCATATCACGCTTAGCAGAGTCCTTATAGCGTAGTCTCGGTCTACCGACGGGTCTTTTGGCGTCAGCTACCACCCCCAGTAGAGTTTGACGGGGCAAACGAGATGGTGACATACGGTACACGTGCCCAAGCCAACGTAACCGACGCTGTTTCAGCAAGCCGGAAATGCTGGGCAGTTTTGCAGTTTCAAGTACCTTCTCGTTTGTGATCTTTTCCTTCCAAGTGATTTGCAGGATATTCCGAAGACAGCGCATGTGAAAGTTATTGAGTTTTCTCTCCTGCTTGGCATACGATGTCCAGGTCTCAGCCCCGTACAAGATTATGGACAAGATGCATGTTTGGTACACGGTCATCTTGGTTTTTACTGACAGGTGTTTATTTTCCCACACTCTTCTACTTAACTTTCCGAACATCGTAGAGGCCTTGCCAATACGTATATTGATCTCTGAATCCAGCGAGAGATTACTCGAGACAGTGGAGCCCAGGTAGCAAAAAGTGTCCACAGTTTCCAGAGGTGAGTTTTCTAATAAAATTTTAGGTGTATCGATGAGTCCCTGTGCCATCACCACGGTCTTTTTGGTGTTCACGGACATGGAAAAAAGTTTACAAGCCCATGCAAACTTGTCCATCATAACTTGGAGCTCTTCTTGTGATGTGGCAACAAAAGCTGCATCGTCGGCAAAAAGCAGGCTGTTGACAAAGAGATCTTCGCGATGTCGTTTGGATTTTAAAAGTGAAATATTGTAGAGTTTACCATCCTTTCTAGTATGTAAGTGAATACCCTGTGACGAGTCTCCAAAAGCTACCTTGAAGAGCATTGAGAAAAATATCCCAAACAGGGTTGGAGCTAGAACACAACCTTGACGGACACCTCTGGCCATGCTGAATGGCTCAGACGTGCTGCCGTTATACACGACGGCACCTTGCATATCGTGGTGAAAGTATTTGATAAGGGAGAGAAGTTTCGGAGGACAGCCAATCAGATTCAGGATTTTGTACAGGCCTTCCCTACTAACCGTGTCAAAAGCTTTGTTGAGATCTACAAAGGCTATGACCAAGGGAGTGTTCTGCTCTCTGCACTTTTCCTGGATCTGTCTGATAGTAAAAATCATGTCTGTGGTAGATCGTTGTGCTCGGAAACCACACTGAGCCTCAGGGTAGACGCGATCTGCCAGCTTTTGCAGCTTGGCCAAGATGATGCGACCAAGCAATTTGCCGACTATACTAAGCAGAGAAATGCCGCGGTATGAGTTGCAGTTTCCACGGTCGCCCTTACCTTTGTATAAGGTAACGATGTTTGCATCACGCATATCCTGAGGAATGTGTTCTTCCTCCCAGCATTTAACAAAAAGATTGTAAAGGACTGGAGCAACAGATGGGATTTTTATAACTTCGGCAAGGATACCATCACTGCCAGGACTTTTCCTGCATTTGAGTTGTACGACAGCAGAATGAAATTCGTCGACTGTGGGAATTTCATCAAGTTCTCTTAGAGTTGGCAACCTCGTAATAGGATCAGTAGCTAATGGGTGAATATCAACTGGTTGGGAGTAGAGCTCGGTGTAATGCTCTACCCAACGATTGAGCTGTCGGTCTGCATTCGTGATCACAGTGCCATCACGTTCCTTGAGAGCAGCAGTAAATATTGGTTTTGGACCTAGAGCTTTTTTAATGCCAGAATAAACCCCGGCAAAATTCCCTGTAGACGCGCATGCTTGTATGCTCATACACAGCTCTTGCCAATAAGCATTGGCAAAGTGACGAGTGGTGCGCTGAAGTACAGCTTTCGCTTTACTCAGTTCTTCTTTTGCTTTGCTACATGGATTTACCTTAAATTTAAGTGCAGCCTGACGTTTTGCATCAAGGAGAGGCTTAAAAACTTCGATGTTATCCTGAAACCAGTCTGTTTTGGATGATTCCTGATAGCCAAATGCTTCCGCAGCAGTATTAGTAAGGAGGTGTTTTACTC
The DNA here is from genome assembly GCA_963564075.1 of Eupithecia subfuscata. Taxonomy (NCBI): domain Eukaryota; kingdom Metazoa; phylum Arthropoda; class Insecta; order Lepidoptera; family Geometridae; genus Eupithecia; species Eupithecia subfuscata. The sequence continues at coordinate 14,079,228 of OY751115.1, read as the reverse complement.
TGGCCCATTCCTGACTAGCAGGTACCTGAGGATCCCAGGAAGCTGTCTCTGTATTTACCAGGTTTGAGAAGTTTTGTATTAAATTAGTGCTATGTAGGGATGGAACTTTGAGTTTCTTTCTACCGTTGTTGGTTTCTACCGTACTGTTGGTTTAGCGGGTTGAGAAGTGGTGTTTTGTGATAGTTTTAAGGGGGTACCTACTCTCAAATTGCTTATTTTCAACTCCGTCGGACCTCCATATCTTCCAAACTACTGAATATTTAACTTTGAAATGTATATATGGTAAAGTTCAGGACTTATTCTATCGATCATATGTTTCGAAAACACGATTCCATAAAATTTTCTCGATAGAAAAAAATCGCAAAGTTACCTCTAATTTTTTACTAAAACCCTAATTTCTCAATCAATACAGATGATACGATCTTGAGATTAAGCATAATAATTGAGCTAAGTATAAAGAACATTTTTATATGTTGCCTTTTTTTCAATTAACTGTTCTAATGTTTGTGGGGAGCAAATAACTACTAAAAACTTGATTTTTGGGCTTACGCCGCTTTGCTCTGTCCCGTTCCTGTGAACGCGAAATCCTATGCCTATCCTCTTCACACAATAACGAGGTAGGGTACCGCCTTAAGAGTTTTTTTTTGTGGTTCTATGGTTTAGTGAGTACACGCATTGAATGCATTTTGGCTTTGAATTCTTCATTTATGTTCCATTCCTGCATTATTTTTTATTTATTATTTCAGGTGGTGAACCTACAATTTAGTCAGAAACCAGTCAGAGAACGTGAAATGAGCTCTAATTATCGGGTTGCCATAAGGTAGGTAATCATTTGATTGAATCCACTCAGTTTGCTCAAAGGTTCTTATCTAATTCGAATCTCCTAATCCATTGATCAATCCAGTGGTTGTTCTGAATCAATAATGTAATACGTTTCATCACATTATAGTCTCTGTTTCTGAGAAATAAGGACTATTATCTGGAAGCTAATCAAAACAATGGAGAAATTGGTAGTTTAAAATATTAAATTCCCTCAAAATTAATGAGGCGTTATAGACGGTGTGTTAATTCACAAGGACTGATTTCAAATTCCAAACTGAAATTCCAAGTTGCTTCAGTTTCCTAGACCTAAGACCAAGTATCATTTCGCTCAAAATTGGATCTAGGTTAAGCTATGTTTTGTCAACCTTACCTTGAGATAAATGATCGTACGATCTACAAATTGCCGTTCTGGGTATTTTCTATGTATAACAACACTTGTCACTTAGTTTTTAAGCTGTTTTGCTGTATGTATTGTTTCTATCTATAAGTGAACAATAAAAAAAATTCTCTCTATCTTCTATCTATCTAACCAAAAATATCTGTGTAATGTATTGTATTAAGTATATTATAGGTCCTAGTACCCATAACATAACATGCTTAGCTTGAGGCTAGATGATGTTATGTTGATAGTCCACCATTATTTATTTACTATTAATTTAATATATACTTATGTACACATAAAACCGGACTGAATGGGCTGTTATTTTCTGGGTGCAGTCGAGTACACTATTTTGTTAATACGATGGTTCTCACAGACATTTGTGTAAACTAATCGTATGTACCAATCATTCACATTTCGCAATAAATCAGTTCACGTTAAGACATGGAGCAGGGTGGATCAATTTATCATTCTGTCACTTTTCACCGAAGTGTAAATGTACTGGGGCCTTCATCTTACATTACCATTTACAACTTTTGAAAGTTCAGAAAATAATTTGATGTTTTTTTACACAAAACATTTGTGTTCACTGGTGTGAGACCGGGGTCAATTCACACCGAGACGCGACGCGACGCGACGCGACGCGACGATACTCAAAGAGGCCAATGATTTCGCGCTACGCCGCGCGTCGTCGCGAGACGCATCGCGACGTCGCGAGGCGCATCTTAAAATCGTAGCAGGACGACGCCTCGCTGCGCAGCGAGATGCCGCGAGGCGCAGCGGAACGTATCTACTAGCCGCGGGCGCCGCGCGGCGGTGTGATGTCTTCTTTTTAATTTTATTTTTGTAAACTTCTTCCTCTTCATCTTCTGCAAGAAGTCCGATTATAACAAGATCCCAGTCTATCATTATATTTTCAATCGAGCACTCGACCGAACTGCATCAATTCTAAACGAAGTCTGAACGGAAATAGTAGAGAAGTCGCCACAGCGGCCTCAGGCTGCGCCTCGCGGCGTCGCGCGGCACCGCGAGACGCAGCACCGCTCTTGCACGCCGCGCGTACCGGCGATGCACCGCTGCGTCACGATACGTCGCGCTACGCCGCGAGGCACCTCGAGGCGCAGTGCTGCGTGGTGCAACGTAATCTGAATTCTCACAATGTAATGTGTATCTTTTCGTGTAGTGAATAAAGTATATTCTGAGTCGCTCTATGAAAAATGTGCGCGCAGCGTCGCGCCGCGTCGCGTCTCGGTGTGAACTGACCCTAACGTAAATAAGTAATTTTAGTTTTTATTTATTCGGGGTAAGCAATTACACTCATAGCCTAAATAGATACTTATTCTAAGCGTTATACTATAACTGCAATCAACACTGTTACCCTCTTATAGCTATAAAAATAAACAGGGCAAAAGCTAATTATTGTTAAGTACTAGTTAAGTAAGGTACCTAACCTTCTCACCTCAACAGCCTGTATTGTTTCACTGCTGGACGCAGGCCTCCCCCTGATAAGCGCCTTATTGACTTTTATCTCATAAGAGGGTAATGCCCATAATCCCCACGCTGGGCATGCGGGTTAGGATCGCAGTTCGGTGGTAGAATTGTTCTGCAGGGGGCGCTGCTGCCCGCTCCCGGTTGATATCCTTTAGTCGCCTCTCACGACACCCGCGGGAAGAATTGGGGTGGTGTAAATTCTAAACCGGCACCACACAGTTAAGTAGCTTGGTAAGTTATTCTTCCACTGTAATCCCCGCGCGCGGGATTTCCGCGTTGGAAGTAAAACTATTAAATATGAAATTTATAAATGTTAATCCAACTCAACATAACTATAAAAAGAAAAATAAACTTGAGCATAAAATTCAAACAACTTAATTTAAAACAGATACCTACTGTATAATCTCATTCAGATCAATAATTTAATATCCGATACCCGTACAAACTACAGATCAAACAGAATGCCTGATGCTGTAATACCGTGCACGTCATAAACGTATCATTGGAGATCGAGTACTAATTCCTTGACAGACGGACGGACGCGGTGGCTTCACATTTCAATCGAAAACATCAAAGTGTAAAGTGGCTTTACTGTTACAGTAGAGATAAAACAGCTATTGCAATGAATAACGTTTATTTTATTTACACACATTTATGAAAAAGCCACATTATAGGACAGCCAAATAATATTCGAATTCTGGCGCAGCGCATCAACAGACAGCGAGGCAATGCAGCCAGCTTCTTGGGGACGATTCCGACTAGTATTGATATGGATCAGTTGAGCTGCCTGTAGATTGTTTACAACAGTATACAGTTAGCTCAATTGTTCCAATTGTAGATACTAGTTCTAATTTGTTTCTATTGCTGGATTGGAATTTAATTTGTTAATAAGAATATTAATATTCAAATTAGTTTTGCAAATGAGAGTATCAGCGGCAAGTTAATTTTATTCGTGTCAATGACTTTTTATAGCGCATCCCAAAGGTACTCCTAAACGGGCTACAGTTTTTGGGGAATATGTAACCTTACTCAGATAAAATTTTAGTTAAACGAGCTTTTTTGATTTGGCTGTGGTGGAAATCATCAGAACTGAAATAGAGAATCGCGAGATCAAAGCGTTTACGATCTGTTTACGGGATAAGATAATACTTCGCGGATTTGGTCTCTTAATTTAGATCTTTATTAGTATTTATCAGAATTCAGTAATACATGGTGAAATTATAATTTAGTTTATTTTCTGATTACTCGGCAAGGTTTCGGTACAACATCATCGCGTTGCTAAAAGAGAGGCAACCCCTACCTGTCATTACTGCAGCGCCCCCGAGGATACAGCACAACATACCCTTGAGGACTGTAGTGCTTGGTCGTCGCTGCGTCAGGCGCTGGAAAGAGTAGTTGGTCAGGACCTCTCGCTGCCGAGCTTGGTGAATGCCATGCTTAACAGCGAGAGGGCCTGGGAAGCCGTGGTTTCCTTCTGCGAAGATGTCGTCTCTCAGAAGGAAGCAGCGGAGCGAATCAGGGAGGAAAACCCTCAAGCTGAGCCGCTCCGCCGGCGGAGGACCGGAAGAAGGCGACGGCAATTCCATCGCCTTCTTCCGCTCGATGGAGACCAGCTGGGTGATGGTACGAGGAGAACCACCCCAGCATTGCACAGGTCTCCAACGGAAGGGGACGTCCGAAATACTCCGGGACATGCCTCGCCCTTTCAAGGGACTACCAGAAGGATCCGTCCAAGACGGATGATCACCGACAGAGAAGCGGTCGAATCCGACCGGGAACCCACAACCCTGTCAAGTGCCAGTGCGCCGTCAAACGAATCGTCCGGTGACGAGTGGTTTGACGACGCTCTGGCACTAAGGTGAGAGAGGGAGTATCGATGGGTTTTTAGTTGGTATGTCACTAACTACTAACACTCATGTTAGTAGCTTAGTGGAGAGCCCAATATACCCTCTAGCCCTCCTCAGGCTAGAGGCAATGCGCAAACAGCATTTTCCCATCGAAAAAAAAAAAAAGGTTTCGGTACAACATCCTTACGTTTCGATTGGTGCAAGTGCTGACGGAGGCCATCATTGTCTGTCTATCCATCTCGATCAGTTCCTCGCTCTTTTCGTAAGGGACTGGACGGAATCCCCTGACTTATACCCGGCGTTTTATTAAGGTCAATAATCATGACCTCGGTGCTACTATAACTCTTTAATGTGATAAGCAATTTTATCTCAAGAGCAGAAATAGCAAATATATGAGAAAAAGCTGTTCTCCACCTCTAGACACGTTTCCACTCCGCTATAAATATGTCGATTACTCCACGATCAAAGCTTTACTGCCCTTAAAAAGCTCGCAAAAACTCTTATACGACGCCAATCATACATTCAATCATACAAAAAGCTGTTCTAGACATCAAATAATAATATGTTTTCCATTTAATTAGTCTAGACTGGGAAATAAAATACCACTAGGAAAAATTTGAATACATAATATTATAATAACAAGTAGGTAACAAAGACACCAAGCAGAGCTACTTTCGTATTTATTAGGGATGGTAGATATAGGGATTTATTTTAACAGACAATTCAAATCATCATCATCAGCTTATGTTTGTCCACGGCTGGACATAAGCCTCCCCTAATGAGCGCCATAGCGCCCTGTCTTCTGCTTGCGGCATCCAAAATCTACCTGCAGTTTTTCGCAAGTCGTCATCCCACAATTCAAATCATCATCATCAGCTTATGTTTGTCCACGGCTGGACATAGGCCTCCCCTAATGAGCGCCATAGCGCCCTGTCTTCTGCTTGCCGCATCCAAAATCTACCTGCAGTTTTTCGCAAGTCGTCATCCCACCTTGCCGGAAGGCGTCCTAGACTAAGTTTGCTGAGTCGTGGTCTCCACTCAAGAACACGTTTCCCCCACTGCCACTTCAGCTGGCTAATTCTTAGAGCTATTCAAATCGTAACGTCTTTACTGGTTCACTAGAAAAGTTTAAAATCTTTACTGGTTTTTCATTAATGTAGTAAGTATCTAAAACCGCTTCATGCTGACGAAGTCTCGGGCAGCAGTTAGTATAATAATAAGATTGGTGAATTCGGACAAATTATTCATCTCACCAAAATGCTGATTAGGTTGGTGGTAAAACAAAAGTAGGTAATTTTACTTTTGTGAATTTTGTTAGATAAATTAAATTTACGATGTCACCAAGACGCGGCTATCTTATGATAATAGTGAAGAGTACAATCAGAGACAGAAATGTTGAAATAAAGGCGGAAGAATAAAGAGGTATGGTAGATAAATAATGCCGAATTTCGACCACGGCGACCAGTCTTATCGGAGACTAGCCAGATGCGCAGGACATATTATAGTGCACAAGTTTGTGCGCAAACAAAGGTGCACTCTCTATTCCCTTAATCTGATAATCCGATGGGACGGCAGACTGATACGACCGGGGAGAGGTCAAGCGCAGGACCAACGACTTAGCGTGCTTTCCGAGGCACGGGGGTAACACCGCCAACTTCCAAACTCCGGGCGAATATAAATTCCCAAATTTACTTAGTTCTCAAGTTTTGCGGAACAGATAACTCTTTGGGAATTAATTTTTTAGGCACCATTTTGAGATAATTCTCTATGTAAGTATGTATATTTATAGTTGAACTAATTGGAACAGGTGTTTCTTTTCTTATGTACAGAAAAAAAATATCCATACAGCGGAACATTTTTGTCCCTCCATTTTTTGAAGACTGTTGAAAAACAATAATAGCCCCAAAAAAGATAATCAAACCCGCAGTACTTAACCTCAAATTAACTTTCTTGTTGATGATTTTTAAACTTATTATAAAGTATTTGCCGATTTGAGATGCTTTCTTCAAAATATATTGTTACAATTATATCTTTATCTCGACTCCAAGCATGTGAATATAATTTTTTGTTATTGCGATTTGTTGACATAATTTGCAGCTAAATGACAAATAGATCATATGTTTTTATACACTCTAAAGTGGATTTTATAAAATAACGCTTCGGTGTTACACACTAGGCTGTTGAAGTGAAGAATTGCAGTTACACACTGCCCCATCATAAAATGAAAAACGTACCCCAGCCGTCACATAAACGACAAAACGCCTTGTTATTTTTAAATCATCTTTGCCACTTTTGCCCCCAACTGCTCGAATTATGAGGCTATAGGTTTCAGGGTTGGATTTACATACAAATCGAGGGGAGGCAGATAGACGGTGATCATTTGACGTCGCAGGTAACAGGCAGGGTTCCGTTATTGGGACAGAAAACGTTGAGTGGAAAAATGTTAGATAGGAAAATGAAACACTGACACGACAAATTGAAGAAAGTATTGGATATTCAGCTCTGTTGCAATATCATGGAATAGAATAGAAGAAACTTGGTCTGAAGAATTATTTACTTTCTAGTATACCAACTTATGATTTATTACATCAATTTTTTTAGATGATTTGATTTGCCCATCAGTAATAAACACGTAAGCCGTTATTATTTATAAAGATGGATGCAAAGAAGCCTGGCACAAATTGAAAAGAAGCTACTTAACTTACCCAACTGTAGGATTTGTGGGAGGCGATGCTGATTATATAAATAAATAAAAAACGAACTAGTTTAACAGGGCTGTTCATTGCAGATGAATCCTTTTTTTATTCGTAATCAAAAACTAACCAATGAGCGGTGAAAAAATATAAACCTCACAAATAGATCTAAATTGACCAGTCCATAACTATGTTTTGTTAACGCACATTTTTGGCTAAAAATGTCTATGTCGATGCAATAATTCTTCTACACCGTTTATTCGTGTTGGCGTGAAAAGCACAAAACAAACATCCAAACTTTCAAATTCTAAAAGCAACCAAAACGAAAACGGAACCACTGCACGTAAAAAGCGACTCTCCCTCCCCAGTATTTAGATAGGTACTCCAATATCCATTCACATCCTAATTTGATTTTTGCAGCTGCGAGTTAATTGAGCGAGCTTTCGAGGTGCTTGTTTTTGGAAATAGTCGGAAAATAAGAATTTCTTGGCAGCTTTTATCAGTACACTAGCTTCCACTCGCGGCTTAGCACGCGTTTTCCGGGATTAAAGGAGCGTTTAATTCAGGTCTAGAACTATTTGTATGCAAAATTTGGGTTATTCACGACGTCGCGCGAGAGACATTCTTATTCCGAATGATTCCTATCATTCCGACTCCTTTTAAGTCGATTCCTGCCACGTCGAGTCATTTAACGCACAGCGCCGCCTGATTACCGGCACGTCGGCTACGCTTCAACTTTTGGGTACCAGTTCTCCGACGTCGAGTTTCTTGATAGCAAGCTTTATAACGGCGAGCGCGCACTAGTCTCTCGTCGTCGAGTTTCTTATAGCGAGGGAGTCGGCGGCTTACTTACATTTTAAATAAATAGTTTTGTTATGAGGATCCCAACGACCCACGAAAATATTCCCAACGTCTCACGTGAGACCTTGCCTATTCTCAGCGTTTCAGTAAAAGTCAGAGAGCTACTTTTTCAGTCCGATTCGGACGAAAGATTCGGCGTGACGAGGTAACAATCATCCAAACTTTCGCAATTTTAATATTAGTGTGAATTCGTTACGAGATGGTAGGTTTCGTACCTAGGCATGAGTGCCTACTTGCCTACCTAAATTACCTTCGCAATCGTAACACTTTGCTACTCGACGATATCAAAAAGAAGTTAAGCGAGAGCATCTTTCTTCGCCTCAGTTCTGAAGGTTGTTATGCAAGCGTTCGATTATTGTTTCATTGGCCTAAAATCGCTTGGCAGATGTCTTATTGGTTAAATAGAAATGAAGATAGAACTATTCACTTAGACGACCTCAATGTCGCAAAGGCGGAGACCAGGTTCCAGGTTCGGTTCCCGCCGCCGCGGGCAAATGTTTGTACGACCGCAGGCACTTGTTCCGGGTCTCTGTGCTTTTTATGCACCTATATAAGGAATGAAGTTGGTATGTATATCTGTTGACTAGTAATTATACAAGCTCTCCAGCATTTTCTTCCACCTATTCCTTCTTCTACGGTCCTAGTACATCAACCTAGTTGATTTATGACCCACTTATCCAATATTTCGCTTGAAATTGTCTAAACTGTAAAGTTTTTTTTTTACTAGCATGCATGTTGCAATTAGGATTTTTAAGGTGCTAACCCGACCCAAATCAGCACCACCACCTATTTTATGTTACACGAAAGAATTTTCATAAATCTTTTTTGCAGTTTATGATACCTATCATAAGATTATTTTTAATGCCTCTGTGAAAGTTTTATTTTGTATAGTGTTAGCAGAGTTGCGAAGTTGCTCTTTTTGGCCACAATGGTGAGCGAAAAGAGCAACTTTGCATCTCTGCGTCAATATGGCTCAAAGGATCCGTGAAAAATAGATCTTCGCGAGCAAGTAGGTATGCAAAAAATTGTAAATCCTTAATGGCCAAAAGGCTGTGACGCAGTATAAGCATCATCCTCAATATCGAAGCTTATCGCTTATTCATCAGGGTTTAAAATCGTAAATCAACCACTTTCCATGTAAATTGGGTGGTTAATGAGAAACAAACAAATTTATGGACTTTACACTCTACAGTTTTGTGTTTAGAGTGGATTTTGTATTTGTTGTGAAATTAATCATATTTTGACACTATTTTATATGAGAAAGTTTATTGCGTTTGATATTTTTATCAAGTTAAAACTCACGGATCGAGTGAAACAAAGTTTTCCTTGTAGCTGTAATGGCATATAGGTTCCAATTTAACCGAAAACAAGTGATGGTTTTGAAATATCGGTTTGGAACTCATAGCATTTTACACTGTTTTTTTTTCGCGGGACAAATACCTAGTAATGCCTAGGGAAAAACTAATTATGGAACCGCCAAACTGTTATAAAATCATGCTCTATATAAAAACAAGAGAATCATCAAAATCGTTCCACAATTTGTGTGCGTGTGGCGTGAAGTGGCCCTTACTATCACCGGGTCATAAAATCGTTGAAAATATGATGGAGAAACCGCTGAAAAACTGAACATAAATTATATAAATAAAAAAGCACACACAGTCGAAAATACAACCTCCTCCTTTTTTCGATGTCGGTTAAAAAGCGTGAAAAGCCGGATGAAAACTATTCACACTGATCAACTTTTGCATTATTAATATTAGTGATATTAAAAATGCGAAAGTTTGGATGGGTAGATAGATAGATGTATGGATGTTTGTTACTTATTCAAGTTATTCATGCCAAAACTACTGAACCAATTGGGTTGAAATTTTGCATAGAGTTAAAAATATACACCTGAAATAAATAACACATAGGCTACATAAGAGACTTTTTACCGATAAATCAGTTCCCCGAGATAAAAAATAACTTATAAATGTTTCCATAGAAACAACGCGAGCAAAGCCGCGGGCAGAAACAGTTGCATAGTTAATACAGCCTCTCTACAGCCTTATTAATCTTTTTCATGAAACATAGAACGCAGGTGGCGCCAGCATCGCGCGCCGCTGAGGGCTCTCAGGCTAGAACCGGCAAAGCTTCTAATAATTTCCAGCGAACACTGCAAAGCACTTTAATTTTCAGACTCAAATTATTTTGAAGCTGCTGCAATTAGAAACTTGTTTATTAGTAGTTTAAATTTAAACTTTGCCTTAGGGCCGGATTCCACGAAAGCGGAGACGTGCGGAGATGTCCGAAGCGGAGATGAGGAGAGACGTTTTTCTGGTTGGGTGTCCGCAGCTGTCTGGAGATGCATATTGGCTAGACTGGAGCGGAGATGTGTGCTGGCTAGAGCGGAACTCAGCTGCATTCGGCGAGTCGAATGTTTATTGAGATGCCTGCACTGACGGCGCCGCGTTGTCACGTCAAATCAAATCATACGTTTATTTGCAAGAATACAAAATTCAGATACAAACAATTTGTCAGTTCTTATAACCATTTTAGTAATTAATAATAATAATAATAAAAAGCTTTATTGCAGGAAATATTAGTCTAAGGTAGGTACAAGAAGTTCTTATAGACTAACTATCATATCCTGCAATTGGCGGTCTTATCCCTTGCAGAGATTTCTTCCAGACGACCATAATTGAAGGAACCCTGTATCTTAGGCTACCTATGAGCTAGCTAGTTGTAGCTAACTGTATGTAGTAGTTGGATTAGGCCACTGTCAGTGAGTCGGACAGCTCTGGTTGCTCACTGTCCCCCGAACTAGTTGGTACTGTATCTCAGGGGCCAGTAAACGCCCACCTGCGCCAGCCTCTCTGCCAGTTAGCCCAACTCAATTTTACATGATCGATTCGGCTGTTATACAAAACCAAGATTAAGCAGCGAAACCATGGCATAGATAGGAGAAAATAGAGAAGAAATGTAAAGAGAAAAAAAAAAGAAAAAAGTATACAAGAATAGTCAAAGTGGTGGCATACAAACAATAAGAACCACATTGGCATTATGGCACATAAACAAATAAAAAATAAAAGATTCGTCGCAAAGAATGTACACGCATAGAGTCAATTTAAATAGGTTTTAATAATATAAATCATTGTAAATACAAGTATGATAGGTGTTGATATGGATCAGTTGAGCTATCTGTAGACAGTTTGCAACAGTCGGCAGTTAGCTCAATTGTTTCAATTGTAAATACTAGTATAATTTTCTTTGTGAATAAATGACTTTAGATGAATATTAAAGTATGATAGGTATATAAGTTATGATAGGTAGTAGTAATTCATTGGCAATAGGTGCAAGTCTGTTTATTGGGACCAGTTGAGCTACCCGCAGACTGATTGCAACAGAGTGCAGTAAGCTCAATTGTTTCAATTGTAATTACTAGTTCTAATTGTATTCAGCCTGCACGCAGACGAGCAAATATTATGTGAGTCATATTATAATTTCTTATATTAAATTATTAGTCATATAAGTTACAACTCAAATTCGCAAATATTCGTTCACCGTATAAAAACGAATTATTCCCATCTGTCTCCCTGCTCTGTCCCTCTAGGGGGACAATGAGAAAAAAAGTTCGATCCGTCACCCTTTTTGCAATGCTGGGACACATTATGTCATTTCTTCTCGTCTCCGCTGCGTGACGTCGTCTGCTTGCGAAGCACAGCTCACACCTTCGCTTCGATCGCGCCACAAAATATGATACATCTCCCGCTCAGTCCACTGAAGCTCAGTGAATCTATTTATTTTACTTTATTTAAAACGGTAACATACACTCTATGTGACTAACGAGATTCTATTGGTTGTTTAAAACAATTCTCCTCTCCTCTGGTTTCGTCTCCGCATTGGTGGAGTGCGGCCCTTATTGTGGTAGGTAAGCTTAAAGTAGAATACTTCATTTGTTGAAATCGGACTAGTCGTTTCGGCGCTACGAGGATACCGACCTCGACGCATTTAACATACATACATCCAGATAAACATACATAGGGTGCCAACCACATAATCCTCCTCCGTTGGTAGTCGGGTAAAAAGCATTAAAATAAATAAACTCAACCAACATCAGTTAACTTACAAGTGACCGGTAAACAGCGTATTCCAGAAAACTTATGCAGTAAGCGATAAGTCCGCTCGTTCCGTTGATATGAGAGAAGTTACTGCAATTGTGTTTGTGGTTTTACGGTGATAGTTACTCGTCGGAGGTGAGATCACGTTGGGCTATGAAAACAGTGGGTGAACGCGAAAATCGTAGAGTTTATCGATCTTACAAATAAACGTTTCTATTTCTATATATTTATATTTCTATTTAACTTTGTGAGAGCGGTTTAACGACCGTCTATAATACAAAAGCAAGGTAAATTACTGTTCAAATAAATTAATGATCATCCTACATAGTCAGAGTGGATAGTTAGGGTTTACACAATACCAAAATGGAAAAAGAATTCGTTTACTTTTCATCTTGCGAAACGTTAAGATTGTGGTCAAAAATAAAATTGTTAGGTACTACCACTTATTCTATGTATCTTTAATCGAGAGATAAATCCCTATAAAAAATGTCTGATGAATATTGTGTACAAAAATAAAACTGAGAGGTTTTATTCAGCTTTGGTATTGTTTTTCGGTTGCTATCAAAATTGTCAGTATTTTTTCACACAATCCCCCTACCTATCACCACTCGCGCACCGCAGGAAGTGCCTAGCACATAATATTAATTAAGATAAGTATAATTTCAATTTTAGTAGTTCATATTTTTATACTCCTTATATTATTCTTAATGGACTTACTATACTTTAGCTTACTTTTATTATTTTACTATACTTTTTGCTATTTTAAGAGTACTTTCTAGGCAAACCTAGGATTTCAGGCACTATTAACCAAAAACCTGTAATCTTTGTGACAATAGACGATATCTACTAATTGTTTTGCTCACGGATGCTCAACCTTTTTTTGGTAAATCACTTGTTCGATCGAGGGTTTTAACCGCTATTTGTCTAGCCCCACATTACGTAGCGAGATATGATTCGCCACAACAGCAGTTAAATATTTCACAAATAACACTTCCGGTCACCGGATATTACAAAACATGGTTCTGAAAACCGTTCATGTATAACAAATAGAAGAAATTGTATGTTTGTTTGTGCCTTTATCTTCATGACTATGTTTGTTTGCGTCTTATGCCCAGATGATGGTCATCATAATGGATGATGGTCATAATGCTGGGCAGGTAGTAATAGCTACGACTCCGGCTTCATAGACAATTTATAAACCGACTATGTTGGACTGATTATCTTTAAAATTACTTAAACATATAATTCTTACCTACTAGCTATGTAAAAATTATATAAAGCAGTATACAGTTTAAGAATAGAAACAAGTTAGAACTAGTATTTCCAATTGAAACTAATTAAATATAATGATAAATCGTAATCTGTGTTTAAATAGTAAATTGATATACCCACTCACTTTACCTGTAACTGTATATACTAACTCTAGCTGTAATTAGAACCTAAACTACCTATCTATGTATGTACATAATATATTCTGCAATTAATAAATGAATTTGAATAGTCTACTCGTCTCCGAATGCTCTGTGGTGTGTGCTTAGAATTTGCACCACCCATATTCTTCCCGCGGGTGTCGTAAGGAGCGAATAAGGGATATCCATCGGGAGCGGCAGCAGCGCCCCAGCAGAACAAATCTACCACCGAACTGCGATCTCCAATCCGCATGCCCTGCGTGGACATTGTGGGCACTACCCCCCATGAGATACAAAAAATAAGGCGCTTATCAGAGGGAGGCCTGCGTCCAACAGTGGACAAGTATAGGCTGTTGAGGTGAGGTGAGTCTACCGAAGTTAGTGACACCATGTCGTCGGCTTACATCGATACCATCGCTAAAAATATAAACCTTCCCGGTTCATATTTTTAACAAGTGTCAATTTTTTAGCGTAAAAGAATAAGTACCTTTGACAAAACGGACTTGAACACGGTAATATTATCCATTATTACCGTGACTTGAACAAGCGCAACCTTTCACTTGAGACGGGATGCGGTTGCGGGTTTAAATCCCGCCTAGGTCGTAATTTTTTAGGATATATTTTTTCTGATTATTATTTATGAATTTTAGTTAGCACTATAAAACCAAAAAAACCTGAGATTGTGTAAATAATTTGGTGAGATCTAACGCAATCGGCCACTTCATTTTTGGAAATGCCCGAGCAATTTGAAACGCCAATCTATAGCAAATGTCGAGTCTAATAAATAGACATTTATCTGCAGATATTTGTTCAGGGGTTCTGGATGTTTTTCTATGTATAATAAAAAATATCTATCTATGTAGTGTATTGTATTATGTATATCAGTTATCTAGTACCCATAACACAAGCTCTGCTTAGCTTGGGGCTAGATAATGCTGTGTGAATTGTCTAGCATTATTTATTATTTATTTATTTATTTATTTATTTATGTTACCACCTCATACAGACAGGCTCTCTCTCTTTTCTAACACTAGACTGTTATCAGGCGAAGCCGCAAGCAAAGGCTAGTAATAGCAAATCTAGTTAACACAAAATGTAGGTCAGCTAACAAAGCGATTCTCAGTTTTGACTGAAGTCATAACATTCATCTGACGTGGTGTTCAAAATGCAGCTGATTTATATAATCAAATCACACTAATATTATAAATGCGAAAGTTTGGATGGATGGATAGATTACGTGTGTTATTTCTTCACACCAAAAATACTAAAGGGATCGGGCTGAAATTTTGCATAGATATAAGCCTGGAAATAATCCACAGATTCATCCCATAAGAATCAAGAATCAAAAACGCTTCTTTTCCGTAAATACAATAACTACACACTTTGAATAGGTCAAATTCCTCAAATTAAAAAAACCAAAGCAATTAAAATTAAAGCTGTTTCCATTGGATATAAGTAACTCATAAACCTTTCTATAGAAACAACGTCTAGAAGAAACTAGGTCCTTTAAAAAAACACTGGTTTTAAAGTGACTGAACATCTTTCAACAAATCTTTAGAATACCTACTTCCACGAACAACCCTGATTTGAGGGGTGTAGTATCAAAAACCACTATAATAACTTTCTCAAAATTTTCACAGATTAGAAATAACTGTGAAATCTTGACCAATGAATCGTAATTCATAGTTTTGGGTCTTGCCGATTAGTCCTGGGCATGGCGCCACTAATCTTAGCTTTACCAACGGAAATCATAGAGAAAATACTGAATTATAAGCAAATTAAAATTCGTTTTAGAGGATTTTGAAACTAATCTTGCATAATGGCGGGTTTTGAAAATGAACAGTTATATTTTGGCGGGTTTTGCAACCAACCAAAACCAACAATAAGATGGTGGATGGATGGCGTTATACGACATAATTTTTAAAATAGGGGTCGGAGGTAGGATATTATTTTATTACTAGGTGTAGTGTATTTGATTACTATGTTTTCAATAATAATAATATAATATTTTTAATTGTTGTGTCATTGACACGTGAAGGAAGAAAAATAGGTAGGTACCTACTGTTAACGTAGCAAAGATATTTTACCTAAAATGTATTATTTACCTGCGTACATACATAAAATAAAAAGATATGAAGTATTTTTATAGTTTTTATTCAAAATGTATTAAACACGAGTTTCTCTTAGGTATAAAATGGTGCCTACGTACATAACTGACTGAAAACTTAACTAGGTACATCTTGCATAAAACTTTTCTTGCTAACTTTCCAGGAGATTTTTGTTCAATTGATTGTTTTCACTCACCATTTCTTGCGCTCCACTTCACGTTTCCATGATGACGGATCGCGTGGCCTCTTCCTCAAATGCTTCGGATCTGATTTTTGCACTAACTGGGCTAATTCTTCCATGTTTTTGCATTAAATTTATTAAAAATCCGAACACTTGTTGTACACAGAAAGTCACAACCGCCATACTATTTTCTCGATGAGGCGACGCAAATCCGGTGCTGTGATTGGTCGATTGTGTTATAGAGGATTTTGAAACTGACCTACGCTATTGTAGTGGCTTTTGATCCTAACATCGTTCTTTACCTGCGAATTTCTCTGTGTTTTAGTGGGTTTTGATAAAAAAGCAGCCAACCATTTCAAAGCAATTATTAAGAACTTTTGATTGATGGTACTAACACGATATTGGTCAAAAAGCATTATAGCGGGTTATGATACTACACCCCTCATTTCTAAAGTGCCCATAATATCAACATCGACAGCTGATTTGGAAGAATTACGACTATTGGTTTTATAAAAGACGGCTACACAATATTCCAATATCAGTAGATTTGAAGGAAATAATCTTCCTCCTAATGATTTAAGTGGCAGAAGATGTCAACAATGACAGATCAAAGTGACACCTCATGTCAATAAAATTCCTACTTTATTTGTCAGTTATGGCTCATTTCTGGAAGAGGCTTTATTCACTTGGTGACAGGTTACGACATGGTCCATAGCAATCCATGTACTACACAGATTGGTGGTTTATTATTTGGTTCACAAACAAAGAAGCACAAAAGAAGCACAAATATAGACGATAAAGTGGTATTGACATGTAAACATCATAATAACATGCAAAATCGCAAGTCTGTAAGGTTTGATAATGCTTGAGATACAGAAGGCAAAAGCGTGCCCGTTTATGTAAAGAAACACACTGCTATTGCCTCTCTCTCTTCTTTCCGAAGGTGGGTGACAATCTCCGATGAGGCATATTATAGTGCACAAGTGTGTGCGCCAACACAGGTGCTCTTTCTATTCCCTCACTCTAATAATCCAATGATAATATAGATAATCGATTACGTATATACTAAAACCAGCTGCTTCTCACACTTTTTAAGGGTTAAAAAGTAGCCGGATGGCCGACCGCGGGATACCATCTCATCTACCTTCCTCCTTGCATTTCATTGAGATCTGTTCAGCCGTTTAGGCATGAAAAGGCAACAGATAGACAGATACACAGACTTACTTTCGAATTTATAATATAAGTATGCATGGTCAAGCATTTAGCCACCATCCTATTTAAGTAAAAATGTGGCCTCAGATGGAACACTGTCCCCGAAGAAACTTATTCACTCTGGATTTAAAACTCCGAGATTGTACTCTAGCTGGAAAACGGATGCAGGAAGTTCACTGAAGTAATAAGAACAGGAAATAACTAAAGTTATTAATGAATTAAATAATAACTGGTGTCATACAGCTGCCTGCACTGACCTGTGTATCCCTGTGTATGCTGTAGGTGGACCAGCAGCAGGGCTCCACCTGGTTGGAGTCCAGCCCCCAGAACTCCAGTTCCTCCTCGAACAGTGGCCCGCAGACATTTGTGGGGTAGTGGAGCTTTCCGGTCCTGAACAAAAGAAAATAACCTTATACTATGCTTACATTGTTGTTACTGCGACTCATTGGTCTAGCGGACGCGTGTTCAAGCTCTGATATTTAGGTCCCAGGTTGAAATCCTGGCTGGGGAAAAGTTGTTATGGGATTTTCAAGTAAGAAAAAATCCCGAAATCGATCGGAATCGCCTCAGGAAGCATGTTATGTCGTTGGTCCTGCGCCTGACCGCCGCTGCCATCTTTGTCTGCGCACACACTAATTGTGCACTATCATAATCGCGCTAGTCTAGTCTCTGTTAAGACTGGCCACCGTGGCCAAAAATCGGCTTGTAGAACATCATCACATCACTGATAGGTAATACTTAGGTTTTTTGTTATTATAGTGCGTAACCCCACATTCAGGGTAATTTCTAAGAAATCAAAAATTAGTCTTTGAACAGGATTGGATAAACTTCAATGATTCCCCTGTAGGTGGAGCTCACGGCGCTATAGACCGTAAGAAGTCCCAAAGATTTTCGACTCTTACGTCACTTGACCTCGTGGTTGGTTAGCTTATTCCTGTACTGAGGGAAGGATGCGGGTTCAAGTCTCGTCGAAGTCGAAAATTGATTGTTTTGCGATATTATTTGCTTTCAGTAATACTTATTTTTGCTCGTAATTCTTCCACACTCTTTCCACTTGGCAGCGGCTTCTCTTTTCTCATTGACAGGCTATAGGGGTTGTACGTCAAACTCGTCTCGTTTTGCTAGCAAAATAAAGGTTCCCTTGAATTTCAAAACTACAAAGTAATTTGTTAAGATAATCCCAATTTTTGTTGCGAAAAAATGAGGCTTCTAATTGGGCAAACGCATTTCATTAGGATTAAGAAAATTTAAGAGAAACTTAATAAAGTTTAGCCTGAGAGTCGTGGAA
Organism: Eupithecia subfuscata; assembly: GCA_963564075.1. Lineage (NCBI taxonomy): Eukaryota > Metazoa > Arthropoda > Insecta > Lepidoptera > Geometridae > Eupithecia > Eupithecia subfuscata. Next base: position 14,060,837 of record OY751115.1, on the reverse strand, counting down.
ACCAAACTATGGACAGCGATGTACCTTTCGTCAACCTTACTTTTGCACACTGCCAAAAAGGAAAGAAAATCTTATACTTGAGAGTATAAAATAATACTAACGGGTAGAATAGACACTCCTCGCCTTCCATCTGACCTTCCTCACCCCGTCGACCCTTAGTCGAGTTCGGTTTGCGTTCTGAATGCAAGAGGTGCATGTCACACGCACAAGGCGCAGACGTGGTTAATGATTTTGACAGACGACGCCGATGGTGATTTAAGTGGCAAACAGTCATTTTTTATTCATTTTATCTACGGCGAGGAAAGCAAGGTTTAGTAGTTGTATCAATTTGAATGGTGCAAACATAACTAACCAGTTACGCCTGCACCATTAATGAGGCAAACGTAACCGCGGGGATTTATTTCAGATTTAGTTATGGTGTTTGCTGTTTTGTGTTTTTGATCATGGACATATGAAATTTCTTCTGTTTTGAGGTTCGCAGCACAGTTGCACATGTATGTGCCGAGACATGCCTATTGTACGGAGAAATGGACGAGTGTCCGGGGTGTACCACTAAGTACACTGACTTGTCAAAGTTGTAGGTACCTACTGCTAAAATGCAACAAATCAAAATCATTCGATCTATAATCGAGTCCGTAAGAAACTTTTGTATCGCCATCACACCACGAAAAGAAGTTCCTCTGTGTCCGGTAGGGGCGCTGCAAGACGCTTAATAAATAAATAAATATGGAAAGAAACGAAAGCTTCTATTTCTGAAAACTGACTCGCTGCGCTCAGCATTTAAGAAAACTAAGTGGGCTGGTACGGGAGATTGAGTACTAGCTTCTCGAAAGTGGAAGGCTCATATTAAGTCCAATTAGGTGCATCCACCTCAGTCATAGTCGGACCGGCGGCGGCGGCGTGCGTGTTGTTATCTCAGTCGCACTTCAGTCTAAGTCGTCTTTCCATCTTTGCTATTCCTTAGGTATATTCGAAATGATTGGAAATAGGGTGTCTTTGCGTTTCGTTGTAATACAACACAAGCCATTTGTTTAGTTAGCGCTGGGAGAACGTACCCTATCTACAGAATTTTACTTTTATCTATGGTTGGCACTGTTTATAAATAAATAAATAAATAAATAATGCTGCACAACTCACACAGCATTATCTAGCCCCAAGGTAAGCAGCGCTTGTGTTATGGGTACTAGATAACTGATATACTTTATACAATACACTACATAGATAGATATTTTTTATTATACATAGAAAACATCCAGAACGCCCTGGACAAATGTCTGCAGATCGTACAAACATTTGTCCCGAGGCGGGAATCGAACCCGCAACCTCCTGCGTCGCAGGCAGACCTTCGCCCGCTGCACCACTGAGGTCGTCAAAGGTAGTTTATATAAGTAGGCTCGTAGGTAACTGGGTACTGGTAGGTAGATTTGTTTTGAAAGCCATGTTTCTAACCTATGTGACAAACGTAGTGATGCTTCGTTGGGAATGGCACTCAAAACCAGGTCCCACATTTGCATCTTCTATCTCCGAATGTACGCATTGTAATATAGTTACCGTCTAGCGCGTTCTATGTTGTTGTACAGGTACCTATTTTTTTTAACACCCGAAAAAAACCACTACTACTAGGAATTCAGTGATTCCGTTCGTATATTACGTTCTGTTCAATCAACTTAGTACAAACGATCAAACTTTTAAATCAATCACTAAAGTCATTTGCAACGGGTAATTTACCGATTAGAGTTTTGGAAATCCTATAATGGTAAATATCCCGTTGTAAATGACATTAGTCCATACGTATTAATAAAATTCTAACTGTAGTCGGCTTTTGAATTTGATGTTTAACACGCATGCCCAGCGTAGGGATTATTGCAATGACCCTTTATTTTAAGAGTCAATAAGCTGCTTAACAGGGGAGGCCTATATCTAGCCATGGACATGTCTATCCTAGTAATGTGTTAGATGTGAAGCCAGTCCGTATTTTATAATCACCATCATAAAAATAACAGCAGTCGTATCTTCGCGTTCGTAGTCTAGTCATTCTGTCTCCAAGTCTAAAAGCTTTCTTTCCCCAAAGCTTTCTTTTTTAGCGTGAATTTATGTAACAGCCCGGCCCAAATTAAATAACATCACGTATGTGCAATTAGGTTCGTCTCGTCTGTTGCGTAGATTTTCTCGAAATAGGGTCTTTCTAAGCTTTGACACAGATAAATAATAGAGCTCCTAGCTTTTAGTAACTTTGTCAGTGAAATTGTACTTGATGGGATGAAACTGAAATAAATCTGAGTCTTTCTCAAGATATTTCTTTTCTTTTGTATTTAAGACGTTTGATGCTGTATTCTCTGTGGACTGATGGGCTTTTCAAGAGTTACTAAAAGAAATTTCACGCGTGTTAAGGGAAAAATTCACGTAAACTTTAATTTTTAAAATACAATCTCGTCTCCGCTATCACTGATTATTAAAAACTGACTTAAAACTTTCTCAAGAACCTTGTAAAAACTAGGTAGAGTATAAAATCATTGCGCAATAGCTCCTGCCTACGGTTTTGCACACGCTTTCCCTGTATCAGAATCAGAAAAACGTTTACCTATTTCTTTATCCCTACAAAATAATCATACTTGAAGAAAATCGATTCCCTTGATCATGAAAAGGTAACAAAGGGTGCCTACATATACAATTATTATTGTATTTATAACGTTCGGCCTCCGCGGCCAGTTTTGAACGGAGACATATCTATTACATTCAAACTTCTATCCCGTAAACTCCATGCTTGTTAAAAAGCACCGTATTTTTAAATAAATAAAAAGGTCCCAGCTTACTCCGGACTAGGGAATCCCCGCTCGTTTGAAACTAGATACAATAACGAGAACGTGTAGAAGCTTCGTTAGCCGATGTAATCCGGTTAGTCTACGCACTGGCGTGCTTGAAACGTCGAAGAAACGCTTCAAAAAGTGACATTAATGATATGGGCCCGTAAATACTCGTAAAAACAAAATAGATTTAAAAGTTTCTGTCTATTTTACTATAAAAATTATCGTAGTTTGACGAATTCATTATTGAAACGCAAACGTTGGTGTTCTTCCAACACAAATAAGGTTCGTAGTTAACCCGCTTACATTCGTATTGAGTTTCTGTCTAGTTTAAAAATATAAAATGTATCTTATAATTTGATTTTTTGATTAGATTTTTTGTGAAAACTAGGAACCGACCGTCTTGCAGAATTAATACCCTCGGGAATATATTTTTAGTAGGGATGGTATTGGCGCTGTGCATCGCTTATCCTGGAGCTGAAGGGAGGGGTTGGGGAGTAGACAGGAGGTGATGCCAATTCGAATGACGCTAATAAAGGTAATACAAACAGAAATAGAAACTAATATTCAATTTTCGTTTTATTTTCTCCCACCTAAACTAATATTACAAAGAAAGCTTAAAATAATAATAACACTGCGTAAAAAGTAATACCACTAAATAATAACACTGAGTAAACCACAGAGGTTTGTAAAGGAGTGTTATTAGAGAGTCAGCCGAGTAACATAGCACAAACTGACAAAAACTGACAAAAAATATTTATAGTTGACAAATAATAAAAGCTTGATTTCTAAGTGTCAGTGGGATTAGATAGGTATCTAATATAAGAGAAATAAAAAACGCAGCGTTAAATTCCCGCGTGCGTCCCCGACTGCAAAGTTTGCAAAAGGAATGCCAAACCAGTTTAAGCGTGTTATATTAACTCTGCTAACGCGAACTGTAAAGCGTTAATTAGAGTTAACTTTAATTTAAATTATTTAACAAACTCGTGGGTCGTTATAAACTGACACAAACTGATGAAATATTCTCAATGTACAACATAATATTTCGGCATAAATGTTTATTATAAACTGTTGTTTATATTCTGAACAAATTTCATTTAGATCAATCTTCTACTAAAAGTACCGACTTGCTTTATCAAATCACATTCAATGCTTTTGCGGTTCAGAAACACGCTTGTGAACCTGGGCATGTGCTTCATGGGCAATGAAAGTGTTAAAAGTTTTCGTAAGTTATATTTCAAATTTTATTACATAAAATTACGGGTTTTCCCTACGGATCGTCCCAAAGAAAAAAGGCAAAGAAAGGGCTCCCTCTATTTTATCCACCACTTGTTTTTACATTGAAACAGATTCTTCATCATCATCACCACTAGACCACGATATTAGTCCACTGCTGGACATAGACCTCCCATAATGATTGACATAGCGCTTCACCTTTCTTCGTCTTCGGCTATCCTCATCTGCCTGCAGTCTTTCGCAGATCGTCATTACACCTAAAATTATGTACCTTCTTGTACGTAGACTTGTGCCTATTATTGTGTTTTTTTGGGTAAAATAAATTTCTCTCTTTCTCTCTCTCACCTGGCCAGCGGGCGTCCCACACTACGTTTGCCGAGCCGCGGTCTCCGCTCGAGAACACCTTTATCTCAGCGGTTGTCGGTTCTTCGTGAGATATGGCCGGCCCACTGCTACTATCTACTTCATAAATAATTGTGCCGTAGCAGTCGCGGCGCTGTATGGTGCCGGTGCCTGTGCGATAATAGCTGTGTGGTGCCGGCTTAGAATTTGCACTAGCGCAGGATATATAATTATAGTGCACCAGCGTGTGCGCAAACACAGGTTCACTATTTATTCCCTCACTCATAATCCGATGGGACGGCAGACTGACACGACCGGGGAGAGGTCAAATGCAGGACCAACGGCTTAAAGGGATTTGGACCTCATATTCAGCAGTTGAACAAGCTGACCGGTAGACCAACCAGCGAGGCAGACCTTAATATGATAAAAGCCAATAAGGCGACAGAAAAAATCATTCTTCAGGGTTCCTTAGTAGGGTATGCACTGCACAATTGTCAGCTCGGCGCGGCGGCTCAATGGAGCGTTTTTTGGCACGAATGATGATAATGTTGATAGTTAAAAAAAAACGATAAGTGCGAGTCAGACTCGCACTAAGGGTTCCGTAAGACCTTGTGTCTTGCCAAATTATCATGATTCTAGGTCAACGGGAAGTAGGTACCCTGTAGCTTTTGGTCTATGGCGAGAATCAAAAATATTTTTTTGTGCATAAACTACAAATTTACGTTTTCTGGATTTTTCCCTTGATTTATGCTATAAGACCTTGCTGCTCCCAAATTTCATGATTGGGTCTACGGGAAGTACCCTATAGGTTTTGTCTGAATGTGATTCCATAGAAAATTTAAAAAATTTCGGACATAACTGGCTGTAACTTTTGAGCGCGTTGATTTAGAAGTCTTATTTATATATTTTGGCTTCAAAAGGTTACAGACTTGAGTATTTGACGTTAATTTTAACTCGATACGTCCATGCGTTCCTGAGAAAAGCGGGTTGACAGACGAACAGACAGACAGACGGACAACAAAGTGATCCTATAAGGGTTCCCGTTTTTCCTTTTGAGGTACGGAACACTAAAAATACTTAAAAATGATTAACTATGTATGTATGTATGTAGACTAGTCACATCAAGTTCATAGTCTGTTTTATTTTACAACTAGTTTCTGCCCGCGGCTTCGTACGCGTTGTTTCTATGGAAACGTTTAAAGATTATTTAATCCCATGGGAACTGTTTTGTGGGATAAAAAGTACCTATGTTTGTTTCCAGGCTTTGAGCTACATCTATGCAAAATTTCTCGTTCGATCGGTTCAGTCGTTTGGCCTGAAGATTTTTATTTTAAATTTTAATTTTTTTAATTTTTAAATGTTTATCACTCCTTCTATACAGTGTGATTCCACTACCTATCCGTGAAAACTTTCAATAACCTTGCTGGTATTTATCAATTTGTAAGTCTGTTTAATTTTAAGCTTTTGGTTTTCTTTAAAAAAATCATAAAACAATACCTTACAAAAAAATATATAAAACAATACCTTGCACGACACGCTAAACAAAGTATAGCCCGTATAGCCCTTTACAAAGCTTCCAAACTAGGCTAATCAGAATCACAGTGGGCTAGCCGCGGCTATAAAACATGTACAATATTACAGCACCTGTAATCTTTACTTCAGTAGCTCGGATCTACTGAATACGGCCTTTTTAGTTTCCTACTATGTGTTGCCAACTCGAAAACTAGACATAACCTAAGCATTTTTTTTTTCGGCGAGGAAATTCGTTTACGAATGAACTGGTCTGGGGGGGCCAGAATTATGTGGGACACGACGCCCTGAAAAGGACGTAATACCCACTAAAACCTCTTCAGTGTGAGAGGGCTTCTTGCTATTTTCGCTAAGCCACGGGAACATTTAAAACCTACCGCGGGCCGACTGGCGTCCCCTCTTCCTCCTATACATGGCCGGCGAGCCCAGCGATCCACACACTCGCCGACCTCATACTTCCGTCACGTTTCCTCCCCCCGATTAGGACACAGACAGGCAAGACAGACACAGTTGAAACCCTGAAAACCTAAGCATAAATATATAGAAACTTGACTAGGATTTGATAAATATATAGAAACTTTTCTACAACTACAGGCTATTACTGTTCCACAGTTGGACGCTGGTGATATTGATAAGCCAATAAGGCGCTTGCCTTATTGGCTTTTATCATTTTGGGGTAATTCTCCCCACGCTGGGAATAAGGGTTGCTGATCGCAGTTCGGTGGTAGAATGTTCTGCAGGAGGCGCTGCTGCCCGCCCCCGGTGGATATCCCTTAGTTGCCTCTTACGACATTCGCGAGAACAGTTGTACATGGCGTTAGAACTTAGATCAGAAGAAACTTTTATGTGCCAGTTCAAAATGGCATTTAGTCGAAGATGTATGCCTGTTGTTCCCAGTTGCAAGTGAAATTGGGTTATGATTTAAAGAACCAAGGTCCGCCTACGGCGCAGGAGGTTTCGAGTTCAATTCCCGCCTTGGAACAAAATGTTTTGTACGATCTGCTTGCCTTGTCCCTGTTCTGGGTATTTTCAATGTATATTTAGAAATATCTAACTATTCTTTTTTATTATGATATACTTATATCAGTCATCTAGTACCCAAAACAAGCTCTGCTTAGCTTGGGGCTAGATCATAGATGATTCTTTGTGAATTATCCAGCATTATCATTATTATTAAACAATACTCGTAGGTACACTGAAATGTCGCATTAACGCCTAACCACCTAATTAATTGTGTGATTTGTAACCTTTTTTGTAACCTGTTTATAGGAACTAACCCATCTACCTTATCATGTAAATGATACTTTAGGATATTAGGATTTTAATCTATAATATAAAAATGAATCGCAAAATGTGTTGGTAAGCGCATAACTCAACAACGCCTGGACCGATTTCGCTAATTCTTTCTTTGTTGTGTTTGTTATTGTCAGGAGAAGGTTCTTATGAAAGAAAAAATTAAGAAAGTTGGAAACATAAATTTCCACGGGGGCGAAGCCGCGGGGCGCAAATAAAATACTTTTATACGTCATTACTTTATACTTAAACCCGATGGGCTATATCATTGGTAGAGTCCATATTTATCATGAATACATACATAGACCTTTGTTTGACCTCAATCTCATCTGGTGGAAAGTGGCGATGTGGCCGACCATGAATCACGAAGGTCTAGAAGACTGATTCACTTTTGTCTTGAGTAGACCCAGACCTTCGAGAACCTCACTTTTTAGGGTTCCGTACCTCAAAAGGAAAAAAGGAACCGTTAGATAACTTTGTTGTCCGTCTGTCACAGAATCGTGTGTATCGAGTTGAAATTATCATCAAATAATTAAGTTTGTAACCTCTTGGAGACTCAATAAATAAATAAAACTTCAAAAGTTCCAGCCGTTTATGTCCGAATATATTGAAATTTTCAAGGGAATCTCATGCATACAAAACCTGTAGGGTACTTCCCGCACACCTAGAATCATGAAATTTGGCAAACAGCAAGGTCTTATAATATAACAGTACAGGGAAAAATCCTTAAATCGTAAATTTGTAGCTTATTAACAAAAAAAATATATTTTATTCTCGCCATTGACTAAAACCTGCAGCCTACTTCCCGTTGACCTAAAATCATGATATTTGGCAAGACACCAGGTCTTACAATTATACGGAACCCTTAGTGCGCGAGTCCAACTCGCACTTAACGTTTTATTTTTAACAAAACTAGAGCTACTCAGACACATTCAGCAAAAAAGTTCCATAGTAGCGGTTGAGTAGTAAAATAAATAACACAGCGACAGGGTTATCCCGCAAGGGTTGTAAAGGGCCGCCTGTCAACCCTAAAAACGGGACAACAGAAATAGGGCCCATATGTTTTAGCGTAATCACGAATGTCGGGAAAGTTTCTAAATAGCGATTTGCAGTTTTCAAAGATGTAGGACTCATTTTTGCCCGCGGCTTCGTACTCGTTGCTTCTTCAGCGGCTATCCCTATCCCTACCAGTAGGGATAGATTAGTAGGGATACGTGGAACTAAGGTTTTTGGTAATTATAGTGCGTAACCCCACACTCAGGGTAATTTCTAAGAAATCAAATAATCTCGCAAATAGTTTCGACTTCGACGGGACTTGAACCCCATCTTTCCCTCAGGATTGGATAAACTTCAATGTTTCCCCTGTAGGTGGAGCTAACGGCGCTAGAGACCGTAGGAAGTCGCAGAGATTTTCGACTTCTACGTCACTTGACCTCGTGGTGTAGTTGGTTAGCACATTCCCGTACTAAAGGAAGGATGCGGGTTCAAGTCCCGTCGAAGTCGAAAATTTTAGCGATATTATCTGATTTCTCAGATATGTGGAACTGGTGTAAGCAACGAGTTTGACTCGTAGTTTGAACATTACGTTTAAAAGTTATTTATAACCCATAAGAACTAATTAACGGGATTTAAAGTAAAGACCTGGAATCAAACTTTTACTTTCATGATGATGAATGATGAAAGTAAAAGTTTGATTCCAGGTCTGGACTAACGCCTATGCTCAATAATTTTGGCGGGAAGAAGGAACAACATTTTTTCTTTAGTTCCTTGAATGTGAAAACACGATTGCGAAAAAAAATTACATTTAGCAGCCTTCTCACGTCCACAGCTGGGCATGGCCCTTTTTGCAAATGAGCCAATTTGTGTGCCAATTCATGACAATTTGAACTTACTAAATAATTCTGACAACCAGTCTCGTTTTAACTTCAAAACGATAATTTTCACATTTGTTGGATATATCAAGCTGTAATGTAGGTAAGTAGTTTTAGATAGGTAAATTCTTACAATTTCCAGATTTCTGCATAAAACCTTCTCATTTGTTCCGCTGAACCACACCTTACTCGCCATTTCTCAAGACTTTATATTTAACTAAATAGGAAATAACGCATCGACCGTTTTACCAATGACGTGAATTTAAACAGAATCTCTACAGTTAGAAGTTAAACATAAATTTATACAAATAATATTCTGTAAATGTTTGTATGAAACGATTTGAGATAAAGCAAGTCGACTTCCTGCTTGTAAAAATAGTACGTGATGATCTACGACCTTCTACGACTATAGAGAATGATTCTATTGATAGAGAAGAAATAAAACGTCAAGAGCGAGTTGGTAGTTCGCGTACCGAGGGTTCGGTATAATTATAAGACCTTGTTTCTTGCCAAATTTAGCCGTAATTTTGTAGTTTCTTCACTATAAAAATATTTTTTGCTATATAATTTGATTACCGTCTAGGTTTTGGTCCATGGCGAGAATCTAAAATTATTTTTATAGTGAAGAAATCACAAATTTACGGCTTTCGGATTTTTACCTTTACTTGTGCTACACTTTGACTTTGCTTCTTGAAAAAATTCATGATTCTAAGTCAACAGAAAGTATCCTATTGGTTTTGTGTGCATGCATATGTTTCCCTTAGAAAATTCAAAACATTCGGGTATAAACGGCTGTAACTTTTGATTGCGCGGTGACTTAGATGCTTAAATCGCCGATTTATGTCACGGCTCTAAGAGGTTCCGGACATGAGTATTGGATGTTAATTTCAATTCGATAGCGTTTCTGAGAAAAGACAGACCGACAACAAAGGAGACCTTTAAGGGTTAATTTTGAGGTACGAAACCCTAAAAAGAAAGAGATAATACAGAAATAGAGTTACAGACATACAATGATACCGACACCGACAGTTCTCGACGACACTGCACCGACAGCTACATTCTTCATTTGACCGACACGACACGACGGCTTTGTAATTCCACAGAGACCTCGCAAGCACGCCCACATAGAAGCTTGCGTAGGTACACAACACATACGTACGATGCCAGCCCGACACATTGGGAGACTTGCTGCGACGACATGTCGGTGTCGATCCGGGCCAATGAGACAGAGTACCATACAATTTCATAGAATTATGTGTCCACCGATGTCGGTGTCGGTGTCGGTATCGGTGCCGGGCTGGGCCGGCCAATAAAGAAACGCCAAATAGGTGCCTCTCTCGTGAGCCGCTGGGAAAAATCAAGCGTGAGATATTGGGAATAGGCACGTCTGACGCAAAACTTCGGGAATCTATTATAATAACTGATAATTTATGCTTAAATTGTAAGCTCAGGTAGAGTAACTAGTCACAGTGACTACCGACAAGTAAACTTGAACTTTCCTACTTTAAACACAAATATCTCTTTCGTTTCTTACGTTGCCTTCAAGAGCTCATTATCCTTGCCGAATGTATGAGTACCAACATCGTTTCCATCTTACAGTATATATTTGTTTTCTTGATATATTCCACGCATGCTTACATAAGCCTCTCGACAAAATCAAGATCCGAAATGCTTATTATAAAGTTATGCCACAAGACAACTATGTCAGCGTCAGAAGACACACTCAAAGCTATTCTAACATAATCTGTAGGTCACATGTATACATGTACACACATAGATGAAGACTAAAGTCAAAGAATTAACCAGTTCATCCTGAGTGAGTCTACTGATTGCTTTTAATCGTAGCTATACTGTGGTAAGACTAAGATTAAGTTATTCTATTAACAAGTAACAAGCCGAAAACCACGATAAAGTCAAATCAGACCTGCCTTGACTTGAAATGTGCGATTAACTATGAGATAAGCGTGTTACTCGTAAGATGTAAGAAGTATAAATAGTTGGTTGGCATAGAAATGAAGCTATGAGAACAAGTGGGTATTCACATCAGCACTCATGTTGGCACGTTCACTGCCGAAAACACAAACAGGGGTGTGGCTGTGATCACCACACGCTTGGGAGGCAGATTGGTTATCGCAGAGGAAGTGTTAATAATATAGAGACGGTATCTGCTACTGTTCTTCTGGCTCCACAGGCTGAACTGGAGAGGTAAGTAACGCCGTGACCTCCATGTGTAAGTAAGTAGGTAAAACACAATCAATCCAAAATCTAGATGCACAGAGAAAGAAAAACTTTTATTAGCCTTAAAACGAATACTTGCTTACTAACTCTTTCAATTTTATCATAAGGTTACAAGTGTTGTGGTAAATTAATGGAATTGTTCATCTGGTTACCAGACATGGTTAATAAATGGAATTTTGACCATGGCTCAGGTTTTTGGATTTCCATTCTTTTAATAAATCTAGAGGCATGATAAAATAATGGCATAATATGAGTAGCAATCCAAAATCCTACTAATATTATATAGCTGAAAGTTTGTGAATAATGTGAATTTTGTTACCTAAGATCTCCAAAACTACGGAACAGATGAAATTTGGCGTACATTTAGAACTTAGCTTAACTTAGATAATCATCATCATCATCATCCGCAACCCGACTTCACCCACTGCTGGGTATAGGTCTCCAAACTTTTGTGCCACTCCACACTCCAAACTTAGATAATATGTTACTTATTATACTGAAAATACGCGTGCGAAGCCGCGGGCAGAAGCTAGTCTAGTTATATAGTTAAAATTTTAAAATTCAAGAGAATCAAAAATATCACTAAGCTTATTAAACTGTTCTTCGTCGTATAAGTAGGAATATTTTTGAATATACTATGTGGATATAATACTCTTATCGTTGACTCTACAAGACAAATGAAGCCCAATCTCTCGTTCGGAACATTCAAAGAACATTCGCGTAATGAATGTTCGAAGCGAATGCAGAACGAAGGGGAACCAATTCAATAAACTCCTTTAGAATAAAGCACTTGAATCAGAGCAATGCTCAATTCGTTTTGAGTCGTTGTTCATTTAAAAATTGTCGTATTCTTTGATTTTATTATTGGGGCACAGTAACTTTGATTGTGTCTTTTTGACTAAAGTAAGTAATAAAATATTAAAGGAGATTAAGGACTTGTCAACGAACGTGACTTTTGGAAAAGTTTGGGGGAGACCTTTGCCCAGCAGTGGGACAAGATATAAAATATACTTTTCGGAGCTCCACTTGCTTTTCTTAAAAATTTTACACAGAGCTACTATTATAGTAGAAAAATTTTGGAGTATGTTTGTAGTTTTTGTTACATTTGACGACCTTTATGGCGCGGCCAGCGAAGGTCCGCCTGCGACGCTAAAGGTTGCGGGTTCGAATCCCGCCTCAGAACAAATGTTTCTACGATCTGCAGATAGTTGTTCCGGATGTTTTCTAAAGATAGTTAAAAACGATCTGTGTAGATTTTGTGTGAAGTATGTCAAATTTCTACTACCCATTACACAAGCTCTGCTTAGCTTGGGGGTAGACAATGCTGTGTGAATTCACATTATTTACAGTCCAGCATTATTTATTTATAATAATAATGAGCGAATCCTTTTCTAATACACAAGCTGATCTTACTAAAGAAATATTTGACCAACCATTAATTTATTTTATTTTATCTTACTCCGAGATTGTTCTCTATCGGAAAAACGCCGGATCTCATTCCACTCTCTACCGGAATAATATTTTTCCCATTAGAGAAGAAATACTGTGGCTTTCTATTAAAATAGCCACTTTATTTCTAAGCTTATAGGCACATCTTATCCATGTACCTATCACGTGAACAAAGCCGCGGACAGAAGCTAGCACCTAAAGCATAAAGTTACTTCAGGCGCTCTCTCCTTCTTCCAAACTAACAAAGGCACTTCGACCCAACTCTCCTGAGAATTCCAACTTGTCAAATAATTGTAATCTTCCCATAACTTCCCAAAGCTTCCCAATGATTACGTTCCCGTCTGACCCATGGGGAATGAAGAGGAATCTAATCCGCTGTTTATACTAACGGTCTCGAGGGTACGTTTGAGACAGTATAAATGGAACTCAAAGACATTATCGAGGTCGTTCGGAAATGCTGAGACGATTTTGAAGATTATTTTTAATCGTATGAACTTAAGTTACTCGGTTTCTTTGTTAAGGGATTTGAGGGTAATGGCGTTTTTATCTTCTGTCTTTACTTGACTGGGTTCTGGGTAATAAAGGTCGAGTCGTGGAAAAGAGCTCAGTCATTATTGTGTGCATCGAGGGATCAATCCATGTTTCGTCTAGAACTGCCTGCTGCTGTTTTTCTGGCCAATTAAAACCTGAATCTCTTTAAAATAAGAGTCGAGTGTCTTCTAGACCTCCATGTATAGGAGGCTTTTGACCATAAACTCAGAAGGATGGCAGGATCTCAACATAAAACGCAGTTATCGTATATACTTTATGTATTGAAATACTTTTACAATTTAGAGGATGATTTTACTTTAATTTCTTGCAACGGAATTTACATTAAGAACAATTAGGAACAAACGAACTTCTTCTTACAAGTACAAAATGAAAATGGTAAAGGTATATCGACAAGCAAAGTAGCAACGTTCGTCTAGCTCTGTGGTTTTCGTGAGAATGGGCTCCGATCGAGCGCGCTGACGCTCGTCGGCTCGTCTCGGCACTCATCGGCTCGTCTCGGGTCGCCAAAACAAGGTGCAGGTGCGCGTGACTCAGGCTGCTTGTGCTTCTTGGGGATTTTCCGCTGTATTTTCAACAATAGCAAATGATAATTAATTGTACCTAGTATTTCATAGTTATAATATTAGTTCAAAACACAGGTATTATTAATAAAACTGTAACACATGATACATCATCGACCACATCGTCACTTTCCACCAGGTGGGATTGTGGTGTAACGAAGGTCTGTTTAGAGGCCTTCGTTTGACCACTATCACACTAATATTATAAATGCGAAAGTTTGGATGGATGAATGGATAGATGGATGGATGTTTGTTACCTCTTCACGCCAAAACTACAGCACGGATCAGGCTGAAATATTATTTTAATTACTATTTATAATTGCATACAAGTAAATCTAACCCTGGAATTGAACATAGGCTACTTTTTAACCTATAAATCAGTTCTCATGGGATAGAAATAACCTCAAAACGTTTCCATAGAAACAACGCGTGCGAAGCCGTGGGTAGAAGCTAGTAGTGGATAAAAACGGGCGACACACGGCACCGCACGGTCTCATATGCCGTATGCATGTGAAAAGGGCCGAAGACGACATTACCTCACTACGTCACAAGAGGCTCTACAAGTTTGAAAGTGCAGGCGATGCGGTAAGCTTCCGAAATCCGAGCGTGCTGATGTTGTACCGAATCCTTACCGAGTAGTCAGAAAAGGCACCGTATCTAGACACATATCGTTGTCTTCTATTTTCGATAACTTCATTAATGAGAATTGCGTACAATCTATGGGTCATCTTAGCCGAACAGATACTAAGATTTTTATTGCTTAGACAAGTTATAGAGGGCACGTTATCATTTCAAATTAAAAATTATTTTTATCATGATCTACTTAAAAACGCAAACACAATAGATGGCTTAGCTTGTGATTAAGATATTCTAGAAAGCATCCCTTCTGTGTACAAAATAAATAATATCACAAATAAGTTTTCGTTAAATAATAAAAATAACTGCCAAGTACCAAATGGAAGAAAAAATTGTATCTGAGAATAAATTCCGCAATTAATCAAATGAGGAACAAAAACGTTTTATTTTACGAACATTTTATTTCGAAGGATAAAGTCTAATTGAGTGAAAAGACAGACCTTTCTATAATTTGATTATACGCGAACGCTTTTAATCTTTGATCTACTAACTCCTTTGTCGATTCCAGAAATAAGAATTATCTTTATTCAAAAAGTCTTTCAGTTCACTTTCTTTCAGAAAGGTGTTTTGTTTTTTCGACCCGCAGTTTCTCACCACAAATCAAAATTGTTAAATTGTTATTTCGACCCAAAATTATATTGTCAATTCAACCCACGATAAAGGTCAGAAATCTTTAAAAATAACTATTACATAATACAAATATACCTACTTACTAGTACTAGTATTTACTATCGAAACAATTGAGCTAGCTGCAATTGCAAACAATATAGAGGTAGCTCAACTGATCCATATCAATATCAGTCGAAAACGTCCCCAGGACGATGACTGCATTGCCCCGCTGTATGCCGATGCTAATGCGGTCAGTATTTTTTAGATGAATTGAGTTAATCCACTACATTATAAGGACTTGTACACACTTGCAGATAAACCTTGCGGTAACCTATAGATATATCCTGTATACTTAAAGAATAGGATTGAGTACGACGTCATCCCTCACGCTTTCCTGCTCAGTTCGAATGCGATTTGAGCTCTCCCGCTCAGATCGCATTCGAACTGAACAGCAGGGTTAAACAATGCAACAATCGATAATCGAAAGCTATAGTAGAAAAGTCCAAAAATATATGGGTTTGACATAGGCCTTAGAAATGAAAAAGACTAAGCGGGGTATTTAGCGATCAGACGAATAGACAAGGCGATCGCTACGCGAAGGTTACTTTGTCTACCAATCGAACTTCGCCATCGTTTGAGCCATGACGATTTAGAAATCGAGTCACTTCATAGCGAATGCCGGTTGGCTAGGCCCGCATCAGAGCCCGAGCAAAGCGGGACTCGTGCATAGCGGGACTAACCGGCAGGAAAGCGTGAGAGATGACGTCTTTCCCAATACCGTTCTTAATACGCAGGTTATGTGTGATAGTTGTATATTCCGAACAAAATAAAAAGAACAGGGATAGATGCAGAGACAGACACACGGACAGACAGACAGAGTGGCTAGTATGAGTTCGCACAGTACCAAAACGGAAAACGTTTTTGTGACATGTAAAATTTACTCCCGCTGGCATGTCAAAGCTGTCAGGTCTCCGATGGGCAGAGGGACTGAATTAAACTTGATATGTTTGCCTTTGGCCACCGAAAGGTACTCTAAAAGATAGCCTTGGTCAACCATTAGAACGTAGGAATAGGCGTCTTATTTAAAACAAGTTTATGCCCGCGGCTTCGCACAGGTTTTTCCACGATAAAGGGCTTAAATTATAGCCTATATAAGATAATCCAGGTCTAGAACTACATTTATAAAAATTTAGACCGATCCGATCAGTCATATTGGCGTGAAGAAGTAAGTACCCCAAAACATCCATCAATACAAAGATCTAAATATCTTGGGTATCGCATTTATAATTATTAATCAATCTATCAAAAACGTTTATTTGCATAAATTAAATAAACCGTTACATAACTACAAAATAATACAAAATGACAACATACGATATAATATAATACTATTATTTATCCAGCATTATTTATTTATTATTTATTTATTACTAATATATATCTATAATAATAAACATTATAATATAATACTATACTATTATTGTCATTACTTCATTCGTGTGATGACCAAAACTGAGTCCATCTTTTGCCAGTCTTGCCCCCTTTTCGTAGATAAATTAGATTATTACGCAATCAAGTCCCCCCGAAGATGAATAGCATTAACTAACACAATGGCGAATCTGGCCGCGACAAACAATAGCCGAAGGAGATTATATTACTTATATAGATCTACTGCTGAGGGCCACAGTGAAAGTTTACAAGAAAAGCTTTCATATCACACTTATATTATAAATGCGAGAGTTTGGATGGATGGATGTTTGTTACCTCTTCACGCCAAAACTACTGAACGGATCGGGCCGTAATTTTGAATAGACGTATTTCTAAGTCTGGAATAAAACATAGGCTACTTTTCATACCATAAATAAGTTCCCATGAGACAAAAATCATCTTTAAACGTTTATAGAAACAACGTTTCTTTGCAACTAAAACACGACTAGTCGACAACAAAAATAGTCTTATATAATACGAAAATAAACATACAAAAATCTTTATTGATAACAGAAAACTGTAGGGGTATAAGATACAATTTAGACTGATTTAAACGATACATGGAAATGTCAAACTAAACTACGTACAGTTACACTATCACATAACACGAATATTAAAAATGCAAAAGTTGGGATGGATTTTGTAACTTCTTCACGCTAATACCTACTACTGAACGACTCGAGCTGAAATTTCGCAGATGTATTCTAGACGTTGAATAACATAGTAGGTAAAATTTTATCCCTTAAATCAGTTTATATGTGATTGAAAATAACCTTGAACCGTTCCCATAGAACAAAAATAAGATCTTTGTACGGAAATATTACAAACAAGTTAGTAACAAACACAGAGCTAAGGGCGGTTGTTCAATACCAATCTCAACGGTCACTCACCACACACCCCTTTGCATGTCTCTACCCATTCAACATTCGCAGAACATTCAGGTCTCCGTTACAGATTGCTTCACCGTGTAACACTGCACTGGAGACCAGCAAGGGTATTCAGGCTCTCCGCTACCGAGTCATCGACAGGATCTGACACAGATTTGCGAAATTAATTTATTTTGGCGGTTTTTAATATTTTCAGGAATCAAACTAGTAGAATAATAGGTATCTATAAAAATATAAACATTTTCTTTGAACCTATATTATAATAATAATAATTTAATTTATTTATTCCGATAATTTTCAATCCATTTTGTTAATAAGCTTATAACTAGAGATTAGTACTTAAAATTAATTATAAAATTGGTACATCTTTATTCACAAAGAAAATTATACTAGTAGGTATTTACAATTGAAACAATTGAGCTAACTGCTGACTGTTACAAACAGTCTACAGGTAGCTCAACTGATCCATATCAATACCAGTCCCCAAGAGGCTGGCTGCATTGCCACGCAAAAAAAATAATAATTAATTATTGATTTTGTCCTTTGGACCAACTTGTACATTATAGGACAGTCAAATTTTTCAGCAATCGCGGTTAGGATACTGTTGCCACTGCGGGTTCTGCTGAGTAGGGAGGCAGACTTCTTTCGCCAGATGGCATCAAAGGTGTCGGTGTGGGCCTGAGCGAACATGGCCGAGGCACTGCAGAATCGCGGTAGTCGCAACAGCAACCTAAACGCGTTGTTGTATTGGACCCGCAGAGCATTGTAAGCTTTTTGGGTATAGTTGACCCACAGACTCGCTGAGTAAAATGATGTACAGTATGCTCTGAATAAAGTAACCTTCACCGCATCTGTACATCGTGCGAATCTGCGGGCCAGCATATTTGCCCTGACTGACAATGCTCTGCGTTCCCTCTCCATATCATCGTCGTCCTTTAGGTCTTCAGTCACCAAGTGACCTAGGTATTTAAAGTTGAACACACAGAATACCGTTCTTCCACCAATTCCCACAATCAGTAGAGTATCACAAAAAAATTGGTTGTCTGTAAAGTCGGTTTACTGACTATAGTTGAACGTGACAACGTCTTAAGAAAATACTGATGGAATGGTAGCATTTGATACTCGATCAAAACATGTAAATGTACTATAGTATAGCAGCTGTCCACGCAGACGCATCGCTCACTCAAGTAGGAGAGAGACGGATGTCGAGCGCTCTCGCTTGCACTTCAAGCCTTACATGGAACGCCTCAGAGCGAGGTAACGCCGCATGACGTCATGTTTTTTCGTGCGTGCAGCCGGCTCTATCGAATTATAAGACGTTGTCACGTCAAAACATAGAATGATATAAAGTAGGACTTGCGCACGTAAGTAGATAAGTATAATTTACGTCTCAACCCATTCAGCGTTCACAGAACATTCAACTCTCCGTTACAAATTGCTTCACCGTATATCACTCCACTGTAGCTGGCTCTCGGCCATTATTAATTCGACTCGATAGCCCAGACTGTCACATGCACGGCACCCGTGCAAAGATTTGAAAGGCCATTGATAACTATTCGAGTTTCTTGAATTATTAGTAGCAAAGAACGATGCAAAGAACACACGAATGGTGAACAGCACAGACAGCAGCGTAATACAGATTTACCCTTTTGAAAGAACGGTTTATGGTAATCAGACACGTACATTCAACTTCAACTTCTTATATAATGGCACCGCTTGCTTTTCGCTACGACTCTGCCAGTGTCAGTAAGGAGTGTCGTAAACTTCAAAAATAATAATATGACCGGTTACAAAAAAATATGATCGGTTTTAAGAAAGCAGAAAAAAAAATTAAATTTTGCATCAAATTGATTTATCTAAGAAACATACCTAATTCTAAGTGTGACAGTGAAACCAAGCATACTGTGACTTTGACAACTATGAATGTTTAGATGCCAGTGAGCGGTTTGAATACCTATTATGTTTAAAATTCCTTCCTCAGCTATTACTGACATGTTGTAGCTAAGATTCATTGAACACTTTGAGTAAAATGCAGCAACGCAGCCAGCGCCTTGGAGGACGCTTTCGACTGGTATTGATATGGATCAGTTGAGCTACCTGTAGATTGTTTGCAACAGTCGGTAGTTAGCTCAATGGTTTCAATTGTAAATCCTAGTTCTAATTTGTTTTTAATATTTGATTGTAATATTCTTTGAGTTCAATATCGTTTATCAGATAGGCCGCAGTGTATGGAAAATTTTAATTCAAGTTCTTTATTTGAGGCTACGGTGAACGCTTGGATCTATCTGATGCTGTGCTGACCGCTCCTATTCACTGCAGCCCGTTGTACATCTCAATTCATTAGTGCTCCGTTACAAATTGGTTCTGTGTAACACTCAACTGTAGCCAGGTCTCAACCATTAGAAATTCGAACAGCCCAGACTGTCGCAGGCCCGTAGTCAAAGATAGCCCGTTGAAAATTAGGTTGCAGGTCCTAAATAGAATTTCACCGGTTTTCGTTTAAGCCTCTGAATAAATCACCGAATTGAATATTCGATGTTTATTGGAGCGGTTTAAATTGAGTGTTTCGATCGAGGGTTATCGGTCTTTGTTCTATGAGAAGTAAAGAGCTACTCAAGCAAATAACTCGAAAATCTTACATTAAAACGACTTTACTTTGAAACTTGGGTAGGTACAGAAACAAATATCACTGTAGAGAAATAAGTCAGATACTTTTAATAAAACAACTGCATTGATTTGACATGGATCATTTAACTACTTCAATGGGCGATTCTATCTAGTACCCATAACACAAGCTCTGCTTAGGTTGGGGCTAGATAATGCTGTGTGAATTGTCCAGCATTATTATTATTATTATTTTTTGGCCAGCCCGACCCGACACCGAAATCGTTGGACGCATAATTCTATGAAATTGTATGGTACAGTTGTTCTATCCCACGAAGTCCGTTTAGCCCTGGTTGTAGTAGTGACTTTGCGCTTAGTTGTCATGCTGACGGTACTCGCTACCAAAATTTGACGACTAGTGACCCGGACCGCGTCTCGGGCGAGACTAAATAAATAAATAATAAATAAATAATGCTGGACAATTCACACAGCATTATCTAGCCCCAAGCTAAGCAGAGCTTGTGTTATGGGTACTAGATAACTGATATACTTAATACAATACACTACATAGATAGATATTTTTTATTATACATAGAAAACATCCAGAACGCCCTGGACAAATGTCTGCAGATCGTACAAACTGATTGCTACTGAGCTTACGCACACTAAAACAGTGTGTACATGCATTCACTATGACATACATAGCCCGACGGACTTCGTAAGACAGAACAACAGTGCACTGTCTCGTCTCATAGGGCCGGCCCGACGACACCCGGCGCCGGCGCCGACATGTCGTCGCAGCAAATCTCCCACTTGTGTCGGGCTGGCATCGTTTCGTATGTGTTGTGTTTGTCTATCTAGCAAGCTTCTATGTACATACGTGCTAGGTCTCTGTGGAATTCCAAAGTCGTATTGGTCAAATGAAGAATCTAGCTGTCGGTGCAGTGTCGTAGTGTACAGTCGGTGTCGGTGTCGGTGCCGGGTTGGGCCGGCCAATGAAGAAACGCCCAATGGCGCAGCGGGCGAAGGTCCGCCTGCGACCCAGGAGGTTGCTGGTTAAGTTAGGATAGATATTCCCGCCTCGGGACAAATTTATGTAAGACTAGTTCATGCCCGCGGCTTCGCACGCGTTGATTCTATAGAAACGTTTAAATGGGATTTCTATCCCATGGGAACTGATTTATGGGATGAAAAGCCTATGTTTGATTCCAGGAATAGAATTACCCGTACGCAAATTTTCAGCCTGATTCGTTCAGTAGTTTTGGCATGAAGAGGTAACAAACATCCATCTATTCATCCAAACTTTCTGATTTATAATATTAGTGTGATGTGATGTGATGTACTGATGATATTTGTTTCTGGTATTTTGGGTGTTTTCTATGTATAATAAAAATATCTATCTATGTAATGTATTGTGTTTAGTATATCAGGTATCTTAGTATCCAACATAAGCTCTTCCGGATGTCATCTTTCAAACAACAATTTTATTATGTCACGTTTATTACAAATCATCGTTATTTTTTAATCATTATACGTCATCGTTTATAACAAGTCGACTTGACTTGTAATAAACGACACGATATGATTGTATTACATAAAAACTTGTATAACCTACAAGCTTTTATGTCTTGACTAGCATACTGCCGCTTCTAAAGTAGCTTCAAAAGCACCTTCCTTATGTATTTATTTATCAGAAGCCACTTTGCTATAGGACAGGGTGACAATGACAGGGTGATAGTGATCGATTGACTCGCTCAAATTAGCTCGGTCACCCTACTTTGAGTCCTATCCTATAATTTAAGCCATAGGGACTTGCCGAATGATTGATCACCTAATATTGCAGACATATTCCAGATCATGGCACGCTTTAATAGTGTTACGGTACACCGATTATGATGTTAATGTTGAGAATTTTGGTAAAGTAAGATGGATCTATATAATATTCAGATTTTTCGAAGCTTTAATTTAGTTTTACATGTCTGAAGTCTGAAATCAAGTTGCAAGTTAAAATTTACCTGCTTTCCAGTTTCCGTTTGAGCTGAAATTTGGTATTTTAAGATTTATCGGATGCCAATGAAATGCTAATTCCGGTAACCAATCGCTCCACGATGATAGTACGGTCGCATATCGTCATGGAATCGTCAAGTAGAATCCTTTGATATAAAAAAACTTCAGAGATGTCATGGTGAAGCGATTGGTTTAGCGGAATAATGCCCCAGAATTGATAACGGAGCCGAAGGTGGCAGTGGGAGCTGTGTAATAAAACGACGTTCCATCGAGTCATGCCGGACCCATGGCACCCCTGAAAGATACCCCAGGGGTGCTATGGGAACTAAGATTTAGACCCGTGGCACCTCCAGGTTAATTAGGGCAGGGTTGACAAGAAATACATGGATTCTATCAATGTAATTTAAAGCTAACGTGACCTTATGATAATAATAGACCGATAGTATAATGCACCTAAGATCCTTAAAATGGAATTGGGCTGGGCACTTGTGCAGGATGACGACCTCTGTGGCGCAGCGGGCGAAGGTCCGCCTGCGACGCAGGAGGTTGCGGGTTCGATTCCCGCCTCGGGACAAATGTTTGTACGATCTGCAGATATTTTTTCAGGGGTTCTGGATGTTTTTCTATGTATAATAAAAAATATCTATCTATGTAGTGTATTGTACTATGTATATCAGTTATCTAGTACCCATAACACAAGCTCTGCTTAGCTTGGGGCTAGATAATGCTGTGTGAATTGTCTAGCATTATTTATTTATTTATTTATTTATTAGGATGGAAATTAATCTCCACGATTCTACTCTTCGTTGGGCCAATAAAATCACAGAGTGGATCCCAAGGAATAAGAAGAGATCCAGAGGTCGACCTGAGGAGAGATGGCAATACATCTTTATGAAGATAGCTGGCCCTAACTGGATGACAAAGGCCAGAAATAGAAAACTTTGGAAGGAGCTGGGGGAGGCCTACGCCAAAAAAGCGACTACTAACTTAACCAAAGTTTGTAAATAGATAGTTATATATAAGTAGTTACATAAGAAGTGATTTTTTTACGAATTGCACTCAAATGTCACTGTTTTAATATATAATATTCCCAGTTCCATCTGGCTAGATCATTCGAAACCCCATAAAACCGCTCGACCTTATAACTAAAAGCCCAAAAACCATTTTCGTGTAAAATCGTAAATTCCTGTCCTCAAGGGGGAGATGATTTACAACCACGGAGGCTGTTCTTTCACCGGTGGTTTGAAAATAATGTGAGTCTTTTGTTGAAGAAAACTGTTGCTTATCTTTTGTGCTGCAAGGTCTGTTTTGGCAAAATAGGACGAAGTTGGAACTACTTAGGATATTGAAACTGGTTCATTAACTAAACAAATGATTGATGAGAAAAACAATCGAAAAAGATGATGATGCTCTAAAGGGTGGCGCAAAAGTAATGTCATAATAAGAATGTGCTTTAATTTTTGCAAATGGCGTCAAATGTCACGATGCTTTGAAATCTAAGTACAGAAGAAAATTAGTTGTCAACAAGCCATGGCGCGATAGACAAAGTGAAAATTCTATAACCATTCACACGAGCAGTGTACGAAACTGCAGAGTCAAGCTCACATTTACTCGGCTGCAGTCCGTCGTCTAGAATTTGCACCACCCCAACTCTTCCCGCGGGTCGTAAGAGGCGACTAAGGGATATCCACCGGGAACGGTCAGCAGTGGGGTTATAGGCATTACCCCCCATGAGATAAAGCAAATAAGGCGCTTTCCAGGGGGAGGCCTGCGTCCAGCAGTGGACCAATATAATAAATATTATAGTGTAAAGCCTTCGTCTTTCGATCCCTACGCAGTACGCTGCGGTATACGCTATGCGGTGCCGGACATATAATTCTATGAAAAACGTCTAGAGTGGTCTTTTGTTCCGTCGAGTCTGCTTCATCGGTGAGGGATACAGTATGCAGCGTACTGCGTACTAATCAAGAGAGCAAAGCTTAACCATTAGTGCATCGTATACGTTTTCACTTCTTTAATGTCCTCCTAGCCGAATTTCGACCACGGCGGCCAGTCTCATCGGAGATTAGCAGGATGCGCAGGACATATTATAGTGCACAAGTGTGTGCGCAAACACAGGTGCACTCTCTATTCCCTCATTCTCATAATCCGATGAGACGGCAGACCGACACGACCGGGGAGAGGTCAGGCGCAACGGCTTAACGTGCTTTCCGAGGCTCTGGATTGTAACACCGCCAACTTCCTGACTCCGGGCTGCTACTGTGAATTTTTCTTGTTAGAAAAACCCCAATAACAACTATTAGCCGATCCGGGATTCGAACTTCGAATCCCGGATCGGATTATGGAATCAGCAGTTGAACAAGCTGACCGCTAGACCAATGAGGCAGTTCACTTCTATAGTGTAGACAAAAGCCCACAGAGAGTGCACCTGTGTTTATATACTTAGTATAATATCACATTATCACGCCCTGTACACACGTTTAGTCTCCGTTCAGACTTACCTCCGCTTCGTGGCCGAAATTCGACTACAAGGAAAACATTTACTCTCTTTTTTGAAATATGTCGGTCACAAATCAAAAATCAAAATCAGAAACTCTTTATTTCCATAAATACAATAAATGTACACTTAGAAAAGGTCAAAAATAAAACTAAACACTGACACGGAAATAAAGTGATATTTTTTTGATTTCTGTCGCTTCGGTATGTAGACTAAATTAAAGAAGCGACGAAGAAACCTTTAGCCTGCTAGTTGTTATTTTTCGAGTTGGAGCGAAACCCGTCACAAGCTTTTTTATCCTCTAGATAATCTGATATTTTATAGTAAGCCTTTTGCACAGCAAGGTCTTAACAATTTGTTTGAATTTATTTACTGATAATTTTTGCAACTCGCTAAGAGTTTTGTTGTAGAAGCGTATACATTGCCCTTTAAAAGATATTTTAATTTTGTGTAGCCTAGTTGTGGGCACAGCGAGCTTATGTTTGTTTCTGGTATTCAAATTATGTTTATCGCTAATTTTAGGGAACTGACTTATATTTCTATGAGTGTACAACAAGTTTTCATAAATATAATTGACATGGTACTGTCATTGTGTTTATTTCTTTGAATTTATCACGCAGGGATTCTCTGGGACCCATATTATAGATTGCACGAACAGCCCACAATAATGTGAAAGCAAGAAATGGTCTCCCAAGTAACTTCCATCTGTTCCGACCTCTACAAGACTTACAATTGGCAAATTTATAATAGTTCCCAAACAGTTCTAAATGCTATAAATTAGAATTATGGCCTTTAACCCTTTCTTAACTTATTTACGCTTTGCAATATCTAACTTGAGGGTTATTCCCTACGCTCCTGAGGAAACGCAAGCTGAATTTAAAACTATGATTCTGGAGTTTTATATCATCGTTAACCGGAAGCATAAGCGGTCCCTAGCTTATCTTTAGGACTGTTATGATGTGAAACATTTCAAGTTTACGAGAGGTTTGACTGATTTGCCAATGTCTTACGCACCAATAGGTTTTTTTTAATAAATAAATAATGCTGGACAATTCACACAGCGTTATCTAGCCCAAGCTCATCAGAGCTTGTGTTATGGGTACTACTACTGATTACTGATATTCATAATGAATAGATAGATATTTTTTTACTTTACATGGAAACATCCATAACACCCGGAACAAATATCTGCAGTTCGTACAAACATTTGTCCTGAGGCGGGAATCGAATCTGCAACCTCCAGCGTCGCAGGCGGACCTTCCCCCGCCCTTCGTCTGACTTAGATTGATCTGACAGATTATGTGACAAGCTAATTTAACACATACTCTGAAACCCACGATGATTTTACTGAAAAGAAATCCTTTTTTATTAGAGTTGGTTAAGGATTTAGCCACCAGCTCACGAAAGATGCTGTATGTGTGGTAAGCTGTGTGGTGCCGGCTTAGAATTTGCACAACCCCAACTCTTCCTGTGGGTGTCGTAAGAGGCAACTAAGGGATATCGACCGGGGGCGGGCAGCAGCGCCCTCTGTAGAACATTTCTACCACCGAACTGCAATCCCCAGCCCGCATGCTCAGCGTGGGGATTATGGGCACTACCCCCCATGTGATAAAAGCCAATAAGTTGCTTATCAGGTGAGGCCTGCGTCCAAGAGTGGACCAGTACAGGCTGTTGAGTTGAGGTTGAGGTCAATAAAGTAAGTGAAAATGTGGCCTAAGATGGAGCACGTTTTCCCAGAAGGAATTTATTTACTCCGGATTTAAAAACTAGCAGATCCGTGTATTCTTGTGGAAAAACAGACTCTATATACTCGGGTTACAGAAAATGTATGTAAACCGAGCATAAGTTTCTGTAACCAGAGTCTGTTTTTAATATGCTACGAACATTTTGTACTGCAGCACCTTGTCATCGGAGGCAAAAATAAAAACCCACAGCTTTTAAGCCAAACGATAAAGAAAGGCCGACAAACTCAGTTATAATAATGTAGGTAAGTACAGTGAGTGTTTTGAAGTAACAAACACCACATGGCGCAACCTTTTGAAGTTTCAAATGAAGTTGGTCATCTGGGTAACCTAGTTTAGAGCACTTAATAACTTTGCAGTTCAAAATACTGTCAGTGAAACTAACATTAGGTACGCACTAGTTGTTCTTAAGGGAGGCCAAAGCGGTTGCAAAAGCTGTTGCTGTTGACTGATATTTCGAATTATGTTGATAATTTTGGTAGCACAAAGCAAACTATGAACAAAGTAATCCTTATCGACAAAGAAAATGCAATCAGTAATAGAAATTAATGAACAAAGTCACCAAAAATATCACAAGCTCTCTTTGAAGTGAGATAATGCTGTGCAAAAGTTGTGTCGTTTAATTTAGGTAGGTCGTATCCACCCATTTAGATAAGTGAACAATATTCACTTTCATAATTGCACTAATATTAACAAAAACGTTTTGCACAGAGTTTTATAGTTTCTTTTTTCTAATTATAACCCTTCTGCGGCTAGGAGGTCACGTTGCATTTTCCTTGGCTACTGGTCGATTAGGCCTTGAACCCGCTTTCTGGCGCGGCAGATAAATGTGCCACTTATTGGACGTTTTCAGGCCACATTTCAAGAAAATTTATCGAATTAAAACTTCACTTTGATGTTCGTGCGATTTGCAATAGAGTAATGGTTTCATTGTGAGGAAAGAACAATGACGTGAAGGACTATGATATGTTTAGAGTAGATTCGATGTCGTGGGAGAAGATTCAGATATCGAGGAAGAGATTACGATACGGTATGATTAATGTACGATATCGTAGGAGTGCGAGTAGGTTTCGTTATCTTGAGAATAATCACATCACACTAATATTATAAATGCGAAAGTTTGGATGGATGGATAGATGGATGGATGGTTAGATGAATGGATGGATGTTTGTTACCTCATAACGCCAAAACTACTTTATCGGATCGGGCTGAAATTTTGATAAGGTAGTTCTAATCGTGAAATCAATCATAGGATACTTTTTATCCCATAAATCAGATCCCATTGGATTATAATCACCTTTAAAACGTTTTTGGAAACAACGCGTACGAAGCCGCGGACATAAACTAGTTAAAAAATAAATTAAATGTCTTCCTAGCCGCATTTCTACCATGGCGACTAGATGCGGACATATTATAGTGCACAAGTGTATGCTCAAACACAGGTGCACTGTCTATTCCCTCACTCTCATAATCCGATGGGACGGCACACCCCGACACGACCGGGGAGAGGTCAAGCGCAGGACTAAGGATCGTAAGTGTAGATTCCGCTATGGTGAAAAAAATAGAAAAAAATTCCGTAAGAGACGGCAACAATATCGAATGTTGCGATATGAAAATGCAGATACATCAAGAAAATAATTTTTTGGCAGAAAAAATTACAGACACTGTCATAAGAATACATACGACGGAATATTATTAGGGCAGTAGCTGCCTATTTTATTTCCACTCACTCAGTTTTATTTACAAACGAAAAAAGAAACCTTCACCTAAGTTCCAAAATAAATACATTATTAAAAACCAAAAGCAATCAATCTAAGTAAACAGAAGAGGCCCAAAACGACGTAGATTCGATCAGTCTGATCGTTCGGGCTTCTAACTTTTTAATGTTCTTTTAGCTGTATTAAGTTTCTTTTATTTTGTTATGTTTAAAATTTTTGGTTGCGACTTCGATTCCTGCATCGGGACAAATATTTCATTGTCTGCAGATATTTGTTCCGGGTGCTCTGGATGTTTATTTTTAATAAAGTCTGTCATTGCTGTCAAAGTACAAAATAAAAATTGAGTTTACTGTTGAGTACTGTAATTTTTAATGTTCTCTTTGGTTTCCTTCTCTCAAGGGGGAAAACTGGAATGCATTTTTTTGGAGTCCGGTTTTCCCCCTTGAGAAAAAATTTTCAAGGGGGAAAACGGGAATTAAAAAAAAATATTCCAGTTTTCGCCCCCTTGAAAAATATTTCTCAAGGGGGAAAACTGGACTCCAATAAAATGAATTCTAGTTTTCCCCCTTAAGGGGGATTTGTCAAGGGGGGAAATTGGAATAACCCATGTTTTCTTTGTAGCTATAATAAAAAATATTTATTTATATAGCGTAATGTATTATGTACCAAGGTATATCAGCTACGTGGTGCCGGCTTAGAATCTGCACCACCCCAACTCTTCCCGCGGGTGTCGTAAGAGGCGACTAAGGGATTTCCACCCGTTCCCAGGCAGCATCGCCCCCTGCAGAACAATTCTAACACCAAACTGCGATCACCAACCCGAATGCCCAGCGTGGGGATTATGGGCATGAGATAAAAGCCAATAAGGCGCTTATCAGGAGGAGGCCTGCGTCCAGCAGGGGACCAATACAGGCTGTTGAGGTTGAGGTATATCAGTTAGGTATGCCCGTAACACAAGCTCTGCCTAGCTAGGGTCAAGATAACACTGTGTGAGTTTTCCAGCATTATTTATTTATTATATATATTTTAGGCAGCTAAAATGTGGAAGGGCTCGTGCGAGGAAATAAATGTGCCACCACCAAGGATGCTTTTGCATACATTTAGATGTTTTTGTGTAAAGTGCATGGCTACCGGTGATAAGACCGTGGTCTTATATAAGAAATCCATTTACGATGCAATGACTGTGTGAGTCATTGCAACGTATATGGATTCCTTGGGTCGTGCAAATCCACTCTTGCGAGCTCGGTTGTTTAGCACTGCGCCCGAAGTTCGATATGACGATTGTATCGAACTGTTTCATTTTTGTATGGGTTTTACGTAGTGTCCGCACGATAGAGGGGCGTACCAAATCCCATACGAAAATGATACGTCACGATGACGTCTCCATATTATTCAAATAAAATTTATTAAATATCTCTGCTTTCGGTTAAAAATTCCGTATAAGTCCTTCGGTTATGATGCACTCTGTAAGAAGTTTCACTTTCTTCCTCTTTCAAAAAGGCGTGAAATTGCTGATATCTCTTTCCTGCTCAAAATATCTTCCAATATACTAGATTGTCCTGAGCTTCTCAGTAAAATAGACATTTATGCCCCGTCCAAAATCAGGCGATTTAGTCCTACCATTTCGATTCCTATTGCCGGCACAAACTATAGACAAAATTCATTTTTATGGCGTACAAGCGATTTTTTTAATAAGCTTTGCAGGCAGACTGATTTAGACCTAGATCTATTCTAACGTAGGTACTTAGGTTTACATACATTTTATGTACATAGTTTATTGCTTATCCTTTTTGTTCCACGTCATTGTCGTTTGAGCTGTTTTCTATTAAGTTCACATTTGATTAGTTAAATTGTCACTATACGTGAAAATCTTTAATTGGCTCTCTGTTGTTAGTACGTAATTTGATCAAGTTAGTTTAAGCCGTATATCGTACATCATCCGGCGGGCCTTTGTCACCGCTAACGTACCAGCTATTCTCGAACCGAATGGTCTGTTGCGTGACGATGGTAAGAGGCCCGACGGTATGACACTAGTCCCATGGGAGTTGGGGAGGCCCATTGTGTGGGACGCTACATGCGTCGACACACTTGCGCCTTCCCATCTTCCGAGGACATCCGTGAGGGCGGGTGCGGCGGCAGATTTGGCCGAAGATCTCAAGAGGCGCAAATATGCAGGTCTCGACAGAGCCTACACATTTGCTCCCCTTGGAGTCGAGACCCTAGGTCCGTGGGGTACCGAGGCTCTTCGGGTTTTCAAAAAACTATCTGAGCGTCTGGTCGAAGCGACGCGTGACCCGAGAGCTGGGAATATCTGGCACAGCGTATCAGCATTGCCATACAGCGTGGCAATGCAGCCAGCGTCTTGGGGACGCTTCCGACTGGTGTTGATATGGATCAGTTGAGCTATCTGTAGACTGTTTGCAACAGTCAGCAGTTAGCTCAATTGTTTCAATTGTAAATACTAGTATAATTTTCTTTGTGAATAAATGCTTAAGCCGTTGGTTTTCCAATAAATTAAATAAATAAATAAATCGTCAAATCGAACTCAGAGGGGTGAGTCTATTTGACGTTCGTTACGAGACGTGATCGTGACGTCTTCTTTTAGTATGGGATTTGCGTAGTTCCATATCCACACGATAAATACAAAATCATCGTCAAATAGACTCATCCCTCAGGTCACAGATTAGGTCTGATTATAAACATGATCATATGAGAGCTTGTTCTGGCAATATAAGGAAAATTAAAGCTTCTTGCTTATAGTTTTAGTTTTCTGGTATCTTTTAAAAGTAGTGAAAAGTGTGTATTATGTGTTTTTTCAGGACGTTTTATTAGTTTAGGACGACCCGTGTCCACTAAAGTGTTTACTGCTGATGTGTATTTGGAAAGCGTGAGAGAAGCCCCTTGAATTTATATTTATTGCATACCAGCTTCTGCCCGCGGCTTAGTACGCGTTTTCCAGGCAAATAGTAGCCTATTTCTTTCCCCAGGATACCATCCTATCCCCTTCTCATTTATCAATAAGTTTCATTCAACCATCTAGACGTGGTCAGGTTACAAACAGACATAATTTCTTTCACATTTTATAATATTAAGTGGACGGAGGCAAGCCTTTAGAATGTTTTAGGGAATTTGATACGTATTACTTACAGAAATATTGAGAATTATTTAATTGGCAATTTCAACTCAAGTGTGGGTACAGTGATTGCCTCTTTTTGATGACAAAGCAAATTCAATATCAAACAAGGCCCTGTTCTGATAAAATAGTCGCTTCACTATGATAATGGTTACGTCACACAATGACACATTTTGGCATTCTATGTTAGAAGAAAGAAACTACGACAGATGGAGGGACACGCGTCAATTGTGTCAAAGTGCAAATCAAGTTAACAAACTCTCATTGAAAATAGCACCGCACGGACTATCTTGACTTTCTTACATCTGAGGATTCTGCGTGACCAATCTGAGGAGATACCATTTTCATAGTAAAGGAATCGGTTATCAGAATTGGGTCCAGGTTATTTTACGTTGTGTCACCACCCAGCCGTCCCTAATTAAAGTGGACACAAATCAAAACTACTAAGAGAAGTTATTGCAACATGCTACCGAGATAAACAGAATATTGATTCTTGTGAGAACCTTTCGATATAGCTAAGGTTTGAAATCGTAATGAGTAAAATGGAAAGATATTTTCAAGATAGCCCTTTTGACAAAAATAAAACATGGATGTCCTTTATATCACTCTGAGGACCCAGCTATGGTGTTTCTCCACATGTGTTCCGAGTCATTTCAAGCCTAGGCAGTCAAATGATTTGCACGAAAAATGTCAAAAAAGAAAAATGTCCAAAACCAATGTCCTAAAGTAATAATGTCTAATAATAAAAACGTCCAGTAGGTACTAAAAATGACCAATAGTAAAATGTCCAGTCGTAAAATGTCCTAAATCATTACAGAACATGTTTGCGATGATTCTGCCAAACATATGGACGGACATAACAAGTATGTGACACTATAGAGCTAGGTACTAAAAGATTCCCAAAATTTTTGACAAAAAAAACATGGATCCCTTTTAAACTGCAATTTCGTAAAGACCTATTTACTTTTTTATGTGTTTGACTTTAATTTAAAACCTTTGTGAGGGACAAAAAATGTTTTATTTATTTGTTTCACCTTTAAGAATAAAGAATACCTATTAGTTCTATTTATTAAGGTAGCCATTGTTCAATGGTTAGTCCCAATGGAATAAAATTTAATTGAATTGGGTTGTGGATGAGGAAACGCACCAGTAGCCCCGAGCAATTATAATAAACCTTGTGAATTCAAAACAAAATATCATAGCTTTTTCAATACCCCTGCAAAATATAACTCAAATCTTTTCAAGGCTGTAGTGGCCCAGTGGCAAAATAGTCCATAACAAACACCAAGTTCACGTGATCTGCAAAACAGATTTTAGGCATCAGCAAACGACACATCAATAAAGAGTTCATAGTTGTAGTTATTTATTTAAAAGAAAAAGATGTTACATGTCAGGGCATTAATTTATCTTTGATGATAATGTCCTCCTAGTTGAATTACGACCACAGCGGCCAGTCTCATCGGAGACTAGCCAGATGCGTAGGACAGTGCACAAGTGTATGCACACACCGGTGTCTCTGTCTATTCCCTCACTCTCATAATTGATCTATGTATGAAATACAATTCTACAATAATTGTACCTACCTAAACACAACATTAAATAGGTAAGGTTCCATTTCCCCGAATGAATTAGACGCGCTGAATGGTGTCCAAGAGGAAAGCACCCCAGGGGAGTCAAAGAAATCGATTCAAATAAATGGATTCTGACAACTCGTTGACAAGACAAGTGGACGCAGTCGACAAATGTCCACGGTTTGATAATATTGCAAGTAACGAATTACAAAATTCCAATACATTGTCTGCCTCAAAGTTTACTGGCACACACACAACTTGTTAGAACGTTGAAAGAAAAATAAGCACTTAGTCAAATCAGATCTACTGCATTAAATTATTACTACATTAAAAAAAATGGTTGCCTGTAAAGTCGGTATACGGGCGAAAGTTTTACGTGACAACGACTTTGAGTTCCTTTCACTTTTTATGTCTGCATAACGTGAGCGGAGCGTAACGCGTAACGCAGTTTCTTGAAGTGTCACCCGGCAAACCAATTTATAAGACGTTGTCACGTCAAAAAAAATCCAAGACTGCTACCGCATAGCATAAAAATGTGCATTCAAATATAGGCTTAAACTATTTACCTTTAGGTACATTTTACAGTGACAAAAGGACTTACCAGAAGCTTCAAACGCGCCCGCGAGCTGTATGTCATCTGATGCCGTCAATATAAAATGCATCGAAATGTTACGAGTTAAAACCTAGGTCAATTTAACCACGTTAAAGCCCATATTAATGCACATTTTGTTAATTCTGTTGTGCTGCAGCGGTGCGCCCCTCTGATCTACGACCACCTTTAGAATTATTCTGGTACCTGTAATAGTTGAGGACCTGTCAGATCCTCTGTACCGTCTGTGACGCGGCTTTTGTATGTTCTGGGTGAATATCTGGGGTGTGATACGATAATAAACCAGGTACTTGTTAGGAGTACGTTGGTACCTGTAATAGTTGAGGACCTGCGCGAAGACCCCGGGATGGCGGTCGAAGAAGTACTCGTTGAGCACGGGGTCGTAGTTGGCGAGCGCCTCCGTCAGGCGGGAGAGCCGCGTCGCGGGGATCTTCTTCAACGTGGCCTTGTAGGTTTCGTATCTGAAAAAACAGTTTCCGATAAACAAAGTGCTTTCAAATGACATCAAGATTACTCAGTTACAAATCTCAGCCACAGGACAAGTCAGTTTATCATTCGTTTATTTTACTTCCTTGTTTTGTGTTCACAGACAAGGCAAGCCCTTGTCTGCTTTATGGCTTAGAATAATACTTCGTTCGTACCTTTAACCTGTTGTACTTATCAAAAACTTTTTATTGTAGGAAAAATTTTAATTGACTTAACCAAGTGTGCCTTGAGACTCAACGGCGAAAAATGATTCTACATTATGAGTCCATTGTTTCTGTTTCTTAACAGTTTGCAACTTTTGATAAGGAACTTTAGAACAAAGATCAGTGCCAGTTTTGCCACGTTTATCACATGGACTGTTCTTATCATAAAATCCCTCCTTATGAACCTCCATATAAAGGGGATTTTAAGTCTAGAAATCCCCTTTATTTGGGATTTTAGAATATCAAAGATATCATAAACATTATTGTAGATTGGAAAAATCCTCTAGTCGAATTTCTCTAACATGATTTCAAAATTAACCGTGTATTGATTTTGCTGTCCCAAGCCCAACAAACCCTTGATTGGGTTTGGGTAGAGTTGTCAAACTAAAATAAATAAACCTAGAAATGAGCAAGACAAACGAAAATAAACCAGACACCTGTCTAACAAGGGTCAATTTCCTCCAAATCCCACATTTTCCCAACAGAAACTAAACGAAATAAGTTCAAAATACTAAAAGCTCCACGTAATTTCCACGGCCTTTCACCTCGGCTCGAATTCCGAGGAGACCGACCGGACCCTTCTTTCACATGACGACGCAAATGGAAGGTTTTTAAATTGGAAGACGGTTTTGCTTGTTCAACGTTAATTTTTTCATGCACACAACAGTCAATCCGCCCATAGATTAATTGATTCGCGATTGATTAAATACAATGGCTATTTTCGGACGCCATTTAGCACAACACAACAAAAAAACTTAGGTCCGCTTACTTTTAGGACCGCACGGTCAGCCAAAGAGAAGGTTCTAGATAAAACATGATTGAATTTTTTTTAGGGTTTCAAAGATCGGTTTCGAAACCCTTATGATCTCGCTTTATATGTTCTATTTTACCTCCTTAATAACTCAGCAACTACCGCAGCTATCAACTTCGTACCGGTACCTTTAGTACCTACTTGTTGACAAACGTTCGAAACCCTCGGCGCGCGAGTTACACTCGCACTTGACGGGTCTTGTTTTTTAAACAATTGATCTTCGTTTGACGGCCATCTCACCTGCTGGAAAGTGAAGATATGGCCGACAGTGTATCACGGTGTATTCTGGTGATGCAGCTCGTGGCTGCCTCTCTACCCTTAAATGAATTTTTTGATTTACTTTTTGAACTGATGATGTAGTCGAACGCTATACTTACTAGGAAAAATAATTTTGTTGTCAAAAGTTCGATTGGAAAAAATCTTTTCCACCTAACTTTTTTAATTTTTTATTAATGTTAATATATTTTTTGTTCTTTCATGCCCAGTACATCCCCAATGTTGCCTGGAAGAGATCACTTAGAGCGATAAGCTCGCTCTTTATACTTCCACTATTCTTAGCATTTCTTTACTGTTTTCTGTCTTTGTGTGGTACAGTAAAGTTTTATCTATCTATTCACCTTACTGTTTCAACATGCCCACGTCGTGTACAAGAGCCAAACAGTCTGCAGAACACAATTGCCGCAATTCCCCAACCCGCACAATGAATTATCCGCGGTGAAATCAATCAACATATTTGGAGTATCCTCTGGGGTGGCCATGGAGCTATGGGCGGATGCGGATGGATTTCTGGAGATCAGTTGTTAATTGATTTCAAAAGTGAATAGCATCTGTCGTTGCTTCCTGGTTAAAAAAAGTTTAGTTTTATCCGTGTAACAGACAGACGTTTACTTTCGTATTTATATAAGCCTGCTTACGTATATATTTAAGTTTGTCATAGTCTGCAGTTAGCTCAATTGTTTCAATTGTAAATACTAGTATAATTTTCTTTGTTAATAAAGGCTTTTTAAGTATGTTTGTACAATTAATTGTATTTTCAATGGACTAGTACAGGAAGGTGATGATGAATAATATTAATGATTTTTATGAGTCTTGCCCTGCCTTCAAAAAATCAAAATCAATTTTATTGCACGAAAAATGGTATTATAAAGGTCTTAGGCTTAAAACTAGTTCACATAATTCACCGGTTAATTCGGCATGCAAAATAGACATAAAATATAAATTTAATTTGATCTGAATAAAATAAATGGAAATTAAATTTGAAAAAATATTTAAAGAGGAATGTTAATTTTCAAATGTCATTGAATTTATATAATGTCAATCTCGATAATTAAGGAATTCAGATACAGTATAAAATGATTTGTCAATAAGCCACTTTTCAACTTAAATGCAAAAGTTTTGCAAGGTAATTTTCTGATTTCTTTAGGTATCTTGTTGAAAATGCGTCCACACATCGCATGACAACTTTTTTGGTAAAGAGCCGTTCTGGGCGTTCTAGTTAAAACAATTTCTATCTGGATCCCTAACGGTCCTTGGGTAAATATGCCGTGCATTCATAAAAAGGTTTGTGTGTTCCTAAGCGAATTTAGCAGCTTCAAGAATGTACATACTAGGCAAAGTTAGTAACTTAAGATTTCGGAAAACAGGCCTGCACGATTCCCAGGGAGGTATTCCCACAATCGCACGAACACACTTTTTTTGAGCTCTAGGCTTTGGTAACGTCGGTAGAATTACCCCAAAGGATCAAGGCGTACTTCAGGGTTGAGGCTACATACCCGTGATAAGCCGATAATATTGTACTATAGCTTGATGTTTTGCGCTACCTATAAAGTACATAAACAAATTTGTTTAATTTAGTACATACTTGGTCAACGTGCGCTTTCCAGTTGCAGTATCGGTCTAATATTACGCCTAAAAATTTGTATCATCGACCTCCGTAATAGTCTGTCCATTATAATTAAGACGAAGGTCAACATGTTTCCTGCCATAGTTACTGAATTGAATAAAATTAGTCTTTGCTACATTTACAGTTAAATTATTATGTATCAGCCAAGCAATTATAGAGTCAATAGTTTTATTTATGTCATTAGTGTAATTAGTAATGTCAGAGTTAGTATTGGATGACATTATTAAAGATACATCGTCTGCAAATAAAGTGCAAGGATTATTAGTAACTTCGGGTAGATCGTTAATATACAGTAAAAACAAGATCGGGCCCAATACGCTTCCTTGAGGTACACCGCAGCTATTGTGTAAGTAGTTCAATCTGACGTGATTAAGGTCTTTGTATTTATCAATATTTGTGATTTCAACACATTGCATTCGGTTAGTTAAATATGTTTCAACCCATCTAAAAGCTAGACCTCTTATGCCGTATTTATCAATTTTGTCAAGTAGCAGCTTATGGGATACAAAGTCAAACGCTTTTGACATGTCAAAGAAAATCGTAGTCACTCGCTTGCCGGAGTCTAAGTCTTCGACTATTTTTCTCATTAAATTAAAACAAGCTAATGTTGTAGATTTCCCTCTTTGAAATCCTGATTGTTCTTAAAAATGTAATGTTTACTGAGGAATGTCATGATACGTTTTTGCATGGCTCGTTCGAAAACCTTAGATAAAACCGGTACCAATGTAATAGGTCTATAGTTTTCGACATTTTTCTTATCGCCCTTTTTGAAAAGAGCCTTGCTTGTGACCGTAAATTTAATAATTTAGACACCTGACACTGAAACTGTTATCAGATACCAGAAAAAATGGAAGGCCAATCTAATTATTATTTATCATTTGAATTATATAAAGGTTTGGTTTAGAAGAGCAGTCACCGCCTAATAAATTTGAACATATAAAAATTTCAAAACTTGCATGTACAAAAAAAGCCACAGAAACCGCTACACCACACCACTTAAGAGTGGTGTGGATAAGCGCCTTTTGGAACCGGGCTGGTTTAACGGCTTTATTCATATTCATTCATCATTTATAGTGATTTTAGCACAGGGATTGTTCATAGGTGTGGGGAGTCTTCGTGTGTACACAATGTATAAAAGTTATACAACTATTGCGAATATGCTGCAATTATTATAAGTTCGCCCTTGTTAGATTGATAACTTTGGGGTAAGTACAATAATGCATACCGGGCTCTTATGAGGCTGCCGAAACACTGCAGTGCGACGACCATGTTTTCTGAGGCGGGAGTTCCCGACTTTTTTGCTTTTAAGGACGAGGATGGCAGCCTTCTGGAATCGACTGAGTCGCTCCAACGACACCATCCTGAGGGCGGTTTCTGCCTATCTAGCCAAACTCATTTACAGACACTGGATTTCTGTGCACATGGATGAAAATAATAAATAGATATCCTTTCGTACTTTTGTAACCTTTAATCTGTTATTTTTTTACTAGTTTATGCCCGGCGGCTTCGCACGCGTTGTTTCTACGGAAACGTTTAAAGGTAATTTCTATCCCATTGGAACTGACTTATGGGATAAAAAGTAGTCTATGTTCGATTCCAGAACTAGAATTACCTGTATGCAATATTTTAGCCCGATCCGTTCAGTAGTTTTGGCGTGAAGAGGTAACAAACATCCATCCATCCATCTATCCATCCATCTATCTATCCATCTATCCATCTATCCATCCATCCATCTATCCATCCAAACTTTCATATTTATAATATTAGTTATTGTGTGCACTGTATTTTTTTGTATTTTTGTGTGATATGTTTTTTTGGGCTGCAGTAAACTGGTTTTATTTTATTTATGGCGTCTTCATCTGTATAATATATCTTTTAAGCGTTGATTCTACATGACACTTTGAGTTTCAAGACGAAAACTATGACGAAAAGGGATCTTTGATTTCGCTTTGATATTTTCCACCATGCAGAGATTATTAAATACTTAGCTAAACCTCATATCCCACTAATAGGCTTGCTCGATTTTCATAGCGAAACGATCCTATTGGTTGTGCATAACACAGTTCATCGCTTAGCTACCAAGCAGTTAAGGGGTTTCTTTACTACATTTCCTGTTCTGAGATTTCTTTGAGCTCAAAATTCTTTGCTCATTCGGCCGTCCAAAGTCAGAAAAGTTAAATCCAGCTAATTTCAACACTATCAAACAAATCTCAACTCTATCACAAGACCCAAGGGTCGTGTTTTTTACGCGAAATGCTTTTATATTGTGATTCTGTTCGATAAAGCACTGATTTCCCGCGGGGAGGTCTATCGCACGATATTTAGAGCTTTTCGTCTGAATTTACCTTTTTACGTTGTCCGGTTGAGTTGGCGTGACGTCACTTTTTTTCACTGGTATGATAGCCGGTTTGGTTATTTTAGCGGTCTGGCTTATTCGGTAGGTTGGTTGTGTTTTTATATTTAAGTTCGCTTGATCTATAAATAAAATTGGGAAATGTTGAATCTCAAAATATTTGGGTGAACCGAACGGTATTTGCACAATATGTGTTTTTCTTATTCAGATGATTAATCATTTGATAATAGAACTCGATCATAAACAATCAATAATTTGAATTTGATTTTCTTTGGTTTTTTGTCATCTTTATAAAGACAGGCAGTTATCGCAAGAAATGTTACTGATTGTTAAAATAATATTTATTTGAACAACAAACCAAAACGAAAAACACACTTATTATAACCGAGTTTTTAGAAACTGACTAAATTTCAGGACTATCTCAACAGCTTTTCACAAGAAACTAGTAAAGTAGGAACCCGTTCCCACTTGTCGGGTGTTGGTGCCAACAGAACATAACTTTTTATAGGACATAACATTTTATACGAAAACGACACCGTTTTGTAAAATGCTTCATATAAAATGTTCAGCAGCCGATTTTCTGTCGGGCCCGACACCCGACAAGTGGGAACGGGCTCTTACTTTACTAGTTTCTTGTGAAAAGCTGTTGAGTTGAGATAGTCCTGAAATTTAGTCAGTTTCTAAAAACTCGGTTATAGTTAGTGTGTTTTTCTCTTTGGTCACACCCCGACAAGTGGGAACGGGCTCTTAATCGTACGATATCGCGATGGATAATGTAAAATAGCTCTGAAACAATGTTGTATTAATCAAGATACCTACAAACTAGGTAGGCCGACGTCTATTTTCATTTTAAGAATTTGGCTTTCTCTAAGTTTACATAAACTAATACATTATGTACAATTAAAAAAAGTCTAATTCTTAAAAACTCGTCTACTCATTAATGATTGCAAACGCTAAAAGACTTTTTCATTCTCTTGAGTTAGTTGGAGGTCCTTAATAAATAACTAAGTTCTTAAATATAAGCCAGGATACGAAACTAAAATTGGTAGGCTCGAGTTTTCCTTCTAAAATGCAACATGAATCAGATACACTTACCATTGGATCAATTTAATCTACCCTAAATAGGAAAAAACATCATAATACACCAATGATTTCACCATTCAAAAAACGAAAGCCAATACCGCCTCAAAAGAGAACAAAACCATTCGCAATATCGGGCCTGGAAATTTTAATAAATACTCGAATACTCGAGCGAAGTTCTAAATATCAATAAATCTGCTTGTGGAAATAGGAATAAACGTTTCAGTCGAAGATTTATTTTTCACAATGCTATATTATATTACAGTTTACAGTATGAAATATAAACTAAAGATTGTAGGAAGCAGCTGCGAGCGAAGATGGCTGTTGAAAGACGTAAATACCTACTACAGAAAACCAATAAATGTTTCTTACTACTGAAACAAAAATTTCAGTGCTAAAGTTCAGTGAAGGGTATAGAATTTCTAGATGCCTATGTATCGTAAAATACCTAAAAAATTATTTCATCGCTTCATGTAGAATTTATATTGTATGGGTAGGGGGAATAGATTTTTATTTAGGTAAAATAGAACAAAAATATATCACTTTCTTTAAAAAGAAAATAACCCCATATTTTCATTGGCCTGAAGGATGGTTTATGTAGTGTTCGTTTTTCGGCACTTACAAAGATGACTTGGTGCCCTATAGGTATGGTATAATATTGTTTATCGTAGCTCCAGCAATTAGGGTATTTAGTTCTTAATTATCTACAAAGGCAGTGTCATATCATAGCCACAATCAATAGCTAATTGGTTTTAATTTCCTGATGGGTAAATGTCCTCAACCTCACCTCAACAGCCTGTATTGGTCCAATGCTGGACGCAGGCCTCCCCCTACTGAGCGCCTTATTGGCTTTTATCACATGGAATGCCCTCAATCCCCACGCTGTACCTGCGGGTTGGGGATCGCGGTTCGGTGGTAGAATTGTTCTGCAAGGGCCCTGCTGCCCGCCCCCGGTGAATATCCCTTAGTCGCCTCTTACGACATCCGCGGGAAGAGTTGGGGTGGTGCAAATTCTAAACCGGCACTACACAGCGAAAATGCCAACCGACCCCAAAATATATGATGAATTAGGTCACTCGGGCCGCTTTCGGCCACGGCGCGGCGCGGCGCGGCGGTTCGATTTTTTGGGGTGAACTGAGTTTGTGTAATATTACAAAGGGTTAAACACCCTAGAAACCTGGGAGATACAAGTCAGGACATCACCAGAAGGAGCTATGAATAAACAGATGGAAGTCACTGCCCTTCCTCTGGTAGGTTCTTATAGTCGACTCTTACGACATCCACGGTCTGAATTGGAGTGGTCGATTCTTACGCCGCAACTACCACGTCAAAAGTCGCAAGTTTTTATTACTATGCGTAAGCTCTCACACTCAGGGTAACATCTAAGAAACTAAATAATATAATGTTTTTTTAACTTTGACGGGACTTGAACCCGCAACCCTCCTTCCTCGCCCGGGAATGCCAATCGTCGAGGTCGAATTTTTTTCGGGATATTATTTAATTCCATAGGATTAATCTTGTTTCATTTTCCTTCAATTCGCAATGAAATAAGATTAAATCCTTTTTATTCATTTCTATCAGATTCCTGTGATTTCTCGGGTTTTCTTTCTTGTCGTCGAGTATTCCAGAATGTTTAATGTAAAGGTCACAGGTGGTTTTACCGCCCACACAAATTAAATGTACTTTTTGATCTTAAAGAACAATCGAGAAAAGTTCGCGAAGTTTTAACTTAACTTTAACTTTCGTGATTTTGTTAGGAGCTTTTCTTATCCTCCATAAACAGCGGTTCGAACTTTAAAATAATTAAAATCGCATGGGATTCGAATCCTACCCGGACGCCTTAAGGGCAAAGCACAAACATCCCACCCCAGTGCTGCACATCACAAACAGGGCACACAAATACATTCACGCCGAATTTGAATGTCTATCTATAGATACATTTTACTGTGACAGTTCAAATAGCAGTCAGCGCGCAGTAAGCAAACTTGCCGTAAGTCGCAACCTACCCACTTGTTGGTTGATTTGATGCCTTGCTTTCAGCTAGTGGCCAGCACGCTGTAGCCGCGTCGACCGCTCGATTGAAGCAAGTTAGTAGAGCGTGCGTGGACAGCGAGCTTGCTGCTTACGATCGCCGAGTGGACAGCATGCGTTCGACACGATTTGCACGAGCGGTACTGGATCGGTGCGGCCTATGTATACGACAAGCTTTAAGCTTTATTTAAGATCTGATATTTCTCCCATTGCGCCATGAAGGTCGATAAAATGATTCGAATCTTATTTTTAGTTTTATTTATTGATCAATGGGCGGTGAAATGATCGATAGAATTAGTTTTTATTCGCTTTTCGATGCGAAGGTTAAGTAAACTTTGGTTTTATTTTTAC
Source organism: Eupithecia subfuscata (assembly GCA_963564075.1). Lineage (NCBI taxonomy): Eukaryota > Metazoa > Arthropoda > Insecta > Lepidoptera > Geometridae > Eupithecia > Eupithecia subfuscata. Next base: position 14,018,242 of record OY751115.1, on the reverse strand, counting down.
GTTTGTTGTGGGAGGAAATAGATTCAATCGGTGTGCATCCGGTCGTTCGTAAAATGGAGTTTTCCAGTTGAAAGACAAAGTGAATGTAAGTCGTTGCAGTTCTTGGACTAGATAACGAGTGGTTTTTGAGCGTAGTGAAATATTTTATTTTCATGGTTGGTTTTCCTATCGAAGAAAATATAGAAAGCGGTTACGTTAGAAAATTTAAAATACACTCGAGAGCAATGAATCCGGGTCACTCAAAGAATCCAAAAAATCTCGGAAAGTAAGAATGCTAGGTTAATGCAATAAATTGTATTTAATAGACAATTTAATACTCCTTAAATGAAAGTTAAAAAAATATGAGTCACCATACATTTTATTTACACAAAATTACATAAAGAAAAAAAACTGCTGATCTCTCCTTAAAACAAAAATAGGAAACATGAAATTTTTGAACTTTATGACGATTTTCTTGAATTTCAATACTTCGTATTACCTCCTCGTGCTTCCATTACTGCGTTTACGCGGTTTGGCATGCTGTACACCAAGTTCCTTATACGATTTTGGGCAATATTCTCCCATTCCTCTGTGAGAGCAATTTTGAGCTCAGGAAGCGTGATTGGGGGAGGGTTTCGTTGTTTTACGCATCTCCCTAGCTCGTCCCAAGCATGCTCGATTGGGTTGATATCCGGGCTGTGCGCTGGCCACTCCATACAAGTAATGTTCATCTCTTGAAGGTAGTCATTCACAATCCTACCTGTATGAGGTCGGGCATTGTCATGCATAAATATAGCATCCTCACCCAAATTGACCATAAATGGACCAACGTGTTCGTTGAGGATTTCTTCCACATATCTTACGCTAGTTAAAGAGCCGTTTTCTATGATCACCAGCTCTGTGCGACTTTCAGAGGAAATTGCGGCCCACACAAGTACAGACCCACCACCGTAGGCTACTTTTTCTTCGATGCATGCTTGCTTGAATCTTTCCCCTGGTCTTCTATACACTCTGTGTCTTCCATCGTGCTTGTAGAGCATAAATTTTGATTCGTCGGAGAACATAACTTTCGACCAATCTTCAATACTCCAATTTACGTTTCTTTGAGTGACCCGGATTCATTGCTCTCGAGTGTAGTTGCGTCCTCCAAGTTCAGACTGAAAAGATGGCGCTTTGTGTTAATGTCTGTCAAATTGACATGACATACCAATGACCACATCTATTGTTCCGCAAAAATTCCCTGGCATCTATTGAGTTTTTAAGTAAATATGCGCTTTTTTTCTTATTTGGAAAACGCCTCAATTGGTCCAGTGTGCACATTTAAGTATAGTGAAGCCATCACAAATGACTATTGTACTGTAGTGATGACAGATTTGACCGCCTGACTGAGTTAAGCTCGTCATCTCTTGACCAGACCCAGTTCTGTGAGCTTTTCCAGCACTTGTTTAGACCAAGTTTCAAGATGCCAGCTTCTTAGGAACGCGTCCGATTAGTATTGATCTAGATCATTCAGAAGACTTCTATTCTGTTTGCAACAGTCTGCGGTTAGCTTAACTGTATCATTTTTATATAGGTACCAATGAACTAAAATACCGTAAGCAAGAAAAATATACAAACATAGTTTTCATTGTCACCGATAGATACGAATCATAAGAATAAAATCTGTATCTGTATCTTAATATGTGAAACCAACGTAGGTACAACCCTGAAGAAAATTTCGATTTCGTGATCTTTCGGTATAGCGAGTTTGTGATCATCGTCCGGTCTACAGTTTTTCGGTGTTGTGTGCTTTCGGTGTTTCGTTCTGCGGTTTCGTGTACTTTCTGTAGACTTCCGGTATTCCGTAAGTCATTGGTTGTAATTTACTTTCATTAGTTGTAATTTCCTTAGTTGGCAACTATATCTCAGATTCCAATCAGATTCAAGATCTTTCAACTTACTCGACCGTAAAAGCAGAGAGTTGAGAAACTTGCCTCCACTTTATGTTCACTAAAGTTTCACCGAAAATGCAACCGGAAAAAACTGAACCGAAATTCTGAAACCCCAAAACACTCTGAAAACTCTGCAGCTTAATAGAACATTTTGCTGCCTCAAATAGCTTGGGGTACCCGCGGGCCCTTAGCTTGCAAATTGAGGGATGGGAGGGCAAGATGGGCCGATAAACAAACCGCGAATTATAGTGATAAGAGCTCTTGTTTCACCCTTGATGGCAGATAGAGGGTCGGAACTGGACATGTTAAGTTCTAAGGTAACAATTGTCAGTTGGAGAGTTCGGAGTTTCTAATTATGGTGAGTAAATATTATCTCGTTCTAACAGTGCTTGGACTTAAACGATCCCAGTTTCTGTGCGTGGATTCTCACTCGTTTTTCCGGGATAAAATAATAAAAAGAATAATGCTGGACAATTCACACAGCATTATATCTAGCCCCAAGTTTAAGAGCTTGTGTTATGGGCACTAGATAACTTAATACATTAATGTATAGTTTTTATTATACATAAAAAACACCCAAAACACCCTGAACAAATATCTGGAGATCGTACAAACATTTGCCTCGAGGCGGGAAATGAACTAGCAACCTTCTTCGTTACAGAAAGGTGGACCTTTGCCCACAGCGCCACATAATTATGTCAAATCAGCCTTTGTCTTTCCTCGGGTTTTAGCTATTGCCAAGTTCGTTCGGCAAAAAAAAAAGTCCACAGAAATAAAATAATACCCCAATTTTTTTTTACTTCGACGGGACTTGAACCCATTCCCTCAGTACGGGAATGTGCTAACCAATTACACCATCAGGTCAAGAATGAGTTCACAGTTTTCCGCGCGCTATTCGTGGTAGGTACCCATCTTGACCTAGTTAACCCTAGGGTTTGAATTATTATCTCCATTATGGACCTTAGCCAAAATGGTGGCTATGGCTCTGGTCACGAGCAATAATAGGCTGTTAATTACGTAACACTGTTCCAAAATTCATACTTCAAGAGTTTAATAGGTCGATGAACTGACGATATACATAGGTATCGTAAGCAATATGAATGTATCAGAAAGTCTAAAGAAAATATTTTTGGCAGGTTTACGTAATGTGCTGTCTAAAGTTTGTTTAGACAACCTTCAAAAGAAATAACGCGAGCATCAGATTTTTAAATTTGCTGTGGACGCTTTCGCATGGTGGTGATATGGATCAGTTGGGCTACCAGTAGATTGTTTGCAACGGTCTGCAGTTAGCTCAATTGTTTCAATTGTAAATACTAGTTCTAATTTGTTTCTATTCTTAGATTGTAATTTTCTTTTTTAATAACAATTCTTCGTCATTGTAAAACTGTCCAATATCGCCTACCTATGCCTACCGAAAACGAGGGTCTTCTTATTATGCTAGCTTAGAACCTTTAAAAGGACGTTCATTTAAAGACCCAAGGTTTTTATTTCCTCCGTCTTTCCGTTTAGGCACTCGCATGTCATTTCTTATTATCTTACGAATTCACAAACGTCCCGGGAAGCGTAAATTGCGTATCTACGCCTCTACATGTCCCTGTCCTGCTAGGACGGGAGCTGGTTCCAACAATCTTACGTCATTTTGTATCAAAAATATATACTGAAAGTTCCAAAAACTAATGAGTCGAATAACAAGGTACAAATTATCTTTGTAGGTAATCGTATCGCGATTGATAATACTTAATCTTTACCGATTTCAATGAAGTAGGTATTCAATAATGTATGTACCTATCTTCTTTTTTGTCGTATTTGTATTACATTACTACTTTGTAGTAGTGTGTTCGTACCTATGATCAAAGAAACTTGTAGTTTTCGAATTTCAAGATTATTTTAATGAATGGTTATCAGACCAAGGAAAATTATACTAGTATTTACAATTGAAACAATTTAGCTAACTGCTGACTGTTGCAAACAGTCTACAGGTAGCTCAACTGATCCATATCAACACCAGTCGAAAGCGTCCCCAAGACGCTGGCTGCATTGCCACGCTGTATGGCAATGCTGATACGCTGTGCCAGATATTCACCAGCTCTCGGGTCACGCGTCGCTTCGACCAGGCGCTCAGATAGTTTTTTGAAAACCCGAAATTAAATTACAAATAAATATTTAATTAATTTTATTACTTTAACGAAATATTTAAATACGGAAATACGGTTTATTCTATTAAATGTCGGTAAATTCTGAGTTACTCAAGTCTCGCGTGAAACGTTAGGAATAACCCGTATTTCCGTATGTACATATTTCATTAAAAGAATCCTGAAATTCGAAAACTACAAGTTTCATATAGTACATACAGGACAAATGGACAGAGTTCATTTCGTTTCACTTCGTGAGATAATTGAATTAATTCGGCTCCACCGGCGTATTCAGATCGAATCCTACAGAAAATTTACTACAGTTGGTACACCATAATAAGGTGTATAAAAATATACATCTTACAATATATCCCTCTCTTATATACATAATATCTAGTTTAAAAAAATATCGTGTCTGGTCGAAGCGACGACCCGAGTGCTGGTGAGCATCTGGCACAGAGCATCCGCATTGCCATACAGCGGGGCATTGGAGCCAGCGTCTTGGGAACGCTTCCGACTGGTATTGATATGGCTCAGTTGAGCTACCTGTAGATTTTTTGCAACAGTCTGCAGTTAGCTCAATTGTTTTAATTGTGTAAACTAATTCTAAATTGTTTGTATTATTTGATTATAATTTTCTTTGTTAAGTCGCGTTATTAGGTACAACTAAAAATACTAACCGTTATCATGTAAATTTTCTCCACCTACCTCCAGCACTACACTTTGTCGTTCATCATCGCGAGTGCCGTATTAGGCCGAGCACCCATTACTCGGCTGCCGTGTGCATACCAAGATTGATGGGGAGTTTTACGCTGACTGCTACAATTAAGTATAGACCGGGCCTAATGTGGTGGTAGAATTAGGGTTGGTGATAAATTGGTGAAAACAGATGAACAGGTGAGATTGCTAACTAACCAGTGGTTTTTAAATGATTATTTACATTTGAGCTGTCTCCGGTGTAACTGGTAACCAGGATGCTAAAAAAGAGCTGGTCAATTCACACAGCATCGTCTAGTCCCAAAGTGAGTAGAGCTTAGGATATGGGTACTATATGATTGTTATACTTAATTTCTACTTTACAAACTTACGCAGATATTTTATAATTATTCATAGAACTCCTTACACCCAGAACACCCGAAGCAAATATCTACAGATCGTACAAACATAATTTTTTTCCAAGGTGGGAAACGAACCTGCTACTTCCTACTTTGACGACGAACCTTTACCCACTGCGCGAAAGAAGTCGTGTTGGATACGTCTTGTGTCGGAATCGTAAGCCAAGATCAACGTAGATCACATAGTCGTAGAATTAAATATGTACCTAATTCCATAGTTACTTATGTCATAATAACATAACCTAAGTAACTATGGAAGTGGGTATTTACTCGTAATTGTGTCCTCAAATCTACCTATACGTGCCAATATGTTAAAGTATTTGAGAACTCGGGTCTAGACTAGACCGGTAAGGCTATTCAGATTCTCCGCTATCGAGACATCGACAGTGAATCTGGCACAAATTCGCGCGAATATCGAATATTTTAGCGGTTTTTAATATTTTCTGCGTTCTGCAAGGAATTAAACTACCAGAAAAGTAGTTTTCCACAAATAAACGATCCCCACCTACATATTTTCTCTCCGAAAATTTCATTTTTCTTTCAGTATTTCATTTATTTCCACCGCGTAGGTGTTACATACACTTGTTGTCGTTATTTACTAAATTTAAATAGGAATACACAATGAAATAGACATTGTGTATTAAACTTTAATACACAAGTTATTATTACAAAAGGAAAAAGAAAGCACCATAAGAGATTGTACGTAACCAGAAATAAATCAGACAGACAGTGATTTCTATTAAGTACAATACGAGTATAATTAAAATTAATAAGAGTTAGCTCTTAGGACCTAGTAATTATAAAATTAATTAAAATATTGTCAGTAATTAAACAAAATCATGTCAAGAAATATTATAAAAGCTACTTTCGTTACATAAATGTGTTAGTGACGTAAAATACCTAGTTTTAAAAGCCTTCGTGTGAATTTGGGGCGGGCGGCGCGGCGGCGCCCGGGTCAGCCAGTCTTATAATAGCATCTAGGGCTTAAATTTTAGGCTGGCAAGCGGTTTCAAAATGCCAAACTTGCCTGTGTGTGTAGTAGGTATACCACGCCCCAGTCAGATGAATGCGGTGAATTTTAGCGTGGGTTCTATTCTCGCCTCAGGACAAAGGTTTGTACGATTTACAGACACATAGTTGTTTCGGGTTTTTTGGGTGTTTTCTATGTGTAGGGAATAAAAAATATCTATTTAAGTATTGTAGGTTTTATATTACAAAGATCAGTTGTCTAGTTCCTACCCAAAATACAGGGTCTGTTTCCTTTAGACTTAGACGTATTCTGTGTGGATTGCCTAGCATTTTTACTATTTTTTATGGGTAAAAGCGAAAATATATCCTGTTGTTGTAGGCAGACTTGTGAAAAAAAATAGATATTGGGCTTTGGTATCGGTGCACTAAGCTTATTGAAAAAAGAAAAATTATAAATTCTGTAGTGTAGGCCGCCGACCTACAAAGGCAAAAAAATTTATTGGAAATCTGAACTGTGGCTTTGATTTTGAGTTGAGGTTTTGGTCAAAAAAACTAAGCTGGAGCTGGAGTGTGGGTTTTATGTGAATAATGTAAGAGTGAAGGTTACATTATTGGAGAACCAGGCAAAATTATGAAGTTATGTGGTCTAATATTTGGTTGGATGGTTGGTATTCGGATGAAATTAAATATTGTTTGTTTGCTGCTCTTTTTTCTAAAATAATAATTGTTATTTTTAGTAAGCTAATAAAACAGTTTGTTGATTGTGCGAGGAAATTTAAAAAAAATCATATATGTTTTTTGGTCTAAGGACGTTTTCATAACATGAATATAAACATATAAATTAATGTGTATAACGTCTGCTTAGTTTGGACTAGCTCGATGACCAGCCCCAAGCGGTGTGTTAATTGTCGAGCATTATTCATTATTTATTTTATTTATCGGTATATGTATGTCCTATCTATGAAAACTTGTTAGACAAAAGGCAGGACTCATTATAATTTTCAGAACGCCTCCCCCCAAACAAAGGAAATGGACGGGATCCAATTAAAATTCATATTGAGCCTTCTCTATCCCGTATTAGGTGTAGGTAATATCCGACGTTCCATATTGAATTTAATAGTCTCTTAATGGAATTATGGGAGGGTAGTGGGTTATTGGCTTCATCCCCTGAATTAGTGTATGGAGGCCTCCAATTGAACTCTCGCCCAAAAGCCTTACATAGGCCTGGAATCGAATTGATAGCTATTTGATTACGAATAAGTTTAAATATTTTATGAAACTTTTTTAAAAAAACAGGCGACTAATGCATTGTGATCCAAACTAAAAGTGTACACAAAATTTCAGCTCAATCGTTGAAGATATCTGCTTCAAAATTGAATTGCAAGATTCCACCCGTACAAACATAGTTAAAATATTTGGACATAAACGGCTGCAACTTTTGAGTGCGTTGACTTAGAAGTTTTATTCATATTGCGGCTTCAAGAGGTTACGGACTTGGGTATTTGACGTTAATTTCAATTCGATACGTCCACGCGTTCCTGAGAAAAGAGGGTGTACAGCCTTACAGACAGATTGACACACAGTCAGACAGATGGACAACAAAGTGATAAGTGATAAGGGTTCCTTTTTTCCTTTTGAGGTACGGAACCCTGAAGAACATGAAATTGCACTGTTTTGCACATAATTTGGTAGAGATCTCAGGAACCCTGCGGTCTATTGAAATGATTTATAATTTGATTCGGCGGTTATTACTAATTAGTTGGTTCCTTGAACCAGTTTCTTCATAGGTTATGTAGTTTTCTTGTATATAAGCAAACACTTGATTTTTGCGCTTACGCCGTTCCAAAAAACGTATGCTCTGTCCCGGTCCCAAGAAAGCGAAATCCTATGCCTATCCTTTTTACAAAATGGCGCGCAAAGTGCCCTCTTTTAAAAAACCTGCGGCCATTATTCCATGATTTTTCTGTGGTTGATGTTGCTTCTATAAGAAAAATCCAGAGTGCAAAATTTCCTTAATAAAGATTGATGAATAAAGTGACAATAATTAAATCATCCAATTACTAAGTTAATGGTGATGACACGAAGATAAATGGTCCCCAGGGATTTATTACGAGAGTAGATTGAATATTGAATCATGAACGTCTATGTATATTAGAAGCAACTTAAGAAAATAAAGATATAAATAAATAAATAATGCTGGACAATTCACACAGCATTATCTAGCCCCAAGCTAAGCAGAGCTTGTGTTATGGGTACTAGATAACTGATATACTTAATACAATACACTACATAAATAGATATTTTTTATTATACGTAGAAAACATCCAGAACGCCCTGGACAAATGTCTGCAGATCGTACAAACATTTGTCCCGAGGCGGGAATCGAACCCGCAACCTCCGGCGTCGCAGGCAGACCTTCGCCCGCTGCGCCACGGAGGTCGTCAAACCATATCAAATTTTATACATCCGTGGGGACTGTGCGGCAGCGGCAGATTTACCCGAGGAACTCAAGAATGGCAAATTAGCAGGTCTCAACAGACCCGACACATGCTTCCTTTGGAGTCGAGACCCTAGGACCGTGAAGTACAGAAACTCTTACACTTTTTAAAAAAATATCTGAGCGACTGGTCTAAGCGACGCGTGACCCGAGAGCTGGTGGGTATCTGGCGCAGCGCATCAGCATTGCCATACAGCGGGCAATGCAGCCAACGGCGTGCTTTCACAATTTAGGAACCAAAGAAATACTGTAAAATTTTATTTAATCCGCGTTTTTTTCCACGGGGATCCCGTGAGTACTGAGATCTAGGATTAGCTTGATAACAAAACCTGTTAGCCTACATTTTTATACTGGATAAACGTGAGCGAAGCCATGAGCAGAAACTAGTTTGATACAATTTTATCTTTGAAATGTAGAGCTTTTCAGACTGAATAGCTATTATATTTACAAAAACGCGTGGATGCTTTAATTTGCGGGAAACATTAACGTATTTTTCCTCCGGCTACGGAAAATTGGGAAAATGAAAACAAACGTGGGAAAAACGTTTTTAATTTTCCTCGAAACGAAATGTGTAATGTCACAAAATCAGCCCGGGTATTCATTCAAATCTCTTGCTACTTGTGCCGAGAAATCGCGGAGGTAAGTTCTGAGGCATACAGGTAATACATATTATTTTCTTTTTTAAATTAAATTAAACTAATTTAGTTTTAAGAAATCAAATAACATCGCAAAAATTTTCGACTTCGACGGGACTTGAAATTAACCAGTGTTTTTTATGAATAGTTTTTTATGAATTCGAAAGTAACTCACGTGGACACACGTAAACGCGACCATCCAAACGTTGCCTGGAAGTAATCGCTTTTAGCGATAAGGTTGCCTTGTGACAATAATAGTTGCATTGTGCAACTATTTTTGTGTTTGTGCAATAAAGCGTATTTGTATTGTATTGTAACTCTGTCTATCTGTCTGCCTGTCCTGCTACCTTTTGACACCTAAACGGCTAAACGGATCGCTATGAAATTTGGCACAGAGATAAATTGGATCCCGGGGACGGACATAAGCTACTAAACAGCGCGTGCAAAGCCTCGGGCTGCAGCTAGTAACATTATAGTTATTCTGTGGGCATACAGAATACAGATTTTTAATTGATGCTGTGTGAATTGTCCAGCATTATTTATTTATATTTATTAATTTACTAGCTGCATTCATACTACCCGTTGTCCTATTACCCGTTTTCCCGTAGGAGTGAAGCATTTTCCCGCGGTAAAAAGTTGCCTATGTTCATCAGGAATAATGTGGGCTTCTTGTGGTAAAGAATTTCTCAAATCAGTCCAGTAGTTTCGGAGCCTATTTAATACAATCAAACAAACAAACAATCAAATCTTTCCTCTTTAAAATATTACTATAGAAGATTAACTCTAAATGGAGGGGAGGATATCACTCTCTCTCTGTAAGGTTGTTCTATATGTATACAGGTTTTTAGTTTTTTAAGAGCGTAAGTCCTCCAGCGTAAGGCTCGGGGTAATTTCTAAGTTAATTTCTTCTAATAAATCCCAAAAAAAAATCGACGTCGACGGGACTTGAACCTGCCTCCTTCATACACGCGCACCTCACATCAACGGCCTATTTCGGTCCACTTCTGGACTCCCCTGATAGGCACCTTATTGGCTTTTATCTCATGGCCCTAATCCCCACGCTGGCCATGCAGGTTGGGTATCGCAGTTCGGTGGTAGAATTGTACTGTAGGGGCGCTGCTGCCCGTCCCCGTTGGATATCCCTTAGTCACCTCTTACAACACCCGCGGGAAGAATTGGGGTGGCGCAAAGTCGCCTTTAGTCCCGTCGAAATCGATTTTTTAGTGTCGTCCTACCGCCTAAAAATTGTCGTAAGGTATGACGTCACGCAGAACATTAACTGGCTATAATTCTTCATAATTTTTTAATTCATCGATAAAATAAAAAAATACGACTTCGATGCGGGCTTAAGTCCCGTCGAAGTCGAGTTTTTTTGGAATATTATTTGATTTCTTAGGTATACACATTCCACTCTTGGCACCAAGATATTCAACATATGACATCAAGTCACAAGATTTGTATTTATACTGAGATTTCTGAATGATTTTTTTTTTTATTAAATTTTGTATTGCCTGTTAAGTTATTGTCTATGAGTTAAGTAAGTACTATAGGTATCTGTTCTTCGCTGTGTCAGTGTGTCAATAAATGTTTCTCTCTCTCTATCTAACACAAGCTCTGCGAAGCTTGAGTCTAGATGATGCAGTGTGAATAGGGTAGTGTCCCGGGTAAAAAAATATTATTATATTTTGTCTGTCAGTAAGATTATCAGAAGATATAGGACACATATTTTTTCTTTTGTCAATCAAACAAATAATTACTAAAATAAAGCGCATCAAAGCTTGGGAGAGGGCTAGTGACGTCATACCTTGCTAAAATTACAGACGAAATAAAAAATACGTGTCCAATATCTTTGATAATTTGCTTTAGCTTGCCAGATTTTCCCTCGCATTATCAAATTAAAACTCGCTTCCTATATTCCAACGTGTAATTTTTGTTAAAAATCTCATCAAACAAAAACAAAAGTAAAACGGAACTCCTGTTACCCAGAGACCGAAAATTAATGAGAATTCCCTGAATTTTTATTCAAATAGGTAAGGTAGGTATACCTTAACGTGTACCTACTAGGACAATTAATTTTCAAAAAAGGGACAATGGTCTGTAATAAAAATTAATGACATATTGAATTTAATTGAATCGCAATCTGTAGGTAAATCACCAATTTTATGATACATTTTTCAAAGCTGGCACGATTGTCTTTTGTTTTTTCATACAACTACCCACGCTGACGTCACCAATCCAGTCGTAAATATTGTGAACGCCAAAACTATTAAATGGATCGTATTGCAATTTTTTATAAGGTTCTTAAATTATCTCATACTTGAATAACATTAGGCTAAGAATAGAATAGAATAGAACCTGAGTAAAGTTTACCTAGACGCTAGATTGTGTCACTAGGATACTAGGTTTGAGGTCAGGCGCAGGACCAACGGCGGGCGTTAACGTACTTTCCAAGGCGCGGGGTGTAACACCGCCAACTTCCTGACTCCGGGCTGTTACTGCAGTTTTCCTTACTAGAAAATTCACAGTAACTTTATAAAGATCTATCATGAAAGCATATTCCACTGAATATTTACTCGAATCACCTTCGTTCAATATAATAAACAACTAGCTTAGACGCAGAACGAGAGCGTTGTATTTGCATACCTATAACCATACGATATGACGTCACTTGAACCGAGCTGCCTCTCCCATTTACATAAAGGACGGGGGAAGAGGGCCATCGAGTACCTTATTCAATACCTACCTTGAATAAATATAATAGAGAATCGTTTATTGTCAAACTAGGTAAAAGCGTGGTACCGCGCGACTTCCGACTAAAATTAAATGAATGTTATTAGGGAGTCGATTGAATTCTTATCTCACGGGCTGAATTGTTTTTTAAACATTCGTGATATATGTATATTGTCATCTTCCATCAGGTGAGATTGTGGTCAAACGTCATTTTTTTTAACATGGCGGAAGCCTTTATTTACAAAGAGAATTACACTAGTATTTACAATTGAAACAACTGAGCTAACTGCAGACTGTTGCAACCAATCAACAAGTAGCTCAACGTCTATTGATTATTTTTAAAAAATATTTTCAAACACTGGCTGTACTACCTAAAATACTTTCTAAGTTCACAATAACTAGCGCTTAATCAATCAGACAACATAAATATAACGGATAAGTACACATAAGTATAATACGACACCCAACTTTATTTTTTTCTGTCTTTATTTGCAGAAATATTTTAAAATAAGATAACAACACCTATTGAGGCAAGGCCAGAGAAGATTTTATATTTTACAGTGAAACATATTACTAGGTAAATTGAACAATTCGAAAAACAGTTATGTTTAATACCAGTTCTCGATATTACATTTTTTTACATTTTAAAGAATTTTTGCACAATCGTCGAAAAAACAAGTTATGGTCGATAAAAAGTTAAGTGATAAAATAAATTATTAAAGTAAATAAAATTCATTTATTTTAGACAAAACAAAAGTCAATATAGGTCTAATTTTTCTTAATTATATGTTAAAATCAGTCATGAAAAGTGTCACAAGTTTAACCCAAACACTGCAATCCCTAAAAGATGACTATTAAACTATTTCATCATTATTCGATTACAGTGCTTGAGAAACGGGCTATTCCTTTTACGAGTATTGGATAATGCATCCAGTTACGCGTTTTTGTTCACGTTACTGTTCTGGCACTCGATAAGATGCGACTTAGCCACCCTGCTCTCAGACTACAAGGGGTGTCAGTTTTACGTGCGAGCGACGGGCTCAATTGTTTTTAACTGTAAGCTGAATTGTTGTTTATTTGACGTATAAGCGAGTAGACTAGTTATTGCACGTGAGTTTGCTCGAGAGATTATGTCATGGTTTTAATAAATGACGTTAAAGCTGATCGTCTAGTATGTCCTAGATTATCACGCAGAAACGGATCATTTCCCACCAGACGTAATAAACTGGGGTAAGAAAAAAGCGTATGAAATCGGGTAGGTATGTTTGATCACGCCGTACAATCCATGCCACTGCCTCGTTGGTCAGCTTGTTCAAGCGCTGAACATGAGGTCCTGGGTTCCGGAAGTGGAATCCCGGGTCGGGCCAATAATTGTTATTGGGGTTTTTCTAGCAGGAAAAATTCACAGTAGCAGCCCGGAGTCAGGAAGTTATTGGCGCTGTTACACCCCCCGTGCTTCGAAAAGCACGTTAAGCCGTTGGTCCTGCACCTGACCTCTCCCCGGTCGTGTAGGTCTGCCGTCTCATTGTATTATGAGAGTGAGGGAATAGAGAGTGCACCTGTGTTTGCGCACACACTTGTGCACTATAATAAGTCCTGCTCATCAGGCTAATCTCCGATGACTGGCGGCCGTTGTCGAAATCCGGCTTGGAGGACATTATTATTACAATTCATGCCTTACTTTTAATATACGTTTGTGAGTAAATCAAATAGATTTTCACTATCATGTACTATTTGTAGTGTCAATCTAAGTTTTATTGATAGTTTGAGTAACATTTTACGATTCAGTAGTTAGGAAATAGAAAAGGTAAAGAGTAAACTTACATTAGGTACGGTGTATCGGATATCGGTATCGGGTGTTCTGGGTTTTTTCTATGTATAATAGAAAATATATATCTTCTATGCAATGTATTGTACTAAGTTTGTTATCTAGTACCCATAACACAAGCTCTGCTTAGCTTAGGGCTAGATAATGCTGTGTGGATTGTCCAGCATTATTTATTTTAAATCGGTAAATCAGTCTCAGTAGTGCGGGGTATTTGTTTTTTAGTATTTTTTACTTTCTACGCGGGCTAGTAGGTAGTTTTGCGTCAATTGTAAACAATTTGCCGTGAAGCAACCAAAAGAAACTTCGAATCTATTGTCGTTTTGGACACTATTGACATGTAAATGATTTTAGCTAAATTCAATATTGCCAATCAAGAAAATTTTTAAATACTGGCGCGATTGTTTTTTATTTTGCATTCATCCACGCTGACGTCACAAATCCCGCTAGGATACAAAAAATAAAAAAAAATCGCGCCAGCTTTAAAAAAATATCTTGAATCGAAGTAAGTTCACGCAAGTTCTTACTTTGGGCTAAACCAATTCATCCGGATGATGCTCTCTGAAATAATTTTTTCCCACGTTAATTTTATTTAATCTCAAGAAAAGCATTAAGTAGGTGTACTTTTATCAAGTCTTGTTTTAAATCTCGGAGTTTCTTATATATGCGGAAGCCATCATTCATGCAAATTCCGTCTGAGCTGTTTCATTCAAATCCCATGTTTATTTATTCATGTTGTGTGAAAACAATGTATTTTGTTTAACAAGAAAATGGATCATTTGTATATTACAAAATATAATATAATATAAACTTATACTTACCTTATGTAATATTAGTTATGTTTTATGACGTAGGGGATTTTGTTTTCCTAACCTACTTTGTCCCACAGCTGGGCAAAGGTCTCCCCAAAACTTATCCAAGAATCGCGTTCTTTAAATTTTTATGAACAAAGATAGATTTTAATCAAAGAATAAGAACAAATAAGAACTAGTATTTACAATAGAAACAATTTAGCAGACTGTCGCAAACAATCTGCTGGCAGCTCAACTGATCCAAATCAATACCAGTCGTCTTTTTCTTATGTAGTCAGATAATTATGACGAAGATCTTCGAAAAACTGCTGGCAAATGCTGGATACAGCTGAAAACAACGCACTTTGACGCTGTTTATAGGAGACCCCATTGTCCAGCAGTGGACCAACATAAGCTAACACTAATACTATTTCTATTATTATTCTCTCTTACTTTTTCCAAGACTGAACATTTGCGCTGAATATCTACTAATGAAATTTGGCATGAGATAGAGTACAGGTAGATAAAACCTAAGGTAATGTCCTCCTAGCCGAATTTCGACCACGGCCGCCAGTCTCATCGGAGACTAGCCAGATGCACAGGACATATTGTAGTGCACAAGTGTGTGCGCAAATTCAGGTGCACTCTCTATTTCCTCACTCTCATAATTCAATGGGACGACAGATCGACATGACCGGGGAGAGGTCCGGCGCAGGACCAACGGCTTAACGTGCTTTCCGAAGCACGGGGGTGTAACACCGCCAACTTCCTGATTATGAGCTGGTACTGTGAATTTTCCTTGCTAGAAAAACCCCAATAACAACTATTGGCCCCACCCGGGATACAAACCCAGGACCTCATAATCAGCGGTTGAAGAAGCTGACCGCTAGACCAACGAGGCAGTCCTAAAGTAAGGACATACTAGGTACGCTTTGTCTCAAGATATAAACAAATTACCACCGTGAGCAAAGCAATGGGCAAAAGTGAGTACGAAATAAACGTAAACAGAGGCACAGAATACTTGTGAACCTCTGTGGTTGCGGTTGTCTTGACGAGCTGTGATGTGGTTGCCGGTTGTCACGTGGTTGTAAGGAGATGCGTAGGGTAAGAGTATCTCTTTAGAATCATTTTGTGGTTAGTCTTTGGAGTGAAAAAGAGTGGAATGGAATAAAAAGCACTGACCTTTTGAGCGATTCAAAGTGGGGTAAGAACGCCATTATAATCAATCTGAATCTTTATTTTCAGAGTTTTCAGACATCGCAAATGCAAAATTAAGTAGATTTAAATGATAAAACAAAGTAAAATAAAAATTACTAACCTAACAGGTAAGCAGAGGTACATAAGACAATCATACTTACTTCTTTGATATGATATTACGACGTTTTTTAGTGTAAAACTCTGCGCTCATTATTCCAATACCGGTACCACACAGCACCAAACGTGCATTTAAATATAGGCTTGAACTCGTTATATTTAAATATAATTTACAGTGTTAAAGGGCAATGTATACGCTTCTACAACAAAACTACTAGTGAGTTACAAAAATTATCAGCAAATAGGTAATTATTAAAATATCAGATTATCTAGACTAAGGATAAAAAAGCTTGGGACGGGTTTTGCTCCAAATCGAAAAATAACAACTTACAGGCTAAAGGTTTCTTCGTTGCTTCTTTACTTTAGTCTACATACCAAAGCGATAGAAATCGAAAATATCACTTAATTTCCGTGTCAGTCTTTAATTTTATTATTTGACCTTTTCTAAGTGACCACAATTATTGTTTTAATGCAAATAAAGAATTTTTGATTTTGATTTTATGTGACACAAGAACAAAACTAAAAATTTTGAAAACCCCCCAACAGATTTTCATGAAACATGGCTAAGATCACTCAGGATAAAATTATCTATGACAACTAAAAAAAACGGTTCATCCGTTTGGGAGCTACGATACCACAGACAGATACACAGATACACAGACCCTCTCTTTTTGCGTCGGGGGTTAAAAATGGCTTCCCACAAGCTTCAAACGAGTGGTCTGCGAGCTGTCTGTCATCTGATGCCATCAATGTGAAATGTGCCTAGGTGTAATGTTAAGAGAGCCTATAATTAAATGCATATTTTGTGCATTATTTTGTGCTTTACCTTAGCGGTGCGCCCCTGACCTGCGACATCCTTAAAATGTTAGAGGCCACTCCAAGAATCTTCGAAAATCGTCTTGAAAAAATCAAATTTGGAAGAAAATCTATTGAGATTCCAAGTTTATTTTTTTATTTGTTTATCACTAGGAAACCCAGCAGCACATACCTACATACAAATTAGGTATATAAAAGAAGTCTTAGCATAAGTGTGAGAATCCACTCGCACTTGGCGGTTTTATTTAATGTTTGCGTTAGATACCACCCAGACAAATCTTCGTATTATTTATTGAAAAAAAAAAGTTTAAGAATATCAAGCTCTGCTTACCTTGGGGCTAGATAATGCTGTGTGAATTGTCCAGCATTATTTATTTATTATTTATTTATTTATCTATTTAGAATCCAAGTTTGCGAGATCTTTCTTTTCTCATTTTCTCCTAGAAAAAACGTTAAATATTAGATGGGCAACACAGGGTAGATTAAGAAAAAGGCAAGTTGAAGATAACGCGCACAAATGCAGACATAGCTTTTCCATTTCGCTGGTAATTTAATTTATCAGTTAATCTAATAGATTTTATCAGTTCTCAATTGAATCTGCACTGAAATGGTATCTGTTGCCTTCTTCTTGGCTTTAGGGTGCCCTTCCGCGTGCAGCGTTGGCGTAAACGTCTTTATATGATATCTCAATATGTTTTCCCGCCGCAGCACGACATATTTTCTTAGAAAGCCAATAAAATAGAAAGAAAGAAAGAAAATTTCTCATTTAACACTACACACATAATATAAAATAAAATAAACGACTGCTTAGTACTTACTCCTACTCAGACGAAAAAACCAGGTGATCATTAATACTAGGTACCTAATACTAACACAATACCAAAGCATAATAAATAACACAAGTATGTATGAAAATATTATAAATAGATATAAAAAGCCACCAAAAACCGCTGAGACTTGGGCAGTGAATATTGTAGGGCATTCTGTCTACGGTTCTTGACGCGCGAAGATAAGTGTGAAATGCTCGTTTTTGATGTTGTTTGAAAAAAATTCCCGAGTTTAAAACTGTGATAAATTGGAGTACCGCTGTTTCGCACCAAATTTTTTGCAAAACAAGCTAAAAGTAATAATAATTGCTTCGTTTAGGCTCTTTTATAAATTTGTGGGTTGAAACGACAATCTTAAAAACAGCCGGTGAGAAACGACACAATTATTATTACTTTTGGCTTGTGGTGCGAACAATTTGGTGCGAAACACCGCTACACCGTTTTTCACCGGCTGTTTTTCAGATTTTCGTTTCAACCCACAAATTAATAAAAGAGCCTAAGTGAACTAAATGTTTGGAAAGGTACAGTCAGAGATGAAAACATCCTTAATAAATCCCCCAAACACGTTGCCGGTTACCGCTTTTTAAGTTATTGTTTCCTATGTCACCATGTTTAACATACATTGTGTAAATGGTTTGATACAACATTTAAATGTTCCATCTTAAAAAACAGTGAAATTTCTCTCATTCGTAATCTGGCCTGTCTGTGGCAAATGCAGTTATTCTGTTTTCATCATTATTATAGTCAAACAAAACGAATTTTTTGTACCCTTTTGGTATTTGTGGAGATCTTTCTATTTTCATTTACTCTCAGTTGACATGTTGAAAACAATCATGTGAACATATTCATTTAGCTCTACATGTTTACATAATGGAGGAAATTATTTTGGCTTATGTTTATTTTAAGTTCTGTATTTTTATGTAAGTATAATGTATGTTTATTTTCCAAATAAAACAAAACAAAACAGAAAACATGTTGATTGAGTTGGATGGGCAACACAGGGTAGATTAAGAAACAGTAAGGTGAAGATTTTGCTAGTAATTTATTTTATCAGTTGATCTAATCGATTTTATCAATTCTCAATTGAATATGCACTGTACACAAATGGTATACATATGGTATATATATTGCCTCTTCTTGGCTTTAGGGTGCCTTTCCGTGGGAAACGCTCTCCTACAAAACTAAAGTTTACTGGAAGAAAACTCTTTCAGGGGTTAGCATTTCAAACGTTGGAGTGCGCAATCACAGGCCGGTACCGGACAATTCACACTGGCCTCATCAATGGTTTGCCATACAAGATCCTGAATAAATTACAAATTTATGTTTTTCGAATTTTTCCCTTTACTTGTGCTATAAGACCTAGCTGCTCACCAAATTTCATGATTCTAGGTCTACGGGAAGTACCAGGTATTGTGTTCATGTGATTCCCTTGGAAATTTCAAAATTTTCGGCTGTAACTTCTGACTGCGTTGACTTAGAAGTTTAATTTATATCACGACTTCAAGAGGTTACGGACTTGAGTATTTGATGTTAATTTCAACTCCTCCACCCGTTCCTGAGAAAAGAGGGTTGACAGACGGACAGACAGACAGACACGGACATCAAAGTGATCCGATAAGGGTTCCTTCTTTCCTTGTGAGGTACGGAACCCTAAAAAATGTTTCTTATTCTTTCAAGCCAATCTATTAGTTAGTTATCAGTTAGACTTCTGTTCACAGGGGCGAGTCTGTCCACACGTTAGAGGCGCTGTACCAAATTGTAAGGAAAAGAGAAGTCACGATCACGTCTCGTTAACGTGAAATTGGGACCCCTCTATTCTGAGAGGTTCATAGTTAACCCGCTTACATTCATAATGCGTTCTAAACTTACATGAAGGCAACTTTTAACCCAAAAATCACTTTCAATGCCACAATCAGGCTTGTTTTTTAAATTTGGTAGATTAATTCAATATACGCAGTACCCTATTATAATCACCACTAAAACTTTGCGGTTTGAAAGTTAGTTTGAAGCCTTTGATATCCATTGCCGACTCCACAACAATGGGAAAGCTATTGTGTCTAGAGTGAAGTGCGGCCCAGAAGTTGGAGATTAAACGGCTTGTGACCTTCACGTTAGGTAACGAATAGTTAGTATGAGGTATGAGTGTGCAGAATACGAATACGAAAAAAGTTTTCGTGAGCTCACCTCAACCTTACCTCAACAGGCTGTGTAAAGCTTTGGTCTGGTGATCATGACGCACAACGCTGCGGTATGCGGTATGCGATGCCGGACACTCAATCATATGAAAAACGTCGAGAATGTTCTCTTGTTCCGCCGCAGTATGCGTCAGCGGCGAGGGGCAAGCGCGGTGAAGTGGGGAGGTGTACTCCCGCAGCGCGGCGTCATTCTCGTTTCAACGCTGCGGTGTGCGGGTATGCGTCACGGGTTGACAATATGGATTGGTAGCTGCGGCAAAATCAACTGACCACCTCTCCGCAGGGACGGTAAATGCTGCGTCGTGACGCTGCGTTGGGGCGCATACCGCAGCGTTGTGCGTCATGATCACCAGACCAAAGCTTTAGTCTACTGCTGGACGCAGGCTTCCCTCAATTAGCACCTTATTGGCTTTTATCTAATAGGGGGTAATGCTCATAATCTTCACGCTGGGCATGCGGGTTCGCGATCGCAGTTTGGTGGTAGAATTGTTCTGCAGGGGGCGCTGCTCCGCCCCCGGTGGAAATCCTTTAGTCGGCTCTTACAACACCCGCGGGAAGAGAGTGTTGCAAATTCTAAGCCGGCACGGCAACCACGTCTATTGCGATATGAAAGAAACACATTCTAGAGTGGTAAAGGTTGGCGCTCACTCGTTAAACACCGCTACACACGTTACCACAAAAATGGGCATTCAAATACCCATGGGTTCTAACTAGACGTTTATAAAATATACATCTATCAATAAAATACATATACCTACATCTAAAGATTCCAACATTTAGATGAATGTTTTGTTGACGGCATCAGATAATAAACAGCTCGCGGGACACTCCTTTGAAGCTTATGGGAGACCATTTTGTCACTGTAAAATGTATTTAAGGCTAACGGGTGTAAGCCCTTATTTGAATTTTTATTTTTGTGTTGCGCGGTGTGGGTGTTGGATGTATGTCCTCGAGCCTTTACGAGGAACATCATGTTGTCCGTTCACCAGTCCGTAATCCTAAAAACAAAAGAAATTACCGACTACCAGAGGTTAATTACCACAGTAATTTACTCCAAAAAATGCCAGTACTTTATACCGCACAATTTGTATTCCTTATTAGGCAGTTTATTTAGGCCCCTGTATTATTCCTTATTATCCTT
Organism: Eupithecia subfuscata; assembly: GCA_963564075.1. Taxonomy (NCBI): domain Eukaryota; kingdom Metazoa; phylum Arthropoda; class Insecta; order Lepidoptera; family Geometridae; genus Eupithecia; species Eupithecia subfuscata. Next base: position 13,997,345 of record OY751115.1, on the reverse strand, counting down.
ATCTCTTGAATTGAAGAACTCAGAATCACTTGGGGTTTCCTCGACTTGATGAAATTCATTTTCCCGTTTAATAAGATACATTTTCTGTGACTCGGTTATGGGAACTTGTAGAAGCAATTTCATTTTTTTTTTGTTTTGTTCATATATCGAGTTAAAATTAACGTCAAATACTCAAGTCCATGACCTCTTGGAGAGGCAATGTAAATAAAACTTCTAAGTCAACGCACTCGAAAGTTACAGCATGTTCGAATATTTTGAATCACATGCACACAAAACCTATAGGGTACTTCCGTAGACCTAGAATCATGAAAGTTGGTGAGCAGCAAGGTCTTATAGCACAAGTAAAGGAAAAAATCCGAAAACCATAAATTTGTAATAATTTCACTAAAAAAATTACTTTTAATGCTCGCCATGGTATAGGGTACTTCCCGTAGACCTAGAATTATTAAATTTGGCAAGAAGCAAGGTCTTAAAGCACAAATAAAGAAAAAAATCCGATGAAGTATTAAAATACCTACAGGGTACGTACCTACTTCCTGTTGATCTAGAATCATGATAATTTGGCAAAACACAAGGTCTTACGGAACCCTTAGTTCGCGAATCCGACTCGCACTTGACGTTTTATTATTACCCACCTTATTACCATTACCAATTATACCCACCTTTAAATTCTACCAATGTAGGTATGTATTGTAACCCCTTCAGGGTATTATTTTCAGCTGTTGTTTGTGTACCTTTAGTAAATGTTGTGCATACCTGCTAGAAGCATACATTCTATACTAAGTAACTTTATAATTGTGTTCATTAATAACATTTTACTATGTGTATTGATTACATTGCCTTTTATATAAATAAATCCCAAGCATTTGACATTTTTCCCATACTCTCTCGACAAAATCGTTACCTACGGCGTATGTGCTAGCCCGTTCGTGTATGTGCTCACTCAGCTCACAGTTACAGGTAGCATCCTGACTTCAGACGCTGAGCAAACCTATGCCATTGAATCGACTTAACCTTATCCGAGGCACAAGCGTCCTTTATAGCATTGGTACGACGGTTATATAGTTAGGGTGCGTATACAGGGTACAGAGGGGCGGATTTTTGCCAATGAAAATTGTGCGAATCAAGCAAAAATTTCGCCCCCTTTAATCCTTGAAAACTCATTCTTTGTTTTATTTGACTTCGGTGGGACTTCTTGTAAAATTTTATTTTATATATGTATTTGATAATAGTTTAAAACTTGACTTTCTATGACCTTATTTTGTAATCCTAGTTATGAGAAAAAAAAATTTGCTTTTGGTGGAGAAGAAAATAATTTTAGGGTTTGAAAGAAAGAATGAAAGAAAATATTTTTATTTAAGTACCTTAATACACAATTAACCTTAAGAATAAATTAATTAATACTACCAAATAGTTACAAAAAAGATGTTTTTTGTGCGTAGCAGCGTTAAAGGGAAATATGGCCCTTCACTCAGCAGCTGGTTTCGTACCCGAAGGGTACAAACGAAACCCTGTCTGTCCGTCTGTCCATCCATCCGTCAGAGGGTTCTGTCTTATGAACCGTACGAATTAGATAGTTGAAACTTTCACAGGATTTGTATTTCTCTTGCCGCTATAACAACAAATACTTAAATAAAATAATTATTAAAATTAAAGAGGGCTCCCGTGGCTATTTCTGCTCTAAGTTTGTCCAGGGGTATCTCTTGAACCATAATAGGTAGACACAAGAAACTTTCTATCAGTAAGTAACAGTTCAATTTTAATTCCAACAAATACTAAAAGTTAAATAAAATGGAAAATTTATAGGGGTCGCTAAGCCCTTGGAGTTTTAAGAGTTTCGTTTGAGAAATAGATCGATGGGACGAAACCCTCCATGTGTGAGTATACTCTCACTTGGCCGGTTTATTATAAGAAATGCCTGCCGTTCGATTCAAATGTATTCGTGAGTGTTACACTCATACTATTTCCGTTCATTTACTATTGGTTCATTTATTACATAGAAGCTTTTATTTAGTCCTGTTAGTGTGTGTGGGAAAAATCTTGCAGCTGAATTTTGGTCACACAGTTTAGACCAGTTATCCTCAAACCATGTAGCTGTAATTTAGCATATTTATGTAACTTAGTAAATTTAGTATACTTAAGTTCTGCTGTGTGGTGCCGGCTCAGAATTTGCACCACCCCAACTCTTCCCGCGGGTGTCGTAAGAGGCGACTAAGGGATATCCACCAGGGGCGGGCAGCAGCGCCCCCTGCAGAACATTCTACCACCGAACTGCGATCCTCCTCCAGGATCACACCCACATGCCCAGCGTGGGGATTATGGGCATTACCCCCCATGAGATAAAAGCCAATAAGGCTCTTATCAGGGGGAGGCTAGCGTCCAGCTGTGGACCAACACAGGCTGTTGAAGTTGAGGATGTAAGTTCGGTGACAATGCAATGTTATGGTACCATCGAGCTGGTCTGATGATGGAGAAGGCGATTACAGGAGCTCGTAAACGAAACGACTTAACCTAGTCGTGTTTGGGCTCCTTGGATTTGTCTTCCCAAGCAATTTGGTTCTAGATGTTATAAAAGCGTGTTTACAAAAAAGTTTTATTTAAGTATAAAATAGTTATTTTTTTTGTCTAATCAAAATGCAGCTAATGAGCGTTGAAAATAATAGAAGTGATACACCCACGAATACGTCTAAATCGACTATCTGAGAATCTAGGTATGCTCAGTTCGGGTAGTTCCACCGCGCTCCAAGAATGCGTTCCTCCGGGCTCCAAGTTATTATTAACCATATTATTTTTAAAATTTTAAGTACCAAAATGCTTCCACAGCGCTCCAAACTAAAAAAGATAGAGTCAGCAGAAAAAGTAAACCATAAGTTGTTTATGTTTTGTACAAGTAGAAATATCGTTAATATTTTTTCATTTCTCATACTCGGAAAGTAGTGTCAGATCAAAACATGATTATTGAGTGGAAAATGCTGCTTTCCTTTCATAGGGAGGTCGATGCTGTCAGTTGTTAAGAGTTTTATGTAAAAAAAAACTAATTTGAAAAATGTCATGACTTTCTAAACAGCCAGTGTGAATTTAGCGCAAACTTCTTTGAGCGGAATAAACCGCGAGTGCCGCGACAATTACGCGGCGAGCGGCAAGTTCCATATTTAAAATTTAAAAGGTAGTTCAAAACACATATTATGTGTTTTGAACTATTAGAATATTATTTACTTAGTACAGACAGCGTCAGAATCAAGCAGCCCCTGCATAACACAATGCAGGTTAGAATCCGTTTTTTATATCCATTCGTTCTGTTTTTATGTTACCTAAAATATATAATCCATTTATTTATTTATTTAGCACATAGAAAATTACATTATTGTTTTATTCCGTTAATGTATTTTTTTTATAAAAATATAATTTATTTTCGGGTTTTAAAACTCCTACGATTTACAGGTTTGGATTTACTTGCATTAAACCTGCATGTGTTATGCATGGCGGTTACTTAATTCTGACGCTGTATGTAGGTACATCGGATGCCAAGGAAACCTATTCAGTTGAATTGGCTTTGCCTTATCCGAGGCACCAGCGTGCTTTATGTATGGGTACGACAGTTTTATTTAGGGTAAGTTTTAGTTGATGAGGGAGCGGGAGCGGATTTGTTCAAGTTTTCAAAGCTTTCTAGGCAGTGAGCAAAGAAGATCTTTGGTAATTATAGTGCGTAAGCCCTCACTCAGAGTAATTTCTATGAAATCAAATGATGTCCCGAAAAAATTCTACTTCGACGGGAGGATGCGCGTTCAAGTCCCGTCAAATTCGAATTTTTTTGTGATATTATTTGATTTCTTAGACATTATATTAAAACTCAAAAATCCGTTCTCGCTGAAAAACGCTGTCACATACTTAGATTTTCTTCAGAAAAAACTGTTTCCTCTGTCCATTGAACCGCATCGATTTTAGTGTTTCTTGAAGGCTGCATGAAAAAAAAAAATCCTAAATTATACCTCTGTATATCTCGATTGCTGCGAGGTGCCGGCTAAGCATTTGCACCACCCCAACTCTTCCCGCGGCTGTCGTAGGAGGCGACTAAGGAAATCCGACGGGGCGGGCAGCAGCGCCCCCTGCAGAACAATTCTACCATCGAACTGCGATCCCCAACCCGTATGCCCAGCGTGGGGATTATGTGCATTACTCTCCATGACATAAAAGCCAATAAGGCGCTTATCAGGGGGAGGCCTGCGTCCAGCATTGGACCGATGAGCTGTTGAGAACTTGAGAATATCTCGATTATTTTTTATCCCGGAATTCCCACGGGAACGGGAACTACGCGGATGAAACCGCGAGGCGATTGTCTAGTTTTATTATAAGCCGAAATAACGCATTCTTACTGACGACCGATTTTCCGTGGCGGACGAAGATGCGGCTGCGACGCAGGAGGTTCGATTCCCATCTAGGGACAAATTATTGTACGATCTGCAGATTTGTTCCGGGCATTCTGGGTGTTTTCTGTGTATAGAAAAAGAATATTTATCTATAGTATTCTGCATAACAGTTGTCTAGCAGTAGGTACCCATAATACATCATCCCATAATTTCTTTGGGGCTAGATGATGCTGTGTGGATGGTTTTGTTTCATTTGGTAAATAAACAGTACACAATACTTAAAATACAGAACTTAAAAATAAACAAACCAAAATAACTTCCTCCATTATGTAATTCATGTAAAGTCAAATGAAAATATTAATATAAAAAGGTGAAAATACATACAAACCATACATACATAATCAAGATGACGACCTCGGTGGCGCGGCGGGCGAAGGTCCGCCTGCGGCGCAGGAGGTTGCGGGTTCGATTCCCGCCTTGGGATAAATATTTGTACGATCTACAAATATTTGTTATGGGTGTTCTGGTCGTTTCTATGTATAATAAAAAATATATATTTATGTAATGTATTATATTATGTATATCAGTCATCTAGTACCCCATAACACAAGCTCTGCTTAGCTTGGGGCTAGATGATGCTGTGTGGATTGTCCAGTATTATTTATTTATTTATTATTTATACAATTTGAATAAAAATAAGATGATAAGCAACTAATAATTATTATAATGAGCACAACGCTTAATTTAATTTCTTGACGATATTGTCCAGCATTACATAATTATTCATTATTTTCTCTCACACTGCTGCGCCAGAAAGGGATAATGCAGTATGAAAAATATGTTTTATCCTAATTTCTTTATTTTTATGTCCAAGAAGTTGTTGTTCGAAAATCTTCTCAAAACTTTACACAAAGCGTACAATTTTAAGCTGTAAAACAAGTTATTTAGAATTCATAATTGGTTGCGTTGCGGCATCCTTGTAAGTTCGGAGTGCTTTAAATGTTTAATGCGCTTCTAGGGATGCGTAAAAAGGTAATGGGTAACAAACATTAACGCGCATAATTTTTGTGATAAAAACGCCAAAAAATAATATTTTTTGGCAACATATTATGTTTTGTAGGTTTCCTCATTTGACGTCTAGGGTACCTAGACCTTTTCATGCTTTATAGGCTTCCGTACCCGAATGCAGAATGGTGTAAACGGCACCCAATTACTAAGCCTGTGCTGTCTGTCTGTCTGTCCGTCCGTAAGCGGGCTGTGTCTCATAAGCCGTAAAAGGTAGACCGTTGAAATTTTCGCAGAACGCGTATATATCTTGCCGCTGCTACACCAAGAAATAAAACTAAACTATAAAATTAAGTGCAGCAGCGCCCTTGCAGAACAATTCTACCACCGAACTGCGATCCCCAACCCGCATGCCCAGCGTGGGGATTATGGGCGCTACCCCCATGGGCGTTTATTAGGGGGAGGCCTGCGTCCAGTAGTGGACCAATACAGGCTGGTGAGAGAATAACATTAAATTCTTTAGTTTTGACACTTATGAAGTTATGATCCATTCATGTGTTAGTTTAAAGCTTATTTTGAGAACAAAGGATTCAATCTACCTAGCACACTCTCTCATCTCAGTCGGCTAAATCCAGAAACTGCCTTCCCAATTAGTTAGTAGATTATTACTTAATTATTCTCATTGTTCGAATACCTATCTAATTTAACAAAGACTTCCTTCCTACATAAAGGAAATTTCGCTGATTATCGGTTTCTTTTCCACCGGCATTTAAAAAGTCAAGATTACAATGGGCCAGACCTTGCAATGTTTTCAAAAGGAATGTTTTGTTGGAGGAAATAAATCACACTTATATTTATCAATAGCGAAAGTTTGGATGGAGATCTGGATGTTTAGGTGTTTGCTAGGTACCTTTTCATGCCAAAACTACTGAACGGATCCAACTGAAATTTTGTATTGTGTAGTTTCAGGAATAACAAATTAAGGTGCATAATGTTTCAGATGCTAGTCTTTTAAGTATTTATAATTTTATTTCTTTTAAGTAGTTTACACTTGGATGGACGCACGCTACAAAATTGTTTTTAAGCTTCAATTAACAAGTCGTAATCGTAGAAGGAGAAGGCATAGTAACTTGATAGTAGACACAAAGGTGTCGCCGAAAAATAGCGACAAACTAGTCACAATTTCTTATTCGTTAGGTACGTGCGCTTGTGTGCGTAAAAGCACTGAAGTTAAAATATGCTTGTCAACTCGCACATAGCACACATTTCATCTAGTACATTATAGCCCTTGACCTTTAACTGGAGCCTTAACATTAGTCACAGGTATAGTAAAATGATTCCATAATTTTGAGATAAACCTTCTAATTATTGGGTATATTATTGTCATTATAATTATATACCAATGATGACGAGATGTTTGTCGAGAAGGAACTCTTCAAGGTAAACATACAATTTTAGTAACAAAAGGATTACGAAGAGGAATAATTTTATTTATTGTTTCTGAAATTTTCTTTTTTTTATCTTTCTTTTGAGCTTTTTTTCATAGAAGATTATCCCCTAATGTTGAAATTGGGTATTTGGTTACGAAATCAAGAAAATTGTTGAATGGCACTGCTCCTCTGCTGTGACTATCGAGAAAAAAATCTAGTCCATAACTTCGACTCCCTGATCAAACGCAGTGACAGAAACATGTTTTTCCTATATAGTCGTAATAAACTTTTCCTACAACGAACTGTCCTGTATGACTGCCGACCTCAAACAGTTTCATAATACCTTTAATTCTACCGATTACCACCCCTTCAACTGAAACACGTAACTACTGCGATTCAAGTAACTTTGTAACCGCTCGGCGAAATCATTTAAAACGGGGCTTTACCACTTCATAATGATGACGATGGACAAACATGTTCATATTTGTCATAAAAGTACCAGTACTTTTATGACGAGCATCTATGAAGATGCTCATCACGTAACCCTGAAAACTGTAGACATTGATTTTGTGAGAGTCCATTGCCTAAAATGCAATGCTACAAGGTTTTTACTTTTAAACAACCTTAAAGCAATATCAAACCTCAGCAAATGATGGAAACAATATCTTTGCATGTGTCATCCCAAGTCAAGACTGTACTTGGGCTCTGAGGTCTTAAAGATCCTGACTCCAGTTAGAATTGGACTGTTGGTCTTTCTCTTTAAACTAACCTTATGCCGCCAACGTTCAAAATAATCCGGTTCTCCCCATCCATCGCCTCAAAACACTGTCATATCACTGCACCACAAATCTTTCTCACTAACAAACACTAACAAAACATCACCGAACAAAAACACAAAAAACTACTTAAATTTTTCAACCAATCTTTCTATGACGACCTTCGTGATTCAGATCTTAGGGGATAACTTGTCTAAGGATAGAACGATGCTTCGTTTTTCTCGGTTTCTCGTATCGCGGGACACGACCGTTCGCGGCAACGGTCGGTTTGAGACTGAGGCTGTGAAGCTGGGAGGCTGGACCCGGCTGGGACGCACCCCACCTGTAGGTTGCACGCACTGCAGTCACCACTGCCTTGAGTTGACTTCTGGTGCGTTTTGCTGAGGGAGTTAATGAGTTAAGTTCGGAGTTTAATTAGAATATGTTAAGTATGTTTATTACCAAGATTTTGCATTTAGGTGAGTTTATTGCGGGAAGCGGGAGCGGGAATGGAAGCAGATTTTGACCGTTCTGTTCTTGACAGTTCTACTTTATCTTTTTGCTATTGGACCAGGAGTTTTGGACATTGCGTGCTGGCTGTCTAAAGCTACTTTGGCTTTCGCTCCCGTTGCCTACTGATAAAAGTAAGTTGCTGAATATTTTGCAAGCTTTGCAGACATAATGAGTAGATAGAAAGCGGATTTTACGCCAATTTACAAACGCGGATGTTACGCCATTGTAAATCTGTTAATTTTGTACTGATTTTTCAGGACAGAGTATGTTTCAAATAAATTTTCCAAACAGCCCAAAATTTCCATTTTCCCTCAAAGCAAACCACCTCCTTTCAAGTTCTGAAGAGCGTGATATGATACAGCTGTTTCATGCAACGAAATATAATGGTGGCTGCGGTTTTGAATGGATTTCTGTTTGCTTTTACTGAAATTTAATATTCCTTATACCTACTTATATCCACTAATATATTAAATACGAAAGCAGGTATGTCCGTCTTTTTCGTGCCTTTTCACAACTAACTTTGGCTAAACTAATCTTACGGATTGCTTTTCGATTCTATGTAAAATGATGTAAGTAAATTAAAGAAGATTTATTACTCAACATTAATCAATACCTTATTGGTCCTCGCTCAAGTAGCAACGAAAAAGCAGCAACGACGCGCCCCTCGCTCCGCTCCGAGTTGCATCGCTGCAGCTTGACAGTGAACGCGTTAAAACAAAAGTATCGAATCAAGAATGACGCGTGTAAAGCCAGAAGAGCTCTTCTGTAGAGATCTCTTGAAAACACTCCCCCACTTTTGTAGCACTTGCCATTAAAATGGTCAGTTTGCGCCGATCATTTTGATCTAAAACCCGTGTTAACCAACAAGCCCTGAGGGAACTGTGTGGGCCACAAGGAATACCCACAACTCTAACTCTAACTGTAACTAAACAGTGACCTTTGAAAACTTGCTTCAATTTGAGAAAACTCCGCGACTCACGTTTCATTCTGGCCTCCGCGGAAGACCAGCGCTATGGCAGGATACATCCTACCATAGCATCTGCTGATTGTTGGCCATTTTTGTGACCTTTATGTTCCTTTTGTATTAACTTTTATCTTTTGTATGTGCTATGACGTGTGTATTGGTTACAAAATAAACGCATTTTTATTTTACTTACTTACTTACTTAAAACAGATTTCACCCGTGGCTTGTACAGAGTATAAAGCAACAGCTAGGTAACTGTAAATTCAGAGACAAATTTTGCTATGCAGTCGCTATGACAATGTTATCGTCAGAATCGAAACGTTAGAATAAAATGACTTGAATTCTTGGATTAAACAAACTTCCGATGTGCGTGCTGTGCGATTTAAAGTTTCTGCATACTTAATATAATTTTTAATATTAAATAAAAACACGTAACGTGTCCCGGACGGAACGGATAGACTGAAAAGATTTTACTCACTAAATCTATATAATAGAAAAATAATACACATTATGTCCTAAAATTTAAAACCTCTTGACTCTACACAATGGCCTTGTTCTTGACGATGTTTTAGAAATATACAGGCTGGCTTTTTTGGACGGGGCAGCAAGGAGAAGTACCTTAACCGCTGAAGCTACAGGAAAATGGTGATAAGACACCGTTTATTTTTTAGATAAATTTTCATCCCTGATTCCCACAGATTTTCAAAACAATGTCCAGTTAGCACGATAATGGACATAACTATAAAGTCAAACTTTTTTGATGTCAATCGATCCTGTTTCTTATAGGTACTGATCAAAAACGTCTACCGGACCAGCTGAGGTTGGAGTATTATAAAAGTCAGAAATCAAAAAATATTCTGAAACCATTATTCGGGCAATTAATGTTGAAATACTAGCTTGTATTTCTCAAATAAATACTTTTTACGGTTTTGGGTGTTTATAAACCTAGACGAGTTCCAATGATTTTACCCTTAGTTTTCGATGGTCAACATCAAACGGCGTAGTATGTATGGTAAGATGAGCGAGTCGCCCCCTTAAGGTTACCTCCCCTTACTGTTCCGTCCAAAAAATCCACCCTTAAACTTGAACTTACCCCGCTTTTTGATATTACCTGTACCATTACAGTTTAACATGTTACATTACAATTAAATGTTATGAAAGGAGATCAAAACAAGATTGTCGCTTATTCCTTTTGTAAGTCACTTTGTTTACTCCATTATTTGTAATATTATGTGTGAGACTAGGTCCTTTAAAATTTATCTACGCATTTTTACATCCTTGACGACCTCTGTGGCGCGGTGGTTTAAGCTCTGCCTGCTGTAGGTTGCGGATTCGATTCTCGCCTTGGGACAAAATGTTTGTGTGATCTGCAGATATTTATTCATAAAAATTATCGCGTTAATGAGCGTGTGGTCGAAGCAACGCGTGACCCGAGAGCTGGTGAGTATCTGGCGCAGCGCATCAGCATTGCCATACAGCGGGGCAATGCAGCCAGAGCGTATTCGTTTTCGACTGGTATTAATATGGATCAGTTGAGCTGTAGATTGCTTGGAACAGTCTGTAGTTAGCTCAATTGTTTCAATAGTAAATACTGAGTCAAATTTATTTCTATCATTTGTTTGTTATTTTCTTTGTAAAGAAAAACTAATAGAGTCTATCTATGAATGTCCAGCATTATTAGGTTAGGTTTAGGTTTAAAGAACTTTATTCTCATACAAACCCATGGTTCTAATGAGATTCATAAGAGCAAATTAATCAAGGTTTTACAATATATAAGTTAACTACCTCTAATTTTAATATGTATAATATATTTATTCATATCCTAACTAGCCTCTGCCCGCGGCTTCGCACGCGCAAAAGTCGATCTCAATTGGACTCGCTTGAAATCTTACTTAAGACTCTTCAAAACAACTAGAACTGGAAAACTAATTTCCCTTTTTCCACTCCATCAAAAGATTTCCCAAGAAAGGCTTGCAAATTAAAACGTAATTAAATAAACAAGAGTAGCGGCTACTTAGCGCTCGGCACTAATCAGTGTTCATTAAATGTCGCCTGTCTAGGGGGATTAGATAAGTGCTCATCGGAGCGAAACTTCCCACTTTATCTGTCATAAATAAGATTACATCAAGTGTCATAAATTAGTTATAAAAAAGGAACAGTTACTTTTGTCGTTTGATATCGCCATCGTATTCACTATTCATGTATGTTGACTGTGTACATACTAGTATTAATATATAATAATAATAATAATAATATATTCTTTATTTCCAGACACGAGATCCATATAGACAATTTTACTTAAACATTATTTAAAAATAAAACAAAAAATATATAATGTTACCTATATATACAGAATGAGGTACATAGTGTACCTAGGTCAGTAAAAAATTAAAAATTAATATATTCTAGGTGGCAATAGCCACCCACCGTTTATACATGTCAGACAAGATCAAACGATCTGCCAAACTCCTTATAATAGAGTTTTTACACATGTCAATTCTGGACATAAACGAGGCTATTCTCTTTCGCTGGATGGCATCGAAAGAGTCAACACTGGCTGATATTATGATTATAATTTTTTTAGGGTAATTATGAATCGAGCGAATAATAGTATATTGGGCAACTAGCTTCTGCCCGCGGCTTCGCACGCGTTGTTTCTACGGAAACGTTTAAAGATAATTTCTATCCCATGGGAACTGACTTATGGGATAAAAAGTAGCCTTTGTTTGATTCCAGAATTAGAATTACCTGTATGCAAAATTTCAGCCCTATACGTTTAGTAGTTTTGGAGTGAAGAGGTAACAAACATCCATCCATCCATACATCTATTCATCCAAACTTTCGCATTTTTAATATTAGTGTGATATAATGTTATTAGTGAAGAAAGGACGAATTACACTGCGATGTTACATCCTCTAGATTTAAGTATACCATGTAGTACGTTTTTCATCGTAACACATCGTCACACTGTTTAAAGCACTATTTTTTAGGCTTAATATGAAGAATCTGAAAGATATTATTTAAATAACTTGCGTAGTTCCCGCCGTTTCGGCCTGCCGCCGCCGAGCGGCGCTAGCGTCATTCGTTTTTCGTGTGACGCATCGTCAACATCTCGAGTGAACGACTTTTAACATCTAAATTGCTATATCTCGTGCAATATCGTGTTAAGTGATAGTTATGGGAAAAAGGAAACGCAAGGATCACAGTGACGACGATATTCGACGAAAAATTCGTCGTTTACAAAGGAGATTGGACCAAGGAGATAAAGGTAAGATATGCATATCTACCCCCCACAGACCTAGAAAGTGCAATGAGTTCTTATCAATTATGTTAATCCAGATAATTAACTATGCTTACGCACCGTCTTAACGTGGTAATACCTGATATTATCCAGATGGTTACATAAATTTTATTCCCTAACGTGGTGATACGAGATGTTACCCAGGAATAATATAATTCCACTTTCTTAACGTGGTGGTACGCGATGCCATCCAGAAAGTAGCCTACAATACAATACAATACAAAATGCTTTATTGTACACCATAAAAATAATATTACAAGGAGAGACACGAGACAAATACAATGGGCGGCCTTATCGCTTAGAAGCGATCTCTTTCAGGCAACCTTTGTTACCTACAATTCTTTAGTAGAATTTACCTCTTCTCATCCAGATATAAACCGCCGATCAGATACTCGATCATCCAGCCCGACGCCCGTCCATTACGTAGATGACGAAAGAGGGAGCTCCGCCGACACACCGACCGACCGAGAAGATAATGGTTTTTTGGATGAAGATTACCGAGAACCAAGTATAGCATCCGTCGTGAGTGTAGCTCCATCAGCCTCAGCTCCCAAAAGCGTTGCAGCCCCTTTGCCAATCTCGGACCTACGGGTACCAGGTACATCAACGATCCCGGTTGAGATACTAGCCCCTTCTGTGGCCTCAACTCTCACACCTGAACAAACCCAGATAAGAGTCCCCGATGAAATATTGGAAATACTAGGACAGGCCAAGAACTTGGAGGAAAAACTAGGGGAAAAAATTCCACCAGAAATCTCCGAACGTTGGGGGAAAATACTACTAGACGGACTCGCTAAAGAGCAAAAGGAGGCCCTCAGAGAGAAGATGCAGATACCCGAGAATTTCCTGTTGGTGCGGGCACCAAAACTCAACCCCGAGGTAAGCGCCGTTTTGCCTGAACCTGCGAAAAACCGAGATAAGAGGTTGGAACACTCCCAGAACCAACTGGGTTCTGGAATAGCGGGTCTAGTCAATCTTACCAAAGACCTGATACAGGCTGATGTGGCCAAAATGGAAGTCATCAAAAAAGTGTCTGAAGTGTCACAAATTTTGCTAGACCTACACTACGAGGAGACAATCAACCGACGAAAACTATTACTCCCGTTATTACATAAAGGTTTCTGGAATACAACGCATGGGGTGAAAAGAGATACTTTCCTGTTTGGAGACCAACTAGGCGAAACAATAAAAAACTCAAAAGACATTGAGAGGTCAAGCCAACAAATAAAAAAACCTAACCCCTCACAGAATAGGCTTCAACGCAAACCGCCTGGGTCGGGAAACTCGCGATTCCCTCCTCGTCCAAACACCACGAAGACTACAGCGCCACCACATCGGTACTACGAGCCGCAGCCTTCGACGTCAACGGGGAGGGGCTCCAGCTGGACGCAGCCGCGCCACCATCACAAGCCGCCACCGAACAAGCCCCGCGACCGCCGACGCCAATAGAGGTACCTCATGCTGGTAGGATTCAATATTTCTACCGTAATTGGTTATCGATTACAGATGATCCCGTTGTATTGGCTTATGTACGGGGCTATAAAATCCCTTTCAATAATTTTATGCCGCAGAAAATTGTACCTTGCAACCCACCTTTCCCTAAAAAGGAAATGGGTATCGCTATTTCAAATCTTATAAATTTAGGTGCAATATCAACATGCATTGAGCAGCCGGACCAGTTTGTTTCTCCTGTTTTCTTAACGCCTAAAAGTAATGGAGGATTCCGGTTTATACTCAATGTTAAAACATTAAACAAATATGTTATAGCCCCCCATTTCCAAATGGAAGATATTCGTACAGCTTGTAAATTAGTAAACAATGGTACATACATGGCTACTATAGACCTCAAAGAGGCATATTTTCTAGTGCCTATACATCCTTCGCATAAAAAATACCTAAGGTTTAGATTAGAAGAATTGCTTGAGTTTAATTGTTTACCCTATGGGCTTTGTTCCGCACCGTATGTTTTCACAAAACTACTTAAGCCTCTTCTAACATTCCTTAGAGGCCAAGGCCACGTACTAGTAGCGTACCTTGATGATATTTTATGTATCGGCTCATCTTACAAATCATGCGAAAACACTGTAAATACAGTAATAATAAACTTAGAACGTTTAGGATTCGTTATAAATCACGATAAAAGCTCCTTGACCCCGAAAAAAATATGTAAATTTCTAGGTTTTGAAATAAATACATACAATATGTCCTTACAGTTGCCGAAAGAAAAAATCAGTAAAATTAGTAAGTTATCAAATAATATAAACGACAAAGAATTTATTACTATTCGTGAGTTTGCTAAATTCATTGGTACACTGACTGCTGCCTGTCCGGCAGTAGCATACGGCTGGGTTTACACCAAACATTTTGAGCGCGAAAAGTACCAAGCGCTTCAACAATCAAACAACAACTATAATTACCGAATGTACCTTAAAAATTACCTTCGGGACGACTTTAATTGGTGGTCAACTATTGCTAATAAAGCCCAAAATAGATTACAAATACATAACTACGTGTTAGAAATATTTACCGATTCATCAATGACTGGTTGGGGGGCTGTATGTGGTGGCGATATGACCAGAGGTCACTGGTCTGCCACTGAAATGACGCAACATATTAATTATCTTGAGCTCCTAGCTGCCTTTTTAGGGTTGAAATCATTCTGTAAAAACTACCACAGCGTTAACATCCTACTTAGAATCGATAACACCACTGCCATCTCATACATAAATAGGATGGGTGGAATACAATTTCCACATCTCACTCAAATATCCAGAGAAATATGGCAGTGGTGAGAAGCTAGGAATATATTTGTTTTTGCATCATACATAAAATCACGTGATAATACTGATGCAGACCGGGCCTCTAGGCATACCAACATCGACACGGAATGGAACCTACATCAGAGTAGTTATAGGTACATTGTCTCAAAGTTTGGTCAACCATATATCGATTTGTTTGCGTCTAGACTAAACTTAAAATGTCACCGATATATTTCTTGGAAAAGGGACCTCGGTGCATATGACATAGATGCATTTACCATAACATGGGATAAGTTTTTTTTTTACGCATTCCCTCCCTTTGCTTTGATATTAAAATGCCTTAGAAAAGTAATAGAAAATGAAGCTTGTGGTATATTAATTGTTCCTTACTGGCCTAGTCAGCCATGGTACCCTTTATTTATGTCGTTAGTTAGCTCAGAAATTATATATTTTAAGCCGCATAAAAACCTTCTCGTGTCACCTTCCAGGAAACATCACCCGCTTTGGCGCAACCTTACCCTGGCGTGCGCCATATTATCCTGCAGGCGTACCTAAGACAAGACATACCCAGTGATACTGCCGACATAATGTATAATTCATTATCAAAAAACACACTCAATCAGTACAGTGTAGCCTTAAAACAATGGTATATTTTTTGTTAAATGAATAATTTAGATTTGTTTAGTTCATATAACAGAGATATTCTTAGTTTTTTAACAGAACAATTCAAAAAAGGAGCTAGTTATGGAACATTAAATTCATACCGGTCAGCGTTATCGTTAATCATCGGTAAAGATACTTGCAATAGCGATTCTATTAGTAGATTCTTTAAAGGTGTTTTTAAAATGAAACCAACCTTCCCAAAATACCATTCGACTTGGGACCCAAATATGGTCTTGGAATTCTTATCAAAGATTTCTAACGAATCATCCCCTCTGGACACATTGTCGAAAAAATTGGTAACTCTTCTCGCGTTGTCTACAGGACAACGTGTGCAGACGTTATCTGCTATTGACCTTAATCGTATCTTTATTCAAACCTCATGCATAATAATAACAATCGATAGTATTATCAAAACTTCTACCCCTAACCGACGCAACCCAAAATTAACTATCCCCTTTTTTGGTCAAAATGAATCAATTTGCCCAGCAAAGACCTTGACTTCATACATTGAAAGAACTAGTCACTTTCGTAATCTACCGAACAGTGACAAATTAATCCTCACCGTGAAAAAACCTTTCCACAACGCGACCTCTCAAACCATCAGTCGGTGGATCAAACAAACTTTACATGAAAGCGGAGTGGACGTGTCCGTGTTCTCGGCGCACAGCACGCGCCACGCTTCCACCTCCGCCGCCAACAGGTCTGGAGTGTCCATCGACATCATCAAAAGAACAGCCGGGTGGACAGGAAATTCTCTCTGTTTTGCCAAATTTTACAATCAACCCTTACTAACCGAAGACACGTCTTTTGCTGAGGCAGTATTATTAAGTCACTAGTAATTACTTTAAGGTTACGGTTTAATTTGTTAAATTTGATTTATGTATACTAAACCAATAGTTACCTAATTTCTTAATGTTAAGAAGGTGATTAAATGTACCTAATATTCAATAAACAAATTGTTTTCTCATTCTGCAACAGACGCTAAACATCTACATGGTATACTTAAATCTAGAGGATGTAACATCGCAGTGTAATTTATGGTTAAAATAACTTACCTAAGTGTATTTCTACCAAAATTACACGAGATGTTACATCCGAATAGATTTAACTCCCGCCCGCCCTAGGACACAACAACAACCCTGCGTGCGTTGTGCCAGACCCACCAGTTGCAGAATGCTGCTCTTGCTGAATGTGCTCTGAAAAGAATGACGCTAGCGCCGCTCGGCGGCGGCAGGCCGAAACGGCGGGAACTACGCAAGTTATTTAAATAATATCTTTCAGATTCTTCATATTAAGCCTAAAAAATAGTGCTTTAAACAGTGTGACGATGTGTTACGATGAAAAACGTACTACATGGTATACTTAAATCTATTCGGATGTAACATCTCGTGTAATTTTGGTAGAAATACACTTAGGTAAGTTATTTTAACCATAAATTATACGACGACCTCTGTGGCGCAGCGGGCGAAGGTCTGCCTGCGACGCAGGAGGTTGCGGGTTCGATTCCCGCCTCGGGACAAATGTTTGTACGATCTGCAGACTTGTCCAGAGCGTTCTGGATGTTTTCTATGTATAATAAAAAATATCTATCTATGTAGTGTATTGTATTAAGTATATCAGTTATCTAGTACCCATAACTCAAGCTCTGCTTAGCTTGGGGCTAGATAATGCTGTGTGAATTGTCCAGCATTATTATTATAATTATTATTTAAAGCGAGGGCCACAGATGAATCACGAGCAAATGAAGAATTTTATCGACTCACGACCGATGTGATTCAAGTGTTAGAATCTTAAGCGACGCGAGTGATTCGCGAGAGTTTGTATCGAGTATTTTTTGCGCAAGGAGTTTGTATAGCATTGAGATGGAGGTCGAATATATTGTTGTGTTCTAAATTCAAACAACAAAATAGTTATTAAAATTGTTATTTATTCACTGTTTTCTGTGAATAATATAAGCTTTTTTTTCTATACAATTTAGTGGCGTCTTTTTGGGATACTTTATTACAAAACCGGGCAAAAAATATACTGAATGGGCGACTAAGCGCTCCCCCCTATACAAAGAAGCTAATATGTGACAGTAGATTTGTTAGTTTTCATTTGGAAACCAATAAACGGCCGCGACGCGGTTGTTTCCCCACGCAGAAGTTAAAATGTGACAGTATGTTTGATTTTTTTGTAGAATGACAATCGAATGTACAATGTAACGATTAAAATTGACGCTAAAATAGAAAAAAGATCGCCCAAGATGATTCTTGTAGTAGTTATTCATTACGATCAGTATAATAATTTGTACTGATCTTAATAAATAACTAGTAACTCAAATTTGTTTTTTTCAACTCGCCGCCGTTTTAAACATTTGTATTCGCCCGCTCGTTATGGTAAATGCATCTATGTCATTCGCGCGCACTTAGCATTTAGTACGGTATTTTCAATATCTTAGCACCATAATTTAAATTTATTTTAGCTTGTTTATTTATGACCTATTTTATTACTGAATTTGTTACTTCTTCACGCCAAAACTACAGCACGAATCGGGCTGAAATTTAGAACACAGATAATTCTAATCCTGGAGTAAACATACGTTGCTTTTTATCCCACAAATCAGTTCCCAAGCGATAGAGAACGTTTCGATAGAAACAACGCGTGTAAGGCCGAGGGCAGAAACTAGTTTATAATCATCTTCGTTAACAAATCGATCAACCTATAACTATTATGACGGCCACTTGTCTACAGCAACGGCAGTAATTTGTAGCTGTTGCCGTTTGCGAAAGCTGTTGCAAATGACTCAATTTAGAGGATTTATTCAGCGTGTTTTTCCGTCCACCCGCCAGATGGCGTTAGTAGTTACATTCGTGTTGTTGATAGGTCTTTATCGCCGTTTTTTACTGGTATCGAAGACACAGGGTAAGGCTAGGGTAAGCAACTTATTTTGGTTCGAATATAGCTACGAATATAGTGGGTTTGTTTAGCTCGCAAAAATTTTGAAGGATATGAAAAATCTAACAACAAAAAAAAGAGTACCTAGGTACCTACCTAGTTTTTGTTCAACATAGATAAATTACATTTTGTCAAGGTATTCTGTGTAACAAATAACAGGGCCTCCTATAAGATATCATACTATATAGCAAGACTGGATTTGCTTCAACTCGAAAGCAACACTGTCCATTGAAAAAAAAATGTAAGTGAATAAAATGTACGAAATCCCATTTAATTTTCTAAAATAAGTAGAGTAAAACTCCACTTCATAATTTGCCGTAAGTGTACGTAGTACCGCTGTGTGGTGCTGGCTTAGAATTTGCACGACCCCAACTCTTCCCGCGGATGTCGTAGGAGGCGACTAAGGGATATCCATGGGGGGCGGGCAGTAGCGCCCCCTGCAGAACAATTCTACCACCAGACTGCGGTCCCCAACCCGCATACCCAGCGTGGGGATTATGGGAACTACCCCCAATGAGGTAAAGGCCTATAGGACGTTTATCAAGGGGAGGCCTACGTCCAGCAGTGGACAGGTGTAGTGGTGCCCTTTAGATGTAAATGTCACACACGTTGAGTTGAGCTACCTCTAGATTTTAGTTGTTTGCTTGCAAGACTTTGCAGAGACGTCAGCTGTTTTATTTGTAACTCTTATAATTTTAGGCACTTAACCAACTAGATCTCTGTTACAAGTAGTTATAGATGGTTATAGTGTGTGTCATCTCTTCTACGGTTGCAAAGATAACAAATGTTATTGTGAAACAGATAGCTGCCAAGTTTTTCAATGCTGCATTACTTTTGATAGATAAGATAAGGAGGCGTCCACATCTAACGCATTTCATAAATAGATATAAAACTAGAAAAATTCTGTAGATATGGTACGTTCTCCCAGCGCTAACTCAACAAATGGCCTGTGTTGTATTGCAACTCAATGCAAAGACACGCTTTTTCCAATCTTTTGCAATATACCTACCTAATGAACAACAAAGATGGAAAGACGTACCTAGATCGAAGAGCTTCGCTGAGACCACAATACTCACGCGAAACACGAACCAATTAGGTCCACCCATCTCAGTCATAGTCGGACCGGCGGGCGCGCCGCGCCGGTCCGACTATGACTGAGGTGGGTGGACCTAATTGGACCTAATTTGAGCGTTCCACTTTCAAGAAGATAGTACCCAATCTCCCCTACTTACTAAGATCGATGTTTGAGGTGAAGTTTTGTAGACATTGATTCTATTATGCTAGAATTAATTTGTACACACAGTAGAAAAAATAAAAAAACGTCGATTCAGGGACCATCAGTAATTTATATGTCTAGTCTAGAGTAGCTGAATGTAAGTTTCTGAGTGAGGGAATAGAGAGTGCACCTGTGTTTGGGCACACTATGGCACCATGTGTGTGCCCTGCGCACCTGGCTAGTTTCCGTTGAGATGAGAAGAGAAGCTCCGAGAAGAATCGACTCGGAGGACATCATCATCATAAGTTTCTACGGTAAATAAATTAATTAGGTGGTTCCTAATTTTATTTTACCTATTTATAGCAAAATTATAAGAAAAAAGATGTAAAAAAAGTAGATGTCCCAGTTTTTTTTGTGGCGAGTGGAATGCAAATGTAGAGCTTGCCAAAGTGCACACTAGTTCGACAAAAGATGCCAAATTCTGTTTTTCTTCTCGAAAAAAATATGAAAATCTTTTTATCTTCAGAATTTTGTTTTGTTTAGTTTCGTGCCACACTGTAAAATCACCCTTACCCTCTATCTAATAAGATGAATTATCAATACAGATAAGCGATAAAGAAATAGGTACCAACAGTGTCGATTCGACTCCCGTTTGTGCTAGTTATGCAAAATGGTTCAGAGTTTGTTGTTTTTGATTTTCGTGGGGTTAGTGGCCGGTTACCCTTATCTGTATGACACGGCGAAGTTCAGGGTTGGGATCGAATATGACAGTAAGTTATTCCGTTTTTATTACACTTTGGCAAAGGTTGACCTGGATATGGGTTTGACCACCTTAAAGCCGCTGCCCTACCGCTGCGCACGGAGAGGCTACGCACTGTCTCTTCTTCGCTTTGCAAGAAAATGTTTGTGATAATGTCCTACAACCAACGAACACGCTGTGCACGAATACGAAATCAATGACGTTATTGCTAAACGCGTGGCTTGCTCAAATATGGCACCCACGCAGCTCACCGCTGTGAACGCTATACACGCAGTACACCCGTGCATAGCTTCATTGCGGAAGTGGGACGTCAAAACTGTGCTGTGCTACAGTTGTACATAGTCCGGGTAAATTTTCATGTATAGTGCAGCGTTGTCGAGGTGGACTTCCACGTGGTCCGAGGGTCCACAGAGTGCAAGAGTATGACCTTCCAAATCGTTTCCAACCATTCTAACTTCCTCTCCTATAGCTATCTGGCTTACGGCATTAGAAAAGAAGAGAACAAAAAGGTGAACCTAGCTTCAATGAATGTCGAGATACCATTCTATAGATGTTTTTTTTAAACTGCGTTGTAAAACAAACAAACTTGCAACTAAAATGCGCCGCGTGGTTGTACACAGCGTGCGCCGCGGTGAGGCAGCGGCTTTATATCAAAGGGTACACAAACACGCTCTGGACGAAAAGTTGCAAAAAATGAAAAATATAACTACATCTACTTATGCAAAATTTCAGTCCGATCCGTTCAGCCGTTTTGGCGAGGAGATGACAAACTTAGCATATAAAATCCAAACGATAATGGATGTAAAAATCCTTTGTAACCTTATTGTGAAAGTCTTCTGAATAGACCCAATATAAATAATGGACACGACTTTTGTAAGGTTGTTTATCATTGGGTGAATAGATGATTTTCTTTCTAATAATCTTCCTCTCGACCACAATGGACGCCATGTCTTTTAGAGCTAATAATAAGTTATTGATTGATTGGTCTTTGGTTAGTTACTGTTAACGCACAAGTAGGAAAAATTTCTAATAATTACATATTGCGGGCGAAGGTCCGCCTGCGACGCTGGAGGTTGCGGGTTCGATTCCCGCCTTGGGACAAATGTTTGTAAGATCTACAAATATTGGTTCCGGGTGTTCTGGTCGTTTCTATGTATAATAAAAAATATCTATGTATGTAATGTAATAAATTATGTATATCAGTCATCTAGTACCCACAACACAAGCTCTGCTTAGCTTGGGGCTAGATGATGTTGTGTGGATTGTCCAGCATTATTTATTTATTTTTATTTTATATATTAAATACTAGTTCTGACCGCGGCTTCGCACGCGTTGTTTCTATGGTAACGTTTAAAAGTTACCTATTTCTATCTCATGGGAACTGGGATAAAAAGTAGCCTATAGTTTATTTGAGGTTTAGAACAACCTCTTAAGCTCAGTACTCACATACGGTATTACTCGATAGTTTTACTCGAAGTCGAGTAAAAATCAACGTGTGGACCGCAAAACTCACAGCTCGAAGGCTCGCACCCTGTGAGTTTTGCGGTCCACACGTTGATTTTTACTCGACTTCGAGTAAAACTATCGAGTAATACCGTATGTGAGTACTGAGCTTTATGCGAATCTCAGCTAGATCCTCTCAGTAGTTTTCGCGTGAAGAAGTAACAAACATCCATCCATAGGTATAGTCGACCAAGAAATTGGTTTACCACTCTAAGGCTGAATATCATTTGCACGTACAAAATATCAAGGGCTATTTTCGCTTGACAGATTAATAACTGCTACGTCAGAATCTGTCATTCCTGTTTATTTAAACTCAGAACGAAGCCGTTCTCTTCGTACTGACGTCTCATTGCTTCTCTTTGCTCGCTGGACAGTGCAGGCGGCCGACCACTTCGCCTATGATCTTGAAGATTACCTTCTTCCCCTTCACGTCTTATCCAAAAACGTGTCGTACGTATATCGCGATATGTTCAGTTCTCTAGAAATATCACTTATGTTGTATCCTAACCGATGTAATGATATAATTTCGGCTCTTTCCTGTAAGTTTAAATTACGCGACATTTTCTTGACAGTAAGTGACTCGAGTTGATCAATAACCGACACTTGACAGAACAACAAGACAGGTTGGTTTGTGTTTACATAAAATATTCTCTATTGCGTTGACATCACAGTTCAAGTTGCATGCTCTTTTAACCATTGCTCTGTGATTGGCTCACAGTTAACCAATTACGTTAATGTAATACAGTAATCCTTAGCGAATAATTATGTTACTGGGAGATGTCATCAAAAGTGGTAAACCAATTTCTTGGTCGATCCAAACTTTGGCATTTGTAATATTAGTGTGATATAAATAGCCAACCTACCTACTTACATACCACCTACCTACTTTTTCCAAAAAATAACTGACTCAGGCAGGACTAGAACCCACACCCTTCCACACACACTCTTTTCGAGGGGGAAAATAAGACTTTAAAAAAATCCAGTTTTCCCCCTTTAGGATAATATTCAAAAGCGTAATTCATTTTTTTCATGTCCAGTTTTCCCCCCTATGGGGGATTTCAAGGGGTGATACTGTAATAACCCCTCACTACTACCCATTTTTTTATTTCAGAATCAATGCCAATGCACGGAGGGTCAGACCGCTACCGACACACAAATAACTACGATCCCTTCTTTGTCACCGTCACTACTGCTGCTAAGGTAATTGCCCCAACAGCATGCTACAAACTATAGCTGGCAGAATTTCTTCGCCGATATGGCAGCAGTTTGTGCAAGAAGTAATTTAATTTTTGTAAACTTAATTGATTCTTTAACTTCTGATTTAATTTATTTGGTATGATTCAATTTAATTATATAAATTTCTAAGAAATTTAATTTAATTTTCATGTTATTTAATTTGTTTTAATTTATTTTTCTATGATAATAATTTGATTCTATGATCGAATTTAAATTTAGTTAAATGTAGGTAGGCTAATAATACTAACACTTAATTATAAGAGATATTTCTGCTTCTAACAAAATATGGATCACAGTTATTTGAAAATAAATCTTTTTGAATTTGAATTTAATTAGATTTTAATTCTCCTCGATTATACTAAGAAGAAGTTGTCAAAATTATGTTGTTACATAATTTTAACAACAGTAATAACAGCTGTCGCAATCAGGGCCCTTTTTTAATTCTCTAAATACGCAATTGCATGTTTGGAATCAAAATATTCACCCTGGACCCACGCTAGTAGTGGCCAAGTCAAAATACTACACACTTACATGGCAGACTATACACAATATATGCACACTTAGATACACTTAATGTCCGGCATATACACTTAGATGACCGCCAAGGGAAACCCTTGAACCATCTTGAGGCACTTTTTACCTATTTTTGATTATATCTCTTTTATTTCGAAGGACAGGAAAGGAAACACGACATAAACATTGGCGCATAGCATAAAACGAAGTGAGAACCTCCTCCTTTTTGAAATCGGCTTAAAATAGCAATCACCAATCTGACATCATATGAAAGCAATGGGACCACGAGCAATAACTATTTCTCGTGGTCCCATCAATGGGACAAAATAATGGGACCACGAGAAAACACCCGACATTTCACAATGTTGCAAGATCTCTGTTTGTAGCCAACTTTTTATATCAAATCAAGTACTTCAAAAATATTATTAGGTATGTCGACGATAACACAAAATTTTATGTTATTTAGTATGAATTCATATGATTTATTATCCTTACTTACTCCTAAATGTTTTCCACAGAATGGCTACGTAATTTCCTACATAGACGTATCAGCAACCGTAGCAGCGTCAGGCGAGGTGGATTTCCACGTGGTCCGAGGGTCCACAGGGTCCAGGAGTATGACCTTCCAGATCATCTCCAACCATTCTGACTTCCTCTCCTACAGCTACCTAGCTTACGGCATCAGGGAAGAGGAGTACAAAAAGGTGAACCTAGCTTCGGTGAATGTTGAGATACCATTCTATAGGTGATTTCCAAGTTTAACTAATTGAAATTCGCTTCTAAAGTGCTAATAATTAATATAAATAAGTAATAATTAATGCTGGACAATCCACACAGCATCATCTAGCCCCAAGCTAAGCAGAGCTTGTGTTATTAGACGATATTACCCTTTACATATTTTATAAGATCCATAAAAAAATACTATATAGATAGGAACCTACCTAAATCTATTGTAATTTTTCACGGAAGAAAATATCGGTTTTTCGAAAGTGTTTTAGAAACTAAAAAAGCGTCAATAGTCCGCCATCTATGTAAGAACGTCCGAACTAAATACTATTACAGCAAGCGTTTATCCCACCAAGCAAAAACCCCTCTTCTAACACTACTCTACAACACTTGCTGACTCACAAATAAGTTTGAAAAGTTCCCGCTAGATGACTTTATTAAATATTTTCTCAGTAATTTCAGTTTCAGGTTGCTTACTTATTGTATCTTCTTTGCAGATCTCAAACATAATAACCCTACCCATCGGCAACAAAGGATTTCTGCTTCAGTACAGCGGAGTAATGATTACAATTTGTATGATTGTTTACTCTTTATTTTTATAATAAATAATATTAATAGTTAATTTTGTAGGTAAGTACTTCTAGTAAACTTAGCTACTAAGTAGGTATTTCTAAGCTTTTCAAACTATTTATCTATGCCTAGTCTCTTTATTCTATTAATTTTATTGATAAGAAGCATTATTATTTCATAAAATACATAAAAGTGCCTATAGTCCAGCTCAACTCGATGTGAATTTTATGTTAAATTCCACAGTAATATAACGAAAACTCCTCTATTTTATGACGTTCAGTTTCAGAAAAAAATGTTAGCTTTAGTTATTGATGTAAAGATCTCAAATTGACAAGGAATGTAACTTGCGTATAAAAAATACACGACAAGAAAGTGTTTAAGTTTAGTATGAGTGGTTTGTTTACAAACCTTTCACATCTAATTCGGCTAGAGTATAGGTACTTTATTAAAACCTACCCTCTGTAATAAGCTAAATAAATAAACCGACCTAAGCTTAAGATATGCTTATTCTAGCTATATTGATTATTATTTCGTCTTATTATATATATTTAATATTTGCACATCTGCTTGCGGGTCGAATACATTGTCATCACATAGCTTTAAGATCTTGGCATGTAATGTAATTATCGTATTCTGAAAATAAACGATTGATTCTGATTCTATTATTATATTACAATATTATACTCTGTTAATTAGCTAGTACCTAAGTCATTTATTTTTCACCGCTCTTGCTCAAAAACGGTGCTACTCTAAAACAGGGAGTAAAACCGGATTTTGTTCTCACGTGGAATAAAGATTATTCAACTTGTTGAAAAAAGTAATTTGAATTCAGAACAATGCAACCTTCATTGAAAACAAAATTTCGTCTGTTCATGGTTTGAAAGAGGTTTGTAGCATTTTTACCCTCCAAGGTTGTTGACCGAACCGAGTTTCTGACATTCGACCTCTTTTATAAATTGCAAAATATATTCTTGCTAGTCGAGGTGTAAAGTTGTATGGTTAACTCGAGTGCAAATATTTATCGTTTCATGCCTATTTAATCCCTCGCAACCTAAGTCTACTTTGTAGCCACTTGCTACGCTCGTGACTCTAGACTGCTTCCCTAGCTTGGGGTTTAAAATAAGCACGTTCAACAAAAAATCGTTTTGTCTACTTGTAGGACATATAAATATTACCGCATTTTAGTTAGTGCTTTGATTTTAATCTCGATTTCATAGAGGTTCCAAGCCCTATCTACAGCTCTATAAATTTTCGTATTACACAAGTATGTAGCCTAGTAAATTCTAAGCCTGAAGAATTCGATTAATAGTTTCCAAATATCTGTCCAACAAGCTACTATCGTTCCCTAATCTGCTCGGACATTGTTCGACCGGTATACACTCTCCCGTCTCGACCCTGCGCAGGCCGGGTGCGCAGACGCAGCCTCCGACGCAGATCTTGGTGCAAATCGGCTCTGGATCGTGGCAAGTCGGCTCGCAAGCCCCGTTGCATGACTCGTACACTTCGTTGGAGTTTAGGCAGGGAACTGGAATTTTGAAATTGTTTGGCGTAAGTATTAAAAAAAAAAATTGGTTGTCTGTAAAGTCGGTTTACTGACGATAGTTGAACGTGACAACGTCTTAAGAAAATACTGATGGAATGGTAGCATTTGATACTCGATCAAAACATGTAAATGTACTATAGTATAGCAGCTGTCCACGCAGACGCATCGCTCACTCAAGTAGGAGAGAGACGGATGTCGAGCGCTCTCGCTTGCACTTCAAGCCTTACATGGAACGCCTCAGAGCGAGGTAACGCCGCATGACGTCATGAGCGAGGTAACGCCGCATGACGTCATGTTTTTTCGTGCGTGCAGTGCAGCCGGCTCTATCGTATTATAAGACGTTGTCACGTCAAAACTATAAGCTGATCTCAAATTCAAAAGTAAACGAATTCTTATAAACTTATAAACTAATTCTAAAAACTGACTTCAAATTCCGGCAGGTAAATAGTTTTCTTCTATGTTCACCAGCAAAAAATTGTCGTTTTAAACCCTGAAAACACTTCGCATGGCACATCAAATTTTTCTACTTTAACTTTTTTCTTAGGTAATTGTTTGCTTTTCGCTACGACTCTACCAAAACTATTTTTTTAATCAAAAGCAACCATTCACCTGGTGGGCAATTATCTGGTAGAACACATCTCCCATTGCCCTCATCCATCAGGAACCCTGGCCGGCAGAAGCAGCCAGTCTTGCAGACGAAGTCACATGCCAGAGGATCTCGCTGTGCACATGTGGGCTGGCAGGCGGAGCTACAAGGTAGGAACTCTTCGTTTTCAGCGCATTGTATAGGGAGTTCTGCGAAAAGAATCAAGATGATAATAGTTTTTATACTACACCTGCTCGGAAAGTTGCCTATTCCTTTTCCATTTATAGAATAGAAAGTATGTCTTTGCAGGCCTATAGGAAACCGGGAGGAAAAACTCTATGGAATTTCATTTTTCACGTATTTTAGCGGGAGGAAAAAGTGTATGGAAATCCATTTCTAACGTGTTATTTTTTTTTTTAATTTCCTTAAAGATCGGCCGGTAGCTATGGTTATTTTCGTTCGGTCAAACGACAAAAAGTTTTTACTCCAAGTCCATTAGGCCTCCTCCGATTTCCGAACAATATTTTGAAAAAAGAATCCAAAGGCTGGCGTGGTCAATGAGGTTTTACCAAAAATATTACATTGAGTTTCAATAACTGTAATAATTATAATATAAATTTCAATTTGTGTTTTAAGGCCCTCGGCTGTGCCTCGGGCCCAAAACGACACACTCGGTAGGAATTGATCACTTTCTCGCCTTGGTGTAAAATGCACTATAAGTACTATAGAAACTAACGTAGTTGGACGAATTAATTAGTGATGTAAGCGAGTTAACCATTGAAAGATTTTTATGAGTATGGGATTAACTGCGAACCCTATTTATGTTGTATGAAAAAAATATAAAGTTCATAGTTAACCCGCTTACATCCGCATTGAATGATGGTGGTTGTTAGAGTAAATCGGAGATCATTATAAACATAACTGCGGAAGCGGAAGAAGAAGAGTGTTCGAAAGTCAGCCTTCTGCGTTTCAGACAGACCTTCGCTCTCTGCCATGCCACTAGCACAGCCTAGCTTGTCAATTTTAGTACAATGTGGGCAAATGCCGTGCGGTGTGTGGCTTAGAGTTTGCACCACTCAAGTCTTCCCGCGGGTTTCGTAAGAGGCGACTAAGGGATATCCACCGGGGGCGGGCAGCAGCGCCCCCTGCAGAACAATTCTACCACCGAACTGCAATTCCCAACCCGCACGCCCAGCGTGAGAATCATGGGCATTACCCCCCATTGGATAAAAGCCAATAAGACACCTATCAGGGGGAGGCCCTTGTCCAGCAGTGGACCATTATAGGATGTTGAGGTTGAGGTTGGGGTGGGCAAATGCTTCCCCACTGAATGTCAGCAGCTGGCTGCATCGAGAATCTGCCAGCAGCATTTCGCATATCTTCATCCCTCCCGCCCACAGGCACACCCTGTTGGCAGGGGCGACCCTTCGTAGACCCGAAATGATCTTGATAAAATCTTTTAATTTCAAATTGCTGGATGCTTTAAGTTCTGTGGTCAGGAAAGATTAAGAGTCCATTGTTAGAGGCAATCCTCCAACAAAAAAATATCATGACGCCATGGGTCTTACCACACTGATCCGGTGGAACACAAGTGCCGTTTTCATTCCTCAAGAACCCCGCGATACAGAAGCACCCCTCATCACATTCTCCACACGACGACGGCTCGGGGTCTGGATTGCTGCAGTTGGCAGGGCAAGGTCCACAGAGGAGGTAGTCTTCGTTTGGAGGGCAGTCTTCTGAAAAATAAAGTTTCATGATAAGAAAATTGGTTGTTTAAAGGGCGTCTATTAACTACGTGAGCCGTTTATGCCCTTTTCTGTTTATCCAAGAAAAGGGAAAGGAGGGGAAAAAAAGGACAAAAAAAGAAAGGGGGGGGGGGTAGTTATAACTGACTACTTGGCATAGTTTTTCAAAACGTGTATTTTAACGCGTAAAAGGGAAGAGGGTTTTTATTACCGGCCAGGACTTTATCGAAGCGAATTGCATTCAAACTCCTAAATTCAAAAGTAATTTCATCACTGTAACCAGTGTGTGCGCAGGAATGACCCATTTTGATCGCACTTATCGAGGCCTTCGCCTCTTTTCGAACAGAGACGGGATGAAAAGGTCCTTTTCGTTATCGTAGCCAACTAGAAAATGCCTCGCAAAAACTGACGTAAAAATCCATCAACATTCTAGAGATTATTCACAAATCCTATAAAACATTGATAACAATATGAATGTTTTGGCAGTGTTGTGTTGTTTGGTGGTCGCAGTTAACACCTCAATGCTAAGTAAGTTGCACTGGACGTAACTTGTTTTATGGATGACCACTTAGTTGATACTCTCATGGCCCAAGGGCAACGGGAGAAGGTGAAAAACATAGAGTAAAATCTCGCTGCTGTCTCGGTCTTCTTCTTCTAAGGTGAAAAACGTGCAGCTTGATATGTAGTGCGGTTGACCGTTACACACTTCTCATGGTATTGTGATACTGGTTGCGATCAGCATTGTCTGCACGATGGCCAATTTTTAATACGAAAAAAATTTCTAAGAAATCAAATAATATCGCAAAAATTTCCGGCTTCGACGGGAATGTGATAACCAACTACACCACGTCACTTGACTTCGTGGTGTAGTTGGTTATCACATTCCCGTACTGAGGGGAGGACGCGGGTTCAAGTCCCGTCGAAGCCGGAAATTTTTGCGATACTATTTGATTTCTTACAAATTAGGAATTAGCCAGAGTGCGAGGCTTACGCACTATAATAACAAAAACGAAAAAAATTACTCGATTTTTGCCCTCCTGTCTCCCGTAAGCCAGCAAACGTATCATAAACAAAGTTTTATTGTTGACCGTTTTAGTAAATTTTTTTTTTTTTAATTTAGTCATGTCAGTACAAATCGCACTTTCCCTATTAGAAGTGCAGTCTAAAATTCTGGTTTTAGAGCAGGGCTGTCCAACAGAAGAAGTCCACAAGTCGTGCTCGTTCTTCCAGGAGTACACGTGCTGGTCCAAGGAAGACCGGCTGGAGCGCGTCAAGGTCGCTCCGCAGCGACTGCCTCATTGTAAAACTGGATGCTTTTGCAGGTGGGTTCACTTATTCCCAGTAGTTCTGTGCTGTAGTTCTGTACAGCTACTGGGACATGTAAGTTTATCTTTGTGTCACGACTTCCTCATGTTTTATCCATGGCATTATGGTAGTGTTCATCGTCCAATTACCCTATATTTTAGTCTCTAACAGTTTAGGTACCAGTTTAGGTTATTGCATAAGAACAGATTATAATTGTTTAGGATTTCGCTATTATTCTGCACTTATAAATATGGATGCATAGCCGTTTTCGGTACGCAGTTGGAGCAGATTTTTGCTTCCACTCCTACAATGCTTTGACACGTAATCAGAAAACCAAGGATGTGATTACGGGCGCTATATCTGAATTACTGAAGACAAGTGACTTCAATTAATCAGTGAACCAACTGTGCCGACCACAAGACATTGTCCCGTTAAAAGTGATTTACGAGTCAACCACGAAAGCTTCAAAAGTTTTATCCTAAGTTTGTCCATGTCCTCAGGAACGGCTTCGTCCGCGAATACCCGGGGGGACCGTGCGTGCAGGCGTCTGGCTGCCGCGACCAGATGCTGAAGCTGCTGCTGGACAAACTGCCCAAGAAGATAAATAATATTTTCTAGATATTCATCTCATCATCGTTTTGTGGCGCAGAGGGCGGAGTTCCGCCTGCAACGCAGGAGGTTGCGGGTTCGATTCCCGCCTTGGGATAAATGTTTGTATGATCTGTAAATATTTGTCCCGGGTGTTCTGGGTATTTACTATGTATAGTAAAAAATATCTACCTATGTAATGTATTGTATTAAGTATATCTGTCATCGAGTAACCATAACACAAGCTGTGCTTAACTTGGGGCTAGATGATGCTGTGTGGATTGTTCAGCATTATTTATTTTATATCATAGGCATAGGCCTCCACAGACTGACAGATTTTGCGCTTCCCGCATCCAGCGACTTCCCGACCTTCATTAAGTCGTCGGTCCATCGTGTGGGGGTCTACGAACACTGCGCCTCCAGCACGAGGTCGCCACTCAAGAGCCTTGCCTCCCCAGCAACTGTCGGTCCGGCGAGCTATGTGCCCTGCCCACTGCCACTTGAGTTTCGCAATTCTGAAAGCTATGTCGACCTTGGTTCTTCCGCGAATCTCCTCATTTTTGATTCGATCTCGCAGAGAGACTCTTAGCCCTCACCATTGCTCTGTATGCGACTTTGAGCTTTCTGACAAGGCCCATAATGAAGGTCCAAGTCTCAGTGCCATATGTCATAACTGGCCAACACACACTGGCCAAAGAGTTTAGTCTCCCGAGAGGTAATTCGTCTAGTTTTTTTTTTTTTTAATTTAAACCTATCCCACTTTTTTTACTGTCTTGGGTCTTAGTCGTTAGTCCGAGTGCGAAAAAGCTGTTAAATAAATATTAATTGATAGATAATGGTCGTTGGTTTAATGCAATATTGGCTAATAATATGTATACTTTAGTAAATAAATATTGTATTCTATTATTCTAAAATATACTGTGGGCTCACCCTAACATCCCGCGGCCTATGCCTGGTGGGAAGCCGGGACGAGACCCAACAAAATTGAACTCTCCCAGTATAATTTTCCAGCTTATTATCTACCTACTTAATACTAGGGTGAGCTAGGGTAGCATAAACAGTAGGAGAAAGAAGGCTTAAGAGCGAGGGAACAGAGAGTGTACTTGTGCACTTGTGCACTATTATGCCCTGCGCACATGGCTAGTCTCTGTTGAAATTGATAACCACCGGCCGAAATTCGGCTAGGAGGATATCATGATCAAAGCAGAATTTTACCTATTATAAATGCATCAAAAGAAAAACATAAAATATTTTTCAAGTACAGAACTGTTCATTTGGTTTGATTTATCTAATGACGTACCTTTTATTATAAAAACGCAGCCTCCTAACGCCACAACACTCAAAACCACGAAAACGCTATACGACATTTTTGGCAACTGTCTGCGTCAAAATCGAGAACGGATCTATCGGTTGATCACTAGGTAGTATTCATCCAGGGCTGTCGCGTGACCTTTGTCACGGAATAATAGTTTTTGCCGATAAAAACAGTTTCACTGTCTAATCTACGAGTACGTGCACAATAATGATGTATTCAATCCCATAAACACCAACGTAAAATAAAAATGTTGGCCAACCATGTTTTTATTGCTGGTTTTTCAAGTCTTTCTGTTGTTTTGAATACAACTTAGCTAGTGTAGGATATTTTAAAATTGATTGGTACCTATAGTAGACTTTTCAAGCTCAGTTGAAAAACTTTGTAATCACCGAAAGCATTTGCTCACGTCTAACAGACATGATCTTAAATGTTTTTTGAATGTATTATCAAAACTGCAACTACAGTTTATGCTCTGCGAGCACATTTTTCACGTTTTCACACCACCTCACTCAGTTTGAAAAACCAAAAATGCTACCCAAAATTACTCTTTTAGTAATTTTTGGTAGCACTTTTTGTTTCTTTTGTTATTCTTGCACGGAAAAGAAAGTTGTTTAGGGAAGGATTTTAAAATTTTCATAAAATTTGATAAGTACTGTTGCCTGACAAGGTAGCCTCAGCTTACGGCATTAAAATTGTTCTCTGATATTTTCAACGTTGATAATAGTCAGCGTAGTTATTAAAGAATTTGGATTCTAACTGCGGCGTGATAAAATTCATTTTCGCAAGCGTATTTTCACAAGTGACACAAACATTTCAGGGTTGTCACGCTATACGTTTCAGTGAACATTGTGGTTCTAGATAAAAAATTAGTTTCATCCTTGGATGCAGCGGAGCGTGTATTCATCAATGATTTTGTTTGATTGTCTGATTCAATCAAAACATTATTATAATGTTATGGGTACTTTGTACCTGCTGTGTGTAGATTATTCAATAAGTTCGGTCAATGCCAAATAAGCCTGAACTCTCTTTATGTGTTAATTACTTTCCCATTTGGACAATTACATTGCTCGTTATAAATTAAATTCCTAAATTATTACTTACTTAGCTAAGTACTATTCAATGGAAAAAGTCCTAAATGTTAACAATTTTAATTTTTGGAAAGTTTATTCAGTCCAGCGGTTTTGTCTTCGATTGTACCTACTATTATTTACCTAGTTAGGTATGGATCAGTTGAGCTACCTGTTGATTGTTTGCAACAGTCTGCAGTTAGCTCAAGTCTTGCAAATGTAAATACTAGTTCTAATTATAAAGTCATTTAAAACGGGATATTTACCATTTGAGTTTTGAGCTTTCAAAGGCTTTTTAATGACTTAGTGTTATTATATTACCCTTAATTAATGGATTAAAAAGTTTTATTGTTTTAATTTGTTTATACTCGTATTACGTGATTGTAATTGTCTATAATATTAAAGATTTTTCTTACCTAGCTATTACAAACAATTTAGTAGGTACTTAGTCTGCCAAATTTGATTTACGTCAAAACAATGTTATGTGCTACAGATATAGCATTACCTGATTGGATGGCTGGACACACAGACGTGTTGACATTGTTATTAGATTGTGGTTTATCGGTACACTAGCGACCCACCTGACTTTGGTTAGCCACGCTCTATAGACAGGAAAGGCTCTAATAAGTATGACAGATAAAACAAAAAAAATGAGGAGTGTTTCTATAAGGGTTTTCTTTATAGTAAAAATGCGTTTTTGAATAAGTTTTAGGTTTTTGAATAATCATCATCATCATCTCAGCCAGTGGATGTCCACAGCTGGACATAGGCCTGCCGAATGACCATGCCCCACAATGACCGATCCCGCGCTACCCGGTTTTCCTATGTACCTATGTAGAGTTATTCGTTCAAAAGTTTCTAAGTTTGCCTTTGCCCAGCCGTGGGATGGTAGTTCCTAGAAATAAAATATATATATAGGCACTTAAATTTGACCGTAAACTTACTGCTGTTAAAAATTCTGTCTCTTTTCAAAACCACGTTTACATGCCCTATAAGGTTCCTAAATTAATTTACAACACGAACGAACCCAAAATCACACTTAGAAAGATAGAAAAAACTTAAATCGATCGAAACAATAAAAACAACTCAAAAACTATGTGACAATTTACGGTCTCTACCAGACCGTAGCTAGATAGGATGGATCATTTTGTAGTACTACGTAGCTATAAAACAAGTAAGAACATTCCCCTACATTCTATGTGCCCTACTAATCACGGGACCGCCTTTGCCGTGTCTCAAAATGTCGAAGTCAAAATGTATGAGCTAAGTCCGGGCTAAAAGTCGGTACACACGAGTTCAGCAGGGCTATTCAGACTCCTCTACCGAGTCTCGACATGAAATCTGATACATATTCGCGCGAAATTCAAATATTTTAGCGGTTTTTAATATTTTCTGCGTTCTGCAAGGAATTAAACTACCAGAAAAGTAGTTACTCTACGTGTTTATTAGAGGGAGGCCTGCGTCTAACGGTGGAATACCTTATTGACCTTTGCAACATGGGGGGTAATGCCCATAATTCCCACAATTTTTCTGCAGGGGGCCCTGCTTCCCGCCCCGGCGGAAATCCCTTAGTCGCCTCTTACGACACCCGCGGGAGGTGCAAATTCTAAGCTGTCACCACACGGCCCTAGAAGGTAGTCATGGTGTATCAGCCTTAGTAAGGTACCTAAAAAGAACGTCATTAGAAGCTTCAAGCGACATCTCCACCTGACCCACTTACAATAGACATAGACAAGTAGACTCGGATGCAATCTCGAGCCCTTCCACTCTACTTGTCTTCAAATAAGAGCCTAGAAACTGCGAAACATGGAAAAACAGCCTTATGTCTGCAGAACATGATTGAAATTAGAGTGAGGAGTTTCGTGCAAAATCGGGAGGCGCAATTTAATTTGAGAATGCAGCTTCGATTCGAATATTTCGAATTAGGAATGAATGGAGGGATGTTGATGCGTGTTCATAATTTGAATTTGATTGATTCGATTGTAAATTGAGAGAAGTCATAATTCCAATAGGCGGAACTTGTATCAGCAACACCGACATTACAGTTGCAAAGAAAGGCTTGAAAGTCCAGTTCAATTAGGCAACCGAAGTACTGAGACGTCGAGCGACTTAGTAGTTCGTTCCACATAATTATAGCGCATACCCGACCCAAATCAGCGCCACCACCTATTTATTCAGAAATTTTCAAAAATCAGTTTTTTTGTAAACAGTCAGTCACAGTGGTGTCGATTCTGTTGTTTTAGAATTAGCTAAAATTAAGATTTAGAAATGTCAAATAGACGAAAGCTATTCTGTGTTTCAAAAATTAGACTGTCAGGTTTAAAATTTGGCTGACAGATCTAAAACAACTCAACTTAGTTAAAATCCTATTCATTGCATTGCATTTTAGCTATGATTAGAAACGTCTACCTAATTTTAGCAGGTATCGAATTTGGTCGTGGTTAAAATTTATTCTTGTGAAAAACGGGCAGATTCTTTTGAAAAAAGTGAGATATGGATTTTGTGGTATTTTTAGGATCTGTACAGAGAATACCATAATTTTAGGTCAACCTAACTTAGAAAATTTAGAAATCATAAAATTTAAGTCAGGAATCCTAAAACAACAGAATCGACATCAGTGTCAGCTTAATTTTGTAATGCCTCTGTAAAACTTTTTTTTTGTACAGTGCCGGATGCGAAGTCGCTCTTTTTGATCACCATCGTAGCCAAATCGGGTTTGCGCCTTAAGATTTTGTACTCAATAATTGTATGTCTGCTTTAATGTAATTTAAGCTTATTTCAGTCAGTACAATTTTTACAATTTTTCTCACACAAACTAAGTTACCGCGTACGAAGTGCATCGCGCTTTTACAGGCTGCGTGAGGCCCAAGTTACAGGAGATTCGCTAATTGATTAGTTACATAATAGCTTCTGTCCACGGCTTCGCACGTATTGTTTCTATGGAAACGTTTAACCGTTATTTCTATCAAATGGGAACTGTTAATAGATAAAAAATAGCTTATGTTTGATTCTAGGCATAATGTAGCTTAAATCTACTTACCACTATCTTGCCGCCTATTGTACGTTTTTATTTTATTTTTTATTTAGATATGTTATTTTATTTATTGTGTAAGTACAATAAAGTGTTCATTCATTCATTCATCAGATCCATTAGATTGGCTTAGGTCTATGCAAATTTTTAGCCCCATCGATTCAGTCGTTATGGCATTAAGAGGTAACAAACATTCGCCTAAACATTCAAACTTTCGCGTTTATAATTAATTAGTGTGATTAGTGTAATTCATTGAAACGAAAAATATGCAAAAAGTAGAGTTTCTAGATTTCGTTTTTCTATTATTAAAATACCGTGGATAGACACAAAAGTTTGGACGCCTATACCCAGCAGTGGGTGAAGTTAGGTTGCGCATCATCATCAAAAGGAAAATCTTAAGGTTGGCTTGGTTTTCTTTATTCGAACCTGGTTTCTACGTATACAGCGGTGCGGAAACAATGAAACTTGTCACACCTAGTGGACAGTATATTAATGTGAAGAAAAATTCAACGTTTCGACCTAATTTCGGAAACACATGAAATTGTGATTTCTATGCAGGTGAAGCCGCGGGTACCAGCTAGTAGGTAATATTAAGTAAAAGAAGCGTTTCTGGACGACCTCCATAGAGAGCGCCATAGCGTCCTGTCTTCAGCAAGCTGCAGCCAGCATCTGTCAATCATTCTCAGGTCATCTTTCCACCTGGCTGGAGGGTGTCCTACACTACGTTACGTAGACGCGGTCTAAACTGAAGAACACATAAGCCCTAGCAGTTGTTGTTTGTAGATATATAACCGACTCCTAAAGAAGGAGGAGGTTCTTTCTATGTTCGCCGTGTGCAGATTTTTTTGTGGGACGATTTTGAAGTTTATATTGATATTTTATCCAGGGGTAAAAAAAATATACTTATGCATATTAATTTTATTCCCGCAAAACTTAAACATTGTAAGTACACAAATACCATTTTTTTAAGGGCAGAAGCCTTTATTCACAAAGAAAATTACACAAATTTTTACAATTGAAACAAATGAGCTAACTGCAGACTGTTGCAAACAATCTACACGTAGCTCAACTGATAAATACAATAGGATTAACAGGAATTTAAAGTCAGTTTTAGTTTTTGTAAAAAAATCTAATTATTGAAGTTCAAATCGCTACCTCTCTTCCCTTTTAAACAAATCAAACTCCAGTCTAAAGCTACAGAATGTAGTCTGCAATATATTATATAAGACCCGTACAAATACAAACCGACAGACGGAGGACGCAAGTAATAACATTTTCAATGCGATATAACTCTCCATAGATATGTTTAGGTAGGACTCGAAAAGGATTTATCTGCGGAATACTGTGCATTTGTGCGAGACTGATCGGATTGGCTTGAAATTATTTACTGAATCTGGTAGATCTTGTAGATATTCTAAATTTAGTTGCTTAATTCTCCTCGTTGGTCTAGCGGTCAGCTTATAATAAATAATAATAATAATAATGCTGGACAATTCACACAGCATTATCTAGCCCCAAGCTAAGCAGAGCTTGTGTTATGGGTACTAGACATAGAAATCTAAATAACAATTTATATTTCTATGGTACTAGCTATCTGATGTACTTAATACACTACAATGTAGTGTATTAAGTACATCAGAAAAAAATACTTATCTATGTATGTAACATACATAGATAAGTATTTTTTTAGCTTGTTCAACCGCTGATTATGAGGTCCTGGGTTCGAATCCCGGGTCGGGCCAATAGTTGATATTGGGGTTTTTGTAGCAAGGAAAATTCATCGGAGTCAGGCAGTTGGCGGTGTTACACCCCTGTGCCTTGGAAAGCACGTTAAGCCGTTTTTCCTGCGCCTGACCTCTCCCCGGTCGTGTCGGTCTGCCGTCCCATCGGATTATGAGAGTAAGGAAATAGAGAGTGCACCTGTGTTTGCGTACACACTTGTGCACTATAATATCTCCTGCGCATCTGTCTAGTCTCCGATGAGACTGGCCGACGTGGTCGAAATTCGGCTAGGAAGACATTATCATTATGAGTAAGTTACTATTTTTTGACGATGTGTCGCTATTATGTTTATTGGTTTTCATCTGATATTATAAGGGAATGCGACCATAATCCCCACGCTGGACATGCGGGTCGGGGATTGCTGTTCAGTTGTAAAATTATTCTGAAACAAGCTCTGCTGCGCATCCCCGGTGATATCCCTTAGTGGCCTCACGACTCCAAGAAGAGTTGGGGTGGTGCAGACCTAAGCCAGCATCAAACAACCAGATAGCACATAGTACAAATTATTATGAAATAAAAACCCTACACACACGAAACGTACCGACCTGAAAAAAAACTAATTCTTATGCGAATTCCATTCTATTTCTACGAAAAGGCTGTCCCTATTTCCAATTCAATAAATTCGAAAGCAGTCTTATCAAGTCAAATTTAATTTATCTTTCCTCCATCAAACTGAATTGACAATACGAACCAATATCACTACTGCTTGACCGAATGTCCAATGAAATACGGTCGTTCATTTCCTAGCATATTACCTACCTGGTTATATCTCTCTATGGCTACTGACTGGGGCTATAGGCCAATCCAGAATCTAGATTCAAGTATCTAGATTCTGGATTGGCCGTCAAGACGATCGTTTTTTATTTGATGTTACCAATTTGGGCATGTGTTCTGCAAAAAATTAATCGATTATTTACATTATATAACTGACGTTTTTGACAGAACTTTATTAAATTAAACGTCAAAGTAAACGGACGCAGACGCTAATTTAATAAAATATGTTTAAAATAATACACTAAATACATAAACAGGTATTTTCTTTTCTAAACATCCAGACCACCCTGAAAAAATATCCGCAGTTCGTACAAACATGTCTAGTGTGTGATTTGATGTGGGTATTCTGTACTCGTATGTTTTCTATGTACAGTAAAATTGGTTGTCTGTAAAGTCGGATTACTGACGATAGTTGAACGTGACAACGTCTTAAGAAAATACTGATGGAATGGTAGCATTTGATACTCGATCAAAACATGTAAATGTACTATAGTATAGCAGCTGTCCACGCAGACGCATCGCTCACTCAAGTAGGAGAGAGACGGATGTCGAGCGCTCTCGCTTGCACTTCAAGCCTTACATGGAACGCCTCAGAGCGAGGGAACGCCTCAGAGCGAGGTAACGCCGCACGACGTCATGTTTTTTCGTGCGTGCAGCCGGCTCTATCGAATTATAAGATGTTGTCACGCCAAAAATATCCATCTATGTTATGTAATGTACCAAGTATTAAGCAGTTGTCTAGTCCATATAATAAAATAACACAAACTCTGGCTTAAATTTAAATTTAGATGATGCGGTGTGAATTGTCCAGCATTTTTTTTTTGTCCCGAGTCGAGAATGGAGTCCGAAACAAGCTCTGCTTATCTCAAGGCTAGATAATGCTGTAAGAATTATCCATCTTTAATCATTATTCTCATCGTTAGAACCACATCTCCCACCCATTTAGCCGCCCCTCAGTACAAACTGCCGCAGACTCCATGGCTTTATGAAGGCAGTAATTCTTGTGACCCACATTGGACCCACGCATTTTATTAGATGCTTGATTGATTGGGTGTTATTTATTGTTCTGGCAGCTTACAGGGCAATATCACACTAATATTATAAATGCGAAAGTTTGGATGGATGTATGGATGGATAGATGTTTGTTACCTCTTCACGCCAAAACTACTGAACAGATCGAGCTGAAATTTTACATACAGGTTATTCTAATCCTGGAATCAAATATAGGCTACTTTATATCCCATAAATCAGTTCCTATGGGATAGAAATCACCTTAAACGATTAGTATAGAAACAACGCGTGCGAAGCCGCGGGCATAAACTAGTAAAATATATATTAGTTAACGCTATTCAGGAAGTTTCACTTCAAATTATACTTGAATCAAAATTTTACCTTAATTTATTACAATTATAAATTAAATTTTCTAACTCGCAAAGCTTGTTTATTTATTGATTTATTGATCCCACATAGTGTTCACAAATACTAGTTTAGACTTAGGTGCCTACCTCAGTAAAAATAATGTCAATTGGCTGGCAATGTAATGAAAGATGAAGACAACATTCAAAAATAATCATTGTGTTATGGATAGGGATAGGAATGGATAAGCAAAAATATTTTGTATATTTACCCAAACAAACCTAGAGCAAATAGGTGAGTATTTGCAGATGCTAAATAATAAATAGGTGAATCATACATAATAGATAGGTGAATATTTATTTCTGTTATTTTGTCTATGGACCATTGTTGTCTGCCTATAAAGTTATTGAATTGAATTGAATTGAATCCTGAATAACGTAGCATGTAGGTTTATTTCGCGTAGCAGGCTGATTCTGCGTAGCAGAATAGACGATTTAAAACAGAGCTGTCTTTGTCTATAAATAAAATTAATATATATTATAAAATCCGTTTATTTCAGGCACAAAGTTATGGACCCATATTACAAAACATAAAATTAACATACACAAAAAAATATAAGACAAAGTACACAAGGTTCTTGTGTATTTTGTCTTATGGTCTATGGTAGCAGTTAGCGTAGCGCCTGCTCAATTTGCGTAGCACGCTGTCCGCGTTGCTATTAATTTTCAGCTAACGCACTAAGAGGGGTATTCAGCTGAGAGGATATGTGATCTATGTAAAAACAACAAAAATCATGGAGGACCATCACAATATGGTATTAGAGATTCTGGTGTTTTATACACACTTCGAAAAAAGACTTTCTATGCTAATATGTTTTAAGTATGTTTTTTTCCGATTTCTCCGTCAATGGTGGACCAATTTTGATGATTTTCTTTTGGTTTTGTATAGATAATGATTCCGGAGTGTCCATGAATTTTATTTCCGAGGAATTACTATTTAATTCGCAACTTTAAAAAACTGTGTAAACCTAAATGTAGTTCAGTATTCGAAATCAGTTTTTAGTTTTAATACCTAACCTACGAAAAAACATCAAATGATAATAAAAAAAAAGTAAAATTGTTATTTAATGACAATAGTAGATGTAACAGACATTATGAGTCCATAGGCTCCTGAACTAGTTTAAAAACTGTGTTTCAGGAGCCAGTGGCTTCTCCAACTAATATTATCAGATAATTATGGTCTGTT
This sequence comes from Eupithecia subfuscata, assembly GCA_963564075.1. Classification (NCBI taxonomy): domain Eukaryota; kingdom Metazoa; phylum Arthropoda; class Insecta; order Lepidoptera; family Geometridae; genus Eupithecia; species Eupithecia subfuscata. The sequence goes on along the minus strand of OY751115.1, from coordinate 13,955,790 downwards.
CTGAAAGTGATGTTTCGCAAACCGTTTAGGTTCTCAACTGTAACCCTTCACTCCGCTTCTTCCTCGTGCTCCTACTAAATTCTCCTACTGGTAGGAGCACCGGGACACCCATGTCCTGATGCTCCTACTGCAAAAGGAAATTGTAAAACGCTAAGTAGGAGCATCGAGACATAACTAAAATAGATTTCCTTATAGGCATACTCTGATTCAAGTACCTACAGGTGAACAGTCACCTCACTATTTTGTGTCAACATATTATGGCTATGGGTGCAATTATACATACACACACCCTTTCAGTCACAGAGTCGCCACGAACCCGCTCCCCCCCCCCCCCCCCCCGCTTCGCGGGGGTTGGACGGGCTTCGTTAGGAGTAAGTTAATGTTGACCCCCCCCGCTTCGCGGGGGTGGGAGGCCTACAAGGGAAAACATTAGTGTTTAGGTATAAGTAGTTATTATTTGTTTATTAGTTGCTTAAAGTAGTTGACTGTTCAATATGTTATGTGATAGGAGCAGGAGGAATTAAATTTAGAATATTACATTATTCCCCGTGGTTTTTATGTTCAGTAGGAGCATCAGGACATGGGTGTCCCGGTGCTCCTAGCAGTAGGAGAATTTAGTAGGAGCACGAGGAAGAAGCTCTTCACTCCGAAACACAAACTTTAACTGTTCGTCAACTATATGTCTCAGGCGTCGTCTCATCTTTCCACAAGATCTTTTCCTCACGTGCCCCTTCAAACAGTCGTCGTGTAAAAATCAAGGTCCCCGCCACTAAATCCGCTTTCGCCAAGCGTTTCCGCATTCCCATTTATCTATCGGCGTGCGATTAAACACTGCAACTTATCCTGTGCTCTATATGGCGTTAAGGAAAAGATCAGAAGGTGGCTCCTCACACTTGACTACGACGCTACTGAAGGTCTCTTAAGTATCTTAAGCTGACTAAGATTTCCATCGCGCATCTGCGGCGCGCATCCGAGGCATTTCCCATTCAGAGACGGCATGAATTAAGGTGGGACACTATACACTTAGTACTGATAAACACTTTAAAATTATTTGTTAATCGATCCTATGAAATCTGCACACCAAAGTCGGCGAGCCGGCGACAAGTTGACAATACGCTGTCGGCTGCCCACAATGTTCATAGACTGAAATATCGCACCAAACCACCGCCAGGCTGTCGCCAAATTTGGTGTGTATACTCCATTACATTGACAAAAGCTTAGTACTTACCTAAAATATTGAATTAAATAAGACTGCAATAAACTGCACAGCCTCAGTGGTGGTAAGCTCAGGGGAGCGCGAGTATCTAGGAACCTAAAATCATATACGAAAAGTTACGGCTTTGTTACGACGTTATGGCCTTGCCTTATATTGTAATAAATAAAATAATGTTTGAACTTCCCTGTCTATCATGAACAAAGTCTAACATAGCACATTTAGTTCTCCAAAATATCGAATCGTGAACGTTTTTGTGCTGACACTAGAGTTTGACCTCAACAGTATAGGCATGGCATTGTTCTCCAAGATTTGAATTTATAATGCCCTAATGAAATACTTCGATTCTACATATTTGTAGATCTATCTTTGGTATTAGAAGTCTTTATTGACAAAGAAAATTACAATCAAATTAGAACTTTGGTTCTGTTATTTTCTAAACAAAAAACTGTTTTTTATTTAAGTCCGCTTTTAGGTCGGAAACGATTATTTCAATAACATCTGTCATATAAAGTAGTAGGTACCTACACCTAGTAGGTACCCACCTACTTAATCGGATCAAAAAAAGCGTTAGAGAATTTTTCCCACTATTTCCATTGTCTATTTTTTTATTGAAGCATGGGGAACATTGGAGTTTAAAGTATCATTCGTTTCCTAACATTACCATGCGTGTCATGGAAGAAATCATCAAAATTTGACATCTAAGTTTAAAGTCATGTTTTGATAGATTACTGTCAAATATTAACCAATGTCGCTACTTCCCAGAGGCATTTAATTTAATTTCTTCAGTCTTTAGAATTTAGTATGTAAGTATGAGTTCTGTTATACCACAGGCCAATATCATTGTGAGTTTTAATCCTCCATGTTTGACGACCTCTGTGGCGCAGCGGGCGACCGTCTGCCTGCGACGCAGGAGGTTGCGGGTTCGATTCCCGCCTCAGGACAAATGTTTGTACGATCTGCAGACATTTGTCCAGAGCGTTCTGGATGTTTTCTATGTATAATAAAAAATATCTATCTATGTAGTGTGTATATCAATTATCTAGTACCCATAACACAAGCTCTGCTTAGCTTCGGGCTAGATAATGCTGTGTGAATGTCTAGCATTATTTATTTATTCATGTTTGAACTCCCTAAAAATACATTCGTCATGCCCATTATAAACATCTTATATAATCCCAAATCACCAAGTACAATAATTTAATTATAATTATAATTTATGAATGTGAATAATAGGTATTTAAATCGTTATGGGTGCCGGTAATGTGTCGACTGCAGCGCCCATTGTTGCGGACCATGAATTAGTAGGGTAAAGCGGTCGTAACTGGCACGCTTTGGATTTCCGGGATTGGTATTTAAAAATACTTTATGTGAAATTGATTTGGAACTAACTTAAATAAAATTGCTTGGAAAGGAAGTTACTTATCTATGACTAAGTTGCCTAAATAGCACGAGGGCTAATCAGCTTGTAACAGTTACACAGGTAATTTCTTCTTCTTTCTTTCTGCTAAGCGTTAAATTCCCAATTCAGTACACACCGTTCTAAAGATTTATCTAAATGAATCTGATATAATTAATGAAATAAATCACAAAATATAACCAATAAGGTTGAAATTGTTTTGAAATATATTAAACTTGCTCCAATTAACTAATTTCATTTTTTTTATTTGTGTAATTATGTACTAACACAGTTTTGACATTTATAGAATTATTATCTTAAACCAATAAATGATCTGCATCTAGCCACTACAGACGAACATATACAAATAGGCTAGAATAGGGCAAGTTTACCCTACCCTGCATCCCGTTGTTACACAAGCGGATGCAATCGTCTGCATCATTCCCTGTTGTATTATCTGTGGCGTTATTGTGTATGTGTACCACATTATGGCATTATAATATGATAATTTTGTACATTTTCACCATTTGCCTTTTACGGGGGAGCTTAGGAGATTTCGAGCTTTACACTAATTAACACTAACTTATATAAGCAAAACTACTGAACAGATCGGGCATACAAGTGATTTTAATTCTGGAATCAAACATAGGCTACATTTTACCCCATAAGTCAGTTCCCATGGGATAGAAATCACCTTTAAACGTTTCCATAAAACAACGCGTGCGAAGCCGCGGGCAGAAACTGGTTTTCAATAAAGGCATGAAAATTGGTCGAAATAATACAGAAATCCAGTTTAAGAAGCCGGTTTAGTAATTATATTGTTGCTGCTGAATGTGCTACGCAGAAATTCACAAAACAAATAATAACAAATTATACGTAATTTTAACCTTTTATAGGATAACCCGAGTCTTTTTACCATATAAGTTGTGTATCTAAATAGTTCTTAAAACATAACCGAGGGGTGCGTTATTTGACGTTAGTAACGAGACGTGATCGAGACTCTCCTTTTAGTATGGGACTTGCGTAGTTTCCTGATCGCACGATGGGCGAGGGGGAGGCCAGCGTCCAGCAGTGGACTGGTATTAGGCTGTAGATGTAGGCATAATTAGCCACTATTTAGAAAGCACCATTTTAAGCTACCGGAAGACGTCGATCAAATGCAAGTTAGAGGGAGCGAGTTAATATTACTTGCAGAAATAAGAGCAAAAATATCAGAAATGAAAGACATGACGTGTTATTTACAATGATAAATTGTAACAGTAATTGATTACGCAGGTTGGGTTGGGGTACTTAGATAACCGCGGATGTATAAATGTTCCCGTGGTTCGGCGAAAATGGCGAGAGAGGGACACCGGAGAGGTTTTAGTGGGTATTACGTCCTTTTCAGGGCGTCGAGTCCCACATAATTCTGGTCCCCCCCAGACCAGTTTATTCGTGAACGAATTTCCTCGACGAGACAAAAAAAAAAAAGGGGTACTTAGATAAGGAACCTATACAAGCGACGCTGTTTCAGCAGTTTTGCAGTTTCAAGCACCTTCTCGTTTGTGATCTTGTCCTTCCAAGTGATTTGCAGGATATTCCGAAGACAGCACATGTGAAAGTTCTGCTAAGCGTGATATGCTAGCTTTTAAAATAGACCTGTCAATTTGGGAAGAGGAATTGGAAGACCGTGATCGGTGGCGCAAAACATTAGCGGAAGGAGTTATTGCTCATGACGTAGCATGGTTCCAAAAGCTAAATGAAAAGCGAGCACTGAGGCACCAACGGGCTGCGGCGGCTGTCGCAGACCCACCACTATCCACCGGGGTTCACGGATGACAATACTGCGGCCGCATCTGCCGGTCTCGTATGGCCTATACGAGACCGGCAGATGCGGCCGCAGTATTGGCATCCGTGAACCCCGGTGTTGTATATATTTACAGGTCATCTACGTAAGTGCCGAAAAACGAACACTACATAAACCATCCTTCGTGGATGTAAAGTTCATTGATGATGATGATACAAGCGAGAGTATCGCGGGCGGTATTTTATTCACTTTGAAACGACTTCGAAAAAAGGAGGAGATTCTATGTTCGGCTGTATGACCGCGAATATGCAGGTCTCGACAGAGCCTACACATTTGCTCCCCTTGGAGTCGAGACCCTAAGTCCGAGGGGTACCGAGGCTCTTCGGGTTTATAAAAAATTATCTGAGTGTCTGGTCGCAGCGACGCGTGACCCGAGAGCTGGTGAGTATCTGGCGCTGTGCATCAGCATTGCCATACAGCGCGGGGCAATGCAGCCAGCGTCTTGGGGACGCGACGACTGGTCTTGATATGGATCAGTTGAGTTACCTGTAGATTGTCTGCAAGTTAGCTCAATAGTTGCGATTGTGAATACTAGTTCTAATTTATTTCTATCACTTGATTGTAATTTTCTTTGTGAATAAAGTTGTTCTGTATGTTTTTTTATGTACGTTTGTCGATTTTCTCCGTCAATGATAGGCTGAATTAGAAAATTCTTGCGCTATCGTAGGTATAGGGAATGATGTGTCATAAAAATGTTATTCCGAGGGATTTTTATCCCGCAAAACTTAAAAACTTTGTAAAATTAAGGGATTTAAAGTTGGTATTTACTTTTTTCAAAACGATCAAATTATAAGTAGGTAAACATAGACACGTTTACCTACGCGGTAGTATAAATTAATAAAAGTAAAAGTAGAAGTAATAAATCATATAGAGCTGTAAAACGTCGCAAAACTATACTCTACACAGAGTTGTAAAGCCGCCCACAGGTAATAAGCCCGCCCAACCTGTGAAAGTAAAATTTATTGACACTATTCATAAATCATTCGTCATTTATTTCTTACACACTTCATCATTAACGATTGAACCTACATATATGTTAGTTTGTAGCCTACGTTAGTTCGCTAACGGATTTGAGTTGTAATTTAGAACACCATAGGTATTTCTACAGATACAAAGATGTTCATGTTCCCAACTGTTTTGTTCCAACTATTTGCTTGTAAACCCTAACTACAGACAAACAACGTAAATACAGGAAATCAGGGTACCACACAAACAAGCCGGGGTTCCGTACGGGCCGGGTAAACAGAATTAATGGTAGTTTAGTGTAAACTTGCTTTATTTGCGATGTTGTATTACAAATTAACGTGAATGCGTGTGTTTGGTTGTTACCTTATTGTTTCAATTGTGTCTGTGTTTATGTACGTAAATCACTTATCTACGTCTAGAAGCATAGGTAGGTATTACAAACATATGTAAGTAAATCAGGCTTAAAGCGCGCGTTCTCATGCCGGGGTTCTCATCCGCACTGATTTGGCATCAAACGGATTTTAGTATTCTTTGTATGGTTTGCCATACCAGAGCGTCCACAGCGTCTGGTCCGAACGGAGCGGACAAATCGGACTCTCGGCAATGCAGGTCCGTTCAGTGCGTATAACGTCATTCGGATTGCCGATCTGTGGAAGCACTCACACGCCCGCTCCGTCCGCCATTCCCGCGCTCTGCACTTTAGCTCGCGCACAAAATTCGTCCGCTTACTACGAAAATCCGGATATCGATGTTGAAGATTAGTTTGCAAATGGCGGTCCTGTCGGTTATCCGTTTGCTGCGGCTACAGTGGACACGCCACCCGGAATAACGCTCACAAAATCTGTTTGATGCGGTCAGTGCGGAGCATACGATGCTGGCAGGTGAACGAGCATCCAAACACGATCGGTATTGTAAATACCTACCTGCTGTTAAAGTCGTTGTTCTCAGCAATGTTTGTAAGACTGTAATAGTGAGATATTTGAAAGGAAACACGAGTAACGTCAGTTTTAAAATAATAATTTGGAAGTATTTATTTACCTACAAATACCCAAAAGTAATATCACTTTCTATTCGGTGGCAATAGTGCTCAGGGTACATACACACAACTTTTGTGTAAGTACCTACCTATTAGATTTTTCAATTTTTACTGCTCCAAACAATAAAAGAAGAAGCAGCGTGTTTTTACTCTACATTAACAGACTTGATAACAACGTTCTTGTTCATTCTAGTTCAATTCGGTTGTATTTAATGATAAAATAACATTCCGCGCAACGCCATCTAGTTTCAATCTCCAAAACAAACACAATCATAGAAAACAATCTGTAGCAGTAATCGAGTTAGCGAAGTGCTCAGACTATCGGAATGAAGCCGCAGCCACCTGAGATGAGGCGATTTATCAGTTTGTCTCGCAGTTAGCACTTTGGGAGTTCTATCTGGGCCCTGACTCTGACACACTATCAACACTCTCAATATATCTATCAACACTCTCGAGTCGAAACGTAGGCAGCGTAGGTGGCTTCGGTATCACACTAATAAATGCAAAAGTATGGATGGATGGATGTTTGTTACCTCTTCACGCCAAAACTACTGAACGGATCAGGCTGATATTTTGCATACAGGTAAGTCTAACCCTGGAATCAAACATAGGCGACTAATCTCATAAATCAGTTCCCATGCGATAGAAATAACCTAAAAACGTTTCCATAGAAACAACGCGTCCGAAGCCGCGGGCAGAAGCTAGTTTACATCAGCCGATAGAATGCGTCTACTGCTTTCGGATTTTGCATCGGCAATATAATGTAGGTAGATATTTTCGAAGCGCAACAATATCGACGAGGATATTGTTGTGGTTGACGTCATCGGCAGAAATACCCCTGACTAGCATCGGTATCGGCAGACATGCCGATCAAGTCGACGCTGCACCATAGAAATCAGTACAAAGCAACAAATCCTTACGCTGCGTATGCTCTGATTCCGATGCAGTCGACGCACAACTTTACACTGGCTCAAATCACGAAAGCAATTCATACGAAATCAGGGGTCGGAATTATAAATTAAATACTTACTACAAAATATCTCTAGAAACTAACTTAGTTCGGTATTGGTATGGATCTACTTGCTACTTGTAGATTGTTTGCAACAGTCTGCAGATAGCTCAATTGCTTCAATTGTAAATACTAGTTCTAATTTATTTATATTATTTGAATGTCTTTATTGTATCGTATCTTGAAAATAAAGGTAAATAACTTAAGTAAGTTATTTACCTTTATTTTCAGGAACGTAGGAACTAAGTCCTACTCGTATTATCAAAATCTTCTCCTCGCAGTCGAGGCCTTGTACCTACGCAGGCTTTAATAGCGTAGAGATTGAAGTTTATCTACATAGAGACGAACTCATTGATTATAATATTATGTACCTGTAGTGTTTTGAGTACCTTTACTGAATTATTTAATGTATCGCGGGCATTAGATGCGCTATACCGGTCAAGAGTGTAACCTCAACCTCAACAGCCGGTATTGGTCCACTGCTGGACGCAGGCATCCCCCTGATAAGCGCCTTATTGGCTTTTATGTCATGGTGGTAATGCCCATAATCCCCACGCTGGCCATGCGGCTTGGGGATCTCAGTCCGGTGGTAGAATTGTTCTGCAGGGGGCGCTGCTGCCCGCCCCGGTGGATATCCCTTAGTCGCCTCTTACGATACCCGCTGGAAGAGTTGGGGTGGTGCAAATTCTAAGCCGGCACCACACAGCAGCGAGAGTGTACATATAGTACGCGCAAATCTTTATGAATTCTCAGAAGTACGCGCGAGTGGCTGCGTAGGAGTTTATTTTAAGGTGTCAGGAGGACGCAGAAGGTACGAGGAGGAGGTCGGGAAGGGTCTGCTGTATATTTTAAAACCTCCACTGCTACCAGCACCAATCGCCTGCCAAGCGTGGAGATGAGCGTTGAGAGTGTTACAAAACCCCCTCGTTTATTTTTCGAATTTCAGGAAAACTTACAGCTAGAAAAATACAAAAATAGAAATATTTATCAAAATACCTTTATTCACAAAGAAATTTACAGTCAAATAATAGAAATAAAAAACTAGTATTTACAATTGAAACAATTGAGCTAACTGCAGACCGTTGCAAACAATCTACAAGTACGTAGCTCAACTAACCCATATCAATAATATACCAGTCGTCGCGTCCCTGCTACGCTGGCTGCATTGCTCCGCTGTATGGCAATGCTGATGCGTTCCGCCAGATACCTACTCAAAATACTTTCTAATATTAATATGTGCAGTCAGGTTCAGTAGATGACGTCAGTATGCTGATAAAGAAGATTGTTTCAGCCAAAAGTTTACCCAGAACCGTAAACAATTAAATTGCAACAGTTAATCCAATTTGTCGGTTTACCAGTCTGTGAAACCGGTCACGCTGCGTTAAGTGATACAATTGTTCATTTTAATTAAATGCATTGCTTTTGTACTACAATTTGGTTATTTTGTTAAGCTTTGTAATTTTAATGGGCAGCTAACTTTAAAAGCTTTTAATGGTCTATCGGATGTGTACAGGCTGGAGTGCGGCGTGAGGCAGGGTGGAGGGACTTCACCGAGGCTTTTCTGCCTATACATAGATCGTCTGATCCGTGAGCTCAGCGGCACCCGGGTCGGATGCTCGATTGACGGGGTCACCGTGAACAATATTAGCTACGCAGATGATATGGTGCTGCTGAGCCCATCGATCAGTGCCCTCAGAAGGCTGATTGGCATCTGTGAGTGTTATGCGGGGGCGCACGGGCTCCGGTACACCGCGGGCAAGAGTGAACTGATGGTCTTCAAGGCGGGTTTAAAAACTTACGCCACAGTCCCACCAGTTACACTCGACGGCAATCAGCTAAAGCGAGTATCGGAGTTTAAGTACCTGGGCCACTGGGTTACCGAGGCACTCACAGATGATGTAGACATGGAGAGGGAGCGGAGGGCGTTAACGGTTCGAGCTAATATGCTTGCCCGTAGGTTTGCGCGTTGCAGTGCGCAGGTAAAGACAACACTGTTTAGAGCGTACTGCCAGTCTTTCTACACGTGCAGCCTATGGATCAAGCATACGCAGAAGACCTGGAACGCCCTTCGCGTCCAATATAATAATGCCTTCCGGTGGCTGATGGGGCTGCCGCGCTTCTGTAGTGCATCAGGAATGTTCGCGGAGGCGCGGGTCGACGGGTTCGCTGCAATCCTGCGCAAGAGATCGGCGTCGCTGATGCACAGGGTGCGCGGCAGCACCAACAGCTACCTGCAGGTCATTGCAGGAAGGCTGGATACAGCCTTCCCCTTTATGAGGCACTGGACGAAGGCTCATATTATTTCAAAATGTAGTTAATAATTTAGTTTACAATTTAATTTTATTCTATTTATTTTAATTTAATTTAATGTTATTTGATTCTCGCTATAATATGGACTTGTGTATGTAATCTGTGTGCATGTGCTGTGTCTGAAATAAATGATTATTATTATTATTATTAATGGGATATTTCAGTGATTTGTGGTATATTTATGCCTGGCCTTGCCTTTGACGTTGCTGTGTTTTTAGGTTTCACTATACCACAAAGGTGGAGGAGATCCTGGAGTTTGTGAAGAGGAAGACTAACACCTTGGTGAGGGTCGAGCGGTTGGAGTCGCGTCATAAAGATTTTTAATTATTTGTGGTGCGTACTTCAACTCAGAATACCTTCAGAATTCTGGCCGAAGAATGTGCTGTTCCGGCGTAGACGATTACCGGTAGCAGCACATATTCCGTATCTCACGTCGCCGACACTACGTGTTAGTAAATAGGTTTATTTTAAGTATGATATACTAAGGTATATAAGTCTTCCCCCCGTCAAGGGAGAAAACTGGAATAACCCTATATTTTATATGGACCTTTTATATAGACTTTAGTTTTTAAGTATTTAACATCCTATACTAGACTAATGTTTCCTGAAATAAATAATTTATTTTATTATTATATTTGGCGCCGCATCATAGTTTCCATAGTTTTGAACTGGTGGACCAACCCTACCGTGAGACCTATCAGCTCCGTAGGTCATGACGGGACAGATGGAAAGATCTACCTATGCTCGGAGTTTCTCTGAAGGATAGGATTCGTAACGAATCATCATCCGACAGAGAACCAAAGTTATCGACATACCTCAAAGAATTAGCAAGCTGAGGTGCCAGTGGGCCGGCCATAACTCGCGAAGAACCGATAGATGGGTATAGGGGAGTCCTATGTCCAGCAGTGGACTAATAAAGGTTTTTGATGACGATAGTTTGGTGTTATCAGACCTATTAGGCCGAGCTGATGTTTTCTAAATTAATCCTTGCGTTATACCTAACGTTATAACAAATTATTATACTTAACTAGAAAATTGTTTAACCGAAGTTACCTATTTGAGCCGAGGTTACCTATTTGGGGTTGAAACCCTTGGTCCTTGGGGTCCTGGGGCACAACAATTTATAAAAATCTTACAAAATTTCTTATAGAGTCCACAGGTGATCGGAATGCTGGCTTCTATTTCAATCAACGAATTAGCATTGTTATTCAACGTGGCAATGCTGCCAGCATTCTGCGCACTCTGCCTTCTGGTGACGGCTTAGATTTTTAAGTAATAGATATATGTGTGTATCTAGTTGTAAATGTTTTATTCTGTTAATGTAATTTTCTATGTGCTAAATAAATAACCAGTTACTATAAAATAAAACCTTATTTTATAACAATACTCCAAACCAATTACTTGTATTGTATTGTAATCAGTTATTTAACCCCCAAGACGCTTGTAAATCGTGCAGCACTAAATGTCGCCAAAATGAATTGAATGTTAATAGCTAGAAAGGCAATGTTAGGTTCCTGGATGAATTTATACCGAATACCGGCAGCTGGTTTCCCATTACACCCACGAGTGGACGTGGTGTTTAGTCCCACCGAATTTGTGACATTAAAAAATCAAATTCACTAGTAAAAAAAATTAAAGGGTTACTATTTATCCCAGAAATTTAAAAAACAGTATGAATGTGAATATAAAGGAATTCAAAGTCGGTTTGATAATAAAACAATAACTCTTAATTTGATAGATCCAAACTCATAAAAAAACTGTCCATAATATATTTTTTAACTAAGTGTAGGTAGCTACCTACACTTAGTTAAAATATAGAAATATAAATATATATAAATAAGCTAACCTTGATTTTTTAAAATATTTTTTTAATTAATTTTTAACTTTGATAGGTAAGCTACTATCAAAACCAGGTCTTTCTTTATATACCTAATCAAAATTGTTTACCAGTTGCCTACTCAAAAAAGAAATCATTAATTATAATGTAACCTGTGTAACTAATGTAGTTAAAATCTATTTCTGTACTAGTTCAATAAATACATAAATAACTAATGTATTAAAGGTAAACGCACTTCAGGTCGCATTTCCCTGTGTTGACCAGGCGCTACTTATTTTTTACACTGCGGATTAAGGCTGAGCGCAGACTTGAGTCACGACAGTTTTAAGACAGACTTTCCTCACATAGAAAGTCTGCCTTAAAACGGAAACAAAACTGTTTTGTCTTGCATCTTCATACATTTTGTAAAGCAATAGTTGTCTTTAGTCTGTCTTAAAACTGTCGTGACTCAAGTCTGCGCTCAGCCTAAGTTAACCGGTAAATACGAGACAATTTTAATAGGCTTTACCGGTAGCCATCTGCTTTAAGCGTAAATAATACCTAGTCCTACGGAGTTTAGGTTGTTTGTTGCATGACATTTTCATAGAAAGTGGGGTCATTTGAACTGCATAGCATTGTAAGTTTCCTATTGTGTTATCTTGCTCTATAAATTTGCAATACATGGGCTTTGGCTTGAGTTTACTTAGTTTCCATACATACATACTTAAACCAAGGCACCTATTCGAGAGGGAAGAGAAAATATTAGAAAAATAGATCAAAAATAAAACCATAAAAGAGATTAAATCTATATTGTATGCAAAAGATTTGTGGGGTGGTATTTTTTTTTTACTGTGTTAATTTAATTTCCTTGTGTTTTTTTTTTTGTCATTTTCATAGGCTTAAGTAGATACATCTTGTACGCCGTGTAGCTGTGGTGGCCCATTCGGGTCGTAACACAGGCTTGGCAGAACCAAAAATCTTAACATTCGTATTTATGTTATAACTTGTTGCTGTCCGCGGGTTCGCACACATTTTTCAGGGACAAAGGTCTAGAACGATATTATTCAAATTTCAGCCGGCACCGTTCAGTAGTTTTGGCGTGAAGAGGTAACAAACAAACATCTCAACATCCAAAGTTTAGATTTATTCCTATTATTAGTGTGATCTATGGTCGTTTTCTCCAAGTAGGTGAAAGCTTACTAGAGGTAGGTACTAGTTTAACGTGAAATAAAACGTGATTGAATGGGATCTTACAAAGGGCCCGGTGTCGTTAATACTTTAACGATCCGTTAATGTCGATCAACGAAGCACTATTTCAGTGAATAACACGAAAACGGAAGAATAATATATAGTACTAGCTGCGCCCCGCGGCTTCGTACGCGTTGTTTCTATTGAAACGTTTAAAGGTGGTTTCTATCCTATGGGAACTGATTTATGGGATAAAAAGTATTCTATGTTTGATTCCAGGATTAGAGTTACCTGTATGCATATTTTCAGCCCGATCCGTTCAGTAGTTTTGGCGTGAAGAGGTAACAAACATCCATCCATCCATAGATCTAGCCATCCAAACTTTCGCATTTATAATATTAGTGTGATGAAGTTAATTTAGCGAAACATGTGACTGTATCTTTCCTTCCCAGTATTTAGACTGTTTATGACTTTAGCTAGAGTCTTAATTGATGACTTTTTGAACAGTTCGAAAAGAATTGGTAGGCAGTTGGTGCCTCATTTACTACTTATGGTACAGTCTTTTCAGAAAACTTTATAATATTTTTTGCTTCCGTTCCATTTCAACTCAAAGTTATGTCAATACTAGCTTCTGCCCGCGGCTTCGGACGCGTTGTTTCTATGGAAACGTTCAAAGGTGATTTCTATCCCATGGGAACTGATTTATGGGATAAAAAGTAGCCTATGTTTTATTCCAGGCCTAGAATTATCCGCATGCAAAATTTCATTACATTCAGTAGTTTTGGCGTGAAGAAGTAACAATTATCCATCCATCTGTACATCCATCCAAACTTTCGCATTTATAATATTAGTGTGATTTATTTCTATTTTTTTGATGACGAGAGTAGAAAAGATAGATAGAAAATTCTTTATTGCACACTTATCAAAATAATTTACAAACAAAACGAACAAAAATAATCACAAAATATGTGACATTATTGGTCGTCTTATCGCTCAAGAGCGAGCCCGAAAACCACGGTTTATTCGATACAGGGTGGCACATTTAGATCGGTCAGTATGAGAAAGTATGTCTTCTAGTTTCACTAGAAGACATACGGAGATTTCAGTAACAAGAATAACTGCATTCATACATTTAAAAAAACTTGTACTCAGCTCGGGAATCGAACCCGACTGTTTTGAAAAATAAAACTAACACTATTTATATTTAGATATCGATTTTGTAGGTCTTCAGCAGTAAATGTTACTATGATGTCTAAAATGTATAAAATGCATTGTTTTCATATCCTATAACGCATTCACTGCCCAGCCTCGGCTGTACGACCCGCAGGGGCGCGCCGCCACTACACATAGCTCCAGATGAGCGAGTGCGTTGAGGGCTGTGAAAGTGTTAGTTTAGTTTAGTATATTTTAATACATCGCATTCACTGCCCAGCCTCGGCTGTACGACCCGCAGGGGCGCGCCGCCGCTACAATTAGCTCCAGATGAGTGAGTGCGTCGAGGGCTGTGAAAGTGTTAATTTATTTTAGCAAGTTTTCGAAATGACCGCCAGCAAAGAACTACAACCAACCACAGAGACAATTTTACGCACCTAATTATGAAACTGGATGAAAAAGCTAAAATAAAATAAACATAATAAAGCCTAATATTCCTGTCTAAAACTTAAAACACCTATAAACTTATTTTTATGTCCAAAATTTAGACAGAGATGACCTCTGCTCGAGATTGCATCCTAGTGCTAATTATGCCAGGACGTACATACAGGATGAACCAAACAGTGACATCGTTTTTTTATGACGTCACTGTTTGGTCCACCCTGTATGTGTGCTGTGCTGATGAGGTAAAGACCTACCTCACCTACTGGCCTACGTGCCGTGGCCCACGCGACTCCAACAATACCACATAACGTGTCAAAACAAGGATCCGCCGTTCACAACAACTATTACAACATGCGATAACCGCGTAACGACAGTAAATTATCTATTCTGTTGCAACAATGGTGTCGGTTATCAGCGGATTAACGGGCGGGTTAGTGCGGTGGAAGTGGCCACACGCAGCGTTTTTTATTCAAATGCATAATACGATTTTTGATAGTGAAAAAATGCAATTAAGCCTCCACGACACAGCCGCGATTTTCGTCTTGCGTTTTACGATTTTGCGGGGGGCAGGCGGAGACAGTGTAAAGGGGGGGGGGGGGGGGGGGTACAAGACGCGCCTCAAAGAACCTTTTTTTTTTAATAGAGGCTTTAACGGGTATCTATCGCGATTTTCTACCTAATTTTACCGACGATTCTACAGGTTCACACATGTCGTAGTCACAGGATGATGAATTTTTGTGTTCTCATCGCGTTAATAATAGGTACTTTAACAAAAAAAGTCATTTTTCATAAAAATTTCAAAAAACCTAGACATAGGTAAAGCTAGCATAAAAATTAATGATAGGACGTAAGTATCAGTTAGTAGAAACAGTTGAACTAACTGTAGGCTGTTGCAAACAATCTACAGGTAGCTCAACTGATCCATATCATAAGAAATCCAATGTATAAATACAGGTTTACAAGAATCCTGTATTTATACATTGGATTTCCATTCATATGGAGGGAAACAGAAAGTGACGTGCGGTAGCTGTAGCGCCGTGTTATATAAATTTTTGTTTAATTTCATTTAATTGTAATTTTATTCTTGTATATTTTTAAACTGTGTGATTTTTCTTTTTTCTTATGTGATATGGGTTATTTGCCTGAAATAAACGAATTTTATTTATATCAATACCAGTCGTCACGTCCCCAAGGGTCTGGCTGCATTTCCCCGCTGTATGGCAATGCTGATGCGCGGCGCCAGATACTCACCAGCTCTCGGGTCACGCGTTGCTTCGACCAGACGCTCAGATATTTTTTTAAAAACCCGAAGAGCCTCGGTACCCCACGGACCTAGGGTCTCGACTCCAAGGGGAGCAAATGATTATATTGATTACTCATAATAATAGGTTAAGGTCTCGACTCTCTACTCTTGTAAGGCCTAATCAGGCCACTTTCCGTAGGAATTTTCCGCGCATGTGCCTGCGAGTGGGAAGAGCTTCGCCTAATTATTCACAGGTGTCAGGGGTTAAATAAACTAAATTCTAAAAGTGTACCCAGCCCCGTTATCCGCAAGTTACTACAATGGAAAGGGGTAGTGTTATTGAACTTATAGTAGGTAACTACCTAAGTTTTTATAATAAGGATCCGTAACGGTTTTAGTAGAGCTAAGAAATCCATAACCCACAGTGTAAAAAATTTTGTTCCACGACAAAAATTGACGAAGTTATGACCAAATTACTAGCGAACTTCACTGACTGACCGCTGCGGGTGCGTGTGACGTCACTTGCTCGGTCGCCGCCCGTTAATCGTTGGCAGATATCAGTTTTTAATGATTTACTTCGAAACTATAAGTAAAGGAAATAAAATGACAAAACCAAATAGACTCGGTTTTGAGAGACCCATCGAATGTTTTTTTTTTTCATTCGGAGTAAATCACTAAAATCTGATATCTGCCTACGGTTAACGAGCGGCGACCGAGCGAGTGACGTCACACGTACCTAATTTAGTTATAACTTCGTACGCAATGGTCCGATTTGGATAATTTAAAAAGAAATATCATGTTTCTGTCATAAAGAATAACGTGGATACTAGTTCTATTGAAATCGCTTTAACGTTACGAGTTCTCATTAAAAAAATGCTGATGAAAATATGATGATGATGTTGATACCTACCTATTGATTGTAATTCTGATTTGATGTGCATTCGGCTCCGTGACATCTGATATGAATGGCGGTAATGATTTGTATGGGAATGGCGTTAATTGATACGAGCAGTCGAGCGTGGTATGGTGATGGGCTTCCGATGATCCTCTGTTCGTGATATACCTACATCATTTACATAATTATTATACTCACCTAATTGATTTGTCAAGTGACTGTAGATTTTCGGATGAAATACTTAATTATTATATAGAATAACAATTCGATCCTTCCCTCTCTAAACTCTTGTGTGTCATACATAATTGAATAAGGGAAACCTTATCTTTATTCACAAAGAAAATTATACTAGTATTTACAATTGAAACAATTGAGCTAACTGCCGACTGTTGCAAACTGTCTACAGGTAGCTCAACTGATCCATATCAACACCAGTCGGAAGCGTCTCCAAGACGCTGGCTGCATTGCGCCGCTGTATGACAATGCTGATACGCTGTGCCAGATACTCACCAGCTCTCGGGTCACGCGTCGCTTCGACCATTAAATAAGTAAGTTTAATTATCATGATTTTAAATAAGATTTCAACGACAACAGGTGTATACCTTGACGACCTCTGTGGCGCAGCGGGCGAAGGTCTACCTGCGACGCAGGAGGTTGCGGGTTCGATTCCCGCCTCGGGACAAATGTTTGTACGATCTGCAGACATTCGTCCAGGGCGTTCTGGATGTTTTCTATGTATAATAAAAAATATATATCTATGTAGTGTATTGTATTAAGTATATCAGTTATCTAGTACCCATAACACAAGCTCTGCTTAACTTGGGGATTGATAATGTTGTGTGAATTGTCCAGCATTATTTATTTATTTATTTATATTTATAAATATGTATGTATGTACCTACGGTGGAATAAATTAATTGAATGGAATTGATCGTTATTTATTTCTTAATAGTTTCTGCCAGCGGCTTCGCACGCGTTGTTTCTATGGAAACGTTTAAATTATATTTCTATCCCATGAGTATCCCATGAAACTGTTTTGTGGGATAAACAGTAGCCTAAGTTTGATTTCAGGCTTATAGCTACATCTATACAAAATTTCAGTCCGATCGGTTCAGTCGTTTTGGTGTGAAGAGGTAACTAACATCCATCCATCTATCCATCTAAACATCCAAACTTACGCATCAAAAAAAACTTCTCATTGACCCTAAAAGTACTTTTGACCCGAGAGCTGGTGAATATCTGGCACAGCGTATCAGCATTGCCATACAGTGTGGCAATGCAACCAGCGTCTTGGGGACGCTTCCGACTGGTGTTGATATGGATCAGTTGAGCTACCTGTAGACTGTTTGCAACAGTCAGCAGTTAGCTCAATTGTTTCAATTGTAAATACTAGTATAATTTTCTTTGTGAATAAAGTTAACTTTTGATCCCATAGGTAAATCAGTTTCCATGGGATAGAAAACGTTTCCATAGAAACAGCGCGTGCGAAGCCGCGGGCAGAAACTAGTCATAATATAGTTCGAATAGGCTGAAAAGATGGCGCTTTGCGTTTGGGTCCGTCAAATTGTAATGGCAAAGACCCTGCATAGTTTAACATAATTATCGCCTCATTCACACCGAAATGGCAATGCAGGCAGGCAAGGCTTTGAAACTAAAACTGCTCGCTGCTGCCCGGACGTTTCGGTGTGATTTGTTCCTTACAATATCATGGAAATAACATCTACAAAACTTACACAAATGATATCCTACTAATATTATAACACCGAAAGTTTGTGAAATGTGAAGTTTTTGTTAGGTACCTAGGATCTCCAAAACTACTGAACAGATCGAGATGAAATTTGGCGAAAGTTTAGAACATAGCCTAACTTAAATAAGAGGCTACTTATTATACCGAAAATACGCGAGCGAAACCGCGGGCCGAAGCTAGTATATAATAATACCTTCCATGTGAATTCCACTAGAGGTCTAACAGAAATCCACTGCCTACGGTAGGCTGCCCTCACATAAACAAACAAATGACTGTCTAAAATTCCTCTCCACAAAATATGAACTTCCCAAAACAAAACATTCGTATTTCGTACCGCGCAGCCACAACAAAGCAATTTGAGGCCCGAAGGCATCCTAAAAGGTACCTACGTGAACAAAACAAGGAAATCCCTTGTTAAACTTTATCAATAACTCAATTGAGTTTCGGAACGCCGTCAATAACACTCGAATGTTCGCTTACGTTTCTGAACGCACCTGACTGGGTGGCGTAGTGGGTAGTGCAAGAGTTTTGGAACTTTCAGGATCTGGTTCTGACAAGCATAGTCATAGTAGTTTGCTTGGAAATTAACGTTACCTGGAGCAGATTGGTTTTGAAGAAACTGAAAATAATTTTCTGGTTAGCCAAAATAATATCGATAAGAAGTCTTACCGATTTTATTTTGGCTGGCAAGAGATACGCCACAACAAGTCTTTTTAAGATAGTTGTCACATATTTTGTATTTTCTTTTGTTTGTAAATTATTTTAATCCCCGACGCAAAAAGAGAGGGGTGTTATAAGTTTAACGTTTCTGTCTGTGTATTTGCCGGTGGAATCGTAGCTCCCAAACGGATAAACGGATTTTCGTTTAGTTTTTTTGTGTCATATCTTATGAGATACACACACAGCAAAGGACTGAAAAAGTGGCGGAAAATGGCAGAAGCCTTTTCTCATCCCGATCTTTTCAAATAAGACCGCCACTAGACACTTGGAATTAAAGCTGTTTTGCTATAGGTATTGTTTCTACCGACAAGTGTGCAATAAAGAATTTTTGTCTTTATATCTATCATATGAGGCGAACGACGTCCACTGCTGGACATAGGCCTGCCTTAAAGATGTCCACAACATTGGTCCATAATGACTGATTTTGCGCTGCCCGCATCCAGCAATATCCCACTACCTTCACCAGTCGACCTGGTGTCACCAGCGACCTGGTGTCACCAGCGACCTGGTGACACCAGGTTGCGCACCATCCCCTACCCACACTGCCAGTCTTTCACTGCCAGCCTTCCACTGCCAGCCTGCCCGCTGACGCTTTTGCTAAGCTTAACATAATATAGAAAGTTCTGGTAGATCTCCTATTGTAAGCCCTTGACGGCATGTGGTGTTGGCTTTGAACTCTTTCAACTGTTCCCGCGGATCGTAAGAGGCGACTGTTTATCCATCGGGGGGCGGCAGCAGCGCCTCCTGCAGAACAATTCTGCCATCGAACTGCGATCTCAACCCTTATGTGTAGCGTGGGGATATGCTCCATATATAATGTCCATAACATTACCCTCCATGATAAAATTAGTGCAATAATGCACTTATGATATCAGGGGGATGCCTGCGTCCAGCCGTGGTAGTAGATGATCATCCCAGGAAAATCTACGGTCAGTAAAGGTACAATTCAAAACAGTTATTGATTTTTTTCTAGGTTTCATACTGTTTTAAACATTGTCGAAAAATTTACTGTTCTACTGGCTAAAATAGGGAGGAGTCTGAAAGAATAACTAACACTTTTAAAAAAATGATCGAACTACTTAGTTTTAGGGGTGTTTTAGGTTTAAAGAACTTTATTTCTCATAAAAACACAGGGTTTACTTAAAATGAGATACATGAGAATAAATTAATCTAGGTTTAAAAATATTTAAACTAACCTCTGGGACCTAAAATAAGATAGAACTACTCACATATTTTCTATAACTAAATATTGTTTAACTAAATATTATTTATGTCGTAGTAGTTTTGTTTAGTGTAGTAGTTTTAATCCTTTTATGTACAGAGGATCCATTAAAACACCTATAAAATATTTCAGCGAGTTGCTTCTAGACTAATTTAATAAGTAAAATAGTGTGTAAAGTTTCCCGCCGTTTCAGTATGACAATGCTGCCAACCTCGGAAATAAATAAACAAAGTTGGCATATAAAGCTGTGCAGTTTGAAACTAGACTCAAGATGATAATTATACTAGTTTATGCCCGCGGCTTCGCACGCGTTGTTTCTATGGAACCGTTTAAAGGTGATTTTTATCTCATGAGAACTGATTTATGGGATAAAAAGTAGCCCTATGTTTGATTTCAAGATTAAAATTACCTGTATGCAAAATTTCAGCCCGATTCGTTCAGTAGTTTGTGCGTGAAGAGGTAACAAACATCCATCCATCCAACCAAACTTTCGCATTCATAATATTACATAATATTAGTGTATCCATACTTCCATACTTACTAATATTATAAATTCGAAATCAACTCTGTAAATTTTACGCCTAAACTAACAAACATCCATCCATCCATCCAAACTTTCGCATTCATAATATTAGTGTGATTATATCCATACTTCCATACTAATATTATAAATTCGAAATCAACTCTGTAAGTTTTACGCCTAAACGGCTGAACGAATCTTATGGAAATTTGTCATGAAGATAGATATTATCCCGAGAACGGACATTGGCTGCTTTTTATCTAGAAAAAGAGCGCGTGCAGCCGCGGGCAGTAGCTAGTCATAATATAAAAAGATGTCTTATTTCAATTCCGATTCCAAAGTTTCTAATTAAATTTATGGATATCAAAAAGCTTAAAAAGCTTACAAACTTAAATCTTCAAACTATGTAAGTATAAAGTACCTAGGTAATTGAAAAGCCGACAATAGCCATAAGTTAGTTTTATTCCTAATAAAAACCACATTTCACATTCAATATTCACAAAACCATTAATTTTCATAACCAACATTTTTCATTTCCCAATAACTTTAGTGAATAAATTCAAGTTGAGCGTTTGTGCTTGTGCACACGGCCTGGTGCCGTGGGCTTGAACCATTTTACTATCGCGCACGATTCATCATTTAAGCCTGGACTTGCTGCTTGGTGTAGGCTTGCTATCGCTTTTACCAGCCCAGGGCTTCTCGATACCAGGTAAGTACTTTGTTTGATAGAAATTGTAATCTGTTTTCTTTGAATGTGTAGGTACTTTATAGCCATTGCCATAAATATCCACTTTGAATAAAAAAATTCACGAAGCTTCAGGTACAGTGGCGTTTATAGATAGGAAATCCTCCTGACAGGTTCCAAGTCTCGTAATTACATTAGTTCTGATTTTATAATATTAAATTTTCTGTTTTTATTTTAAACACTTACTATCTTCAAACTTAACAGTGAGGTCACCTTTCGATGAACAGCACTGTACTTACGTTTGGGAATGTTTTAAAAACATTAGAATAACATTACGATGTTTCACACTTACAATAATCATAGACGTCATAGACCATTTTAGTCCAATTTCTAGCTTTTTTGCAGTCAAGCACATGTTCCAAGCCGTCTGCACTGTGACAAGCGCCTGTATGGAAATTAATAGCAAACGCAGCAGCCTCAATTATGTACAGAGCTGTCTGTTCTGATACATCCTTTTTGTTTTATTAATATTTTTCATATTTCATGAGCAATCCAATCAAAACTTTTGCCTTTTCTGTATGACTTGGTTTGGACGTTTCAGTAAGTATCCTTTTTAATTGGCTGAAATTATGCACAGGAAAGTGGGACGTCAAAACTGTGCTGTGCTACAGTTGTAGGTACAGTCTTGGGTTAATTTTCATGTGCTGCAGTGGAAACGTAGAACACGTGTACGGATCACGTCCAACACAAATTTTATAAAAAACTAGACGATCTCCTCGCGGTTTCACCCGCGTAGTTCCCGTTCCCGTGGGAATTCCGGGATAAAATATAGCCTATGTCACTCCCTGAAAAGTAAGCCTCATAACGGTGAAAGAATTTTTCAAATCGATTCTGTACTTTCGGAGCCTATTCAATACAAACAAACAATCAAATCTTTCCTCTTTATAATATTAGTAAAGACAATTCCGACTCACACCGCGATCAGACACGACCTACATTTTCTTTTCAGTTAAGCCTTTACCGTGGACTAGATCGGATGAGTATCTTTCATAAACTTGTATACTTTTCACACAATATATCTACGATTGATTTGAGTACTCGGTGGTTTAATTCAAACTATCTAACTAAAGTTCTGGGCTTGTACACCACGTTTTCAAACAAACGAGCCCCCACCACGCAGCTAAAATGCACAGCGTGCGCCGCCGTGGAGCAGCGGCTTTACAAACAAAGGGCACCCACATCTATCTGCAAAACCATCTAAGTTCATTATCACTTACACCTACCATGACACTCCATAACACCATTTGACACTTAAAACAGATAAAGAACTCTAGCGCATCTTCCACGTGGTAAAAACTTTGAGAGTGATAAGTGATTTGGGTTTAGTGAGTATTTTTGAAAAGGCCACGTAATTACCATTCTAATATTTTTAGAGATAGGTAGTGGAAATAGAATTCATTGTTGTTCGCCTAGGAGTCAAATAGTTTTGCTTCTTGAATTAATATCCACCAATGTCAAAAGGCGAGCAAATGAAAATTAACTTAGCGCGGAAAAAAATCGACCAACGGCCAATGATTCGTTTTTGTTGGACAGCAAAAGTTTATGTTTGTCAGTTTCTATGGAATTCCCTCCTGAACTCCTGAGGCCTTAGGAAGAGTTTTGCATAGCTTGGGAAAATTTTAAAAAAATATTTCTTTTCATAAAAAAGCGCCTTGAAGAGCCTCTACTGGATACTGAGAGGAACTACTTTTCATCGTATGACAGCGACCCAATCATAGAAATCTAAATAACAAGGCACTGTTATTTAGATTTCTATGGACCCAATAGTTTCACATGACTCGATTATAGTTGTGTGATTTGTTGCATTTTATTATCATAACCTCATAGATTTAGGTACACGCATAAAACATACAAAATAATGGAAATGTCACTGTAAAATCAGAATAAATTAAATATTACATTATGATAATAAACATGGGTAGCAAAATTTAGCAGTACAACATCGACAAGTCTGCGAAAGTAGAAAAACTATTTTTTCTTTCGTTTTGAAAGGTTTCTTGTAAACTAATACTAGCTACCCTGTTGTCAACCAAAGTGCATCTGAAGCCCATGGTGTCCTGAATCCTTGATGAAACTAGCTGAATTCTTACTACCCATTGTCCTATTACCCGTTTTCCCGTAGGAATGAAGCATTATCCCGCGGTAAAAAGTAACCTATGTTCATCAGGAATAATGTGGGCTTCTAATGGTAACAGAATTTTTCAAATCGATCTAGTAGTTTCGGAGCCTATTCAATACAAACAAATAAAGAAACAATCAAATATATTAAATAAATAAATAAATAATAAATAAATAATGCTGGACAAATCACACAGCATTATCTAGCCCAAAGCTAAGCAGAGCTTGTGTTATGGGTACTAGATAACTGATATACTTAATACAATACACTACATAGATAGATATTTGTTATTGTACATAATATAGAAAACATCCAGAACGCCCTGAACAAATGTCTGCAGATCGTACAAACATTGGTCCCGAGGCGGGAATCGAACCCGCAACCTCTTGCGTCGCAGGCAGACCTTCGCCCGCTGCGCCACAGAGGTCGTCATATTAGTATAGAAGTATAGATAATGGTTTTGTACCCACCACCTTATCTTGAATCACCTAACTCCTTTTAGTCGACGCCCTCATGTCGTGGGGAACAGCAGTTTAGATTACCGACACGGTTCTGAATTAACTATTACCGATAGTAAATGGGATTTTGACGAGTTATTCGTCATTTGATGTAGTTAGGATGATACAATGATGGTAGGTACTTACAGTATCCTTAAAGTAAAGACAAGTTTGACAACTCGGCAAACGTAGTGTAGGACGCCCTCCGGCCAGGTGGGATGACGATCTGCGAAAGACTGCAGGCAGATGCTGGATGCGGCAAGCTGAAGACAGGGCGCTATGGCGCTCATTAGGGGAGGCCTATGTCCAGTGGACTAATATAGGCTGATGATGATGATAATGATGATGAAAGACAAGTTAATTTTTAATTTCTGCTGCTGTGACACACTGTGTCTCTCCTTCGTGAAATGTATTTTGTGTATTTTTCCTCTTTGATAGGTAAACAAATTTTTACTTTTTCAAGATGTATTAATTTATATGTTTTATGACTGTATTGTACGGTGTAAGCAGCAAATACATGTTTTTCTATGACAAATTTAAAAAAAAATCTAAAATTCCGTGTCCGTTACATCGGCCAACCTATCAAAGGCTACATTTTTTTTATTTCAAGATACCTGATAAAATCCAATTTTTTGTTCTACCAACTAGCTATCAACCCTGTCAGCCTATCAACCCTGTCAGCCCCTAATACAGCCTATTAGAGCAAACAAAACAAAAATAATCAAATCGGTCAAGCCGTTTTTAAGTTTTAGCGAGACCAATGCACAGCAATAATTTTTATATTGTACCTAGTCACGTCTTTAACGGGCAACCCGGCACCCTAACATCAATGTAAGTAAAGTACATCCTGAAACTTTCGAACCTACTGAAACTAAGTAAAATTGCATGTCCATACATAATTTATTACATACGTAAAACGTCTAGATTTACCGTGTGAAAGTGTTTATATCGTAAATAAGCGTGCGTCTTGCGTATTGCTTTCGTTTTCTAGAGCACGCGTGAAATTAGATGAAAGAGAGATTATGCTGGCTATTGCCTCCTGGCTATGTTAGAACTTAAGGAAGTACTTGTATTATTATCAAAATTGCATTTGTTTGTCTTATTTTTTACAATATCTTAAATAAATCGATAAAAACGAAACTAGAATTTGTCCAATAGGTACCTATCTTAAAATTATTTTTATCGCTCATACAAAACCAATATTTAATACGTATTTATCGAAATTTACTACAAAACCTCATAAAAATATAAATTGTAGCCAACTTAGGAATTGAAAACTACATGATAAAGCAAACATAGGTAAATATCATTTAAAACAGAGAATTTTTCTCTGGATATTTTAGTGATTTGTTGTAAAAACATAATCCAAACCTTTATAATAAGTAAAAAAAACTTTTGAAAGCACAAACAATAATGATCCCATGATCCCAGATGTTCGAAAGCTCCCTAAACATAGAATTTGATACCATCATTTGTCCTAAACACAATGTTTTGGGTTTTATTTAAAAGCGTCGTAAAGGTGAACGTCAATTAATTACCTCTGGGATAGAAGCGAATGCCTTACGGAACCTCTCTTTTTTGTTAGGCTATGAGCAAAACATTAGGTGCCTATTTAAGTAATTTAGAAACTAAAACTGACTTAAAGTCAATCAATATTTTAATTTATATTAATACTAGTTTTAATAATAATAATAATAATAATAATAATCATTTATTTCAGACACAGCACATGCACACAGATTACATACACAAGTCCATATTATAGCGAGAATCAAATAACATTAAATTAAAATAAAATAAATAGAATAAAATTAAATTAAATTGTAAACTAAATTGTTAACTATATTTTGAAATAAAATGAGCCTTCGTCCAGTGCCTCATAAAGGGGGAGGCTGTATCCAGCCTTCCTGCAATGACCTGCAGGTAGCTGTTGGTGCTGCCGCGCACCCTGTGCATCAGCGACGCCGATCTCTTGCGCAGGATTGCAGCGAACCCGTCGACCCGCGCCTCCGCGAACATTCCTGATGCGCTACAGAAGCGCGGCAGCCCCATCAGCCACCGGAAGGCATTATTATATTGGACGCGAAGGGCGTTCCAGGTCTTCTGCGTATGCTTGATCCATAGGCTGCACGTGTAGAAAGACTGGCAGTACGCTCTAAACAGTGTTGTCTTTACCTGCGCACTGCAACGCGCAAACCTACGGGCCAGCATATTAGCTCGAACCGTTAACGCCCTCCGCTCCCTCTCCATGTCTACGTCATCTGTGAGTGCCTCGGTAACCCAGTGGCCCAGGTACTTAAGCTCCGACACTCGCTTCAGCTGATTGCCGTCGAGTGTAACTGGTGGGACTGTAGCGTAAGTTTTTAAACCCGCCTTGAAGACCATCAGTTCACTCTTGCCCGCGTTGTACCGGAGCCCGTGCGCCCCCGCATAACACTCACAGATGCCTATCAGCCTTCTGAGGGCACTGATCGATGGGCTCAGCAGCACCATATCATCTGCGTAGCTAATATTGTTCACGGTGACCCCGTCAATCGAGCATCCGACCCGGGTACCGCTGAGCTCACGGATCAGACGATCTATGTATAGGCAGAAAAGCCTCGGTGAAGTCCCTCCACCCTGCCTCACGCCGCACTCCAGCCTGTACACATCCGATAGTGATCCCGCCCAGCTTACATTGTTGTCCTGATTGCCGTACCAGTACTTAAACAGCGAAATTAGCTCCGGAGGCATTTGGGTCTCGGTCGCGAGCTTCCGCCACAACCTGTCATACGAAACAAGATCAAAAGCTTTTGATAGATCTAAAAAGCAGGCGTAGACAGGTGTGCTTCTGCTCGTGTAGTACTGGACGGTGTGTTTGAGGGTTAACACTGCGGTTTCCGTGGACAGTCCGGCTCTAAAGCCGAACTGTGCATCGTGCAGTTTAAGGTGTTTTTCTAAATGCTTATCAATCACACCGTCCAATACCTTAGCTATGACCGTGGCGAGTGATATCGGCCTGTAGTTGTTCAGGCTGGATGCGTCACCAGTCCTGTTCTTAAGGATAGGAACAACCACAGTCCGCATCATCGCCGCCGGTAGGTACGAGTGCCCGACGCAGAGGGTGAAGAACATGGCGAGCACGCCCGGGAGGTGGAACCCCGCATGCTTTAAGTGCTCAATGCTCAGCGCGTCGTGTCCTGGGGACTTACCTCTCTTCATGTTCCTCACCACCCGCGCCACCTCCTTGGCTGTAGTCTGCACAATAGGCTCGCCCCCTCGCACCCCGTCCTGCTCCGCCCCCTCGGGTGCTAGCCCCAATGGTGAGCGCACACAAAAATGGTCTTTAAACTGGTTGGCGATCTGAGCGGGATCACTAATACCCTCCACACTCATAGGAACGCTCGGCTTCGGGTTCAGTTTATTGGTTTGTTTCCAAAATTTTCCAAAGTCCTTAGATGTATGGAGTGATGCAATTATATCCATTTTTATCTGTGTCTGATTATTTTGACACCATTTGAGTTTTGATTTAAAATATAATCGCGAATTGTGCATATTTTTGTAAATAGGACCGGTTGATGGTTTCCCGTACTCAACCCATTCCTGAAACCAGAGCCGAGCATCTCTATGAGCTTCCTCAACATATCTATTCCAACCTACGACATGTGCTTTTTTCTTTCTATTCCTATAAATAGCTTTTTTATTATAACAAATAGAGGCGGAATTGCTTAATATTTCTACTATTGTACTATACAAATTATCCAATATCACCTTATGCCCTGCGTCATGACAAGTAATATCACCACATTTTCTAAATTCTGATGGAAAACTTATCTCTCTCAACTTAGCTGTACATAGCTGAGTGTACTTTTTAATCTGCGCGCTGTCCCTCTCTCCCCAGGTAACGGGATTGGGAATAAAATTAATAGGACTAACTTTAGGCAAAACCATGTTTAAGTTACATTCCATTTGTAGTGGAAAATGGTCAGACCACGAGATGTCATAATTAATTTTAATGCTCGTAATAGTATTTTTAGCAGCTTCTGTAGTAACTATGTGATCTAACCATGACCTAGTTCCATGCGCATCACTAATATAGGAGTACGAGTCCGAGAACCTTCCCAAGTGTTCAATATCCGCACAAGTCCAACTTTGGTCACTACAAAAGTTTTCAAGTTGCTTACCAAACGGCGCACTCGGGTGAGCGTTAAAATCCCCCATGATAAACACTGAATCTACACAGCAGCTCTCAATTACCGCACTAATTTCGCTCAGGCACTCAGTAAATTCAGCTAAATGGTCCGAAGCGTCCGTAGGCATATAAACCGAGAACACTAACAGCTGACGATCTTCAAATACAATTTTGATAGCTGCTACACGCACGCTCACACAATGCACAACCGAGACCGAGCGAAAAACACTTTTGCGCCACAGTATAGCGACACCCCCGTACGGCCGCCCTCGCAGCATGCCAGTGGAGGTGTCCACCGCCGATTTGCCAGTGTAGGAGAAGTCTTGGTCTATTGCCCCCAGGTAGCCAATGTCATGTGGCAGCAGCCATGTTTCCTGCAAGGCCACAATGTCAGCTGCTTGACACAATGACCTTACACAGTCCACAGACCTCGTAACAGAGCGGCAGTTGTATGATATAAGAGTTGCCTTACTTATTTTTTTGTTAACTGTGTCTCCCATTGTTGATTTGGTTTTTTGAAGTCAACAAATTTTCTAAAGGAAATGCCTTCAGGCCAAAGACTATCTTCCAAAAATAGCGATAATTTACTATTAGGTACATACATTTTATACGCATTGTAACGCTTTTGGACCTTTGTATTTATTTTGTGCAAAGATATCTTAACTTGCGTTTTCTGCGACAAGTATTCAATTATATCGCTCTCAGATGTACTTGTATCTACATTGTTAATAAACAATGGTACCATGATGTCAGCGGCCTTGAACTTCTCATTAGGTTTTGTTCGCGCTTTCCCTTCCGATGTACTAATTCGATTTTTTAGTCTTCTTCGCTGTGCTAGAATCCATTCTTCCTTGGGCCTTTCCTCCTTCCATTCGCCCTCTGCTTGAACCATTCCGGAGTAGGATTTAGGCACAGCCACCGATGGCGGCGATACTTGCTGACAATGATCTTCACTAGGGCTTATTTCGGGTATGTTTAATTTTTTTGGCAAACTTCCCGCCCCCAGCCTTGGGGTTTTAGTAGGTACGGGCGAGGAAGAAAAGTTTTCTGTTCTATCGCGGGCCAACGGGATCGACTTAGAAGCATCACAATTTACTATGGATATAGGAGGAATACAGGCTTCATTACGTGATGTATTCTCGGCTGTTTGGTCATGCGTCATACTGCCTCCGTGGTCCGTTATGTGCGGTAGGCCGGAAGGCCCACTGTCGATATAATAACTATCTGAGATACCGCCACCTCCGCGATTTTTGTTCACATAGCACTCGTAGTTGTTCACAATAGACGCTTGTTTGAGGTTAAAAAGATCATTTTTAACTTCTTCTAATTGGTCGGCAGACACGTAGGATTCCTTTATTGTTCTTAGGTCTTTTTGGATCACAAGTATGTCTTTGAGTAACCTCGTCGCGTCGATGTGATCAAAAGTAACGGGCGGTAGTTTCTGCAGCTCTTTAGCCACGAAAATAGGGACTTCTTCCGGGTCTGTCTGCTTGAGTATGCTAATAATATCAAAGAGATCTCGCTGCACCTTGCCATCCCCCTTCCGGGTTATCTTTCGATGTGTTGTCCTTATAGAATCGAACAACAATGACTTTGCACAATCGATGTCCTCCGCTGAAAAGGATGTGGTACAAATCTGCACTAGAGATTCCTCCGACATAACATCCAACTTATTTTGGATAAAAGCAAGAACTTCACAGATTACTATGTTGCAGTTATTGCATTTTACTACATTAGACGCCATCGCGTTTGATGTGTCACTACCGTACGTGCGCTCGCATGCGCTTGCGACCGCAGACTGACTTTAAACAGAATTCAAACAACTAAGACAAACTATTAAAAAATACAGTCGAGGAGTTTTTTCCAACACGGAAAAATGAATCAGAAGTCGCTATGTAACCGGAGTTTTCCGGATTTTTTGTGGTACAGCAATAGCTGTACCACATGATGATCATAGCCCGTACACGCTCTAGCTAATAAGCTAGAGCGTGTACGGGCTATGATCATTTGCCGCAGTTGGTTATCAGCTTTATTATTAGTGTGGCGGGGTGGATCGGAGGGTTGACTGCACATGTCATTGTCAAATGAGGATCTTGGTCGGGTTTGGGCGGGCTAATTATTGCCGTTTGTCTTTTCTGTCTGGGCTATTCTGGGACAAAGTGAGCGAAGAAGCTCTGCCGTGCTAAAGATAACCGCCGTAAGCAACATTTTTTTCAATATTGAGTTACTATCATATTCGGAACCGCCGTATCGAGATCTATAAGTTTTACTTTGACAGTTTTTCAAGATAAAGGCTCTAAAGGCTATTTTCAATTTAGATAAGCGCAGTAAGTACTGTATATTTTTTATAATCCTTATAATTACAGTTGTAAGCGCTCATGCCGCGGTTATGCTCTAAACTTCCCATTCTACTTCAAAATATAGCCCATAGAGTGCTTACCATAAGTGCAGTAACGTCTTACAATAACATTTTATTAAGCATTACGTACTAAAACATTACGTATTATAACTGCCATTTTCTGCCCGCGGATCATCGCGATTAACGAAAGCTTCGTCCCTCTTGGTCCAGCAACAGCAGAAAATTTGCCATACGCTGTTGTATGGAATGAAACTATATCCGGCCGTAGCCAAGAAGTTAATTTCTGCCTTCAAGGTGTTTCTTCAACACAAAAGAGACGTGAAACACGTAGTGCTTTGGCTCGACAACTGCTCTGCCCAGAATAAGAACTGGGCACTGCTATGCTTTCTGGTCGATATTATTAACAGTGGAGATATTGCAGCCGAGAGCATAACGCTAAAATTCTTTGAACCAGGGCATACCTTTATGTCAGCAAATAGTTTCCACCACCAGGTGGAACTATCTTTGCAAAGAAAAGGAAAAGTTTACGATTTTAACGATTTTGAGGACTCGGTCCAGAAGAGCAACATAAGGAAATACATTGTCAAGGTGTTGGAAATAGCAGATTTCATCTCTTACGAAGACATGTCTTCGCAGCACAAGCTACGCAAAAAAAACTATTGAAAACTATTGACTGTGATTTTCTATGATTGAATAACATAACATAACTGTTACATAGTAATTAGATTTTAGGTAATTTTGAATTCCAAATAAACATTTTAGACTGAAAAATATTTTGTTTAACTTATTTTTGCTATTCTAACAAACTCTGATGGAATAAATGATAATAAAGTTAATAAAGGCTTATAATATATTAAGATTTTCTTCGAATGACTCTATCACTAACTTGCAACTAGCGCCGTAAGTAGCGTAAGTAGTTTGAGGTAAAAATGTATTTATATTATGAATTCCTTCTTATAACCGTCGTAGGTGACGTGTTTAGCGCGGTTATGCTTAAAATAACAATATTTTCTAATTTTATTATTTTTAGCAAAAGCGCAATAAAATGAATTCCATAGCATTAGCGCTCTATGTGTGTTGCTTACAACGCTTAATGCAAGTATTTGTTTTTAAATAAACGTAAGATTCCTCAGCATAACATGTTTTTTGTTATTTTATTGAAGTAATCGTTGTTGTAGGAGTATTTTTATCCAGCCTTTAAAAACTACATCATTTTCTCTATAACACAAATGTATCAGAAGTATCAAAAAGTGAATTTTGTAGATTTAAACAACAAAAACAAATTGGAAACTTTAGGCGCAATTATCTCCAAACTAGCACGCATGCACTTGTCGCTCTTATCCTTAGCACGGCAGAGCTATTGGATATGTTTTAGGAATAGATCTAAAAATTATTACTTTATTTCGAGTAGTATTTAAACGCAAATTTAAAAAAAACCTGATTGCACAGCAAAATATCACTGATTGCACAGCAAAATACTCAAATCAAAATCGGGCTCTGGAACCCATTTGGGTGCAATTATACATAAACCATTTCAGAGATAGAGTCGCCACGAACAAAATTACAGCCCAATCCGTTCAGTACCTAGTTTTGGTGTGAAGAGGTAACAACAAACATCCATCCATCCATCTAAACATCCAAACTATCATTTTTTGTAATTATGTGTGATTTGGATGATTCTTTTGTTGTTTAGAGAAGGATCTCAACGTGGTTTCATATAAAAAACGATTCCCGAGGGTATTATTAATCGGAGAAGGTAGTATTTTAATCAATTATCAAATTACATTATTAGTTTAGCCCGTAAAGATTATGCCGATATTCACTTGATTTGATAGGCTGATATGACAAAACCAATTAGAAACTAAACTTTCATTGTCCTGCAACGGGAATCGATCTCAAATTTTTGCGTCTCAAGCGGACCCTTATCCACAACGAAACGACACAAATATCAAATCTCATAGTAAATCAAGAATTCAGTAAAGCGATGAGCTAGGGCGGATGTGAGCTAATCCACGCTAGCCCGTGTTCACACAATGTGGTGCAATAGTGCCCACACTGAGCCATTGTGAGGGCTCACGGCTGGTGCCTGATCGTTAGAGTACAGACAGCAGAACAAGCTGCACCGAACATCAACATCCGTAGAGACTTCACCCACTGGCTGGTTTTAAGACCTCCTCTTTTTTGTGAACTTGTTTATTTTTTTATTAATACTTAGCGTGAAAAAGCTGTAAATTTTAAAGTATCTACTGGTTTTTTTTAATTTATTGGTCTAAGTCGCTTTGAAATTACATTCACACAAACTAGGCTAGGGTACTTCTAGCCGAAACGTAATGTTGTTTTTTACCTGAATAAATAATTCTGTTCCATTCTAATCTACTACGGCCTTGCTAGGTGGTCCTATGACGCAGCGGGGAAGGTCCGCCTGCGACGCAAGAGGTTGCGGGTTCGATTCCCGCCTCAGGACAAATGTTAGTACGAACTGCAGATATTTGTTCCGGGTGTTCTGGATGTTTCTATGGATAATAAAAAATATCTATCTATGTAGTGTATTGTATTAAGTATATCAGTTATCTAGTACCCATAACACAAGCTCTGCTTAGCTTGGGTCTAGATAACGTTGTGCGAATTGTCCAGCATTATTATTATTATTGTGATCGCCACAAGTTGGTGGTTACAAAAATTAAAGAGATCCTGATGCCCGTGATAGACAGATAGACGTCATAGACAATAGCAACATTAGCCAAAATAAAAATGTAAGAAAAATGATTTCATCCATTTCCTACATTACGGTTGTCTGGTAGAGATCGCTCTCGTGCAATAAAGAATTTTCTATCTATCTATCTTACTTACTTCATTACTAACTGTCGTTTTTTGCTGACGCTACAAAAGGGTTCAGCGGTCTGAAGCCGTATTAAATGATTTATAAAAGGCCTACTCATTTAAATCCAAATGGTTAGTGTCAGGTTTCCGATTGAACCCTACGTTAAACGAATCATTTCATCCCGTTATACCCATTTATACCCCTTTATACCCCTAAAACGGGACTATTTTCATGTAAATGGGTGAAAGTAGGGTTTGAAGGTTACCTCTACCTTTAAATAGAGCCAAAACTACATAATCATCATCATTAGCATCTTAATGCCTTCAAATCAAATCTAAAACTTTTTATTTCCTTAAATACATTAGATGTACACTTAGAAAAGGTCAAATTATAAAATTAAATACTGACACGGAAATAAAGTGATACTTTTGATTTTTGTCGCTTCAGTATGTAGACTAAAGTAAAGAAGCGACGAAGAAACCTCTAGCCTGTTAGTTGTTATTTTTCGAGTTGGAGCAAAACTAGCTGTGCTTGTGGTGTGATACTTTTGAGCATGATCAGAGAACATGTTTGATTCTATTAATGTTTTTAGTACAAATTCATGAATTTGAAATATACTTTTGTGTTATTCAGAATTTTCACTCCTGGCTTATGTGCCTTTCTCAAGAAATAATGTTTGAATGAATGAATGAATGAACACTTTATTGTTTACAATACATAAAATAACTTATATCTAAATAAAATAAAAACGTACAATGGGCGGCCTTATTGCTTAAAGCAATTTCTTCCAGGCAACCTTATTACTAACAGTAGATATAAGAAATAAATTGTTGGTAGTGCATCTAAAAGAAAAAAAAACATAATACAGGAATATCTTAAGACATTTATTCACAAAGAAAATTATACTAGTATTTACAATTGAAACAAAACTGCCGACTGTTCCAAACAGTCTACAGATAGCTCAACTGATCCATATCAACACCAGTCGTCGCGTCCCCAAGACGCTGGCTGCATTGCCACGCTGTATGGCAATGACGCTCAGATAGTTTTTTGAAAAATATTATATACTTATGCAATTACAATACAAATACAAACATGTTTGTTCACCATTCACACAAAAATCCTAAATTCTCGATGTGGCGTCGTGATTGAAATATATAGGTGACATCGACAAGCGCTTAAACTCCTGGAAAATATGTCAAAAAATCAATAACAAGAAAATGATTTTCAACCGACGAAAAACGGAGGAGCTTCTCAAGTCGACGCGTATATTTTTTGAAGTGAAAACTTCTTTAGCGGCGCTGAGCACTTTTTTGTATGGGTAAAAACTTTCAAACTCGCGTCAGGGTCACGTGATGCTGATCGAAAAAGCGTAAGATCGTAAGATGTAAGTTTTCACTTCTGCCGGCACTCCCGGA
Source organism: Eupithecia subfuscata (assembly GCA_963564075.1). Taxonomy (NCBI): domain Eukaryota; kingdom Metazoa; phylum Arthropoda; class Insecta; order Lepidoptera; family Geometridae; genus Eupithecia; species Eupithecia subfuscata. The sequence goes on along the minus strand of OY751115.1, from coordinate 13,920,934 downwards.
GTGCTACCTTTTTTTCAAGTGAAAACTTCTTTAGCGGCGCTGAGCACTTTTTTTGTATGGGTAAAAACTTTCAAACTCGCGTCAGGGTCACGTGATGCTGATCGAAAAAGCGTAAGATCGTAAGATGTAAGTTTTCACTTCTGCCGGCACTCCCGGAGTGCTATTTTTTTTATGTATGAACTTACCTATGTATTTTTACAGAGTAGTCCGATTTCGATAACTCTTTTTTATTAGAAAGGGTATACTCCAAAGTTGGTCCCATTTAAATTTGGAATAAAAAATCCAACCCTAAGGGTAGCAAAACAGGGGATGATTGATTGTTTACTCACGCATATAAGTATGTAAGTATGACCACGCATAACTTTTTACACAGTAGTCCGATTTTGATAACTCACTCTCACACACCGATGTGACGGCAGACCGACACGACCGGGGAGAGGTCAAGCGCAAGAACAACGCGGGTGTATCTGACTCACTAACTTCATTACTGCAGATAGGTAATGGTTCACTCTTCACTATCAAAGAGCTCGTTATTATGTTTGTCTCTGAGTAGGCAAGTATTAATTTCATCTTCCTGAGAGTGTTCTTATTAGCACCATGTTTGTTGCCTACATTTTAATTAACCGAGCGAAACGCAATCTTCATTAATAGCTACTAGCTTCTGCCCGCTGCCGCACCGCTTTGAAAACATTTTTTTATCTGGATTACTATAGAACCTACTGTACTCGTAAGTCTGAAATCGTTTTAACTTATTTTTCCTCATTCTAGCAACAGGCTTACCCTGTTGCTAAAATGAGGCGTTTTCTAAAATAGAAAAACCCTTTTTATATTATGGATTATAAGTACTTATGTATTGTACATGTACCTACAACTGCTTCGTGTGCAACCCAAGGTTGTCTGGAAGAGATCACTCTTAACGATAAGGCCATGGTGGCATGGATCTTTCGGGGAAGAATAAAGGTTGCGATATAGTACCTACATGTCAACCTATGCAGGGTATATGCCTTTTTAATTATAAACTAAACGCACCATCTTTTCAGTATGTTCGAACTATTGTTTGACATAAAGAAAACGCTGACTGGATTTCGATTGTAAGTAGGTACGATGTATCCCAAAAAAGTAAAAACCATCCCGGCCATTATTCAAGGTACTTTTCTTATTAATTACTAGTTCAATATAATCATGGAACAAAACAGCACTCCGATCGACAAGTTACTCCGATCTAAGTTTTACTCCCAACCTCTACATCTCTACATTAAAGTGTAATTCCGTCCGTCTGTCTGCACACAATATTAATATCCGAGCTACGTTCCATTCTACGTAATATTGTGATGACGTTTGCTCAGATGTCAAGATGACATATTCATTTTGTGAGCACTTGAGTGTACTTGCTTTAGTAGAAGTTGAACATGATACGTTGCTTATGAATGCCTTTGTGAATTACAAATGGAATTCTATTTGTAACAATTTAGTTATTCAAATAGGGCTAAGTTAAAAAAATAAATAATGTTGGACATTTTACATAGAAGAAAATTTTAATGTTTTTACGATTTCTGCGCAATAGCCCTTACCTATTTGACTTTCGTTATAATAAGGTTACAACAAAATCTCAAAATCCATCCTATGGTCAAAAGTCGAAAAAAAAATATTTCGGCTTTAGATCAAAGGAGACTGGAGATGGAGATGCCCACATCAGTGTCCATAAAGTGCAAAAATGTGTGCGCAAATACAGGGGCACTCTTTATTCCCTCACTCTCATAATCTGATGGGACAGCAGACCGACACGACGACCGGGGAAAGGTCAGGCGCAGGACCAACGGCTTAACGTGCTTTCCAAGACATAAGGGTGTAGTGTAACACCGCCAACTTTCTGACTTCAGACATTCTGCTACTGTGAAAAAGCCTATTAACAAATTTGGCCCGACCCGACCGATTTGAACCCATTACCTTATTATAAGCGGTTGAACACGCGCCCGCTAGTCCTACGAGGCCGTCACCTATACCTATTATTCTGACAAAGTTACCCAAGACTCACCCAACACACAACAAGCCCTAAACCAGTTAGTACATTCACAACACAGTATTAAACCACCGGAAGCGAGTCAGTGCCACTGGGAATACGCCTGGTAATTGATATTATTTATTAATAACGCGGTCTGGCGCCTGTTTACAGCTACTGACCGCAGCATCACACTTTACAAGCTCCTTACAGTTTGCAAGCTTCATGAAGGAGATGGTATCATCCCGCGCTTTAGTACCGCGCGGAAAATTTAGCCCGGTAAGCCCGGTCACGGCCACCGGCCACTTGTAATATAAAAGTAAGGTGCGTAAGTAACAGATAAACCATTCTAAAAATGAACGCCGTATGTATGACGTTTAGTGAAGGAGGCGTGCATTTTGACGTGCATTTTTAGAATGGTTTATCTCTACGTCTTACGTCATTTTTCTCTGGCCCGCGTCTTAGGCGTAAAAGACGTAAGACGAGGACGTGTCGCGGACGCAGCGGCGCCCCTTTAGTTTACTTTCATACAAAATGTATAGAAGCGACGCAACACAGATAGAAAAGATGGGGCGCAGACACGACGGTTACTCGTCTGCGCCCCATTGCAAGACGTATAGAAATGACGGGGCACGGGCGCGACCACCGGCGTCCTCGGCTAATACATTTTCATCTTCGGAAGAAGACATGTTGTCGTTTGAAAATCGGATGGTTGAATGCCGAAGATCACAATGCTCTCGCGAGAGCATTGTGATTTTCACGGCGGCGGGCGTCCCGCCGTCACGTTCGTGCCCTGTCTTTTTTAAAAAAGGTGGTAGAGCTAACTCTAATGAACGAGTAAGTATCTGAGTTTTATCTCGCCCGGTAATTTTTCAACGGTACCAGGCCTGACAAGAGAAAAAACTAAGTTTTGTGTGACCCGGAACGAGCTTTGGCCAACACCGGGTAAAGAAGATACGGGTTACATCAAACTGCCTAGTAGAGTAAGTTTTCCCAGATGGAAAATCGAGATCATTATCGTATTTTCAGTCAAAATATCAGTATCAGTGAGAAACGCCACACGAAAACGTTTCGTTTTAGTTTACTTTACATTTATTTTATTCTTTTACTTTACGTTTTTTGTAAGATATTTAAAAAACAGAATTAAAATAAGTTTTAGCACATTGATGCCCGTTAAATTGGATTTTTGAACATTATGCTGTAGAAATGTAGAATTCATTGTTAAGTTGTTCTAAAGTGCATTTAATAACATAAGTACCTACTTCTGTGAGTATTTCTAAGTCCTTTACTCTAGGGACCAAAGGGCCCAGATTGCTGTAACGGTGTTTTCAGTAGAAATTCCCTATTTCCTCTTGGGGATCCTTTAACCGCCTCGTCATAAATAAGCACAGTTTTGCAACATGTCCGACACATGTGGTCGGATGTTTATTTAGAGAAACGTGTTTAGTAGGTTAGCGACTTGGGTTTTACTTTTATTGATGTTTTGAATCAATACAGACTAGTCGTATTTTACAACATCAACGAAATCCCCGTCAATTTCAGTTTTAAACTCGGTTTCAGTTACAGAGTTAACGCATTCAGTGCTCAGCGTTGGGTGCGGGCGCGGATGGACCATGTGCAGGGCCATGAAATTTTAAATAGTAATAAATAAAATGTTTATTTATTTATTCAGGCAACTTAGTCTATTTTTTTAATGAACTTAAAGCTAGCGAGGTTAGTAGGTACTTGCATATTATTAAAAAGGGATTTACACCCATTATTCTTAGTCGTTTCCTTAAAATAGTCCTCCAATCAAACTCAATTGAGGATCGTTATTCTTAGACATAACGCAATACAAACCCGTTGCAAAAAACTTGAGACATACCAATAATTGCACCATTGGCAGCACATTAATTAGAACGAGAAAGTAAGGGCAAAATAACTTGAGTCACAGTTTGTTTGGTGAATCGAAATCTTTTCTGAAATTCTTCATTACTGAAAAACTCCAAAGGGTTTGAGGTGTCGTCGCGTAAATATCTTCGGGCAAGATAAAAGTATGGATTGTCATCTATATCACACTATCATCACATCACACTGATATTATAAATGCGAAAGTTTGGATGGATGGATAGATATTTATGTTTGTTACCTCTTCACGCCAAAACTACTGAACAGGTAATTCTAATCCTGGAATCAAACATAGACTACTTTTTATCCCATAAATCAGTTCCCATGGGATAGAAATCACCGTTAAACGTTTATAGAAACAACGCGTGCGAAGCCGTAGGCATAAACTAGTAATTTATAAACTCTTTAAAATCCAAAATTTCACTATTTTTTTACCAAAATCAACTTATACAACAATCGTTTCTCGTCTTGAGTGGTTTTGAGGGAGTTTCAAGGTTGGTTATGTTAGGACTCATAACCAACTTTGAAACTCCCTGAGGTACCCCACGTTTGACAGTTCCTTGCCTCGAACTTGAGGTGAGCCGAAATAAATGAGTAAGTGGTCATCTCATCCACTTAATTTCATCCAGTTTGGATGAGTTGGTCAATCCAAAATGATTAGTGGTCAACTCATCCAAAACTTTTTCATAACAGTTTTTTACCATAAAACTTTTAAATCCATCATGGTTATTAACACTAAAATCATTTACAACGGGATATTTACCATGATTTGAGTTTTGAGTTTTCCAATATTTCGGCACAGTTACATGCGCCATGATCAACTCAATACTCAAATCATGGTAAATATCCCGTTGTAAATGATTTTAGTTTTTTATCAGTATTTTCAATAAGTAACATCAACCAAAAAAGTGTTCCGTAAATTAAAACTACTTTGTCACACAACAATAGTTTTAAGTGCTTTCATAAAGTTGGATATTATTCACAAACTAGTTAAGAAATAATTTACATTGCATATAAAGCACCGTAACTACACACAGTACATACATAGGTACATAGGTTAATAGATTACGACCAAATTTTGATTGTTAGCTGAATCGGCAACTCTTTCTCAATTGAAGGATGATTCTGTCAACTGTGAATACGACTTTGTTGGAGAGATCTTGAGTCGAGTCGAAGAAATCTGGAGGAAACAACAAAGAATATGGGTGTTAGTCCTCTATATGAGCTGGTACATCAAAGGACAATCGTACTTGGTAGATATAGCATTTAGGATGCTGTTGCTGCTTCTGGAGGCTCCACTGAGCAGTGAGGCTGTTATTTTCAGACAGACAGAATTACTTTCACTATTATAATATTCGTATGTCTGATTTTACCCCAAGCCAAGTTGAAAGACCTCTCCTTTTCGGGCCTACATGTTTTCACCCAAACACCCAAAACTAGATGAACTGATCCCACTATCGGCATATGGTCACAATGTCCCATTCCCCTAATTCCGCCGATATGGCCGATATGGTCATCGGATACGGCTCGTTTCGCCTAAATTAGCTTATTTATTTGACGGCCGCGTATAAAATGGTAATGAGTTTGCTGCATCCTAATGAAGTATGAAATTTAGTAGAGCAACAACAAAATGTAGAGCTGAAAATATAATGGGATTTTTCTACGCATTGTTATTTAGGACTCATCCCACTCCTTTTGTGCTGCCCTGTTTTTAGGTTGGGTGTGGTAATGGTCGAAATAACAGGACTCAGGATAACAGGTGCAGAATAGTAGGCACCTACTCGTACATTGTAGAAGGCATTCTCTGTTAGCAGTTTTATAGCCAAATAAATAAATAAATAAATAAATAATGCTGGACAATTCACACAACATTATCTAGCCCCAAGGTAAGCAGAGCTTGTGTTATGGGTACTAGATAACTGATATACATAATAATATACGAGTACATAGATAGATATTTTTTATTATACATAGAAAACGACCAGAACACCCTGAACAAATATTTGCAGATCGTACAAATATTTGTCCCATATTCATAAAGTAAAAAAAACAATTGTGATCCCCTCAGTGCATTATAATCATCGATGTAAGTAAAATTCTAAAGATTGGGTATAAGCTTTCCTAAAGTGGAAAGCTCGAATAAGGTTCAATTAGGTCCTCCCACCTCAGTCATAGTTAATGTTTCGCGTGTGTATTTTTGTCTCGGTCGCATTTCGGTCTAGGTGTACGTCCTTCCATCTATGTTGTTCATGAGGTATATTGCGATTAGAAATAGCGTACTATTTCCAATCCAAGACACTTGTCTTTAGTTATAAGCAGAACACAGACCATTTGTTGAGTTAGCGCTGGGAGATGTCATACCTATACCATTTCTACAGAATTTTACTTATATCTATGATTATAATTATGGCCTAAATCACGCTTCACGCATGTAAGAATAATTTATCTCTGTTACACGTAGCGTAATATTTCTGAATTTAATTAGCTATCTTACTGCAATATCTCTAATTCTCTATACTTAGAAACCTCCATTCCGATATCAACGGAACTTAAGTAGCCCCATAAGTTTTCCCATGTCGCTCACCGTCGGCGCCGTATGTGAAACTTGATGTGGACAAGTTAAAAGCAACGAGAGCTATAACTGTCCCATGCAAAGATCGTTAGATACGCCCTGACACCAAAAACTGTGGCATTGTCTTTGAATGTACACTATGAGTAGTTAAAAATAATATTTGGCCAATAAACTTAACTGATAGCATTACCATTTATTGTCCAATCATATTGCACGAACTTAGTGAAAAAACACACCACGAAAACACAATACACCACAGAAATATATACACTGATCCCAAATGAGCGAATTATCTAAATTCGCTTGGCAACAACACGCCTATCTAACGATATAAATCTTTGGACCCATAAATTTTAAAAAATAACCTCATGAATGAAGGCCTAATTTGGGCCGTGCTAGGACATCCATTGGAACGTTCTATGGGCGAGGGTCCTGATTATTGTTACATGATAATAGATTACGTGTCCAGCAGAAGCATACCAGAAATCGGTTACAATACGTGGTGCTCTATCCTCCATTAATAAATAAAATACTTATAATCATTACAATGGACATTAGGATGAACCAAAAGCTTTAAAGCTTATTGAATTGCTGGGTAGGTGTCGCTCACAGCAGTTTCTTCGACGTCAGTTCACCCTAGCGGCTATCATTACCAGGACGGTGTTGGAGCAATGGAAGCCATAATCAATGGGTTAGTTCAGTGGATCAGAGTGAAACAGGCCCATCTTTCCTACTTTGCACCACACCCTACCCCATAACTTCGACCAGTTTTACTGCATTTTTAGACGCACTGAGATCTAGTGTTAGACCATTGAATGAAACCGGAATGGAACGTGTATGACGAGATGTTACTCGTATCGCTATTACTTACCTTGGCTGGTAGATAATCTTGTATTATATAGGTGTAATGGTCTACTGAGAAAGCTTTCTAGATGACTACTAGCTATAGTTCTAAGTATATGGGTCGTACAAAGATATTTGTGAATTGAATAGCGTTGTTTTCATAGCTTCGGAAAGTCACACTTTTTTACCAAAGGATTATATGTTCTTGACCGTAGATGGCCATGGCAGCGTACGGGCGCAGAGGGCGCCTCGCCGGTAAAGTAAGGTTGGGGCAACACGCACAAGGGCCACCACTTAGGTGCGAACCTCAGCTTGGACTGTTGCCAGATGCCAGAAAAGAAAACAGAGGTTTTATAAACAACAGACCTTCCTTTGACCACAATCTCCACAAATCCTGGTAGAAAGTGACGATGTTGCCAACGATTTTCAGTGGCAAACGATAGCCGATTTTTGTACGTTTTCTGAACCGAGCGTTTGCCCACCGCAAGCGATGTTGCTGTTAACCTATTCTGAAAACTTTAAAAAATCCCTTTGTCCATAAAAAATCCACCAACAATCTTAGTCATCATTCTTCTCTTGACTAAGTATCTGCAGCGGCTGACTCGTCAGTTTACGGCCATCAGCAACCGAGATCAACCTGATAGTCAAACGGTGTTTCATTTTAGGCGATTAAAGACCTTGTGAGTATCTGGCGCAGCGCATCAGCATTGCCACACAGCGAAGCAATGCAGCCAGCGTCTTGGGGACGCGACGACTGGTCTTGATATGGATCAGTTGAGCTACCCGTAGATTGTCTGCAGTTAGCTCAATTGTTTCAATTGTGAATACTAGATCTTATTTGTTAATTCTATTAATTGATTGTTATTTTCTTATATCTTCTTATATCTTCACTTCTTGTTTCTTCTTATACATATATTCATATAGTTAAGTTATACCAAAGAAGCTTTTACCCGTGGAACAAAGCATTAACGTCAATCAGTTCAGTTCAGTTATTTATTTATAAGAAAATGTTCTTAAAAATCATCAGTCAAGCATCAACACCGAAATAACAGTTGCAAAAAACGTATCAGTAGTTCGGTTTAATTAAGCAACCGGACTACTGATACGTCGAGCGACTCAGTAGTCCGGTTCAATTAAATATAACCGGAGTACTGAGACAACACCAAAATAAATAGCCGGATTACGAAAAATATTGTTAATGATTTTATCAATTATATTAATCATCCCAGCTGGATGCAGGGGCGTTAATAGTTGTAATGAATGATATACGACATTATACATTGGAATGATAATGTAAATGGCGCTTCATTTGAACAGATGGTGAGGGTTCATTTAGGGCATTATTTACCACATTTACTTAAAACATTTAGGGGTGGAAATGTGCTTAATGAAACTATTTTCAAGTTAAGGATCTTATTTCTATAATAGGTTAGCTTCTGACCGCGGCTTTACGTGGCAGAAATAAAGCTTTTTATTTAATGTTTGTATTGCAAATGGCTTTCAAGGCAAAAAGAGAAATGTTCTCTTTTTTTTGTTTTAAGAGTGACTTTATTTTCTAATATCCTGGGTTATACGTTTTTTATTTATTTACTTAGCACAATAGAATACTAGCTTCTGCCTGCGCCTTCGTTCGCGCTTTTCCGGGATAAAAGTAGATGAGATGAGATACCGTCTACCTCCTCGCTAAATTACATCAAAATCCGTTCAGCCGGTCTAGGCATGAAAAGGTAACTGTCTGTCTGACAGAATTATTTTCGAATTTATGATAATAGTATGGATTTTTGAACCGAATTTGGTAGTTCCACAAACGGACAACAGCGGAGCTCCCAAATTTCATTCAAACACAAGAGGAACTTGAGATCCAAAATCTGCAAGCCGCTATGACCAGCTGATAAATAGGATTATTTGGAGTCCTAGAATCTCAATTCTCAACTTAGTATTCCGGCCGCATGCAACATGAATGCAAAGCATGGCGACGCCTCTCGTCTACACACGAGCTTATCTTAGTCTTTGCTTTCTGCATGCTTACCACGGCTTAGGTAGCTCGAGGAAGCTTATCCAAAATGAACCTTTATGCTCGCTGAAATTAAGGATTCATTCAGTGCGAAGGAATTCAGCTTAAGCATAAGGTAAACTGAGGTAGGCATTCTTGCGTGCAAGAGGTAGATTTTAAGATAGCCCTAAACGGTAAACGACAGTGTTCCTCGCAAGATAGAGAAATACTGGTCGGTGCACGCGGCTTCGCACGCGCTTATAGCTTGGCTTACTCTCTTGGGCTATCTAAGTGTCACTTTTACTCCATTATATGATTACATCAATGATGTTAATGCTTCTGATGTAGCTCAGTTCCGCACCGACAATAGTATGTGAGAATTTCAATGTTGTGTTGTGTACCGGACACATTGTATATTGACATGTATCTAAAATCCCATCATATTTAGATTTAGATCGAAAAAAACATGTAATAGTATAGGTACATAAATGATATACATATAAATATATAAATGTACAGTCGGCTGCAAAAATATGTATACACTCCCAAGTTTTAAATTTGACTAAATAGTAAGTGTATAGTAATTGTGATAATTTATGAACCGCATTCTGACAAGTACGATGACTACTTTGTACGAAAAACGTGTGCGTGCGTGGCCTTTTATTTGAAAAGTTCCGAGTAAAATAAAAGTTAAACCTTGGAAGTGTATACATGTCTGTGCAGCTGACTGTACCTACGAGTAGATAAACTCAGGCAGATACACACGCCAGGAATACACTCTACGACCCACGCCTTTTAACTTCAACTTGAGGCCCAACACAAAAGTCTATACGCAGGCATACTAAGTGGATATTTATAGTTTCTCCTGTTGCCCAGACCCTTAAGAGACTCATGTGACCAGAACTTACCATATCAACATTCTTTAAGATAGCCCAAGTGAGCAGTACTTTCCCGATCTCCACGAACTTCAGCATCAGCTCCTGCTGCTGCAGCTTGTTGAAGGCATCGTCCGGTTCCATGTACACCATAGTTGTTTCTTTTTCACTTCTTCCACAAGTGGACAACAAATTGAAGCGAAGAGAAAACCAACAACACCTTATTTCTTATTTGATAATAATTTATGGTATAAAATTTGACTTGTCTAAGTGCTTATTTTGTAAACCTAAAGAAATACAGTGTCTGATATCTGAAATCTTTACTGTGACGTCATTGTACAAGTACCAACCTACTCGTTACAGTACCTAATAAGTAGAGAAGAGGAAAGAAAGAAAGAAGAAGAAAGAAAAATAAAATCAATTTATTGGCTCACACATAATATAAACAGTAATTGAAAGAAAACTTAAAATATAAAAAGTATTAGAATTCTGTGTAAACCGGAAAGGTCCTGGCTCAGGTTCATGTTGCTCAACATGAATAGAGGAATAGCCAACTTCACTCGCGTATGCAAGACTCATCTTCCAACCTAGCTTTCCACCCTAGGGTGGAAGATGTTAATAAGTCGTATGCAATTGGTGAGTCACCGCGGCGGAGAGGTTAGGGCTAAATTACGACTTCATCACAGTGAACGGAAAAAACAAAGAAGCATTGCTTGCTCCAGAAAATGAGCCAAAAGCAAAGAATGCTGTAGAAGATCAGAAACGGAAGGTGTCAGTTGGCGACGCGCCCGAAGCTACTTGGTGGTAAGGTTGTTCGTTTCGTGCGATCGACGTCATTCGTCAACTTTGTTCGTTTTTAGAGTTCCGTAACTCAAAAGAAAAAAGGAACCCTTACAGGATCACGTTGTTGTCCGTCTGTCTGTCTGTCCCTCTGTAAACCCCCTTTTCTCAGGAACGCGTGGACGTATCGAGTTGAAATTAACGTCAAATACTCAAATCCCTAACTTCTTGGAGCCGCAATATAAATAAATCGTATTAGTCAACCCACTCGCGGGCAACAGTCCGCCTGCGACGCAGGAGGTTGCGGGTTCGATTCCCGCCTCGGGACAAGTGTTTGTACGATCTGCAGATTTGTTCAGGGAGTTCTGGATGTTTTCTATGTATAACAAAAATATATCTATCTATGTAGTGTATTGTATTAAGTAGGTATATCAGTTATCTAGTACCCATAACACAAGCTCTGCTTAGCTTGGGGCTAGATAATGCTGTGTGAAATGTTCAGCATTATTTATTTATTTATTTTATTAATCACATACACACAAAACCTATAGGGTACTTCCCGTTGACCTAGAATCATAAAATTTTGTAAGAAGCAAGGTGTTATAGCACAAATAAAGGAAGAAATACGTAAACCGTAAATTTTTAGAATTGTGACAAAAAAATATATTTTGATTCACGCCATGGACCAAAACCTACAGGGTACCTACTTCCCGTTGACCTAGAATCATAATAATTTGGCAAGACACAAGGTCTTACGGAACCCTTAGTGCGCGAGTCCGACTGGCACTTGACGGTTTATTCAAAGTAGACTTCCTGATAATAACGGCTAGCATGAGCATGAAGTGTTTTCATGTAGATAGTAGGTATGGTTAATGAATAATGATACAGGATTTTCCCGTAATAACGTACTACGTTACAGTGACGTAAACGTGACGCCATGGCTGCACATTAGAACGTAAATTACAAGTGTCGTTGTCGCTCGGTGTAATACAGGGTGTAAAATTATATTAAATGTTTTTTTTTGTGTTCAGGTTTTGGGTAATGTCACTTCTGACTCCACACCCAATATTTGCTAGTATGATTATTTGATAAATAAATAAATGCTGGGTATTCACAAAGCATCATCTAGCTGACGCTTTGTAGATTCGCTGCCCCAAAGTAAGCAGTATTTTATAGGTAGATAGGTAATAGATAACCGATATGATTGCCAATTGCCGTTTTGTGAAAAGGATAAGCATGGGTTTCGCGTTCATAGGATAGTTCATTTCATACCACGGGTTATCCCATGCAAAACCCCAGCAAACCCGCTAGGTTCGAGGGCGGACTTAACGGGTTTGGTTGTCAAACTAGGCCTAGATCGTGGCAGAAAACTATAATAGCATAAAATTCATATTTTTTTTTTTCGCTTCTTTAATTGGAAAACACGATTGCGATAAAAAATTACGTTTTTATCGTAATTTTTCATGAATCATGAAAGTTTTGCACCTAATTTGGTCGAGATCTAAGGAAAATTTTGTTTTGATTCGTAGGTTATTTTATATTACTAATTCTTTAGTTACATATTACAGTTTCAGTTTTTTACAAAAAAACTGAAACTGTAATAAGGAACTAATGTATATAACTTATATGTATTATAAATTATATTATATTATAAATAAGCAAAAACATCTTTTTTGCGCTTACGCCGTTCCAAAAACGTATGCTCCGTCCCGCTCTAATGAACGCGAAATCCTATGCCTATCCTTATCACAAAATGGCGCACAATGCATCCTCTTAAGGCGGTACCCTACCTCGTTATTGTGTGAAGAGGATAGGCATAGTATTCGCGTTCACAGGAGCGGGACAGAGCAAAGCGGCGTAAGCCCAAAAATCAAGTTTTTAGTAGTTATTTGCTCCCCACAAACATTAGAATAGTTAATTGAAAAAAAGGCAACATATAAAATGTTCTTTATACCTAGCTCAATTACTATGCTTAATCTCAAGATCGTATCATCTGTATTTATTGAGAAATTAGGGTTTTAGTAAAAAATTAGAGGTAACTTTGCGATTTTTTCTATCGAGAAAATTTTATGGAATCGTGTTTTCGAAACATATGATCGATAGAATAAGTCCTGAACTTTACCATATATAAATTTCAAAGTTAAATATTCAGTAGTTTGGAAGATATGGAGGTCCGACGGAGTTGAAAATAAGCAATTTGAGGGTAGGTACCCCCTTAAGAACAATAGATCCATATTACTTATTATTAAGTTATTATACTTAGAAAACACCCAGAACACCGGGAGTGTATCTGCATCTGCAGATCTCGAAGTGGGAATCGAACCCACAACCGCTACTGAGGTAGTCAGCCTATCCTATCGTGAGCTTCTGTTATTCTCGTATTTTCTTTCCCACACCCCCTGTATAGCTACTTAGGGCAAAGCAGGCAGTAAATCGCGCGCCTAGCTAATATTGACGTTGGGGTAATATATCGCTCTCGCTTTTGGTGCGTCACTACCTTTTTAAGATATATATTGGCTACCAGCCGTTTTATAGGGATAGGTATGTTTGTTTACAAACATGTAGATATTTTCTAAATCGTTTTGAGGTTATTCTTATTACGAAAAATTTCAGCCTGATCCGTTCAGTAGTTTTGACGTGAAGAGGTTACAAACATCCATCCATCCATCCATCCAAACTTTCGCATTTATAATAATAGTGTGATAACGAATTATGTCACCTAATAGTGTTATGTTATATTTATGTAGAAATATAATAATGTAGTATTGAGTACACAGGTGCTTTACTTTACAACATATTCATGTACATATTATAGGTGTCACATATTTTAATGATATTTGTTACCAATTTCTCTAAAACCTAACCTGCAGCCATCGCGACTCGCAAACAAATTCTACGAGAAATCATTTTTTGATCTTCCTCAACCTCAACAGCCTGTATTAGTCCACTGCTGGACGCAAGCCTCCCCCTGATAAGCGCCTTGTTGGCTTTTATTTCATGGGGGTAGTGCCCATAATCCGCACGCCGGGCATGCGGGCTGAGGATCGCAGTTCGGTGGTAAAATTGTTCTGCAGGAGGCGCTGCTGCCCGCCTCCGGTGGATATCCCTTAGTCGTCTCTTACGACACCCGCGGGCAGAGTTGGGTTGGTGCAAATTCTAAGCCGGCACCACACAGCTCTTTCATACCCCTCATTCATATCATACTTCTTCAATGATCTTCTATTTATAATCTTTTAGGCATAGAGAATTAGTCGTTGCTTTAATAGCTTATCGACAATATTGAAATCTAATTCCCAATTTCTTATCCCTTAAGCCGTTGTAAGCCCTTTACTTTTTTAAGCTCCAATCCTACCAGCCTAGTAGCCAGCCTAGCTAGCTAAATCATACGGCCCGTTCGAATCGAAAAACAATAACATATTTTGTCTCCACTAAACCACCATTATTTCAAATAAATCCATCAAAGCAGCTGTCAATGTCAACTTGACATATCACTAATGACAGACAGACGTACAAACAGGATATTGTCGACACGTGCCTTTGTAATTTGGGAACTAAAGGGGACCCTTTTGGGTGTGGTTATTAGAAATTGGACATTTGACGCAAGTACAGGGGTTATTATTTATTGCGTGTGTAGCATAAAATAAAGATATAGAGAAACTATTGTCAACTAGCTTATGCCCGCGATTTTGCACGATTTTCACCGGGATAAAAAGTAGACTATGTTAATCCAGCTAGAACTACATACTTACTCGTATATCTATGCAAAATTTCAGCCCGATCGGTGCTGTAGTTTTGGAGGTAACAAACATCCAAACACATAGACAAACTTTCACGTTTTTCCGGGGTGAACAACCACCTATAGAAATGTTATTTTAAGTCTAAAAATTTCAGCCGGTAATCACGGATATGTTTTCTTTTCTTCTTTTTATTACATTTATTTGTTTTTGATGGATTTTTCTAAAAATGTTTTAATGCTATTTTTGTAGGTAAGTATCTTAACATTCCAAATACACAAGTTAAAACTTCACGCAAGATTGATACCAACATACCAAAAACAAAAAGCGTTCTAAATTTAAACGGACGAATGGTAATGCGTTGCGCACGAGTCGCAATTGTTCTATTTTCAAACAATTGTCTCGAGGCGCATATCCGCTGGAGCTGTTTACTCAGAGGGCATGGATTTAATGGCTTTTGGTGCTTTCCTTTTAAATTTAATGAATGGCTAAGTTTATAACAAAACTAGCTTCTGCCCGCGGCTTCGCACGCGTTGTCTCTATGGAAACGTTTTGAGGTTATTTCTATCCCATGGGAACTGATTTATGGGATAAATAGATCGCCTATGTTTGATTTCAGGGTTAAACTTACCTTTATGCAAAATTTCAGCCTGATCCGTTCAGTAGTTTTGGCGTGAAGAGGTAACAAACATCTATCTATACATCCATCCTTCCAAACTTTCGCATATATAATATTAGTGTGAATAGTGTGATACTTGACGTGATTATTTTGCTCACGGAAAGTTATACACTTCTCTACAATTCACCCACGACCCTTAAAATGGAACCCACACTAACTGCGCAGCGGCAAATAAAGGCAGGATATTGACACACCCTTCACATTGACGTACCACCTGGCTAAATGTGGAGTGGAGAGAAATATGGAGTTCATGGTCAAAATTCATATTCGTAAGTAAACACAGATGATTTTCAACCGACTTCTAAAAGGATGTATCTATGTTACTCAATATTTCCGCCAATCATTATCTGATTTGGATGATTCTTTCGCCTTTATGTGGAGAATAATCCCCAGGAGGAATTCGTTTTGTAAAACATTAAAAAAAATTAGGTACTAAGATAATATTCTGGAATTTGAGGTGTGTTTTAATTTTTGTAAAAAATCAAATCATTCATTCCATGGATGAATTCAGATAAAACTAATAATCCAATGACTAAATTATTGATGGTCTTATCAAATTGACCGACCGATTAAGAAATTCCGGGTTCTATTTCACGATCAATTCTAACTATCATTATTATCTCAGCTAAAAGTAGACAAACGCCTCCCCAAAAGATCCTTGTTACGATAAATAACAACGACCGGTCCTGCGAATGAAGCGATTTTTGAGGAAACTGGAGAGAACCAAGAGAGAAAATTAGGATCTTTACTTTCTTTGAGCAACACAACAAAAGATCAGCGCTAGATGATAGCGCTATTTATACTATTCATACTATTTTCTCAGCTCTTTGGTACTCATTGGACTGCATTTGGAGAAGGAATAAATAACAAATGAAAAATAAATAATGAGAATGATCTGGAACAGACTTCTGCAGGTCAACTTAACCTGCAGAAGTCTGTTCCAGGTGGAAAGTCGCAGTTTCAACTTTAACTTAAGGGTTTGGTTTGGTTGTCAAACTAGACCTCGATCTCAGTGCTCACGGGATTTCCGTGGTAAAAAAACTCGAATTACAAAAATGCCTTTGTTCACAAAGAAAATTATACTAGTATTTACAATTGAAACAATTGAGCGAACTGCAGACTGTTTCAAACAGTCTACAGGTAGCTCAACTGATCCATATCAATACCAGTCGTCGCGTCCCCAAGACGCTGGCTGCATTGCCCCGCTGTATGGCAATGCTGATGCGCTGTGCCAGATACTCAACAGCTCTCGGGTCACGCGTCGATTCGACCAGGAGCTCAGATAATTTTTTAAAAACCCGAAGCGCCTCGTAAAATTCAATATCAAAGAACCAAAGAAAAATCTTTGGTTCTTTGAATGCTAAAACATGATTTGGAAAAAAAATAAAGTGACATGAAAGTGCACTGTTTCGCACATAATATAGTCGTTATCTCAGGATAAACTCGATTTTTGCGATTGCCTTTCCAAAAACGTATGCTCTGTCCCGATCAATTCCGTGATCTCGATCATATGAACGCGAAACCCTATGCCTATATTTTCACAAAATGGCGCGCATTGCGCCCTGTTATATTTACTAAACTAATGAATTTTAATCTCCATTCTAAGAAAGAAGAAAAAAGAAAGAAATACATTTTATTGGTTCACACATAAAAATTAATAAAAAACAATAATAATAAAACCCTTAAATATAAAAGGTATTAATTCTATGGGAACCAAAAAGGTCCTGCCTCAGGTTTTCTGGCAGGGCCTTTGGTGCGTGTGTGTCTACACGGTTTACAGACAAATGGATACAAAAATAACAGAAATAAAAATAAATAATAGGTACCTAATACTATTTAAAAAGTAAGATAAGTCTAGTGAGTTCTATAAGACTATCGTTCAACACGGGCCCACTCAAACAAAACAAATAGAACATTATTGTTAATGATCATTCTCAGCATGTTTACGTACGTGCCATATTGGTATCATCCGCAGTTGCTTAGCAATCCCACCCTTAGTTATGAAACTTCAATATCAGTTATTAATTCATGCCATATGCCAAACTGAAGCCCTTTGCACGCGTCCAAACAATATATCAGCCCGTATAGGTGAGGGTAGGGCTAATTAGGGCTCTGGATCGACCCGGACACTTCAAACGAATTTGTGTAGGTGGGTATTTGAATACAAAATTTATAATCCGTGCGCGATCTGGGGCCTAATTTTGCCAACCAATCGCTCTATTCAGTATGACAATGCATGGTATTTTCGTAAAATTCTCAAGTAGAAACCTTACCACTACCCGAGAGAGGTCAGGCGGAATACCAACGTCTGCTCACCATCGTGGCCAAAAAGAGCAACCTCGCATCTCTGCCTACACTATACAAAATAAAACTATTACAGAGGCATTGAAATAAGCTTCTGATAGGTATTACAAACTGCAAATTCGATTTTTGAAAATTCCTTCATCACACTAATATTAGGTCCTCTACCTCCCAGCTTCAGTATATCACTACTTCTTGGGACACCCTGTATATCCGAAAGTTTGGATGGATAGATGGATGGATGTTTGTTACGTCTTCACACCAAAACTACTGAACAGATTGAGCTAAAATTTTGCATCGGTGTAGCTCTAAGCCTGGAATCAAACATAAGCTACTCTTTGTCCCATAAATCAGTTCCCATGGGATAGAAATTACCTTTGAACGTTTCCATAGAAAGAACGCGTGCGAAGCCGCGGGCAGAAGCTAATTTAACATAAATAAATAAAATAAAATAGGTGGTGGCGCTGATTTGGTATGTGCCTTAACGTGTTTTAAAAGGCACGAGGGTGTAGCATCGCCAAAATCCTGTCTCCAAGTTACTACTG
Source organism: Eupithecia subfuscata (assembly GCA_963564075.1). NCBI lineage: Eukaryota > Metazoa > Arthropoda > Insecta > Lepidoptera > Geometridae > Eupithecia > Eupithecia subfuscata. The sequence continues at coordinate 13,902,726 of OY751115.1, read as the reverse complement.
TGCATCTTTATGCTTAGAAAATCCTAATTGCTAGCCTTTTGGCCCGACCCAGGATTTTTACCCGGAACGTTTAATGTCCATTCTGTACGGTACACCATCATCGCCTTCTATGGTACCACATCAGGAATAACCATTTATTAACCTCGGAACACCTGGTGATGCATTGCAATATGTAATTAGTTCTGATTGAGTTGTGTTGGGGGCAGGACTAAAAACTGAATTAGAATTATAAATGGTTTCGCCACGATGAGAGAGAAAAATCCCCTTTGGCCGCTTACGAGACCGCAAGTTCATAACTGGTTACGGTTAAAGAAAAATTCTGTTTCGTTCGTAGTTAGTTACTAGGGAATACGTTTATTTTCCTTACACGATAGTGACATTAGATTCGTAACCAGTTACGATGAAAGACGAAAAAGTCCTTGTATATAACTAGTTCCGCTCGCTCCTCCTGTTATAATGACGGTAAGTAAATTGACAATAATTATTCTAATTAGAAAAGAAAAGATACATAGTTATTTTAGTTAGGTATTTATTTAGTAATCGTTTTATAGTTGTTTATTGAACTTATCCAAAACTTAAAAACAAAACTTAAACTATAACTGAAACATTAAGAATCATGACTTTTTGATACTTACTGCAGCACACCCAGGCATTACAATACAATACATCAAGTAATGCACACCAAGAAAATACAACAATAAAAATGCAGGAAAAGAGAGTTATAGAGTTGCACAATGGGCGGCTATATCGCTAAGAGCAATCTCTTCCAGACAACCTTGGGATGAATGGCTCAGCAGCACATACATACAGAACAATTCTACCACCAAACTGCGATCCCTAACCCGCATGCCCAGCATGGGAATTATGGGCATTAGCCCTTTCTAACTATTTGAACCTGAACCTACGGCAATTAAACCTACGACAGTATAAAAGTTGTAGATCATTGCGACGCGCCGGCGCCGCCGCCCGCGCCGGCTTTGTAACTTTTGGCCGTAGAGGCCAAAGACATTTTAGTACCGTGTCGCTTTAAAAATGACTACAAAGCCAGCGAGTTCAGTCTTTCTGTCATTATCAATACAATAAGCTCTTTTTGGTACGACAAGGTACTAAAACATACCTGACACACAAATTTAAGCAAACATGTCGCACTGTCGGTAAATATTTCCCCAGGAACAAGGATCTCGTACTAATCCAGTAATCCCCATAAAAACAAAACTCATGGTGGCATCAAACAGATAACCATCGGTCGTAAATCCATGATAACGGCGATAACGGAGATAACGGGAGGGTAGATAATATGATTGGCGTTTGATAGTTTTATTAGCGGTAGGGGGCGCTGATGTGTTAGCGTATCGTACTTGTCATGGGGGTGATAGGTTATCTATACGAAAAGATGTTGACGTAATGACTGTGTGTTTGTTTTCGTATGGGTAAAAAATCTATTAAAATCGAGATATTTTCTTAAGAATCACATTATTTACCTAGTAACGAAAGAGTTTTCTTCACGACCTATACATTAATACCTCTCTGCACATTTACGTCCACTGCTGAACATGTTTTCCCCAACGGGGGAACAAGAGGGTTTTAGGAATAATAGGGTAGTGTCCTGGTTAAAAAAAAAAAATCTATTAAGTCCGTCGTCAATTAGATTATCAGAAGATATTGGACACATATTTTTCTTTAGTCAATCAAACAAAAAAATTACAAAAACAAAGCATAGTTTGGGAGTCGGGGGGGTAGTGACGTCACACTCGCTGAAAAGTGTCGCAAGGTGTGAAGCGGAACTTACTTACCGGACTATATCTTCATCATTATTTCAAAGAGACGGACGTTATACGTATAACGTGTCTGTCTGTGGTATTGTAGCTCCCAAACGGATGAACCGATTTTCGTTTGGTTTTTTTTGTGTCATAGATAATTTTATCCCGAGTGTTCTTAGTCATGTTTCATGAAAATCTGTCAGAGGGGTTTTTAAAATTGTTAATTTTATTTTGTTGTTTAATCGACAAAAGAAAAATATGTGTCCAATATCTTCTGATAATCTAACTGACGGACTAATAAGAATTTTTTTAAGACAGCCTATTGCGAAGCATGGCAAGCGTATTGATGAGCGCAGTGAGAGTGTTAAAATACACATAAAGAAGCTGCTACCCTTGGTTGGTTCACTTAGTTGACTGTTACGACATCGACGAGCTGGGGGCCAATACTCACATACCTATTATACTACCTCATCATCTTCCGGTCCGTTGGGGTGTTGCAAATTCTAAGCCGGCACCACACAGCTAGGTAAGGTACCTACGTATTTTACAATTCTCTGACTCTTCCTAAAGTACCTAACTCTCTACCAATCTAACTTTTAAATAAAATTCTCAAACCTGACTCAATACAACTATTTACAAAAGTAAGATCCTGAAACTCTCTGTATTGCCACTATTAAAAATAGTCGAATAGCTTCACAAAGTATTGAAAGGTTCAGAGAAAGTCTTATGAGCAATAAAAATATTTCCCAGTGAAATGCCTTTTCATCCACCGGTTCAAGTGGTCTAGTGCATTCGATGGCTCTCTACTGAAACTGCCCATCCAGCCGTTGAAGAGTAAACTTTATTCTCAGAGGGATAGAGTGGAGAACATGAGGTGAGCTTTACAGGTTTTATTGAATACCTATTGTAATGGAAATTGAGTGTGGTTATTGGTCATTGAAAAGAAATAATAATAGTGACTTTGCGAATCAGTCTGTATTTGACCTACACGTATTAGGTATTTGATAAATGAATAAAAAATAAAGACGTTGATGTATTCACATAGTAAACAACACGAGCTCTGCTTAGCTTGGGGCAAGATACTTCTGTGTGGAAAGCACGATTTATTTATTTAAAAAGCTGAATTAAAAAAGTACTATGGTAAAATTTACACTGATCTTATTGTATACTATGTACACTGTATACTTGTAGGTACTTTATAATATGACTGCCTGGTGGTAAAGTGCTACTGATGTTGTTTTACTTTACCACTAGTGGTAAAATGAGACAATTTTCACCACTGGTGGTGATATGAGAGTAGTACTGTGTTATTTGGTCACTGGTAGTCAGTTGGGATATATGTAGAAATCCCAAGTCACCACCAGTGGCAAGTTTATGGTGGTCAGATGGTCCGGAGGGGTATTATGTAGGTATATAATAAAAATATTCAATGTCAACCTTGTGATTATATTCTATGATAGGTTGGACCATGGAGCGCAGTATCTTAGGAGTAAAGCTGTCAGGCCGCGTGCAGAACAGCATACTGCGCTCCAAAACACACATCGTTGACGTTGGCCAAAAGCCGGAAGCCTGAAATGGAACTGGGCCGGACATGTCTGCCGAATGTCCAGCGACTTGTGGGCAGAGACCACGACAGAGTGGAGCCCACCCAACGCTGGAGGCGACGTGGAAGGCCCAGGATGAGATGGCGAGACGAGCTTGACGCAAACCATCCATCATGGCCTTTGACAGCGTTAAATCGTGAGGAGTGGAAGGAGAAAAAGAGGCTTTTGCGCAGCAGTGGGACAGTAATTGCTGAAAAAAAGCTTGGACCATCATCTCTCGTCTCCACGACTACAAGGCCTAAAATATATGTATACTGAAATATTTACAAAACTTTTAAACTAGTTTATTTAGGTTAGATGAAGATATTTTGAAAACAAACAATTTTTAAAATCATAAATCCAAAACAAATGTTATTGCAAGACTTGGAGTAGGTATGTCGGGGAACGTATCGTAATGAGCGCCTCTGTGCCATCTTACTTAGTGTCTTTTTTTTTTAATAAATAACATGAGCAGCCGACTTTTTAATTTGACTTATCTGTACCTACATATTATATTTGGGTTAAAACATGTTATAAAGACGGGTAAACTTATTCAGCGTTTTACGACACCGTAACATTTTAAATTAAATTTTGAGGGTGTAATGACGCCATTTACTTTACATTTTTTTCATAAAAATATTCTAAACAGATGAAAACAGACAGGATTTGGAACAATGGAGTCGTTTTTGGTAAAAATAACTGTTGGTAGGTATCTTACAAGTAGGTATAAACAGATACTTAACTCTTTATTGTACCACACAAACATAAAATACACTACAGAATAAAATACGAATCAAGGATGTACAAAGGGTGGCCTTATCGCTTAAAGCGATCGCTTCCAGGCAACCTTGGGATGGACTGGACATAAGAGAACAATATAGACGGTGGCGTTTAAAAAACTTATGAACATGAAACCAATAAAATTAAACCTACATCCTATAATACACTAGCTGACTCGGCGAACTTCGTACCACTCTCACCTTTTAAACCTTCCCTGAATAAGCTATCCTATCTTTCAAGTTGGATCAAACTGCATACGGTGTGTAAATTTAATTTAAAATCGGTTAAGTCGTTTAGGAGTCCATCGCGGACAAACAACGTGACACGTGATTTGTATATATTAAGAAGATCATCATAATATGCCATATACTACCTACATAATGATAAACTTACATAGCTAGCATAGATATGGATCTCTGTGTCTGAAATAAAAACATTTTATTTATTTTATTTTAAAGCACATTAAAATAAAGTTAATAAAATAAATTTTACACGTCTGATGTCAAGGGCATTGCATAGACGGATAGCTTGTATAGTGAAGGATTTTTCATAAAAGTCGTAAAATGAGCAAGAACTTTTAAGACGAGGGTTTCAGAGGAACCCAAAGAGAGACAGTGAGAGTTGGACAGGAATTCAAAGCGCTCCTTGAGATAATTTGGAATGGGGGTATGTCACTAAGATAACTGAATGTATCGATTTTCAAAAACGTTAAGCTTCCGAAAACCTACTAGATATCTCTATTTAGTTTACCTTACCGTGAGGGCAGGTGCGGCGGCAGATTTGGCCGAAGATCTCAAGAGGCGCAAATATGCAGGTCTCGACAGAGCCTACACATTTGCTCCCCTTGGAGTCGAAACCCTAGGTCCGTGGGGTACCGAGGCTCTTCGGGTTTTCAAAAAACTATCTGAGCGTCTGGTCGAAGCGACGCGTGACCCGAGAGCTGTTGAATATCTGGCACAGCGTATCAGCATTGCGTATCAGCATTGCCGTATGTCATAAAGTCACACACGGGACTCAGGCAGCATTGCCCTCGCTGCTGGCTTAAAAGAAATAAGTAAAATTATTCAACAAAGTAAGTTTAACATCGAATCAATGGCATGCTAAATGCTGTGATACAAACAAATGGAAAATCACAATCACTGTATCTCCTATTAGATGGTACAAACTTGACTAAAGCAAAAGAATCTCGACTAACAGAAATACAGAAGCAGAACGAAGCATCACCCGGAATTAGTAACGTGCCGAGTCAAAAGAACAATGTCCAACTAGCGTCAAAGGAGCCTTTTGCAACAAAGCCTTAACCTTTTACGTCGTTAGATAGAGGACTTGGTGCAGAAGCGACTACGGATCGAGCGAAGCTATCTGGAAAGGTCTTCCTCGTTCTTGAGCGAGAGCTAGTCACCGCCTGTCTTTGAGCAGACAATTGAGCACTGTAAGTTCTGCCACGGAATTAGAAAGATAGGTCTTACTTATCCTATCTTCTCTATTCTGTGAGTTCCGCACGTGGGTAGTCTCGGTTGTGACTGGCCGGTGGCCGCCATGGCTGAAATTCGCAAAGCTTCCTTTTACCTTAAGAAAAAGAGCTAGCTCTCCAGCGAGGCCTAGTGGTCTACTATAGATATACAGCATCCACCCTTTACCCTTACTGATTAACATTTGTGGACCCTTTTCAAGATTTCACCGTCGTCGTCGTCATTTAACAGAGCGCGTTTTTTATGAATCAGAGAGTAAATTAAATTGCCTTCAAGCTACAACAAACACTTTTGTCTTTTTTTCCGTCAGTCACATGTAGGTAATCCTAAAGGAAACCTTTGAAACTAAAAGTCCTTTGGGTGTCGTAGATGGTGATATTTTGAATTGCCAATGGCTTTTTCACATTGTGTTCAGTAAAATTAATGGTTTGTGTCGAAGTGAGCCCTATAACTTTACAATCTGTTTAAATTATTCCCCTCATCTTACATATAAATTATTGTCATAAAATTAATGAGAACTTTAAGTACCTTACCTACTTTTCTATATTGTAATATTTTGACGTTAATTTTTGAAGAACCATAGGTATATCGAGTTTTCATGCTTTGCTATTCAAAAAATATGAAAAACACTGCTTTGACTGCTAGTTTAGAAACTGGTTATTCTCCGTCATCACCCATCATCTCTTCACTCATCATGAGTTCCTACATCAGCACAAAAAATGGTCCGGTGACATTTTTACCCTAAGCCCATCCGTCGACTAACTGAGAATATGCCATTATCACGTCATTTGAAAGTTTGGATGTATAGATGGATGGATGTTTGTTACCTCTTCACGCCAAAACTACTGAACGGATCGGGCATGAAATTTTGTATACATGTAGTTTTAGGCCTGGAATAAAACATAGGTTACTTTTTATCCCATAAATCAGTTCCCATGGGATAGAAATCACCTTTATACGTTTATAGAAACAACGTCTGCGAAGCCGCGGGCATAAACTAGTAATTAATAATCCCGAGTCGAGTGGTTAATCAGAAGAAAGTCCTCTCTCCGCTCCGCTCATGAGCAAAGCCACAGTCTCTCCGCACAGGCTTTCGCGCAAGCTTTTGAGATGCACGCGGGTGCTTGACTCCAGGGCTGCTGAAGCGCGCTACAAACTTTTAACTGCGAAATATACTTGCGTATAGTGTGCAGTGTTGAGGGTAGACGGAAATGTTACACGGAAAACTGGGAGAGAATTTCTGATGTTGGACGAAATTCTTGGTAGCAAAAGTTGTAAATAACAAGCAGTTTACACGAAGACGAACAGAACTTATTAGAGTTGAAGAAATATGTAGGTAGGTTAGGTACCTAATGTGAAGGGTCGAGAGAAACAAAAAGGTAGTGTTTCTGGGCTAACTGGTTTCTGGGCTATCTATTACCTACCTTTATATTTTATTACACAGGGTGTCCCATAATGAGTGGATAACCTTGAAGGTGCTTATGGGGGAGTTCAAAGCAAAGAAACAAAATAAAACCAAAATAGTCATTTAATCAAATAGTCCATTTAGGACTTATTCAACTTTTTTCGTTGGAGAAATTCGTAGGTAAGTACCTTTGTTCACGTTTTTGGGCACCATGCCCACAATTTAAAATATTTCATAGGATTTTTTTGGGAATGTATAAAGGAAAAGTGATATTCACGAACACTTTTTAAAACACTTTCGTAACTATGACCAGTAATTTTCAAGATAGGTTTAAAAAAAAGCCATAAGCACCTCATGATTATCCACTCAGTATGGGACACCCTGTTTAAGTATTTTATATAGGTATATAAATATTTTTAGTCCATAAACAAAAAAATGGATTTGTCCCATTGGTCTATGTAGCTAGACAATACATAGGTGCCTAAGTGCCCAGCCAGCTGTGGAAATAAATAACTGGGTAGGTACCTAGTTGATAATTGATAATACAAAAATAAATTTTTATTAATTAAACTAATAAAAACAAACAACGTTTTGAAATCATAAATATTCATTCACTGAGTCCACTTTGAGCAGGCACTTGTTAAAATAGACAAAAAGTTGTTAAGATCCCCCTATTTATCCCAACAAAAAACTCTCCACTGAAGATTGTTTATTTTTAAAACATATTTGGAACACGTGGCCGAGAACAAAAACGCGGCAACTTCAATTTGTGCAATAATTGTACTCCAAAACTAAAATGCGTGCCATGTGGTCATTCCCTACTCCATTCCGCTGGCTTCATTCTTATCGATATATCTGTCTTTATCCCACTCACGGAAAAACAGCTCCATTCAAATTTCGTTTGACCTTTCTCTTTCTCGCGCGCGATTTCAGTTCGTACGGAAACTTGGCGCGAGTTGGCCGTGTCGCCGCGTTCGTCATTTTCGTGATAGAAGTTCGTAAAAAAAAACATTGTACAATAATTTACTTTTTGCGAGAATAGCGATTTCGCGCGTGATAATAACGGTATCTAAGTGACGTGAGTGTATGATACGTGGTCTGTGCCTTTGGAATGTTTTTTAATAGTTCTCAGGTAGTGGTGACTAGCTTGGATTTACTACTCTACGGTAAGTTAATCTTCTATTGTTACGTTCGCAATCTTGCGTTAAGAGTTATTTTCGATGGATTGCAAATTTATTGATTGTAGGTTCTATTTGTTTGATCAACTGTTCGACGGGTGGAGTAACAAAGATATTGTTTCGAGGTGTAAAAGTACTAGTACCTACAGTACCTACCTGCAAAACAAAGGTTGAATCTCGTATCCAATTCAAAGTTTTGACGATTACAGATTTCATGCATTATAAACACGATAGTTTTTTTTCCGCGATTTTAAATTCCGTGTTGTAGACACATTCGTTAAATTCTATGAATAAAAACATTTCAAGGTTATTTGCGCAATAAAAGACGTTCCCATTTATTTCTTTGATAATATATTTTCTGTTGCCGGGTGGGAAAAGGTGCTAACTGCAATTTATATGATTTTGTGTCTTTTTATGGCCATTGTACTTGTATTGTGTACTTTCAGTACCTACTTTGGTAGGTAGTTAAAATGTTTTAGGTACTTTTTTTATTACCTACCCTTAGTTATTGTTGAATCTTCCAACTGTCATACAAATTGACAAGAATTATAAATCGGTACCTACATAGCTGTTCCGATTATAATACCTACTTTCTATACCTACCTAGTAAAGCTGGACTTATAATAACTTAACATCCCCAAAGTACAACTTGACCTAGCCTACCTACCTAAATGTTTAATATTTGCATAATGATAACGATTGTTTATAGCAAGGGTAACATAAATACCTATACGCTACCTAGGTAAGTACTTTGCTGTTGTTGCTGCTACAGTAGGTCTACCTACTTATCTACCTATCGTCTACCTATCAGTAAAGATTATGATTAAGGCGGCGCGGCGGTGGCGGCGGCAGGCACCTTACCTACTTAGGTAGATACCTAGTACTGACAATAAGTTCCTTCTGGGAAAGCGTGCTCCATCTTAGGCCACGTCTTCACTTACTTTAAGTGAGTTGGAGGCCAAACGCTTAACCTTTATCAATAAAAAAAACAAAACAATTGAAGTAGGAACATTCCTAGGGTTTACTTCAAGATAAGAGCCTACCGACCACTTCTGCTTAAGCACCAGGTATTTGCGTACCTACTTGCATCTACGCCTCTTCTATCAATCGTCATCACATCACCATTCATCATTAATATCCCTTGCAGCTTAGTTTAGTACACATGTTTCGTGGCACCCTGTTTAAACATATACGTACCATACGACATAATATTTTTTTTTTCATTTTCCGTATCAACAACAATTTTAACTTAAATGATTATTTATAAACCTCTTCACGGCAGAACCAGCCGAGTTCATTCATAGATTTCAATGCTTATTTTCAATTCCCAGAATTGGTTAATTTCATCAACATGTAACCGAGTAGTAATGGGTGTTAGTTTCTAACCACCAAGGTTTTGCGGTCGGTTAGCAATCAAACCAACACTGTAATCATCTACATAACTTGCTATAAATTGCTACTGGCCTGACTTTGATACTTACACTTTGCAATAATATTAGAGCTACAATTTCTCCGATACTTATGCATTTCTCGTGATAGGTATGTACCGTTTTTGTGTTTACCCGACTCCGCAAAAAAAGGAGAGGTTTAACCAGAGGTTAAACCTGCTTTGTTCTCCGGCGGGACAAAAATCTTTCGCCCCGTTAGAGAATCTGAATTTACAAAATATTAAAGGTATATACAACATTTCAACATGATGTAGCATTAGTGTTGGGTAATTTAAGAAACTAGAGCAGTGCAATTTTTGTAAATGCCATAAATACAGACTTTCTAATCACATCACATCACATCACACTATCACATCACATCACAACACATCACAAAATAATATTATAAATGCGAAAGTTTAGATGTATGAATGGATGGATGGATAGATGCTAGTTACTTCTTCACGCCAAAACTACTGAACCGATCGGGCTGAAATTTTTCAAACAGGTAATTCTAATCCTGGAATCAAACATAGGCTACTTTTATCCCATAAATCAGTACCCACGAGATTTAAAAACGTTTTCATAGAAACAACGCGTGCGAAGCCGCGGGCAGAAACTAGTTCAACTAATGAAAACGCGACATAAACTCAAAAGATATAAATAAATAATACTTACCAACGTAATGACGATGAAAAGGAAATTCAAGCGTCAGTTTAAACGCAAACACAACTACCTACTAAACTATAAGCATCTTACAGTATCATTTATGCCATCTCTGTTCATAATAACTGTTCCAGCAATTCTATGGAAAGAGAATAGACCGATTTCAGAGAATGAATATTAAATATCTTCCAAGAATACTACATTGCGATGCCTCACATATCGCTTTCGTTGAATCTATCGAAGGTGTTAGTTATCATATCACTTATCAATCAACTGTTTGTGAGACTAATAAAGATCATCATGCATGACTTTTAGACCGGATAATTGCAATGAAATAATTTAAAAGTAATACATGGCCACCTGAGTTGCATGAAGTTAATTTTGGAACTGTAATAAATGTTATTTAATAAATAAGACAAAAGATTTTAACAATTAAATAAAATACAATTAAAATGTTTAGTCTCACGCATTTGAAACAGAAGGTATAACCTGTATTGTATGACGTTGATTCGAGGTACGTTTGTCAACAACAACAAAACAACATTAATCCTTGATGAATGAAAGGTAAGTGAATTTGAATCATGATTATCATTTGAGCCCGACTTAAAATTGAACTAACTACATATGCTGCAGAGCTTTACATCTAGAGGGCTCCTCTATAATAAGGGTTGCAGACCGAAAGCTAAGCTAACTTAGTTTTGACTTAGCTTGCATAGCTGACGCAGTTTTTCATACATACGTGCAGACTGCAAACTACACGAACTAAGCTATGTAGTATGAATAACCTATGCGAGCTGAGCTAAGCTAAACTAAGTTAGCTCAGCTTTCGGTCTGCAACCCGCATAAGGATGGCACGTTGCCGACAGCAAGGCTACACCCGTCGACGGCTGCCGCAGTTCTTCGACGTTGACATGTCGTCGACGGCAGCCGTCGACGGGTGCAGTTGTCTTACCGTTGGCAACGTGCCGTCCGTGTATAGGAGCCCTAAGCAGATAGCACCGTTACTAAACCAAAACTCTACTAAGTTCCTTACAGTAACCATAACTCTCGTAAATACCGAAGGTCAATACTCCATTGTATAATGTTCCACGTTCTCACACCTCCAACAAAGACTAGCTCTGCCCTTTAATGACCGTAACTTGAGTAATTTTCACCGATTCATCAACAGTTTCTCCAATCATACACATGTTACGAAAGGTCGGAGCAAATTGGCTACTGTATAACCACTCTTTGTGGTTTTCGTGAAGAAATTGATCATAAAATGCAAATTATTGTTAAAGATAATCAAACAGAAATCAGACAATGTTTACAAGGATATCACATCAAGGAAATCACATCGACAGCAAGGAAATAATCACACTACATCGCTTTCTACAATCATAATGTAATCGTTAGTTATTCCTCAATAAATAAATAGACAAATAGACTACAAACATTGAAACTACTTAAAGGATAGAGTAGGTTGAAGATAGGGTCATGTAATTCTGAATCTGGACCAATATAAAAGGTGCCTCCTGCCAGGAATAGTGTGTAGTGTGATAAATTTGAAGGTGCTTCTGGGAACCACATTTTTCCAATGTATTATGGAACTGGACTAACTTACGCTTGTGATTGTAACTCGCTTGCATCAGTATGTGTTAATGTTACGCTTCCAGGATCCGCATTAACTTGAGTAATATAATAAGTTCCTGAACAGTAATTTGTCGTTCTATTGTTTGCTTTACGATTTCCAACAAGTCATACTCTGTTTATTACGAAGACAGACGTTCTGAAGCCAATCATACAACTTCTACACAATACCTGATATCTTTGCAACCGGATTCAAACTCTCCACCAATTTATTAAAGCTTTATTTAGTTACTGAAGACTGGAAATAGAAAATACTACCATGTTTTCCAATGCCAGCTGAAATCTCCAATTTGTTGTCCCAATAAAAATAAATTGAACTCAAATCTTTTGTTCAGCTTTATCAGACTGTCTTGTTGAAAGATAAGGAAAGTTTCTTTGCCAAATCCAATACGTGTTATGAATGCCTGATGATGCCTGATTTCGCGGAGAACATCACATCATGGACATTTCTCAAGGTTATTTTATTTGGATTTTGCCTACATAACCATAAGCTTATGCAAAAGTGGTTGATCCTTTAAATTAGCCTTCTGTTTTTGCGGTCAGACTTAAAATGCTGAAGACGAAAAAGAGATAGGTACCGTAAATTCACGCAAAGATGGTCCAAAATTACGCAATCTGAACGTTTTTACTATGAATCTCTTAAAGTTTTTATTAAATAGTAAAAGAAAAGTACTAATTATATATAATAGACTTATGTTTATCATAAAGTATAGAAAAAATTCTAAACGCTTAGCGCTCTTACGCACTAGCGGCTAACCGCGGGGGCGGCTAACCGCGCGGCTAGCCGCTTTTCCAGTTTAATATGCAACCGCTTATGATTGTACGCACTAAACCGCCACAAAATTTCAACCGCGGCGGTTGAATGGAGTGACGCGGCCCGCTTCGCGGCTAGCCGCCATCTTGTGTATACGCACTGGCGGTTAGTTTGCGGCGAGCCGCCGGTGAAGTATGCACGTGTTTTCAGTTGCGCAGCCATGAACTTCGACACAGAGAAATTCATTGTTGAAATTCAACAACGAGAAGCTATTTGGAATTGTGAAGGAGCAGTTTATAAGAATAGAGATTTAAAACGGAAACAATGGGAAGAATTAGTAGATATTTTTGGAAAAGAGGAGCCACGCGCCTTCGAGCGGTCCAACCGCTTAACGCGGTTTCATCGCGGCTGACCGCTATGGCGGCTAACCGCGAAGAAACCGCGTTAAGCGGTTGGACCGCTCGAGTCTAACCGCCTAGCGGCCAACCGCTAGTGCGTAAGGTCCCTTATAGTTTTTTTTATTTTTTTTATTTTATGTTGGACCATTCTTGCCTATGCTGCCTCCAACTATAGTCCAGTTTAGAAATGAGGCTAAAAACGTAGGATAGTGTTACAAATGCCTATTGTTGTGTGCCTAGAACGATTCTATAATCTAGTACCTTGATTATGAAATAAAAAAACATGTATTTTGGAACAAATTTTAGTATTTATTCATACTTTAAAGTAAGTGGAGATCAAATTTCTTAAACTTTCTAGAACACGTATTAAAATTATCAAAAATCAACGATTAAACTTTTCTAAATAATCAGCCTTCCATATAATAAGCAGGTGACCGGAACATAATTACTTTCCCCATCTGCTTTCAAGCTCTGGGACCTGGAACACCGCCCTCTTCGAGCTCAGTTTCTTTGGTGGTTCGATTTTGTACTTAATGTCTTTATTGGGGTAAAAAATTATGTCATCTCTTTCGGGCCACTTCCAGGAGAGCCCACAGCGAACCATACATTTAATGTATGCCCCTTCATGTTCTTTAGTCTGTACTAAACCTGGCCAAAACTCCCCTTCATATTCGACCACTACGTAGTCATCTTCTTGAAACATACTATCCTTTTGGCCCCTAACCGGATTCGGTTCTTCGATGTCACTTTCTTCCGAGGAATATTCCGACTCATCTTGTAAAACCATTTTAACAGATCATCAAAAAACCGTTGGACTATAGTTTAGGTCAAAGTAAACAACTTTAATATTTTATTCATAAAAACAAAAATACACAACATTTTGGAAATGTTAATATCGTAAAATGGTAACGGATAACTTACCTATTCAACAAACAAAACCAATTTTCCCGCACTTAACTCCAACACTTCGATCCCAATAAAAGTTTGGCGTAATTTCGACTCCTGTCTGAACGTGCAAAAGTTTGTGACGAAAAGTTTGTTCGAATGAGTGGTAACGACACCAACCGGTAACGACCTGTACTAATGTTCAGTTCATTCCCTTTAAGATGACATACTCAGAAATCAACAGAAGGCGTTACTTGTCCTACAATTCACCATATTGTTGCAAGACCCATTTGGAACATAGTTGTCTAGCAGGACTAAAGTTGCGTGATTCTACGGTACCTAAAAAGGCATGGTACATCAAATTGTGCTCAATTACTTTGAAATTTAATTTAGTATTAATAAACAACATTTTTGCTTCTATGACGCACCATAATTTAATGAGCAAGAAACGCAACATCATGATCTTTTAATTTGTTAATAAATTATAAAGAACTATAAAGTTACACATAATTTTAATAAATAAATAAACAATCAAGTCACCATGAGTAGGTCCTTATTTCAATTCAATTTATATAATTCACTTTATAAAATGGTGTTACTAATTTCATCAAAATGACATGGAGTCTTGTTACGATTCTGATAAATATTTCACTGACAGGTAGGTAGCTAGGTTGCCTGAGTGCTACAATCGCTACGCTAACAAATAAGATCCCAAATAAATTGGAGCTACGAGAAGAAGCTAGTAAACTAAATCTGAATTCATACCGCAAAAAATTCACGAATCGGAAAAGCTTTTCTATAAGATGATAATTCAATAGATAAATACCGCCAAATCATCAGACCCATCAACAGTGGAATCATGCAAAGTGGTTCGGAATCCATTCACAAACGGTATTGAGGAACCGGTTTGAGCGGAAGACAAAAAATAACGACAGTGTGGTCTACAAAGGTAGCAGGTTGGGGATTATGTTTGTGACTAGAGATCTTTTGATGAAGTCTCGGACCTTTATTAACAGGAACTTCAGTGTCATGGTTTTGTTATGATCAACATCTTTATTGTTATTTATTTTTTTATTACCTACATTTTTCCTTGTCTAACACTCATTATTTTATTCGAAAGGATAAACCGTTGATACTAATTCATAGTCAGCTGTGGACCCCGGACTAGGACAATTGTATTTTATTGATCCCAAAAATTTAAATACTAGAGTATTTTATTCTTTAGGGTCTAACTATAATTGCTGCTATATCAAAATAATCTACCTTTAATGATAGATAGACCGGTTGCTCTGTATATCAAGCTCCGATGATTGATCTTGATCTATGATTGATGTGTTAACAGTTAACACCGTTAAAATTTATTTTTTGTTTAACCACCTCGCACCCGTAATTGCTTTCTTCAATGTTGCCCTCTTTTCATTCTTGGTTTCACTTATCGGTTTAGGGCTAGTTAAAACTGTGAAATGTCCTAAGCCTTTTTTAAATAGTCGCACGTAACTAACTTAGAACTAAACGAGATTAATCATTCATTCTTGTCTGATATAACTAGCATATTCACCGCAAACCTAGACCGTAATAAAGCTGCCTATTATCAAATGTTCTGCATAGTTCTCACGTGACTTACCTAGTAGGCCACAAACAAGCTAGTTCTCAAATTGTGGCCTACTTTCTCACGATCATGTCAACTCACATTACAAAGAAATTCGAGATCAATGCAGACTTTTGAAACTTACATTTTTTTATTAGGCTAGACCATTCTACTGCTGGGCCTCTTCTTATCATAATAAAGGCCAAACTGGAGTGATTGCTAGGATAAGATGAAAAATGACATTGTGGGACATTCACAAAAATCACATTTTCTTAAAAGTTTACTCCAGACCTTGATAATTTCAATAGGTAGGTATGTATATTATGTAAAAACAGTCCAGTTCAGAAGTCAATACCTCCATTTCAAAGTCAAAAGCTTGCTTAATATTTAAGAATTTTATACCATAATAAATTACCAATTCCCATAACGATCAAATCATGTCATTTCCAAAAAACTGATCAATCATTCAAATCTAATTGATCAATCGCACTGGTCCAAATTACATTATGATCAATCTTTGTCAGAATTACATAACTACGGTATATATCCGGCACCTGCAATTGCTAGAAAGGTTTTTGTGCAACTATTGTTTGTTGCATATTATTTGGTTATTCAACATCCGTTATTCAGTACTACTAGAAAGAATAAAAAATGTCGCTATCCATTTCATAAGACCTAACAAATAACTCATTGGTGGATACGCTTATTTTATTTTAGTAGGTCTATTATTGTATCTAGTAACATAAAAAGCTAATCAAGTAAAACTCAGTGGTAAAGAGTTGGATAGTTTGTCTTATATTAGTCGATAAAATCAGCTCCACGATTTCGAGCACTTGGCAAAATAGCACAAACATGGCATTAGATCCATCGATGCATTAAATACGATAACAGCTTGATGTCTATTCTAGAATAAGACCCATATATACACCAGGTTAGGTGTTAGCTTGTGCTAAGTAAACAAAACCATTATTTTTGGATCTTTTGTAAATAATATTATCATAGTGCGTAAGCTCTCACTAACACTAAGGTTATTAGTATTTTTTTATAAATCACACATACACACATCATCACAATAACCAATGCGACCTCATTCGCTTAAAATTTTAACAATTCAAAATGTCAAAGAATTTTATATCTAGTCTATCCATTTCCTAGTACAAATATCTACTTAATGTCAATCAATTATCAGATATTACAGAATTATAATTAAGAAATAACAAGATAACAATCGGTCGATTATATGTCTTAGGATTATCTCTGCTATTATGTTTTTGCCAGTTTTTATGTCTTTTAGAAAGAATTTGTTTTATTTTCTTAGCAAAAAAAAAAAGGTAGGTAATAATATGTATTATCCTAATGTAATAAAATAACATAGCAATAGCGTTATTAAAATGGTAAAGCACTCAATAATATTTGTGTGCGGTGCAGCGTTTCCATTTCATAATAATGTTTTTTTGTGTTTTATGAGTTATATCATCATTATTCACACGTCTGTTGCGCCGCGCCGAAAATCGAATTCAACTCACAATAACATAATTATAAACGCAAAAGTTTGGATGGATGTTTCGAATTTCGATATAAGTATGGGTATTTGGATTAGACCTTGCATTCGAATATTCGCGAGAATTTGTGGTTGATCGTGCGTGTAAATCAGCAAAGAATCTTTTTCTATTACTTATTCAAATAATTTGAATAGTACCCGAAAAAATGCAATATTTGAATATCAAAATTTTCGAATATTTGCAAGCCCTAGTATGGATGTTTTTTAAGTACTCACGCTCCAATCACTGAACGGATCGAGATGAAATTTTGGACACAGATAGTTCTAGACCTGGAAAAAACATAGGCTTTCTATCCCATAGAAATAAACTTTAAACGTTTGTAAAGAAACAACGCATGTGAAACTGCGGGCAGAAACTACGAGACTAGTTCTCTTATAATTCAAATAAAACTATTTTTGCATCATTTAGTTCCTCATCAGCACACGTACGTCCACTGTTAAAAACGATTGGGTATAGTCTATTATTTACTCAATTTCATGTAATACATTGTCAAGTTCAGTGTCCAAAACAAAGCCCTACCCATGTGCGTCGGTCCCGTGCAAACATCGCCGACCTTATCCCTCATAAGTCGACCTCTTGACTTCATAACTTATACGTATTGGTTGGTCAACAGGGCATGTTATCTCCAGCTGTTGGTGTGGCACATTGTGTTAAAAAATCTGGCCTTTTGAGTTTAGTAGTATTTTGTATGACGACAATACCCTGCTTTGCTCAGCTGTCTTTTTTATACGAAGAAGTTTCCTTTTGGTATTCGTAGAAAATAATTCGAGGAAAAACCAGACCCTTTCCTTGTTTGTTCGTGGTCATGACTTCTTTTTAATTTTATTTTTAGACTTTTGGCCAATGTTATGGTTAGACTAAGCAGTTACGTGTACCTATTTATAAAATGTAAAATGGTGCTAAAAGAAACTTATAAAAATATTCTGATACGCCAAAGAAAGTCTCGTAACCTGTATTTTTAGCTATAAACTTGGTTTATAGCTAAAAATGACTAAGTGGTCTAACAGGTCACAAGTTAGCACTGAAAACAAGTTAGTGGCCAATTAAGTAATAAAACTTAGATGTGTGCAACAAGTGGTTTAGTGTAATCGACTTATGTACCTAACAACGTAGGAGTAAATAGGAAAATGTAACAGCCGGCCAAAGTTTCAAAAATGTTCTTAAACGTACTATTTTTGTGGCGCTTATGAGTTACACCATTTTTCCTTCTTGGCGTCGAAAACGGGCGAGTTCTGCCAAAATTACTAAACATTCTTAGTGATCATTATTATTTACAATATGATGCTCTGGTTTTTAGTTTTCGTAAAAAACATAAAATTATTATTAGAAACTTTGAGCGCCAACCAACGGGCTCCCAGATCAACTTTTCTCCTGCAATTATTAAGCGATGTCCAATCGCTCTAATTAGAAGATAATGCTATTGGCTTTCTCGTTTCACATATCGCAAGATAATTGCCAAAAACTATTCGAAAGCTATAGTAGGGAAAAACGATGAAATGTGAATTGGTTTTGTTTCACTGACTACTTTGTAATGGATGAGTCTCGAAGAATGCAATCGTTAGCAAATAATTAAAATGGCTTATCTTCAGAAAATATTACTAACTGCTGTAAGTTCTGTTCTATTCGAGAGTGTACCTATCACTCATCAGTGATGAGTCATCACACTAATATTATAAATGCGAAAGTTTGGATGGATGGATGGATGGATGGATGTTTGTTACCTCTTCACGCCAAAACTACTAAACGGATCGGGCTGAAATTTAGGTAATTCTAATCCTGGAATAAAACATAGGCTACTTTTTACCACATAAATCAGTTCCCATGGGATATAAATCACCTTTAAAATTTCCATAGAAAGAACGCGTGCGAAGCCGCGGGCATAAACTAGTACATTATATAGCTGTGTGGTGTGTGCTTAGATTTGCACCACCCCAACTCTTCCCGCGGGTGTCGTAAGAGGCGACTAAGGGATTTCCACCGGGGGCGGGCAGCAGTGCCCCTGCAGAACAATTCTACCACCGAACTGTGATCCCCAACCCGCATGCCCAGCGTGGGGATTTTGGGCACTTCCCCCCATGTGATAAAAGCCAATAAGGCGCTTATCAAGGGGAGGCCTGCGTCCAGCAGTGGACCAATACAGGCTGTTGAGGTTGAGGAAGTAAGTATAACAGAGTACCTAGTCTTAACACAAGCTTTGCTTAGCTTGGGGCTAGATATTGCTGGGTGAATTGTCCAGCATTATTTATTTATTTTATTAATTGTCGAGTATCATGGAAACATATAATTCAGCCATTGGTGTACTGAGTAAACTGGTGCGAGAACTTTTTATTGCTTTCCAATACGTGCTGCAATTTGCAATCCATGTTTATGTATGTTGTATTGCTGATATTTAAAAACTGGGTGAATGAGTAAATTCGACTCGTTTATTTTAATCTGTCTGTGAAAGGCAGGCACTAACTTTTGAACCAACGTTAAAAAATTCGTCAAGTGCGAGTTAGACTCGCGTACCGAGGGTTCCGTATGACGTAAGACCTTGCTTCTTGTCAAATTTTACGGTTCTAGGACAACGAGAAATATACCGTATATGTTTTAGTCTATAGCGACACTCAAAAATTATTTATTGTGTGAATAAACTACATATTTGTGGTTTCTGGATTGTTCCCTTTACCTACTTATGCTATAAGACCTTACTGCTCATCAAATTTCATGATTCTAGGTCTACGGGAAGTATCCTATTGAGTATAGGTATTGAGTGTGTGATTCCCTTGGAAATTCGGGAAAAACGGCTGCAACTTTTGATTGCGTTGACGAAGAAGTTTAATTTTTTCGTGTGAATATGTATCATTGTTCCAAGAGGTTACAGACTTGGGTATTGGAAGTGAATTTCAATCCCCTAAGCGTTCTTCAGAAAAGAGGGTTGACAAACGGACCGACATACAGACAGACAGACGGACAGCGAAGTTATCCTATAAGGGTTCCTTTTTCTTTTGAGGTGCGGAACCTTAAAAAGGAGTACTTAGTTTCTATGTTGTGTAATGGAAGTTTGAAAAAATAAATAATGCTAGACAATCCACACAACATCAATTAATGGGTGTATGAAATGGCTATCGTACACCCATTTCATTACTTGTGTATGAAAGGAATTCGATACCAAGCAATGTGGTCGGTGGTCTTTGAGTCACACACTGCAATCATAACATGTTCATAAATTAATATCAGTGAGCCCGTACGCACTAGCGCGTTTTGACGCGGAGTTTAAGGCGTCATGCAGCCCGTGTAAAAAAATTAAAAGAAGCCGGCAAGCTGCCAACATTACCGGCTAGTGCGTAATAAATAAGCTAGGTTAGCTTAAGGGCTAGTTTCCAAAGCCGAACAGAAGAGAAAAACAAAATAATAAATTGTATAATATTGAGCAAAATATGTATTTCCCTAACTCTGTTTAGGTGTTTTGCATATCCTGTCATCTTGAGCGTAAGGATTTTAAATTAACAAATTCCCCAACCCGAGATCGATAAATATTGTTTCCAAATTCATGTAGAGGCCTTACAAAAAGTTTACAAAAGCCTAATCCCAGTTTTAGATATCTATAAAACAATCAATCAAAAAGAATAAGGTCCCATTCATAATATTTCAACCAGAGAGACGATAAATGATAAATTTATATTTATAAATGATAAGATAAATTCTACGAGCTTTATCGATAGTAATTTAAAAGATACTCAATCAAGCATCTTTGTGTTCGTGCTAAGGTAGGTATATAATTTGATGCCATGTCAGATCCCCACTTAGATCTCGCTTGGCCAGTTTTTGCGGCAGTTAATTTAGCTAGTGCGAATCGCGGCATAAAACCGCAGATTATGTCACGTTTTTGCTTGATCATTGGCAATCATTGAAAGAAGACCAGCCATATGATACCTATCATGATCTGCCATTAAAGTAACAGGTATACCAACATAGCACATGATTTGGCCAATAGGATAGGTATAATGCATGTGACTTCAAAAAAGCTATTTATTTTTTATGTATTCTCTTTAGATAAAGAAATATAACTTTACATTTATTTTTGTATTTTTTGATGTTTTCACTTTACTTAGATTACTTAGATATTTTCACCAAAGTTATATTTTATAGACGTTCAGACAAATTATTTTGAATGATTGGTTTACCGTCGAGACAGTTGTAGGCTGATCGATTGTGCCCAGACAAATTACTTAAGTAGAGCTTGTTCTGAAAAGCCCAAATATTCCAGGGAAGGTTTCCGAAACCCGATAGGAATATTACCATTGTCTGGAAGACTTGGTAACGCCGACCTAGATCGACACAAAAGATAGAATTATTATCAAACTCCTGGCGTTTCAAATGGTTTTACTTGATACCTACTTTTATATATGTTACTAGGATCTGCTCGGAGCTTTACCCACGTTCTTAGCCGACTTCAAAAAAAGAAGTTCTATAATCGGCTGTAGGTAAGTACTTATGTATGTTTCAAGTATTTTACGCTATTGCATAGAGAATGATCTCAAGGTAGTCCTATAAGAATTGTATTCCCGAAGGATTATGAAATGTCCCGCAAAACTTTAAAAACAGTGTAAATTAAGGGATTCGAAATCGGTGTTTAATTTGCACAAAATAATCAATTTATCTTTTATCTGCAAAAAAGTCGATGTCCCCGGGAAGGACATCGGGAAACAATCTTTTTTACATAAAAAGGTCTTTATTGGTCTATATTCCAGGGAAAAACCCCGGGGCCAATTTATACCTTTCTATATTAATGATTTGCTCAGTCTTGGAAGGAAAGGCAACAGAAAAGATAGATTATTTCAATAAATAATAATGTAGAAAACCTGCAGGCAAGATCTAGTCAAGACAAGAGTTATATAATTTACATGTTTCAAAGATTTATTGAGTTTTTGACTTTGAATTCAAACATGTTTATTTATTTATTCGTTATTCTAATGACTTTGCTTGGCATTCGATTCATCGTCGCTTTTTTATGTTATTAATTAATCAATTGATAAAATATGTTTCTATCTGAATCAGGTTTTCGTTTAGAGCCAAGGTTAGGCTTGTGCATTTGGTTTTTTATTTGTTTGTCATCTACATATTAATTTTTTTGTGGTCTGACCGTGAACAATTTAAAAGTATCACTTTAATTTTTAAATCGGAGGATTCGAAACGGATTTATATTTTATTATTATTTATATTACATTATAGATTAGTTAGGTAGCTAAAAACATTGATACGCGCCTTTTCAATCCTACAAAAACTCAGCTCATTCCATTCAGTAGTTTGTAGTTTCGGCGTTGTCTTCGGTCAAACATCTTCACAACGGCAAAACTTTCGCCTTTAATATTAATAGGTTTTAAAACATTACTACGGATTTCAACCAAAAAAGCACTTCGACATGAAACTCGCAGTACCTACCACTTACAAAATTTCATCATACTATGAAACAAATCCGAAGACACGACAAAATATATAACAACCGCGAACCTAAACAAAATCTATAAAATAGTAACGAAATGCACGATATTGAAACGATTCGTTGCAAGACTGCAAGGTTGCAATGTTGCATCATCAGTATTACAAGAAACCTTATCGAATTGAATTGTAATGGAAAACATACCTTTATACACTATCTACCTACATGTACGTACGTACATGCCTCAGGTATATTCATATTTATATAATATAAAGTTATCTTTTTATAATTGCGTGGTTTTAAACAAAATTCGACAAATTAACCTGCTGATTTCCTGTATAAAAATTAGCCTAGTCCTTTCCAAAGATACAACATAAAACCACTTTGTTCTTGTCAAAGGGTTTTGAAGTTTTTTCTATGGAGGGTGCCCTAACACCGGTCACGACTTAGTTTTTGTTTTCGAAATCGCACCGCCGAATGATAGTAATACATTTGGATTAAGATATTTTATGGAATGAGGATAGTATACAAATATTCACATTTGAAAATAACTATTACCAAACACATCATCATCTAGTCCTAAGCAGAGCTTGTATTACGGGTACAAGATGATTGATATACTCAGTACAATACTATACATTACATAGGTACATATTTTTATTAAACATAGAAAATGCCCACCCTAAAGACAGGTGGGAATCGACGCGGCCCGCGGCGCGCGGCGGGCGAAGGTCCGCCTGCGACGCAGGAGGTTACTTCGCCCGTCACATCGATCGTCAAAAAAACTATATTTGGATAGAAATTCAGACCAAATATGCATAAAAACTAGTCTGCCAGGCCCTTCACCCTTAGAAATTACATACCATATCCTGTAGTCGTCTACAATAAAACTTTACAGCCTCACTTCTGCACGTCTGACTGACTCGCAGCGAACGTTGCCAAACGAACACAGAGGCCCATAACAATGTCAATGCCCGCTGGATGCTGGGTATAGTGTCTGTAGCCAATTTTATAGGAAAAACTTGATGGTTTTGTGTTTTAGTCAATAATAAAGTTGAATGGTCGAACATTCAAGTTAGGTATATTACTCAGAGCAGGGGGAAAAAAATACGCTGGGTAATAAAAAATACGCGGATAGTGATAGTGTTTTGTTTAGAGAGATACACAGATCTAGAATTTAAGTATATTTGTATTGTTCCATATTTTTTTTGTGGCGCATTGGATATACCATACTACGTGCTCAAAGGACATCGATTTTAACACAATTCTTGATTTTAGTTTTTAAAATGTTTTTTGATCCTTTCGCTGGCACTCCTATTTAATTATTTAATAAATATAATTTGGGGAATGATTTTACGGGTCCTTTCTATAGTTGAATGTGTGTGAGGGACTAATCAATTAATTCTGGGGAAATTTCGGAAAATCCTTTATCTGCTCCTTATAGATATTAAGCCTTTGGCCAATATAGTAGAAACTTTAGAACTTTAGCAACATAGCTCTCACAATTATTAAGCCGAAGTGGCAGTGGACATATTCATATAGCTCGCAGATCTGATAGCCGCTGAGGAGAAAAGGTTCTCCACAGATGACACAAGGCTGACATCTGTGAGGTTCTCGAATGACCACGATGCAAAGCGAATTAGAGTGATAAAAGACCACGACGAGAGAGCACGACGACATTGTAGCGGTCGCAGGAAGTCGATGGATGGAGGCGTCTCAGGACCGCTTTTTGTTGCAGGGGAGGGCTATGTCCAGCAGTGAAAGTTTGTGGGGTGATATCGTCGCTACTTGATTTAACCTAGTTTAAGCTAACATTATTATAAATTAAAGAGCCTGGCTATTGTCGGTGCAATGATGCAATTTCCTCCCCTTTTCTCTTTCCAATGCGGTCACTTTTACTTCGGTAACGTTATAACAACGGCTTTCTCCTTCATCTGACTCATTAGTTAATTCTTGGTCTTCCCCTTTCTTGTCTTCCTTCTACTTTTCTTTCTATGATGTTTCATATGAAGCTGTCATGACGTATAAGATGTCCAATCATTCTCTCTCTTCTGTTTTGAAAGGTGTACATTAAAAACCTCTTCTCCTTAACTCTTTTCAGCACCTTCTCATTAGCAACCTTCTCTGTCCAGCTAATCCTTACCATCCTTCTCCAGCACCACATTTTAAATACTACAACCCTCTCTCTATCCCGCTGTTGTTCATAAGCTAACACAAGCTTACGAAATTGTCCCACATTCTATAACATAATTTTGGCTAACCACGTCCATTTCCAGCCTCAACAAAAGTCCGTACGTTTGTCACTAAATGATGATGACGGCTATTCCGTAACACTGGCTAACAACGTAACCATGGGTCCATTATAGTGCATCATTCTCTAATTTTCCCGTGGCTGGAGCGCTTGCCAAACCACGCGTTGTGTAAACGGTTTAAGGGAAGGACTTGTAGCTATTCACTCCTCAGTAAGTAGTTGCAGTATAGAGACACCAACTTGGTTTCCTCGATCCAGCCTAGTGAGGAAGCTGACAAAATCGCTTACTTTCAAAATTCAATCAGCAAACTACCTACTAAATGTACTAGAGTATTTTTTACTTATGAGTTTTAACAACCTTCTTCTTGACCTTTTCCGACTCCAAGTAGAGCTGGCACAACATGCATATATATTTTACCTGACACATGTCATCTTTCACTTAACACATCCATCATTTCTTTATTCTTCCTCTCCCCATCTAACACTATCTTTGTAATTTAATAAATAAATAAACACTCTTCTCGTCACATACCTTCCTCCCTCCGCATAGCATGCTCCTATTAAAATTTTATAACCACGGCATTTTATAATTTGTAACATTATAAGTTGGTATGGGTATGGATAGTTTGAAAAAGGCACGTTTAAGTTTCCCAATTTGACCTAATTTGATAGTAAATTTTTGAAAAACGTTTTTCATTGGACTTTACTTTCGAAATCCTACACATTCAATGATGTTTATAGCATGTTGTATTAATTACTATATTTCATTGTTGTTGCGGTCTGTTGATGTTTTTCTGTTCTATGGAAAATTTTGTACAACATTTTGGCTGTTGTAAAAAAGCCCGAAACGTCAGTATTTTTTCGTACCTAAGAAATATCAAGGTTTTCTCATGTTCGTCAATATTACCTACTTATGATAAAAATGCATGTGTTTTCATATTTTCGCTCATGACACAGACCAAGCGTGTTAACTCTGTTTTTGCAATGTCTCGCTGTTAATGAGGTGTAGCATGAAATTGCTGTAATATTGTTATTTGTAACTCAGTTACACTGATTCTATGCCATTTGTCATCTGTTATTGAGCTGTGTAGATGCCCTATGTGTAGATATTTTTAAGCTAAAAAACAAAATGGATTTATTACCTACCATGGTGTTAATTATGCACATAGGACTTTATATTGACAATTGGATCTTTTGCTGATTGAATGTTGTAAGTGGCGATTAAGATGTTAAATTAGAACACCATGGTAATGATAATGACCAGTGGTATCTCTCTAAACTCCCAGTTTGACCACTGACCAGTGTATTGCACCCAAAGGAAGACTTATCAATGTGGCAAAGCTAATTTCACACTCTTTTGAACCTACTTTTTACTTTTACATTTACGCATGAAAGCAATCAGCTGACGTCAAACCAAGTTTCTTTAAAATTATGCTCGAAACCTATAATTATGATGACGCGCAACCATAGTGATGCCAGAGAAGAGACCTCAGCAGCAATTTTTTATTAGAGACTATGCTCAGCGACCACATCGCCCTATCAAGATAACAAATTTACGTACATAATTAAATTATACATACCTAAACAAGATGGACAACAATTTTGTAAAAAGGAAGTAAGTAAATTAACAAAAATCAACTTCCTAATTTAAAACAGCATTCAGCCGGGTCATATAGCTATTTAGGAAACGTAAACATGATCTTAATAATGATGATCTACCCATCATCAAAAAAAAATCTGTAGATATGGTACATTTTCCCAGCGCATACTCAACAACTGGCCTGTGTTACAACTACACGCAAACACTCAGTTACAGTTACATTTCCAATAGTCTTTAGTCAATAAATCATATTAGAGCACGTCGTGGCAATCACGCGTAACACGAACGCCACTGGTCCGACTATAACTGAGGTGGGTGGACCTAAATGCACCTAATTTGAGCCACTTTCGTTTTTTTTCCACTTTCGACAAGTAAGTACTTCATCTCCCTCGTTTCAATAAGTACGATGTAGATTGGTAAAGGCAATAGGAGCATGTGGCACCAATCCCTGTAATCCACGTCCGTGCGTTGAAAGACCTAGTCAAAACAAATCCGGAGATGCGAGTCCGTCAGTCAAACAACCCTTAACAATAAAACGGACCAATATACGGGGACGTAGTTTGGGCGGGATTAGGGCTGACACTGATTCTCATTTGCAGCGAAATTGTAAGGAGAAAAGTCTGTACGTCTGAAAATGTTAAACAATCGATGGATAGGCGGCTCAGCCAGAACTGCTATTCGTGGTGGCGGACATTTACAAGCTGATGATGGTTATGAAAGGAAACAAACAAAATGACGATTATTGGATGACCACTTTGATCGGAGCAGATGTGTAGAGCTCATGATGAAACATTTAAACAAAAGTGCGCGAGAGTTTCGTATGATTTCACAAAAATAATTCTTAGATTCGTTCCCTTGGGTCAATTAGCGCTTTCGGTTCGGAAAGTCGCTCTTGGATATAGATTTGTATGTACTTTAAGTACCTATTTGTATTTTTTGATAACTTTCGTATAATGCCATCTATTTCTTTTCTTTATTCTACCCATGTAGGTATAGTAGTTTTAAGTAATTTTATAAGTTTAAATGAGAGCCTTTTGACAAATTAACTAAAGTACGAACACAATTGATGGGCGGGCGTGGAGGGTGTTTTGAGCTTGCCTTCAAATAACTAATAATAATAAATTATGTTGGACAATTCACACAGTATCATCTAGACCATTCATGGCATTAAATTAAACTAAACCCAAACGAAACCCCTTGTTTATATACCAATTTTTTTGAGAATGCTTGGTTTGTTTTGAATCTGCTTAGTTTTAGACCTTTTTACATGTGTTTATTATTTTTTATTAACATTATTATCTGTAGTACCGCCCTGTTTTGTTTTGGTGTCCGAGCATTATTTAATATGCTTATTTGGTTAATTTAGAACTTTAAATATATATAAACTTTTAAAGACAAGTTGCCATTACCTTAAAAACAGTGCTTTCAGTTTCGTACGTCATCATCACCACGGTATTATTTACTTAGGCATGTTAGTTTTAAGCAATTTATACATATTTCTTTTTTTTTAATAATTTGTGCCTCGTGTCTGTTGTTCTAGTTAGATAAGCTTACCTGTATATTTTCTTATACCTGCACTGTTAGAATAAATATATTTTCATTTCATTTCATTTAAAGTGAACTGGCAACCCTAACAGTAACTCCAGGCAATGGTTAGCCGGCAACCACACGCGTTTAATTGGTGCCGTACCCGGACTAAAACCCAATGCATTTTGGCTTAGCCTCATGATTTAAGTTGGAAGTAGTTTATTCAGTGGCTCGTGAAAAATTTGCCCGTACTTTAGCCCAGAGAGGCGCGTGGGTTTAATCCCATTGTTAACACAATTCCTAGTAGATTTACAATTTTTGTAGGCATGTTGTGCTACTATATAAGTAAATTCAGTACTTATTTTTTTTTTATTGACCATGAAGCTAGGTACACATAAGTATGCAATACTATACGATGATTACGAAATATACGTTTTACATAAGACTCAGATATACAAATGTGTAAGAATATACCTAGGATATAAATAATCGACGCGAATATAAAAACAGACAAAATAATCAATGATGAAAATTTCGAGCAATATTACCTATAGGTGTTTAGTTTAGTAACATTGAAAATTACAAACAAATAATAGTAACAAACTAGAACAGCCTTTATTCACAAGGAAAATTACATTAGTATTGAAACAATTGAGCTAACTGCAGACTGTTGCAAACAATCTACAGGTAGCTCATCTGATCCATATCAATACTAGTTAGAAGCGTCTCCAAAACGTTGACTGCATTGCCACGCTTTATGGCAATGCTGATGCACAGCGCCAGATACTCACCAGCTCTCGGGTCACGCGTCGCTTTGACAAGACGCGGATGTCCTCGGAAGATAGAAAAACTAGTATTTACAATTCAAACAATTGAGCTAACTGTTGCAAACAATCTACAGGTACCTCAACTGATCCATATCAATACCAGTCGGAAATGATGACGATAACAATGATTTTAATTTACCCAAATTATGCAACGTGTACAATATCCCATTCAAAACTGCTGTTACATTTTTCTTGTAACCTTATCAAACATTTCACTGTAAGTACTTTACAATCTCAACTCCATGCATCAACTTTAAAAACAAACCAATCAAACCAATGCTTCTGATTCTCAATAAATTCTAAGCAAAGCAAATCGCAATGAAAAGCAAACCTTGTGATGAAACCAATGAGTTTATTTTTAATTGAAAGCAAACAGAGTGTTATTAACTCGATCCGAAAGATGCCACATATGGCGGATGCGATGGATTTGTATGGGTTTATTATGGTTTTACTAGCGCCTGCCCGCAAGCTTGTTTCTATTTCGTTACAGTTTTGAAATGCATCTAAAGTTACCATAATACTCGGATCTAGAATCTAAATTCTAAAAATATATTTGACCTTTGCGGTTTTCGATGTAACCAGTGTCGTAAAATATTTACCACCAATAATTCTTTGGTTTTGTATAGGCAGTTTTATTGTGTACCTGCTGTACTTACACAATGCATAAAAACGCTGTCAGAGCCCTACAATTATTTTGAGTTCGCTCTTGTTAGATTGATAGAAGAACTTTTTGTATGAAATAATAAATGGAATTTTTGCGTCGACTTTGAAAGATAATTTTTAGCGGTACGCATTGTAGGAAGGAGGTCAAATCGACGTGGAGTCCAATTCTGTCCACAAATCAACAACAAAATAGTGATTTTTATAGGCCAGCGTTTACAAACATTGTATCTTGAGTTTTACCGAGAAATAGTGCTTGAGTTTTTACTCGCACAGATCATAAGCGTTTCACCCTCTACTTTCTGTTTTCTGTATTTCTTTCAAAAATCGACAACCTAGCGTGATCGATCACGGACTGACTTGAAAAATGTCAATTGCGTAGAGCATAAACACGCTGCTGTCACAGCAGAGGGTCATCAATGTCATCATAATACAATTTGGGAGGTGTCATCATAATACATTTTTCTTGATTTTGAAGCCAAAAACGAATCTTTGTGTCAGTTGACATGACAAGCACATCTTCTAAGACTCAGAGACTTCAGAGTCAGCCATTTGTCGTTCTCCGATCGTCGAAGCGACAACTACTCAGTCGGATAACCTCAACGGTGATGTGAGCACTTTATAACTACAGTGCTTTCACGCACACGTTGACGACCTCTGTGGCGCAGCGGGCGAAGAACTGCCTGCCACGCAGGAGGTTGCGGGTTCGATTCCCGCCTCGGGACAAATGTTTGTACGATCTGCAGACATTTGTCCAGGGCGTTCTGGATGTTTTATATGTATAATAAAAAATATCTATCTATGTAGTGTATTGTATTAAGTATATCAGTTATCTAGTACCCATAACACAAGCTCTGCTTACCTTGGGGCTAGATAATGCTGTGTGAATTGTACAGCATTATTTATTTATTCATCATTCCCCCCTCTGCTAGCATTGACCAGTACATCTCTCATCCTTACGCATGCTCCTGCCTAGCTTACATTCTAATCCAGATTCATTTGCACTATAGGGTTGAACCTAAGCTTAACCTAGGGTTAATAGAATATAACTCAACGGAAAGTTCGTCCGGCAGGTAGGTAATTACTTAATGCCGTTATTAATTGCGTCTAGACACGGTAATATTATCCAACAGTATTTGGACTCGGCCGTATCTTTGAAATAAATGCCTACAGCCGCGCGGTAGGTAAACATGCGATAGGGCTGCCCGCCTCCACCATTTTAATTACATTTGCCTACTTTGTGTTTCCATTTAGTTTTGTGATTGTAAATATAGGAAGGTACTTTTTTATATAAACAAATAAAATACTTTGTGAATTGAATGGGAAGTGTTCAATAAAAATGCGTGTTGTTTTTTGATTGGTAGATTTAATTAAAAAACCTGTTTATGTTTGAATAACAAATCGGTCTTATAAATTTGCGACCGAAAAATATTTGCGCCTCGACTGAGACGTACCTACAAAATGCTTTATTATTAAATTTTAGGAGATTTTTTTTCAGAAAAAGGAATATCTTTTACTTGGTTATAGATACCTGCAGCTACTTTATTAAATATGTACCTGAAACCTGAACTTATTTTTAGAGAAAAAATCGCGCGGTTATTGTTAAAAAAACATCACACCATCCGTTCGTCACTGCGGCACAGCCGCGACTGTCTGCATGCTGAGCGCATGCCGAGATCGAGGCGCGTAGGTATAGCTCGCGTTTCGCCCGTTTGTATGAAGTCGGATTACTTATAGGATAATATTACCTTGGTCTAGACCTGAGGGTAGTTGTTATTGTTTGGAGCACGTTGTGAAATTATGAATTCAGATTTCATTAAAGCAATGTTATTAAAATGTTTGTTTGGAAATTTTTTACGCATTTGGTGACAGACATTTTAGATTGAAATTAAAATTAGGTATAACACAATGTTACCCTTGAATTGCAGTTGTTATAATTAAGGTACTGTACTTAGTAGATTGTATAAATTCTATCTGCGATTATTATAGGGTATTCGAGCTACCTTACCTACGTCTAAGGTTCATAAATAACAAGTTTTTGGAATTCCGTAAAATGAAAACAAAACCACGCGACCCAACGGCAGCAGGTGTGCGCGAACAATGCATTTCGATTGTATTTGTAACAGATTTTATCCAAGGGCTGTCACAAAAAGATTACACGCAATATTGAATTGAATGTAGAAGCAACATTGACACAAATAATTGAAAATAAAAGATAGAAAATTAGACGTTTCGATAGCTGGAAAAAAATCTTGGGGTTTGATCGGTTTTTGGGTAACTAGTTATCAAACTTGCAATCTATTAAATGCCGTTATCGTAGAATATAGTGCTACAAAACAGTCAAACAGAAATATCTGACCTTTCCTTCTGGGAATCCGTATAATAAGTTTTAATATTCTGCAAAACATTTCGCAAAACTTTCACAATAATTTGCTCGTTCGTTAGCGAATACTGTAATTAGGTTTCACCAAAATAAATACCTATCCAATTAAACGACGACGTAACATATAACCCCGTTGTTATTTTTTAATTAAACCCAAATTACAAGGGCTCGATATCTAATAACGAAGCATTAATTAAATCCTTTGCGCTCTACTAAACCCGAAATTTATTGCTGTCAGAAGGTTGTCAGTGATAATGAAGCAATATTGCGATAAAAGGTTTTTACTATGAAGCGTGACAGCCCTGGCCATCTGCTGTGACGTCACATTGGCAGATGCGAAAGGTGGTAAAGATAAAGAAATCTGTTCTGTGACGAATGAAGCAGAAAAAGACGTCGAGCCATTATTATAAGTGAAGATGGTAGTGGTCTTCACTACGCTATGTATGACATAAGGC
Organism: Eupithecia subfuscata; assembly: GCA_963564075.1. Lineage (NCBI taxonomy): Eukaryota > Metazoa > Arthropoda > Insecta > Lepidoptera > Geometridae > Eupithecia > Eupithecia subfuscata. The sequence goes on along the minus strand of OY751115.1, from coordinate 13,870,514 downwards.
TGGTACAAGGATGTATTAGTAGTACCTAGGGATAATGCTAAAGCTTATCGTTTCAGCTCATTTTAAATGGCTTAAAACCTGACTTGTGATCCTGTTTCCTTGGAAAATGGACGGTTTTTGTGTCGATTCTTCCAGAACTTTCAGGGTTATCAGCATCAGCATCTGCCGAGTTCCTCATACTGCGATTTTATGCTGATTTTGACAGAGGATCCTTATTAAGTTAATCGAGTCCTATTAAGTATTTATCTATGGAACTTGTTCACACATTTACAAAAATGAGAGTGTTGACTATATCTATGTCACTGGACTGGCTTACCAAAAATGCTTTACTTCACTGATACTAACACTACTTCCAATTGTGTATAAGGTTCAGAAAGTGTCCTGTGTCTTGTGTCTATCTATCGAGTCTATCTTCTATGACTGGCTCTTTGTGTGGAACCATTTTGCACTCAATGGTCATGTTTTTTGTCGTATCGGTTTCAAAGCAGATGTTGGAGAGGACAATAAACTTTTTGCTGTCGGCTATCAGTGTACTGTTATGTTTTGTGATTATTGTAGCTGTTGGTAATGTTGGTATTTAAGACCAAGGTGTTATATTTGTGTGATTTAAAAAAACAGCGATGTGAGTTCTTTCTTCTGAAGTCCTATTTTCGAATCATCGGTATAATTAACTCATGAGTGTAAATTAATAGGAATGGGGATATAATATTTTTTTCATACCCCCATCTCGGAAAGACTATTTTTGTTCTTCTATATCTGAGTGCAAAAGCCGTTTTTATCCGCTAGAGAATAAAGTAACATTTAATTTAGAACATAGTGTGCACTACGTTTGTGATTCAAAACCTATTTACTTCAACCTCCATGGTGCCGAATTTATCATACAACCTTTTTTAATTTATTAAAATCTCAGACTCCGAACCTTTTTGGTGTACTTTTTATTTAATTTGCTTTGCGCGCGCCATTTTCTTTTTTTGCATTTAGTCATTTCCTCGTTGGTGGGATGAAAAGTTACGTGTTGCACTCGAGTGCAAAGATTTTTTACCTCATGCTCTTTTGATTCCCTCACTGACGCTCAGGATTCTAATTTTTGAATCATTTTAGAATTCTTCGCTTGCTCGGTCATCAAAATTGAGCACGCGCTAAAAAGTAACTTTGCACTCTTGTATAACAAATAACTATCGAGTCTTTCTTAACTTTTGAGTAAAATTGAAACTTGACAAATATCAATTAATTCCATAGTAATAAATTTAATGGACATATAAAATGAAATATAGGGTAAACAGCAGTTAAGAGGGGTTGAATAATATTACAATTAAGTATAGAGAAAATCTATCAGCAAATATGAATTTATTGCAATTTTCACCCCACGACCGAGCGGGTCGTATAGGGTGATTTCAAATTGCATTAAACCAATATTTACTTGCTTAAATGACCAAAGCAACATAGGTAGTCCTACTTCCTATGACTAAATTACTATTTACTTAGTATATTAAAGTGTTACTTGTTTGCGTGCCTCACGTCATGCAATTTGCTATTTTTCTGGTTTTCCCTGTTAGTGAATATTTAATTAGTGTTTCACTTGCAGTTTCCGACTGGTAGTTTCCTGTGCTCGGAAAAATGTTTAATATATTACATAACTATTCAATTTATAATTTCAGAGCAAATTTAGTTGCATGCCTTACCTACTATATATATAAGATCTTTTCGTTCAAAAGTGTGTTCTATTCACGTTTGTGACCTGCAAATAATGTGTTACGGGCCTGGGTTTCAATAATAAGTTTGATGTTAGTATTTCAGTCATCTGGTACTAAAATATAAGTAAATGAATAATAAATAATGCTGGACACACAGCATTATCTAGCCCCAAGCTAAGCAGAGCTTGTGTTATGGGTAGGTACTAGATAACTGATAGACATAATACAATACACTACATAGATAGATAGTATTTACATTATACATAGAAAATATCTAGAACACCCTAAAAAAATATCTGCAGATCGTAAAAACATTTGTCCCGAGGCGGGAATCGAACCCGCAAGAAAAATTCCCCGCAAGGAAAAGTAATAATATTATCAAAAGTGCCGTATTTAAAAAACCGCCTGTATTACCAATCCTCGATCGATAGAAACAATATTTACAAAGATATTAATCACTGAAATGATCGTACAATCCAGGGCCATGCAGGCCCTTTATTGTCCTCCAGGGGGCCATTGCAACTGTGAGGCAACTGTGGGGCGATTTGTACCCATTTATTGAATTCTGGCCACTTGTAGGAGTTGGCCACATTTGGGGTCCCTTTTTTTGGGGTTTAGGACAAGACGGCCAAGCGGCCGTTTTGGGATAAACTAGGGTGAAAATGGTTGATAAATATTTTGTGACAAAAATTAAATTTCTTAGGACAAGGTGGTTTTCTACAAAGGTTTTTCAATCACTGGCTTTTCTGTTACTTAGGAATAGGTTCCGTTGACTTTCTTTGTCACTATAAAATGGATTCCATTGAAAAGTTTTCTCACTATTTAATGTTTGCCTTTTGCGCGCAATGTTTCCTTCGAAAGCTGTCAAAAATCCACTCCTGACTCCTGCTGCTGTTGTCCGCTGAAAATACAGCCATAGACAATATGACATTATCTGCTTAGTTTAGGGCTAGATGTTGTGTGAATTTTCCAGCATTATTTATTTATTTATTTGTTTTATTGAAAATTAGTATCCTTTGGATATTCAAAATTCAAGTTGCCCTAAAACTTGACACACAGGTGTACGTAAATAAATTTTGCTCCAATAAGTTCATTTCCCCTGACGAAATATCGAAATCTAAAAGTGACTTGTTGGTAACTTTCTGAATAGGATTGCTTAAACTAAAGTTAGGAAATTCAGCAGAATTTCAGGAATTACTAATTTTCTGAGAGACTTTAGGAAACTTTGTAAAGGACTTGCAAACAACCAATTTGTTTATCAGCAAACTTTTCACATGGATATGGGAAACAACTTCTGAGGAATGAAGGGGTAACCCCTTCTGAATGTTTTTAAAACATAAAAAACTAATTATGTAGGTACTACTAGGTACTACCAATAGGTTGGCCTATTTAGTGATTTGAAAACTCGTCAAAATTTTGTGATGCTAATTTGTATGCAAAAAATTGTTCATTTTCGTCAGATCTCTCAAAATAATGCTAAGTATAAAATAATTTGAAGACCAGTGATTTTGAGTGACCAGACGTTTTTCGAAACTACCCGTTTCGAAAAATGCCACAACTTCTAAGTGGCCGCGGCGGTAACTCCAATACTGAATTAATTCGTCCTGTGCGTGGCCACTTTATTGTTGACCAAAGTGAACATCAGCGTCATCAAGCCCTGAAACTTATCATCTCCTCTAAACTTCAATCTATTTGTTTCAGGTTTCAGTGCAGTGTGTGAAGTGATGTGCCCGTGCTAGTGCACAATGCCGCCGCGGTGGCGCTGGTGTCGAGTCACGTGACTGACACCAAGATGGCGGAGCCCGCGATTTCGATTATCGAGGGAACTGTAAAATTTCGCGATGGGAAAAAGGTAAGATAAAGTAAATATTAAATTTGAAAAATTTTGGGCGAAGGAAAAGATACAAAGAGGCAATGAAGTATTACAGTTACTAACTCACACGCCTATAGGTGTATATTCTGTTGGTATACAAACTTAACTCTGTGACCGCAAGCACTCAAAGTGTGGCCGTGTGGTAGTGTGGTCTTTCCTTGTATGCGATCGAAATAAAATAACAGTGACATTTTCATATTGATTTTGTCAAATAAATTAATTTTTCGTTTGTGTACCAATACATTCGACACCAGTCTACAATGGGGTACGTAAATAGATAGTTTCTAATTAAAATTGATTGCTTTATCGTTATCTAGGTCTCTACTTTGACTTAAAAACTTGTACCTAAACCATCGTAGACCGTAGCACCTGAAGGGCCGATATTGTTATCGTTATCACTGTCGATAGCTTATCATTAGATATCGAGAAATATGTCAATCGATAACTCTTAACGGTAGCTCGAACTTCTGGGAAAAATAAACTCGTTAGCTCTAGCTTCTCAGAACGCACAACTGCGACTATTGTTAATGGGCCTAACTCCAAGAACTATAATGTCAATCGTAATGCTAACACGTTTCAATTTAAATATTTACCTCTCTACCTAACGCTATATTATCTCTGTGATTTTACATATCGTTAATATAAATACAGGTTGCCACTTCCATGGCATACTTGCCTCTTTTCATATTCTGCCTGCTTCCGAAATTGTTTATTTAAATTACTCCAAAACTAAACCAAAATAATTTGACAGCACCAAAAATGATGCCATACATTTTATTTCGATCATTATGAAAAGGACGGGGACATTTTTAGTGCTGTCAAAGATTAAGGTTAGTTTTGGCGACATCAAACAAAACTAAACTAATTTGACAGCACTAAAAATTATGGCATCGTTATTGATCGTTATGAGAGGGACGGCAACATTTTTAGTCCTGTCAAATTAGTTTAGTTTTGTCGACATCTGAATTGACGCCATTTTCTATCTAGGTATATTTCTTTGTTATTTAGATTTCTATGTGTCTTGCATTATTCAGTCATTCATCTATTTATCTACTCAGGTCGTGGGTTTAAGTAGCCACTGCTTCAGATCTTTAAAAATCTGCTGGGTGAGGCGAGGCCAACTCTCTCTTGCGCCCTTTAGTCTGCTCCCATTTGTTCCACCCTCATCAAGCCTTTTGGTTTTGTTGACGATGTCGTCGATACTTACTCCTCCTCATCATTACCTCATCATCATCATATCATACATAACGTCCACTGCCGAACGTGCCTCCCCCAAACACCCCAAATACCTCTACGTGTTGATAATGGCAATTCCCCCCTGGATTTGCCATCTACACCACGTAAGTGTTCAAAATACACAGAAGGGCTTCCTTCTGAAAAACTTTAAGAAACTTTGCTGTCTTGCCTGTGGTAGGCATAATTTATGTAGGTAAGGTAATATTTGTAAGAAAACAAAGAAAATTAAAATGAAATTGGGTGCGCCTGATAATTCAGCTACCAAACCAATTACTCATTCATATCGCATAGAGTGACTTTTGATCGAATCTATGCAAACAATGAATCATTTCCGTCCTATAAGCATTTTGTAACGCGAAACAGTAATAGGCCCCTTGTTTACATACTACATCCTTGCTACTACAAACATGAAAACCGATGCAGTACGGTAGGCCTAAATTAGTTATAATATAATTTAATACTAACACTGAGAACAAAATAAAGTCAAAACTAATGCAAGTACCGAGACAAACCTCACAAGGTTTATATGGTACAAAATTTTATGTATACCTAATGTGATTGTTTTTGTAATGGAACCATGTTTTATAAAAAACACTGGGTAAACTTTACTGCATGAATGGGTGAAGTCAGAAATCAAATGGAAATATTATTTATATGTGATAAGTTTATATTTAAACTTATGTATTAATTATCAATATAAATTAACAATACTCAAAGTACACACCTACCTTATTTAGTAAGACTAATAAAATCAGCTTTTACACAACAAGAAATATATTTCTATTACTTAAATCAATTTACCTATCTAAGTTGACGTTAAGTGCTTTATACAAATCGAATGTAATTGGCTTTTATAGCCTACTAGCTTCTGCCCGCGGCTTCGCACGCAAAATTTTCGGTATAATAAGTAGGTATCTAAGTTAGGCTTTGCTTTAAACGTACGCCAAATTTCATCTTCATCTGATCAGTAGTTTTGGAGATCATTATGTAACAAAAATTCAGATTTCACAAACTTTCGGCTTTATATATATAATATTAGTAGGATAGGACTGATTAATCAATCTTACTAATTGGCAATATTATTAGGGTCAAGATCAATAAATATCGGTCAACGCTAAAACCGTGGAATTGAGACGAAACATGACAATTTTGTAGAATACCTCTATGTGCATCGTGACGAGTCCCAAAAGTCTCCCTGCCGATACACACTCTCACTCATAGATATATTAAAAACTAGCATCTGCCCGCGGCCTCGCACGCGTATTATCGGTATAATAAGTAGCCTAATATCTAAGTTAGCCTATGCTCTAAACGTACACCAAATTTCATCTTGATCTGTTCAGTAGTTTTGGAGATCCTAGGTGACAAAAATTCAGATTTCACAAACTTTCGGCTTTATAATATTAGTAGGATAAACGGCACCACCGCCGACAATACTCTTCCCCATGGAGGTGACACCTTAAACATCTAAGACGCCAGAGCATCACTCGTTCCAGCATCATTCTGAAAACTGATGCCCTTCAACAATTTCAAAATCTCTATCCTTGCCTCAATCTTCTGCTTATCATCCAACTTCCTAAACGTTGGGATCAGTGACAAAAGGAACTGCTTATCTTCATCAGACTCTTCCTGCTTCACAGATTTTAGATAATCTAGTACTCTACCGTCATTCTGGCTTTGACTGCTACTGCTGCTGGCTTTCTTCTCGTGCCTAGCTGGTTTATGCTCAAACGCTTGTACGAACGTCTCTGACTCGAATTCTAATGCCACTTCATTTTCATCGTACGCTTCAGTTTTGAGATTAGCGAGCGGTTCGTAATTATCATCATCAGAATTATTGTCATCCTCATCATCGATATCACCGTCTTCTTCTTTGTCGATGAGGAATTTCATAATTTTGTAGTATCCGTAGATTTTCCTTTGTTTCACTCGTTGGTTGTTTCTGCGCTTTTCTTGTTCTTGTCTTCGGAGGAGCAGTTCTCGGCTGAAGCAGGTCCGGAGGTTCTTCCAGCGTTTTTGGACGTTGTACACTGAAAAGGAAGTTTTATGTAAGTGATGATCCTGTGCGGCAGTATTAAGTTTCTAAGCAAATAATTCATAATTCATAGTGTCCTAACGAGGATCGAAATATTCTAAAGTCTGGGAGATTCGAAATAACGTCCAAGCGTACTAAAATTATAGGTACTATTCTGTGGTACGAGACAATACCAGACTTAAGACTGCTACTGAAGGTTCCTTTTGTATTTTTCGTAATTTAGGACTGTAAACCTAAGTCAAACCCAGTCCAATTCCTAATTTCACAAACTTTGTCTCATAAACCTAATGATCTACACCTAAAAATGCGCGAAAAAATTAATATATTCAGTGATTTTTAGTTGTTGACTGTTCCTTCTCGCAAAACACGGTAACTTTAGCTCAAAATCACCCAACCGACAAGTCATCCTCCGATCATAAGTCGGTCCACGGGGGGTCTTAATAACCCTCTCAAGGTATCTCAAGGTCAATGTTGGAAAAACAAAAAGACATAACTTGCCGACATTGCCATCTTGTCCTGCCCTTCTCTTGCTTTGCAATTTTAGCAATTTAATTCCTACTTCTTTGATTATTAATATGTCTAGATAGAGCATACCCTACCCTGTCGGGTGCATTAATATTTACAAAACACTGTTACTTAATATTTTTATTACTAAGCAATGAAATATTGAATACCTACTTAACCAACTTTCGTGAACTTAGGTATTCTAAACGGATTTTACCTTTTAAAAAGAATCAATTTGTAAAATCATGTCTTGTGTTGAAAATATGTTTTTTGTCGTCTGTCCTAAGTACCACCTCGAATTTGCTATTAAAATTTGCCATAAACGCGTTACTTTTCAAACAAAACCACGAGCAATTTAGTTGTAGGTAAGTACTACCAAAAACCCAAAAATGAATTTATCTAACTCCAAAAACCTCAAACCTACAAAGGTCTAATGGTTTAAATAGAGAACACGACCCATGTCAGTAGCTTGTTTGACAGATGCTAAGGCACAGTTTAAACAACAGTAGGCGGTCAAAGTTGCTAATGGTCGTGGAAATTCCTGGCAACATTGTTTTTGAATTTTGTAATTCAAATTATTTGAATCAGAATAACGTTTCAAGTTACAAAACAATATGGCACCCGAGTCAACAAGCCCAAATTGTTCACGTCAAATGATTTGGTTTTATTGTAGAACAAAATTCCGATAAATTCCGTTTACACAATTTACAAAAAAGTTATCATAATAACGACACAATCATACTGTTTCTTTTGCTTTGTCACACACTGGGTAAGTACGGTTGGGCTATTTGTGAAATGAAGGTCAAGAAAAAGTAAAGAAAGAACTCACTGTATGAAACCTTATCCTGAGACCTCATAGTCTCCCAGTTTGGAACAACTTCTCGGCACACTTCTTGCCATATCTTCGGCTTGTGATTAGACTTGTGAAAGTAGGATGGATGGTTCTTCCTGTACAATCCTGGATGACGTTTCACAGCCCTTATCAATGCCTCTGTCTCCACCAAGTTGCTTGGCGCCCCTTCCATCGTCCGTCCGATTGAAAATCACCCGCGAAACAAAATGGCCACTTTTTGTTTACAAAGTCGCGCGAAAAGTGGCGTGCGTTCCGGCTCAGAGACACAGGGCGACTAAAGATGGCGTGGGAGGCGATAGTAGCGCCACCGTTGCGCAACTGTCTGCGCAATGGTAGAGCGAGCATGCGTTTGTATTTTGTGGGACTTTGGTTGGATTTGTTGATGTTTTATTTTACTGCTGCGGTACATTTACGTAGTAGAAGAAACTTGATCAAGTACATAGGCACTAGGTATAATTGAAAAAAAACCCGACTCGGTCCCCGCTTCTTCACTTTTTTTTCTCAAAATGTGTGTGCAGAGACCTACAAAATATAGCTAAGAACCATGATGCATAGCATAAAGAGTATCCACATTAAAACAATCAAAAACATAACCTTCATTGCCGGGTAAAAATAAACCTACCAATTTTTCTTTTCATAAGACTCAGTGCCTATGTTTACTGGTGTACCTACCTATGTATAGTGGGTACTCAACTCAGTGGCTAATGAGATAGATAGATGTCTATGATCGAATTAAACGATTTAGTTGCATCAAGAAATATAGGATCTTTTCCTTTTATGACGCGTGTTTGTAGTTCTGCTACGAAGTCCCTAATGACATGTTAAAGTTTCCGATAGAACCATAATTACGTTTATCTCACACATAACAAAATCCTTGTCACCCTACTCGACCCGGTTCAGATCAGTCGCATGCAAAAGAGAGACAAAGGATTACGTAATCAAGTCAGAAAGGGACAGGTGACATCGACATTACAATCTTGCGACTCGAGTGGACTCAAAGTGGTCGACCTTCGTGGATAGCCAACGGTTTATCTATATTCGTTACTATTTGTCGAGGGTTAAGGTTGCTTTTGATATAACTTAAGCGGCGACTGCTGTTTCTAACCTGCAAGCAATTTTAACGCGATTTATGTTTTAATTAATATACCTAGGTATTCATCGTTATCTATTTTTCTTAGTAAGGATTTTGTTAATAAAATTGTTTAAGTATTTTTGGTGGGTGGTAATTTTACTGGGTAGGTAAGGTACTTAGTACCTTCCTGACATAAGTAATACCTATATCAGCTTGCAGCCTGCAGCAAATTCACAATACCTACTTACAAATATTTTTTGATAAGTATAATATGTTTACAATTTTGTCTTTTCTTTTCAGTGGAAATCGCGATGGTGTGTGATGAGGAAGTTGTCTCCAGTTGCAGGTATGTTTTTTAAATAATATGTACATATTTGTTAAGTATGTGCCTACTAGTTTCAATTAATAAATATCATTAACATTATCCACGGAAAATTCTGCGATAAAGGACAAATTCTCATTTTTTTCCTAGATTCAACTAAAGTTCTATGTACCTAGGTACGTGGCCATACGCAACGCAATACAAAATTAAAGGCAACGCTACGAATATTGACAATTAATGTAGGTTAGGTAGGTAGGTACCTCTTGGATCAGTTGAGCTACCTATAGATTCTAAGCAACAGTCTGCAATTAGCTGAACTATTTCTTTTGTGAATACTAGTTTTAATTTGTTTATATTCTTTGATTGTAATTTTCTTTGTTTTAATTTAATAATTTAAAAAATTTAATAGGTAGGTAAGTACCTACCTACATATTTTTCAACGCATGACGTGACGAATTTACTTTCAATGTAGGTAAGTATGGAGCCCAACTTTTACCCTGCACCCTATGTACTCAGGTTTTTAACGTTAAGCCATTCAAAAAAGGGCTTCAATTTGACCTCTTATCCAACCATCTTCATAGAACCAGCAACAGCCATCCCATAAACCCTATCCGAACTTTCTAAGTTCTTCCCAAGTAGGTACTATAGTGCCTTATACCCGTTCCCATTATCTCCTTATCATAAATTTGTCCGTTTTTATTCCTTCTGAGGCCTTTTATTTAACTTATCCTAACTTAAACTTGTCCTAACTTCATGTTAGGTTAAGTTGAACTTATCTATCAACCCGAAAAGTTGGGAGGTAGAAGGTAGTCTCTAGAGAAAGGGCTTTCAAGGGACAACTTGCAAAGTAAAGTAACTAGTGAAATTTTGATGAGCACTCCCTTTTGTGTGAGATGAATATAATAAATAGAAAGTTTTCTTACTTACAGGATTGTATTGTAATAGAATATTAAGTTCGCTCAGGTACAGTTGGAAACATTAAGGTTATTGACAAAACAAGTTAGGAACTTACAAAGAAGATTTGGGAGTTTGGCGTTCGTTTTGAACTCAGCAACTTTGACTTTTGAAAGGAACTTGACTTTTGAAACAAAGTTTAAGATTGTCTTTCGAAAATATCTCTAACCTATATTTATCACCCCGGTGTAGGTAGGTAATCAACCTTCTTGTCACCTATAGCAAAAACCTACATTGTATTGAAAGTAGACCATTTCGAAATCTGAATTTTGACTCAATTACATACAATACAAGAGCCCCGGTAAAAGTAGGTATTTGTAATTTTTATAAAATAAATAAATATAAAAATGTATGCTCAGCAAAGATCAATTAATGATAGAAACAAATTAGAAGTAGGTAGAAGGTAGGTAGGTAGGTACTAGGTATTTACAATTGAAACAGCTGAGCTTACTCATAAATAGTATTTGGAATAAGCAATGATGTTATATGTATATAAACTGAGGGTAAGGTACAGGTACAGTTGCGGTCGTAGTTGGAGACATAACTTTATGATCATACTCGCTTGCAGGTTACTAATAATTACTGTTACTACGATTTGAAATAATAAATTTTGTCTTACTTCAATTTGCAGCCCAACATTATAATTGTACTATGCTACACGGTATGCATAAGTGAAATATTATGGAATACTTATGACGATTTTTCTTTTAATATACATTTAGGTATACGAGTAATGGTGTCAAAATAAGTCATGTTATTTATTTTGCCGTTTCATTTCCAATTTCAATTTATTTTAGTAATACCATGGGATCACAAGATCCCATTCCACCCACAAATTTTGGGTATTATTAAGTGTAAGTAGGTACATGAGTTTGTGGATTTGAACCTATACTTATAGGTGCCAGTTACCAATAAATTTTAAAAAGGTCATAAGCGCCACGAATGGCTGCAAGGCAATGTCTTTAGAATTAAGTTAAGTAAGTACCACTTCTGACCGCAACTGTACCAACCTATTTCATGTTACTTGCTTGATTCATGGATTGACAGCGATGGATGTTTTTGGTTTGATTTGCATCACTAACAAACAAAAAAAGCTTTTTCCATAAAATCCTGAATCAAGTATGAACCTGCCAGCTATTCCAATAATACCTGAGGAACTGCGTTATTTATGGTTATTTTCAACCCTATGCCATTACAATACGCCTGTTGCAAAGGAATTGATGAGTCATCGTTCAATACTTCTCTATCCGTTTCTTTTGCTTTGAAAGGAATGTGTTTTTCGCAGAAGGAACTTAGGTACCTGTAAATGATTTGTTAGGTTTTTTACTCAAGCTCAAGGTCACAGACCTAGAAAACCACACTGGTTGATTTCTATTATTATTTCGTCTCGACTCAATTAGGTAAGTATTGGTTAAAGCCTCCACAGCCGCGATTTTCAAGCGCGTCTTGTGTCGCGCGATTTATTGCGATATTGGCTTGCAGTACATTTTGTACTAAGACGCATACGATCTTACACACTGCGCGCTTCAAAATCGCGTCTGTGGGGTGGAGGCTTAATATAATCTTTTGTACGGTTCTGTTCATTTAGTTACTGGATCGCGTTCTTGTTACAAAGAAATTAAGGTAAATTCAGTTCTTTCTTTCATCTTTTACACTTTTTGCCGAAGTTTGAATGTAGAGGTAAGTAAGTAGGTATAGGTACTAGACAGGTCTATGCTCGGAGTTTCTCTGAAGGTTAGGATTCTTAACGAATACATCCGACAGAGAACCAATGTTATCGACATAGCTCAAAGAATTAGCAACTTGATGGGCAGTGAGGCCATTTGTCGCGAAGAACCGACAACCGCTGTGGTAAACGTGTTCTCGAGTGGAGACCGCGACTCGGCAAACGTAGTATAGGATGGCCTCCGCCTAGGTGGGATAACGACCTTCGAAAGACTGCAGCCAGATGCGCGTTTGGCAGGTCGCTATGTCCAGCTGTGGACTAATATAGGTTGATGATGATGATGATTTCTTTACTAAATATATCGGTCAGTCGTTGTTGCTATACATAATTATACATACCAATTTACTATAGTAAAAAAAGTATTTTTTTACATGGCGGACTTATCTGAAAAGTTGAATAAGTAAATATTTACCAACTTTTCAGATAAGTCCGCCATGTCCACAAAAGAGTTGATTATTTCAAAAGGTATATACTAAAAAGTGCATACACGTGGGAAATGGGAATACATACAAAACCATTGATAAATGTTTCAATAGACTGTCTGTTCCCGTCCTCTGTCAATGATCAATATTGATTCTGATTAGCATAATTTGTCTGAGAATGCAAAAAAAACCGACGCACCTGTTGCTCGCGTTAATCAATTCGCTTTTTGTATTCATTAACATTGATGATCTGTGACGTTTTAAAGGTTACTTTCTGGTTTTTTTTACCCCTGACGACGTTGTAAGAAGACATAAATGTATTTGTTTGTACGTAAATTTTTAACCGACTTTTAAAAAAGGAGGACGTACTATGTTGTATGCATCTATATTTCGAGACACTGCGAACTAATGTCAGCGTAGCGCATTATTGTATTAAGGACTATTCAATATGTCTACGGAAAGACCGAGAAACATTAGCATTCTTTCAGTAACTGAAATCAATGGTAATTAGGTAAATTTATTTAAACTAATAGAAAAATTCTAACACCTGGAAGTCCTGACAACGGAGGATAAATGACGAAAATAAAATATTATGATGTCTGTACCCTTTAAAATACACTGTCACTTAGATTTTCGGATTGGGTAGAACGGAGCATATGTTTTGGGGTGAACGGGGAAAAATAATATTGGGTAGAAAAATTGTGGGTTGAACGGGGAAGCACTCAAATTATGCCTAACGTTCTTTTCTAAAGTTACCTTCGGATTTATCTGCACGGTGACGTCATTAGCTCAGTTTGGGCATAACCCAGAACCTCTGCTATCTCAAGTCGGCTAAGTTTATCGCTCTGCTCGGAACTGGATTGCGAATCTGACATCATGCCACTTGCCGCTGTTGCCACTAATTGGTTATGTTATGACTTTGGCCATGTGTAATTTGTTTCTTTAACTTTTGTGATCTTATTACTGACTCGCTTTTGCCCGCGGCTTCGCACGCACTTTTCAAGTAGCCTATGTCTGTCCCCCTTTCCATTAAGTTTCGTTCAGCCGTTTGGGCGTGGAAAGGAAACAGACAGAAAGAGTTACTTTCGAATTTATAATATGAGTATGGATGTAAGTAAGAATTGTCCAAAGTAATCAAATTGTTTTGATCAGTTACTGCAGCATGCCAATAATCCTCCATCAATTAGAATTTATCGGGTTTATTCCACTTTTACTTATTTCTTAATCAGCTTTATTAACGGAGAAAATTACAATCGAAGAATTAACAAATTATAGTGAAATAGTATTTACTATAGAAACAGTTGAGCTAACTGTAGACTGTTGCAAACAATGTACAGGTAGCTCAACTGATCCACCCTAAGCGTCCTCAAGACGCTGCGCGCTGGCTGCATTGCCCCGCTGTATGGCAATGCTGATGCGCTGTACCAGATACTCACCAGCCGGGCTATTCAAGTTCTCCGCTACCGAGTCATCAACACGGAATCTGACACAAATTCGCGTGAAATTCAAATATTTTAGCGGTTTATAATATTTTCTGCGTTCTGCAAAGAACTAAACTACCAGAAGAGTAGTTATCCACAAATCGTAGTGTCAGATATATATATTTATTGAACCCGGAGAGCCTCGGTACCCCACGGACCTAGGGTCTTGACTCCAAGGGGAGCAAATGCGTAGGCTTAAGTAATTGTTTACACAACTTATTCATTTTAATTCTCATAAAGAGTCAGATTTGGCCAACTTTCTTTTAAACATCGAGTTTCTTACGACTTACAAGTAATTCTGAGACTTACCCTGAGGGCTTCTACTCCTAACTATTATAAAAGTTTTTTTCCTTATCCCTGAAATAATGATTTCCGCTGAAACCACCCCGAATATCATTTTTAATTAGAGAACATGATGGGCCTATTAAGATGTTACGCGGAGATAACGTTAATTAAACGTAATTATGAGTTCGTTGAGTAATTTATTCTGTTGATTTTGCTTTAATTTTGTAAAAAATTAGATCAGAGGATTTATTAATTTACTTTGTTTGATTCATTGGTTTCGTTTCTTGGGAGTAAAGACTTTTTGAAAAAGAAAACCGAACTCCTTTTTTTTATCGGTATCTAGCGTTTCGTCATTATCTCACCTAAACTAAACAATATACACTAAACTAAAATATACATGTAAAATTGTAAAACGTGTAAAAATTCCACCCTGTATGGAAACTTGTAATAACCCTTCAGGGTATGTCATGCTGTCATGCATGTTACCATGAGCAAATACCTTATTATAAATTCATAGCTGTAAGGTTTCTTAAAATAAATTACATTTATTTTCATAGATTAATAAGAATTTTTAAAAAGAGGTTTAGATTTATAAGATTTTTATCGAGCCCTTAGGCTCGTATTATCAAAATTGTTCAGTCATAGGTCTATGCTTGAGTGACCTTTATGCCGTATAAAAGCGCCACTCAAGCATTGATCGATGACTGACTGACTTAGCTTTCATAATACAGGCATTAGTCTTAGACCATCTATCTGGTGAACTGCTGGTGACCTTCGACAGTAGGGGTTATTTCAGAACTTCTACTTTTTGGCATATCGAGACTCAAATAATATTTGAGACTTTCTTACTCATTGCTACTCTTGAATGAATGAGTATAAGTCGTGTAGATAAAGAATGGGATTGAAAATGACAGCGAGAGAGCATGCTGTCCCGCTTACATCACATAGGTAGTGGTGAAGATAAAGAATGGAATTGGAAACGACAGAGGGACAGCATGCTGACCCGCTTCTTCAATCCCTTTCTTTATGTACACGACTATTTGAAAACTCATAGAAAACTAAACGTGCAGAAGGTATACAACCACAGAAATCTGAATAACATTATTAAGATTTCTGTGTATACAACCAACAAATTATGTTGGTAAATACTTTTAGCCTTTATTGCACAAAGTGCGAGGACCTGACCGAAATACACTCGCTCTTGACACTTTAATAACTATCTGCAAATAGATGCATAGATCAGTTGTGTGACATGACAGATGAGACTATGCATCGTTGTCTGAGAATGTGATAAATTGTCACAGATTTCAAATATATTCTGATATCTTTGCAAATTGTACATTACAAGCAAATATATTTTAGGAGAAAATGCAAAGTTTCTTGTCTTGTCTTGTCTAATGTTCAAAAATTCACGTCGGAATGATCATTGCATTGCCTGCGTGGTAAGTGCGTGGCATTTATGCTAAGCCGAGACTTTTTGCTGCTGTTCGTAGTTTCCTCGTAATATTGTTTAAAAATGTTGGCCTACTTACTCTTGCAAACTGTATTATGTTTTATGTCTGTTTTAATAATAAATGTACCTACTACTTACTATGTGAGCAGCAAATAAATGCATGTAGGTACAAAGGTATCTACAAAAAAACTCCTTAATAACATTATCAATTCGACTGGGTTGTCAATTATGTGAAAGTTTTTTGTAATTTATACAGTTTGACTTGTACAATAATAATACAGTCTGTCACTATAACCTAGATATGCAAAAACTAATAGTCTAGCTCTTTGGAGATTTCCTTAAAAGTTTTTGCTGACATCATGGTGACATCATGCTTTGCCTAATTTGTCAGGCATCTTTATCTGCAGTTTCTTTGCAGTTTCTTTGCAGTTCGGGGAGCTTAAAACTTAGTCCTTATTTGAGACTATTTTACGGGAGCGATCTGCTTCTGTTTTTCCGCCACACTACAACATGGGTAGATATATTTCTCTGAGAACCGACAAACACTGGGGTAAACGTGTAGGGCGCCCTCCGATGCCACCTGACGATCTGCAAAATACTGGAGGCAGATGCTGGATGCCGCAAGTAGAAGACAGGGCGCTATGACGCTCATTATACCTATGTCTATTATAGGTTGATAATGATGATGGCAACTTGGATCTCGAAAAGATAAGATTGAATAGGTGTCTTGAAACATCGTCGGTCACATCGTCACATACCATCAGGACAATATTGTGGTCAAACGGAGGTCTCGTCTCCTCCTCCATAACCTCAACAGCCTATATTGGTCCACATTGGACGCAGGCCTCCCCCTGATAAGCGCCTTGTTGGCTTATCTCATGGGGGCCCATAATCCCGACGCAGGGCATGCGGGTTGGGGATCGCAGTTCGGTGGTAGAATTGTTCTGTAGGGGGCGCTGCTGCCCGCCCCCGGTGGATATCCCTTAGTCGCCTTTTACGACACCCGCGGGAAGAGTTGGGGTTGTGCAATTTCTAAGCCGGCACCACACAGCAAACGGAGGTCTATTCAAGCTAAAAAAATTAAAATAGCGAGAAGCTAAACCGCGCCGTTTATCTACTGTATCTCTCTACTCTATCCTTTACGATTTGTTTATTCTTCAAGACCTTGTAGCAACATTAGCACCTTTGCCATTGTCCTTTCTATTTCGCATGATCTATGACCCAAATAGTTTTACCGAGAAACAGACCTGACATCAGCTTTCGAGAATCCTAAGGTGCGCAGACGTTTATAAATAGAATGCGCAGTGACTGGTGATCTATAATGTCGTGACAGAGTCGCACAGTCGGGTAGATAAGACACCTATCATGCCGCAAAATAAACTGTTTACTTACCGTTTACCTCATTGAAAGAAGACAGTCATGTCCTTTGGCGTCGTTGATTCTTTGACAGTCGATTGTGCGTACTTTAATAATTTCGGTAAAGGGGCGTTTTCCGAAAATAAAAAACAGTATTTTCTTTTAATTTAAAATTCAATAGAAAACGCTTCATTAACTTATTAAAGATCTAATCTCTTGTCAACGTCTATTCGACAAGATTAATCCTATTCTTGAAGACCTTAATAACATCGATGATTTTACATTAATAAGCTAGCTTATACCTAATTCTTCCCGCGCGGGTGTCGTAAGAGGCGACTGAGGGAAATCAACCGGCGCAGGCAGCAGTGCCCCCTGCAGAACAATTCTACCATCGAACTGCGATCCCCAACCCGCATGCCCAGCGTGGGGATAACGGGCACCCCCTATGAGATAAAAGTCAATAAGGCGCTTATCAGGGGGAGGCCAGCAGTGGACCAATATAGGCTGTTCATTTGAGGAGGTGAGACAGCATGGGAATGTAATGTGATTCGAACCTGAAAGCTAAACTTTCCCTAGGCCGGTACTTGAAACCACGTCATAAACGCCGTCAATCTCATTTACAGACATATTATCTCCGATCAATATTATTCACACGGTCGTAAAGATAATTAAAATAAACTACAGGTTCGCTCTGAACTATGATCTTGAAGTTAATTGAACACTGACTAGGTTCAAAGATCTTGGTCAAATGGCAAAAACGGACCTTACCTACCTTAGTATATGACGCCACCTCCTTACGCAACATGGTCACCATCACCATCGAAGACCAGTGCTACGGCATGATCTGATATACCCACCACACGCTGAGTGGTGGCCATTTTGTCAGGCAATATAGAAATCACTAGGAGAGACTGGAGAGAACGTAGTACTTTATAGTTATTATGTGCTAGAGGTCATCTGCAAATAAGTATTTCGGAGTTTGACGAATTTATTACGGATGTAAGCGGGTTTACTACGAAATTATTTCTTATTTCTTTCAACACAAATAAGGTTCGTAGTTAACCCGCTTAAATCTATTTACTCAATAACCTGTCTGAAAACAGCGTAGATAATATTCTACCAAAACATGTCGAAAGCCATGGAAATGGCACAGATTGTTATTCAAACAAATAAATAAATAATAATAAATAAATAATGCTGGACAATCCACACAACATCATCTAGCCCCAAGCTAAGCAGAGCTTGTGTTATGGGTACTAGATGACTGATATACATAATATAATACATTACATAGATAGATATTTTTTATTATAGAAACGACCAGAACACCTAGAACAAATATTTGTAGATCGTACAAACATTTGTCCCAAGGCGGGAATCGAACCCGCAACCTTCTGCGCCGCAGGCGGACCTTCACCCACCGCGCCACAGAGGTCGTCAAAATGTTTAGATTACTACTTATGGTGTATTGTTTGTATGTACCATAGACAACATTTTAATAAATAAGATTTGTTGATAAATAAGTCCCCAGATATACTATATGGATCTATACTGTATGTATGTATAATATCTATACTATATGGATCAGTTGAGCTACCTGTAGACTGTTTGCAACAGTCAGCAGTTAGCTCAATTGTTTCCATTATAAATACTAGTATAATTTTCCTTGTGAATAAAGTCATTTCTTCAGTACCTAGATATAAACCTTAGTGAAAAAACCTGTAATCTCTCAATGAATAGATAAATACCGGTGAATTATGTGAACTAATTTTAAGCCTAAGACCTTTATAATAACCATTTTTCGTGCAATAAATTGATTATGATTATGATTATTAATAAATAAATAAATCCGTAATGAAATATTACGAAGCTGAGCGGTAAGTTCATACATAATACAACCCTTTCCTGAAGGATTTTGGTAAAAAGGGCTTTCTGCAGACAATATTACGATGTATGACGTAATAAATAAATGGATAGGTCAAGATCCAATTCACTCGATCAATCAGAGAGAGACATTAAAACTAATAGACAGAGAAAGCACTCGAAAGTCCTTATGCTCCGTACAGATCACCGACCGAACACAGCGTGTTCTTTGTCCGTGTGTCTGTTCTTTGTACTTGTAGGTACACCAAGATGTTTGTGAAATGGGCAGTACGATACGACGATCAAATTTAATAATTTATTAATTTTAAGTTAATGATTATTATGAATTAATGACACAAGTAAATAGTAGACGACCTCGGTGGCGCGGCCGGCGAAGGTCCGCCTGGGGCGCAGGAGGTTGCGGGTTCGATTCCCGCCTTGGGACTAATGTTTGTACGATCTACATATACATATTAGTTCCGGGTGTTCTGGTCGTTTCTATGTATAATATAATAAAAAATATTATCTATCTATGTAATGTATTATTAATGTATATCAGTCATCTAGTACCCATAACACAAGATTAGCTTAGCTTAGGGCTAGATGATGCTGTGTGGATTTTCCATCATTATTTATTTATTTTTGTTTATAAACTTAGTTGACTTGCCCTGATTTATGAGCACGATGCGGTCATACCTAGAATGGGATTAGTCCTATTCCAGGTATGGTCGGCGCATGCCCACCTACCACTATGCTCAATTGTAGAATCCTCGACATTAGTACTGTATTTTTTTGTCTATAAAGCCGGCTGACGACGACGGAGCCAAAAAACGAAAGTAATTATGTCCATCCGGGCTTCTCGGGGAGGTTAATGGTGTACGGGAAAGGACATTCTATTTTTTTTTCCTGGAAAAGCGCGAACGAAGCTTCGAGCAGAAGTGTGATTTTGTTTATCTCGTATCACAGACTTGTCTGCGCCAAGTCGCACAAATCCGAAGAATTCATTTATTTCGATTTATTTCATTTGGCTCCCTAAGCGCGTTCGATTCCTTCAGCTTTAAGCTTACTGTCCACTGAAGGAGTATTGTAGCAACGCTGCTCAATTGACAGATATGTTTGTGGAGCTACGTCGAGGGTACAGTACCTACGTCCGGGTTCCTAGATCACAACACAAGCAGGTTGTTATGAGACCACAGATTGAATCGCTGTGGCCTAGATGTTGTTCCTTACTGATGAATTATTAAGATTATAGTTAGTTGTACCACAATGCAAGTATTTAGAGCTTACAATGGTATCTAGCTAGATAGTAAGTGTTGATATTCAAGACTTGTTTCTTGGAGGGATGTTCAACTCAGCGAGCTATGGAAAGAGCTATGCTCGGAGTTTCTCTGAAGGATAGGATTCGTAACGGATACATCCGACAGAGAACCAAAGTTATCGACATAGCACAAAGAATTTGTAAGCTGAAGAGGCAGTGGGCCGGCCATGTCTTGTGAAAAACCGACAACCAATGGGGTAAACGTGATGATTGGCCAACTGGTATTCTCTGGTAGAGTTTGGTAGAGATCGCTCTTGAGCGGTAAGGCCAATTGTCGCTTATTTTTAAGTTATTTGGTTGTAAGTAAATAGTTTCTGTTAGATTCAGGTGTGCAATAAAGTATTTTCTATTTTTATTTTATCCATAAACACACTACTTATGGCTAGATTGTGATAAGTAAACTTGTTTAGTGCTAATCTTTTATTACCTTCTAAGGCAAAAAAGTCTCAATACTAAGTTCTTTTGAAGTTTTAGAACATTTAAAAGTTTAAAAGAAACTACTGAAAAAGTTCCTTCAAAGGTTCCTGTAAATTTTATGAAAAACTGCAAAGGTTTAAATATAATACGCTTGGTAAAATCTCAGGTTTTAAAACAATTATGCTTAGAGAACCCCCATTTCAAAATCAAATGAGCTTAAAACTTCACATCATCATAATTTTTTTATACCACTGCGACCATGAACTACCAGCATTTCAACTGGATTCTTTCGAATTCTAGGAACAAATTCCAGCCATTTCAACCTTTATTACCTCGTGATAAGAATAATTTAGTGTTGCAAGCTTCAACGGTTTTTTTCCCGCCATATTTGCGCGGAAACGTAAAATGATAACGACTTGTTTTTAGTAGAGATGGGGCTTTAATGGGAATGCAGTTTTTATGGTAATTTTTTACGCCTTTGCGCAGGTAACATAGGAGCTAAATATAACTTTTAAACATATGAGCTAAGTTAGTGTAGGTTAAGGTATGTATACATTCTTTATCATTATCAGCACTGTCTAATTAATAACGAGTAATTTTTTTTCAGACAAGAAATTAAACATTAACATTAAAATTTAATTGAAACACAATTTAATAAATAATAATAATGCTTGACAATTCACACAGCATTATCTAGCCCCAAGCTAAGCAGAGCTTGTGTTATGGGCACTAGATAACTGATATACTTAATACAATACACTAAATAAATAGATATTTTTAGTATACATAGAAAACATCCAGAACGCCCTGGACAAAAAATGTCTGCAGATCGTACAAATATTTGTCCCGAGGCGATACAAACCTCCTGCGTCGCAGGCAGACCTTCGCCCGCTCCGCCACAGAGGTCGTCTTGAATGAACTGTTTCAAAGGAAATTAATTTCCAGTGTAAGTTAACAACAAAAAAATTATTTTCACAAAAAAATTGTCTTTCAATAAACATAACGGTTTTCTGCCTGTGTTATGAAAACAAATTAGGTCAATCGGGGTTTGTTCTCGATACTAAAATAAGTAAAAAAACTTTGTATTTATTCAGAACGATGTAACCTCGATTTATTCTACTTCAGAACGTGACATTGGCGTGGTGTGATATGTTAAAAACGAAACTGTAAAACTACCGACACTTATTCGATAAATAAACATCGACGGTGTCCCAACACTCGATAGCAAAAACGTGTTTTCATAATGTTTGTCCGGCGACAGGTGGAGATGCAGTTTTTGTCTTCTTTGCATGCAGAGATTAACAATGTTTGGATGAATGCGGTTTAAATCGAATACGGTGGTTGCATTGCAGACAAAATCAAGGTATATTATGTTCCAACTCCACTGCATCTCTCCTTCACCAATCCGAATGCAAATCCTGGGGTGCGATCACGAGGTGGTGTATTAAGTGTAGTTGTGAAATCATCATCTTTCTGCTTTTCATTATGATTTTCGAATCTGGCTATCTAATCACAGCATATTAGCATTAAATCACAAAGCCTTAGAAACCGAGTATTCTCAATTTGCATTATTTTACATTGTTTCTAAGCACTAGAAAGCTTGCTTTCACTAAATGCCTCGAGCTTCAGTAAATAGCGGCATACAGTTCAAAACCATTTACTTACTACTACTAAGATACATAATTTTTTTATAATAATTTCATGACAAAACACTGGTTTTGCTGAAAAAACAAGCAAAAACCATTTGTAATGTTAAATAATGTAAAAAAAAACTTTATTTTTTGGTAAATAAAAAAAAATACTTATTTAGATATAATTGTTATTCTCAAATTGATCCCTCGGGGTCCAGATGAGGGAGTGACCTATCGGCTCAGTACACCCTTTCCGTGGCACCCTGTATTATTTTGCTTACTGTACCCAAAATTATAACAAAGTACTTAAATCATCAAAAGCTAAAATCATCAAAAGTTTTGTCTTGGTTAGCATTCACAATCTTGACCGATTTGAAAAATTTAATAAAAAAACTGTTCTAAATCTGCAAATAAAGATATTATCTTATTACACTAAAATGTTATATGTTCAGCTCAGCATAACATACCATTAGCATAACATAGCTAGAGTCTATATTCAACTCCATATAATAAAAGTAGGTAGTCTAGACCCATCGTTCTAAGTAAAGAAGGAGAGATAAGGTACTAGCTTCTCGAAAGTGGAAGAGTGTAATTAGGTTCACCCACCTCGGTCATAGTCGGTCAGGGGCGGCGGCGTTCGCGTTATGCATGCTTGCTACTACGTACTTTAGTGTAATTTATTGACTAAATGACTAAAGCAATGCCCTCGTTTTTGTTCATAATAATTATTGCACAAGATTGGACATTTAACTGTGACTGTGAGCGAGTATTTGCGTGTAGTTGTAACATAAGCCAGCCATCCTTAAGCTAGTTGTTGAGTAAGCGCTGGGAGAACGTACCGTATCCACAGATTTTACTTAGATCTATGTCTAGACCGAAAAATGTTATTGTCAGAATTTCAGGTCACATATTCGCTTTCGTATATTTGTCTGTTTTCTCCTTTCTCCGTTACCATTCCGCTTTGTTTGTAATTTAGCTAATTAGGTGCTTGTTTCATTTTACTCTCATTAATTAACATGAACAAATTTCTCATTTCATGTTGTTTGTTTTGAATTTTAACTTTATTTAGTCGTTAAAATTGTCTTATGTGTACTCTAGCTGTACTCTAGCTTAGAGCTAGATGATGTGTGGCAATCCGTAATTTTGCCGGACGATTCCGGCATTTTATTTTAGTAAGAAAGTGGACTTAGAAGTACTTTTGGACTACAATGACAGTTCTAATTGTTTATCAACCGACGAAAAACGGGGAGGTTCTCAAGTAGACGCGTATATTTTTTTTTATGTCACATATTTCTTGATTTTTTATGACAGTGTAAAACTTTTTACAGAGTAGTCCGATTTGGATCATTCTTTTTTTATTGGAAAGAGTATACTCCGAAGTTGGTCCCATTTAAATTTGGAATGAAAAAACCAACCCTAAGGGTAGGAAAACACGGATGATTGATTGATCACTCACTGATTGTAGTGTATGACCACAAATAACTTTTTACAGAGTAGTTCGATTTTGATTAAAAAAAAATTGGTTGTCTGTAAATTCGGTTTACTGACGATAGTTGAACGTGACAACGCAGACGCATCGCTCACTCAAGTAGGAGAGAGACGGATGTCGAGCGCTCTCGCTTGCTCTTCAAGCCTTACATGGAACGCCTCAGAGCGAGGTAACGCCGCACGACGAGGTAACGCCGCATGACGAGGTAACGCCGCATGACGTCATGTTTTTTCGTGCGTGCAGCCGGCTCTATCGAATTATAAGACGTTGTCACGTCAAAAAATATTGCATAGGGTATACCCCGAAGTTGGTCTTTTCTTAAGACACACCAAATTATTTCAAATAGGTACTATTGTCCAGTGTGTGATGGGCAAAGGTCTCGCCCAATCCCCACACCTTTACACGAATCAGGTTCGTTTCCTGAGTACCTTGGTGTTGGTAATATCCTTGTATCCAATGGATGTTTGGATGTTTTTCTTCATCATCATCTCAGCACGTGGATGGATACCCACTGCTGTGTTATGGGCCTCCTCTTATGCACGCCAGCTTAATCGATCCTGTGGAGGTCATGTTCGAATGTTTTTAATTTTGTCAAAATGTAGAAACGTTGTCGCCGCCGGCTCATAAAATTAGCCCGTCTGTAGAATGCCTAGAACGCTTACAATTCGTTTTGTAAGTGTTCTAGGTGTTCTCGGTTCTCGTGCTGATTTTTTGTGAACATCTAATTCATTTCATTCGACAAGATATCTAAGGTTATATTTTACCGTTTGCTGCCAAAACTAGGTTTAAAGATATTTATTCTGAAAAAAGACAGTTACTTACATGAGAATAGTAATTCAGCTTAATGTAAACAATTTATAAAACAAGTCGTTGTTCTGTTTGTAAAAACTAAAATCAACAAAGCTAAGTTCAGCTTGATCGAGTTCAAATTCGTGAAACCTATTGTGTGACATGACAGCTCTGGAACTCGGTGTAGCGCATGAATTCGGATCAACTTTATATTGGTAAAATGAAGGTAAACTGAACGCGTTCGATTGAAATTGGACCTAAGTGACGTTTATAAATATTTTTGAATTGAATAGAATTTTTATTTATTTAGAAAGATAACACTTGTTTATCAATGTTGCACCATTAAACCACAGTAAATAGGTTTGTGTTAGTGCTCACACTCGTATTATACATAGATGTTAGAATTATTAAATAGAACAATACATCTGGATAAATTCCTATTATCTACGAGACAATTAATGACAATGAATGAAAAAGAGAATGTTGACCGTTCAACAATCGGCTTAGGAATTTCATATAATTGCGCCGTTTTGTAAACGGCCTAGCCATTCTCTGATTCAACAATCCGTTGACAGATATTATTGGTTTACGAGCATCCTCTTCTCCAAACCGCGTAATATACCTACCTAATCGTCTATAGATACCAATACCCCGTCTAGATTTTCCCACCGAGCCAATCAGGCAGAAAGGCTGCTTCCAAACCTGTCCGCCAGATGTCCTGCCGCCGACAGGTGCTCAGATTGTACCTGAGGGCTCGCAAGAGAAGACTTTCTTAAGTAATTGCTCTTTTGAGAATCTCTTTTCGTTCGTATTGGACATTTATTCTGGAATGTTTACCAGGTGTGCAGGTTGTTAACCTACTCCAAATAAGGAGGTTCTTAATTTGTCTAATTTTTATGTGTTTTGTATGTTAGTCGATAACTTCGCATGATTTATCTATTTCGCCTTTGTAAAGAAAATGATCCCGAAGATGTCCAATAAAAGTAAAGCTAATTCTCAGACATTTTAAGATAGTGTTACCTATAACGTATCCGAATTACTTTGAGTACAGTTATCAACAGAGTTAAATTGTACTCAAAGTAATTCGTTAATTATCAATGATAATTATAACTTGCAATTAAAAGTTGTAGATAGGTTAATATTAGTATCCTAACCTAAGTCCAAATCGGCATAAAAACCAGACTATTGGGCTTTCTATGAACCCTTAAAAGTCGAGCAAAATTTCCCTGAGCCTTCGTAAAATCACATAATAAATAGTTATTTGTTATATGATTTTACGAAGGCTTAGTTCCCAAGCTTTTTAGTTAAAAAGTATAGATTCATTAGCAAAGTTAAAGTTACCCACATGGATAAAAGGCTTTATATTATAAGTCAAACAAATCTCGAAAATCCAGACACGTACAATTAAAGGCGATTACACACTGCCCAGACACGCTACGTCGAAACAATTAAGACACCAACTTAAAATAGAACTTTGAACGGACAATTCCGACACTTAGTTTAACTAACTCACTAACAACTTTACAAGTTGCCGACGTCTCAAAGGGGCTACATAATGGAATAACAAACTTTACCTACCCCATTCTAATGCATGGAGCAGATTAGAACTTAAAATAAGTATGTTGGATGTAAGGAGGTGACAATTTATGGTAAACATTTAAAGTGTGCTTCCGGCCTTACGGATTAGGGGTGGCCCTTGGTCATCAAAACTTGAGATTTTGTCATCTACTGTTTGTTTTTATTTCGACATCTACATTTTTCTCTAAAGTTAAATACATTATTTTGTGGTTTTGTATTTTTATATTTCCAGAACAGTATTATTCTTTACGATCCTCTATACTGGCAACAAAAAAGCTTGTAGGTAACGAAATATAAACTTTCAAAAAGCTGTGAAAAGTGGCAGACGAAGTTTCGAAACTTTTCCCCCTTATTTAGAAGAAGGCCTGAATATTCTCTAGAGACAAAGTAGTTTGAAGACAAAGCAAAGTGTAATGTGCTAATAGATAGGTATTTACTGAAACTACCAACTTCTCTTTACTCGAGGTGTAAGAATTTTAGTGTCTTTCAAAGCTTGGCTTTATAATCTTAATAGGTATATTAACAGCTCGATTGGCTGGGTAAATCATCCTTTTATCTCTAGGTTTACAATTTCATTATTTGGACAAAATTACGTATGATTTACTTGTTTCTTATTTATATTTTTTATAGTGTTTTACTCTATAACACCGTTTTATTTTCAACTTTCTTTTCCATTTCATATTTAGCTTATATTATAATCCAAAAAATTTCGTTGTGGAAAACACTGATAATGTATCTTTTCTCATTTTTCTTTACAATCTGTGATTTCTTGACTGGCAGCCCTATCGTCCCCAGCCACAGGGTATGCGCCTGAGTCTACAGCTACAGTACACCTGTCAACTGATCCATTATACATACAGACAGTCTACAGTTTATCTTTAACTAATAATAAACAATGCAGCTTTTAATAATAAACTTTCTTCTGTTTCAGGTATGTCGGGTCGAATGTGTTGTGTTGGTGAGATTTCATAGTTTTGTTAGCTTTTATTTTTAGAAAGATCTTCATCATTATCATCTTGATCTTCATCATTATCATCATCTCTGGCAAAATAATCTACTTATTTGATTTTTTTGTTATGTTTCTATAAAGGAAATCCATGCAGGTAGGTATCTGTGAATCTATAATTTTGTAGTCTAAATAAATTTCAAGTAAAACGAAAAGCCATCGTCTTGGGGGCGCTTCCGACTGGTATTGATATGGATCAGTTGAGCTACCTTTCGATTGTAAATTCTAGTGTAATTTTCTTTGAGAATAAAGGCTTCTGCCACGATAAAAAACAATAAGTGCTTCAAATTAGAAATATAACTTTTTCGCTGTGTAAAGTGTGTAATCGTCAATATCTATATATATAAAAATGAAACCCGTTTCGCGTTGTCACGGCATCACGCGTGAACGGCTGGACCGATTTCGCTAATTCTTTCTTTGTTGTGTTTGTTATTGTCAGGAGAAGGTTCTTATGAAAGAAAAAATTAAGAAAGTTGGAAATATAAATTTCCACGGGGCGAAGCCGCGGGGCGCAGCTAGTAGGTTATAATTTACACTCAAAAAGTGTCTTAAAATTTATCTTAGAACTTCTAACCATAAAGTCACAAATTTCTGCAATATCCATTAATATTTGGACATGTGGGTGCTATGGTTCTCAATAATTAAATAGGGTATAATTAAAACCATTAAACTCATCGCCCTAAAGCCTAAAGATAATCTTACCATCGATGTCTTTATTTATTACAATGCCCACAACGTACATACATTGCAGGAGGTCTCTAATTAATATATTATATTGGTAATAAATTAACGTTCGTGACCCAATAGGGTCTAAATTAAAAGTATAGTTATACATAGTACGTTCGAGTAACAAATAGGCACGAGGCTATCGTGGACGTTAAACCACAGATAATCCATAGTTATTACCAACATAAGCCTGATTTTATTATGCAAGCCTAACATAAAATTTACCGTACACTTTTAAACATAAATCTGTAATGGTATTGTGTTCGGTTTTTACGATGTTCTTTTATTTTTAGTTTTTACTTGTTTTACTTTCAAAAGATATATAATCAGATTTTGTTCGTGACTTACCGATAAAATAATCTTGAATAACATTTCCATTGGTATGATAACATAATTAGCGCCATCTCAACTTACCTATCTTCATTAAATTCAAAAGACAACACAAAAAACTCAAATAAGCAACTGCTTCCTGTCTCGTTAACAAAGTAGCCATCTTTATAGTACGTATCATTTATCAGAAAGATTGCAGTTCGATAAAAATGTGGCGCCGAAATGCTTATTATCTTTCTTCAATTACATCAATCAGCTGCTGGTAAACAAAGCATTGCATTTTAGTTCTTGATGATACTAGTTACAAGGTTTAACTTCTTTCATCGGCTTCATATATCAGCTCAATAAAAACAGATGCAAGCTTGTGCGTGGATTTTGCACCTGTGGATACGGGTTCCGACTTGTTTTTACTCGTTGCATTTATTGTTTCATTATAAGGAACATTAAAACACAATGCGGGGCATATATTTTGTTTCTTAAGGCCACTTTTATCACATCCTTTAACGCATTCACTGCCCTGCCCACGCTGGTGCAGAGCGGTGGAGAAAATGAAGACACAAACCATGTGCGTCATATCATATGCAATGAAAGTATTAAGAAATATAGTTCATAGTTCAAAAATTAAATATCAAACATTAAATTCGTTCAGAGGCTTTGTCATACTGACGGATACGTGAATTTCAATTTATTGAAAATTTTCGCATTTGTCTATTCTACGGCTAGACAAATGGTAATGTGTCCGTAACTCCGTACTACTCAAATCAACTTTTACGAGACCTCTTTGTTCTACTCAATTTCTCCCATGAAAACATCACGGTAGTTATGTATAATATAATAACATCTAGAATACTTACTACATCTATATCATCAACATTTTATTATTTATTTATTGTTTATTTAATATAATAAACAGATTCCAATTTTTACTAGACCTCTTTCTTCTACTAATTTCTCGTATCAAAAATCACGGTAGCTAAGTAACATCTAGAATACTTGCTAAGTACACATCAACATTTTACTATCATATTTCTTACGACCGCCATGGTTTTTTTCCAGTCTAAGACTTGTAGATGTTGTTGTCAACAATCCTGCAATCGTTTAAATAACGTTTATTATTATTAGCTATGACGCTATGAGATCTGTTTCTATTCAGAGCTCACACCAATTGACTTGCATGTTGCAATTGTTGCGATTCTTCTGAGGCGTTTGTTTGATTGTATTGGCCTCCTCGTTTTATATCAGTTTCACTCTTAATTGAAAGATCTTTATTGTCATTGCTAATAATGCTTGCAGTTCTGAACTGTTTAACTTGTTCACACAATTTGTTGTATCAGAAAGGTACTGAGAATATTGCAATTTAATGTTTACTTACTAGGTATCAGTGGTGTCGCTCAGGGTACTTATTAGGTCATGCACTGTTATTGCTGCATACATACAATTTGTAAGGCACAAGTGGTGGGGTCAGTCTTTTTGGGACAAAAAGGTTAGTACGAGTATGGTCTAAATTAGCTTCTCATTCAGCTGATCGATTCTTCAGATGTAATCGTGAGTGTATCACTCATACTATTTGCTGCTCATTAGTTCAATTTCTTTTGTTTTTTATTGGTTATCAGCATTCTGCATCGACCAGGAGATGTGTTTAAGTATGTTTCACGCTACATGGCATGTAAAATCATTTTATTAAAATTTGTACAATGCTTTGAGTATTTAGTTTCAAATTTAAGTCACAAATAAGTTAATGAACTTTATTAAAAGCCTCGTTAATTCTATCAAAAACTTCTAAATCCATTCCTGACTACCAGACAAACCAACCCGCTTAAAACATTATCTAAACACAGACGTTTTAAGTAAAACTGATTTTCCTAAAACCAAACACGATTTCCAAGCGGGTTTAGCTGTAAAATTCAACGTACAGTGAATTTACTTGGCAGAAAATCGCATTAGTCTGATAAAACAAGCGCGAGCGATAACACCTTCCCCACAACCTTGCTCCTCTCGTTAGCATAAACCTGCGTAGGGTTCCTTAGCTGCTGTTTTATATAGGAAATTGGCTTTAGTTTTGGATCTGTCTGATTGTACAGGTCGAATTTTAGAAATTATCATTTCTCGGTGGCATGGCGAGATCGATTAAATACATATTAGGGACTTGGTAATACTGGGATAACGGCAAGCTCTGGCCAAGAACCGCACGAGACAGATGCGCATGGGCTCGTTTGGAGGAGGCTTTTACCGCCCTGGGCGGACCTTATACTTCTAAAAAATAGCTAGTTATTAGTACGTACTACAACTCACTTTAATAAACATATTCTCACAACTAGAATCTTAAAACAAAAATGTAAAGTAGGTTTAAGGAAATAAAGCTTTTTTATTTTTATTTTATTTTATTTAATACTGGGATACACAATTAAAACATAATAAAGTCCTTTCTGCACACGGTACTTTAAGATATTTATATATTTTTATCAAACCGAATGTATATTCTTCTGAGAAATAAACTTCTAAAAGCGTAAACTGTTACTTACATTAATAAAATTTATAATTCATCGATCGGTTGAAATTCAAAATTGTCATTATCTACTCCGAAACCTAAACGCAAAAGACGGTGACGATCGCTTAGTTCCCTATAAAACTGGGTAACTCCGTTCTAGAAAAGAAAATTTTTAAAATTACGTTATGACGCTAAAACGGTGTATGGAAGAGAGTTGGATGCCATAAGAGGCTTTCCTAAAATCTTAATAGATTCGGCGCGCACGCGGTACCCTTTGCGTATTTTTGTGGTTCTATAACCGGAAGTAACAAAAATATCTACACTACAGCTCCTCTGACAATGACAAGGTCTCATAGACACTGGTCGATAGCCTAATGTACTTAAACAAACATTACCTACGCATCTCTATATGCATCTAAGTTACTAAGTCAAGTTTAAAGCTACAATTTGTAGTCAAGGTTAAACCTAATCGAATTTTCTGGTACCACTAGCTGACAAGGTTGCGATTACACAAAATCATTTTATTTGAATAACATTAGCGTATTTACCAGAAATATTAAGGTTAGCGACTTGGTATTGTAAGTTATTGGAAATTGGTCGAACCGTGGCCTCTTGGGTGTTATAAGTCCCTATCTTTCGGGTAAATATTTCATTTCGTTTGTATTTTGCCCTGGAGGTTGCAGAGGAATGCTCGGCATTTCGATGATAAAGCATTTTTATATTGTAGCTCTTTGGATATTGGTTTGTGGTTCTTAATATTTTATTCTTACTAAACATACAAACGGATTTATTTCCAAATATTATCATTTTTACATCCAGTGCTCTCAACCAGTAACGTATTACTTAAAGAAAAATAAAAGTATTTTAATTGGTATTTTTGAACTTTTTACATAAGGGACAAAACAAATTAGCAATATTATGAAAAATAGATAGTAAAACATTTAATTTAGCTAAATGTA
This sequence comes from Eupithecia subfuscata, assembly GCA_963564075.1. Taxonomy (NCBI): domain Eukaryota; kingdom Metazoa; phylum Arthropoda; class Insecta; order Lepidoptera; family Geometridae; genus Eupithecia; species Eupithecia subfuscata. The sequence goes on along the minus strand of OY751115.1, from coordinate 13,838,654 downwards.
AGGTTGACTTACACATGTTTCAGTATCATCTGACCAAACATAAACCATGTGCTTTTATTGATTGTTTGAGTAATTTGTAAGTATCTTCATCTATTACTTAAGAATCGTGACTGGTTCAGATTATACAGTCTTTAGCAGAAACGTGGACGACGTGATGTAATTAAATCAAGATAGCACTGGTTTGAGCAATGAGAATAATCGCTTTGACTGATAAATTGCAGTTCCGGAGTTTAGAGAACTTATTTGTTTATGTAAGTTTATAAGAACTAGTCACTCATTAAAATATAATTCTATAGTAAACCTTTTGACAAATTTGACCTTTTGACATAGGCAAATTTTCGAAATACTAAATGTAGATCTAAATCTAAAAAGAATACATAATGCTGTGCATAAACCGATGGCGCATATACAAGAACATTTAAAATAAATTCGGCATTACAATTTCAAAACATACTATGATTGAGTCTGACTAACACCCCTGAAGGTTGGAACTTACCATTTGATACATAATAACACCCTGTAACGGCACAAAAAAACCATCAACATCCTGATAGAAACAAGAGTCATAACCTGATACAGAACCTTTACAACATTCTCCACATGACATAGAATTAACTAAGCAAGACCTAGAGATAGAGCCAGACCCTTTTAGGCTGAGCGCAGACTTGAGTCACGACAGTTTTAAGACAGACTTTCCTCACATAGAAAGTCTGCATTAAAACGGAAACAAAACTGTTTTGTCTTGCATCTTCATACATTTTGTAAAGCAATAGTCTGTCTTTAGTCTGTCTTAAAACTGTCGTGACTCAAGTCTGCGCTCAGCCTTACACAAGTTTCTTATACTTAAATGGTCTCATGGAGTAAGTTATTGTAAGCTAGTTACAGAAATATATTTTTAAAGTACCTGTGCTACATCTACATCCAACCAAAGTTCTCAGAACCGCCTAAAATATAGCATCAAACAAGTTGTCTAAACAAACAGAGTTTTTAACGCCGCCGTAATCCTTATACAGCCATAGATCGTGGGTAAACACTTCATCAAACGGAGCATCATGATCTTGCTGTAAACATTCACCACTTTAGGACGTACTATTTCGAGAGTTAGAGGAATAAGTAACGTAGTTTAGAGTTCTGTGAAGAAGGGTAAATAAATCAGCAATTTCAATATTATATTTATTTTCGCTGGTTATCCTAAAAGTACGAATAAATTACCTCCCCTGACAAGCGCCTAATTGGCTCTTATCTCATGGGGGGTAGTACCCATAATCCCACGCTGGGCATCCGGGATGGGGAACTAAGTTCGATAGTAGAATTGTTCTGTAGACGCCTGTTCCGTCCGAATATCGCGAGGAAAGTGAATTGGCATCACAGTTTTCCCCCTTGTTTCCCCCCAAAATATTTCTCAAGGAGGAAATCTGGACTTTAAAAAAATGAGTTCCAGTTTTCCCCCTTAAGGGGGATTTGTCAATGCGGAAAACTGGAATATCCCTCACTTGGTTGCTGCTATAACATCTTTAAAATTATAAAATTTGCCTGCCAATTGGCAGGCAAATTTTATAATTTTCAAGATTTATTAAACAGGAAGGATAATCGTAAAATTTATGTGAAAACCACAATATTAGTTTGCATTATAATTAAATTCAATTCAAGTAGGTAGCTACTTAAATTATAATATTTTAGTGTCTTTTACTTTCATTACAATGCAATTCTCAAAACGAACACAATGTTATTCCTCTAATTCTTCAAAATTGAATTAATGTCTTCCTTGATAAAACCTTTCATCTGTCGTTTTAGCTCAAAGTTACCTCACTAAGCGGCAAACCCAATCCATTTAAAGCGTTTACCCCCTTTGAATCCGCTTTGATATTCAATCCTGTCCGCTTTCCATTAATGTGGACTGTGAAGTGGTTCCGTAGATTTAGTTCCGACAAAAGATTGCGGTATCCTAACAACGTTCTTAAGGATATTTTTATCCGTAACCGAAATTGCTGTTTTAAGTTCCTTTGAAATGTCGACGATTTCAATTTGAGTGGTATCTTTGAATTGTCTTCTTGTCTGCTTTTGTCTCTCTGAGTGGTATCTCAAAATAAGTAGAATTTAAACAATTACTACTAGAGATTATATCTCAGTTGTATGAATAATAGGTACTACTACTCCACATACTAACGCTACTTAGGTTTTCAAAAGATTTTATACAACGGACAAGGGATGCAAGTTCTTTTCTTCAATTACGGCCGCCGACATAACCGAGTGTTTTTGTACCTTAAATGATGATGATGATGATGTATCCCAACCGATTTCGACTACGGTGACTGTGTTAAGTACTGGGCGAGCATTTTTTAACTCGGACCATTTACAGATTGTTGATTGTACCTTAAATATTATGTCTAAAGCAAAATGGTATTTTCAAATATCGACGACCTCTGTGGCGCAGCGGGCGAAGGTCCGCCTGTGACGCAGGAGGTTGCGGGTTCGATTCCCGCCTCAGGACAAATGTTTGTACGATCTGCAGATATTTGTTCAGGGGTTCTGGATGTTTTCCTATGTATAATAAAAATATCTATCTATGTAGTGTATTGTATTATGTATATCAGTTATCTAGTACCCATAACACAAGCTCTGCTTAGCTTGGGGCTAGATAATGCTGTGTGAATTGTCCAGCATTATTTATTTATTTATTTATTTATTATTTATTTAAATATAATAGTTTTTCATGACTATTTCACATTATTATCTGAATATGAACTACTCATGTGACATATTATTCGCATATCATCCCAAATTATTCCTTTGTGTTGGAAAAACAATATAGCTTTTGAAAACATCTTAGCTTACTGAACCTCTTCAATTCTCCAGAGGGGCTGTTACGTAAAATTCATGTTTTCATTTCGTTATTGTTTCGGAAAATTGCTTTCTTTTTATTACAATCCCTTTTCTAGTAGCCAATGTGCCTTTACCGACTGACCCAGGGTTATGTTTTCGGGTATTTTTTTAGTTCATGTAATTTTTTCTTATCGTTCTTTGGACAGAAAGGTTTTATTTTGTTTGGTAGGTATTTCATTATCATTACACATTCGTTGTTGACACCAGTTGTGGAGTCGTTGTCGTTGAAAGTCATGATTTCATGAAAATCGTGAAAATCATGTCTCTGTACGTACAAAGAGGTCTACTTTACCTACGTCAAAAGTGAAAAAAAGTTTTAATTTAGTACCTACTTATCTTATTGTACCATGTTTTCCAAGAATTGCGCTAGCCAATTAACTAGCTATTATAACGAGTTCGCAATACCTGGCCTTCTTTGAGGAAAAACCGAGGAATCCGTGATTTCTTTCATTACAAAGGTCATTTTATTCATTGGGGAAGGACAAATCTCATTCTGTCTTTTTTGGGCGAGAAGTTACAATAAAACCAATTATTCGAAGGAATAGATGGATGGACGACGACGTTATATTGAATCGTTACGACAGCTTTGTTGTTTTAGAGTGAAATATAGCTTGAATAGGATCGAAAGAATGCTCGTTTCCCTTTGGACCATGACTTAGTTCCGGTACTTCCAGCATTGTTTTGTATAAAAACCATTGAACAGAATCACGGCGTAAACAAATAAATTAATTCAATAAATTAATGAAATAAGTTTAAATATTTTAATCAAAGAATTTTGTTAACTGCCGTCTCTATCGTGCATATCGAACCGACAGAAATCAAAAATATCACTTTATTTCCGTGTCAGTGTTTAGTTTTATATATTGACCTTTTCTAAGTGTACATTTATTTTATTTATGGAAATAAAGAGTTTTTGATTTTGATTTTGATTTTTTACGGTGCGACCCGCAGAGGCGCGTCGTCGCCGCCACAGCTTAGGGAAGTCGAAGACAGACATGTGCATCATGGACAATGAAAGTGCTAATTACGCTAGTATTGGGTCAAGTAGAATAACGACGTACTAGGTCATTTGGCTGTTAATACATAAAATGGGTAACTATCAGCACAACTTGATTAAGGAAATATCACGTAATAGAATACTACCTTACAAGTTACAACACCAAGACCGCAGCCACGAGCAGGAGCCTGTCCTTTTACCCCAAACACAGAAACGTGTGTTTTTTATGTGTTGCCATGTAGGGCAATCGTCTCTTTCGCAACAATTCGCCATTTCCATAGATTTATGAAAATACCCTTTTTTCCCGAACTTTTGTAGGTTCATTGTTTTTGCTTGAATGGCGGGAAAAAACATTCTTACATTGAAAGGAGTCATTTGGGACGGGGTTGTTGGACAAAGGCCCGAATTACAGTCGTTTGGTCTAGTTTACGACGCAATGTGTAGCTTCAAACAGTAGATACACTTGAAGCCGCTGCTACAAAGCTACAAACACAAATTCCTGCGGCAAACACTGTACAATAGTACTGTACTGTACATACATCATTTTATACCTACTTTGTTTGTCCACCACCTTATACTCTTCAATATTCTTTTACACTATTTGTGAAAACTTTTAATTGGCCATCCTTATATTTGTTCTTAAATTTTGTTCTTGTTTAGTCGTAAGTTTTCCTAAAATAAATAAATACCTAGCTACTGTTGTGGAAATAAAGAACTTGCGATAGATCGAGTTCGATCGGACGTCAAAGCCCATTATTTCGAACCAGCTTCTCAGTCCTTGCAAGCATTTTCCTAGATAATAATGTTGCATAAACTCTAACTCCAGGTCGTAAGTTTATGCAAATTTCAGCCCGATGCGTTATGTAATTTTGGCGTGAGAGGTAAAAAACATCTAAACATTTAAATTTAACATAAAAACTTTTAATCATTATATAAGTTTCACAATTCCACGTGTTCGCATTTATGATCTTAGTGTGTTACTATAGCTTCGCACGCGTTTTTCTTGAAAAATAAGTTGCCTATGTAATGTGCGAATAGAAAACAAAGGAAAGCTGCTACTGAGTGATATTTTATTGTGATTGGATAGTTTGGAGCCGATAATGCGCATCGGAACGGAAAAATATTGCTTTTTGCTCAATTTGAGGTTTTGCCAGAGTTAATGGTAATGTGCTTGCCAAAGGGAGAAGTAAATTTAAGTTTTATCTCTTTAAATAAGTACTCACATACATAAAACCTTTAGGGGTCGAGCAAGACCGACAAATTATGTATGTGACTCTACGATCAAATAATAAGTCATGTGACTTTTCCGACTTCTAAAACAGGTGGTTCTTAATCAAATCAAATCAAAAACTATTTATTTCCATGAATACAATAAATGTACACTTAGAAAAGGTCAAATTTCGGTATGTAGACTAAAGAAAAGAAGCGACGAAGAAACCTTTAGCCTGTTAGTTGTTATTTTTCGAGTTGGAGCAAAACCCGTCCCAACCTTTTTTATCCTCTAGATAATCTAATATTTTATAGTAAGCCTTTTTGCACAGCAAGGTTTTGACAATTTGTTTAAATTAATTTACTGATAATTTTGCTACACACTAGAAGTTTGGTTAGAAGCGTATACATTGCCCTTTAAAAGACATACATTAATTTTGTGTAGCCTAGTTGTGGGCACAGCGACTTTATGTTTATTTCTGGTATTAAAATTATGTTTATCCCTATTTTACTTTAATTCGCTGTTAGAAACTCACAACGCCCCATTTATTGACCAATAACGATTCTTTTTCATTGAACAAGAAGTCTGTCTGTGAATTTTCAAAGATTCTTTATCTCACATACATGTCCACTGCTGAACTTGCAAAGCCTCTCTTCAAGAACTGTAGGATCCTACCTCTAGCCTGCATATATGTATATTAGGGAAGATTGTCTATTCGTAAAATCACATTCCACCTACTTTCAAAAACGTAGCGATGTGATAAAACCCGGCAAAAAAGGTGTAAGTTTAACAATTTGCTCTACAAACACCAGAGTGCCATAAAGATATCAATAAAAGAAATGTTTATAACATGTGCATCACTACCTATTTACAATAAATTACCGGAAGAATTAACAGCTACTTGAAAAATGTTTTTATACGGTGAATGAATATTTCAAAATTTGAATTGTTACTTATAATGGCTAATAAAATTATAATAATATGACTCACATAATATTTGCTCGCCTGCGTGCAGGCTGAATACAATTACTAAAATAGTAATAAGATCTGACATATTCTATGTATCTGAATTATGTATTCTTGCAAATAAACGACAGATTTGGTTTGATTTGAACCAGCCTTCCCCAATCAAGAAGGGTTTTTCCATAATCATCACGATAGAATTGGCGATTGCAGTTAAGGTGTTGCTATTGCCAGTTGCAAAGTTTGGCTTAGTAGTAACCCAATGGCAACCATTTTGTTCGTTGAAAAGTTATGGGACGCTGCTTTTTCATTCAACTTTCACATAATTTTGGTTAAAATAGGTTGACTTTGCTTTTTGTGCAAGTAAACACGTAAAGTGATCGATAACAAAAGGTGTTTTGCTCTGATAACTCGAATCACCACTCACTGATAAAAACAACATGACAGAGCTATGAATATAAAACGTTGCGTATCAAACCAGTGAGGGGCAGCATCCGTATCCGGATAATAAGGAAGACGGATTTAGTGCGGAAAGGAGGTCTTAATTTGATTAAATCTTTGAAACCATCGTGGTTATTAACACTAAAGTCATTTACGATGGGATGTTTACCATGATTTGAGTTTTGAGCTTTCCAATATTTCGGCACAGTTTCATGCGCATGATCACGGAATAACTGAAGGCACTGCGAGTGAGTTTAGTGGTAAATTTGTAAGATTATTGGCGCAATCTTAATCTTAGAGCTTTATCGGACCGACTACACGGTGTGGCATCTCTTAGATGTCTTGATTTTACAGTAATAAAAGAATCTGTAAAACATGCATCGTGCTCAAATTTATGTTGAGCAACATGAAGCTGAGGCAGGACCTTTTTGGTTCACATAGAGTTAATACTTCTAAGAAATCAAATAATATCGCAAAAATTTTCGACTTCGACGGGACTTGAACCCGCGTCCTCCCCTCAGTACGGGGATGTGATAACCAACTACACCACGAAGTCAAGTGACGTGGGAGTCGAAAATCTCTGCGACTTCCTACGGTCTCTAGCGCCGTTAGCTCCACCTACAGGGGAAACATTGAAGTTTATCCAATCCTGTTCAAAGACTAAAGTTACATTTAGTTCGTTTGACGAGAGGTGTCGCGTAGCTTAATTCTAAGGTTTTTTGTTATTATAGTGCGTAACCCCACACTAAGGGTAATTTCTAAGAAATCAAATAATATCGCAAAAATTTTCGACTTCGACGGGACTTGAACCCGCGTCCTCCCCTCAGTACGGGGATGTGATAACCAACTACACCACGAAGTCAAGTGACGTGGGAGTCGAAAATCTCTGCGACTTCCTACGGTCTTCATTCATTTACCCTTAGTGTGGGGTTACGCACTATAATAACAAAAAACCTTAGAGTTAATACTTTTTATATTTAAGGATTGTTTTTATGCATAATGCGTAAGTTTAGATGTTTGGATGAATGGATGTATAGATGTTCGGATGGATGTTTGTTACCTCTTCACGCCATAACGACTGAACCGATCGGGCTGAAATTTTCATAGATGTAGCTCTAAGCCTGGAATCAAACAAAGGCTACTTTTTATCCTATTAATCAGTTTCCATGGGATATACTTAAATAAGCTTTAGACGTTTCCATTGAAAGAAAGCGTGCGAAGCCGCGGGCATAAACTAGTGCATAATAAGTTTATTAAAAAAATCTTGCCATATGACAGCTTCCCGTAGTTTTAAATCCGAAGACAACAAAAAATTAGATCATTATCACATCACTAAAATCTAGAAAAAACCCCGATCCTTGAAACTTCATTTATCATTCGCGCGTGATGCGAATGCGAATGATATCGAATCGAATCGATAATGTATTCGAATGATTCGGGGTCACATTGATAGCTATGAAATATGGCGCAAACATGACAGTCTGATAATATCTCGTCTCAAACAGAACCGGACCACTTCCGATTCGATAGATATAATCGCATCAGTGATCATGCTTAAAAGACAAGATTAAATTTAAGCTTGTCCAGCACTTCTATTCTTGCTTTATCAACAAATTGATTGGTTTGAAAAAACTAAAAATCGATTTCAAATTCCTTATATTTATTAAGTTTTTCGAAACTTATAGGTATTTATCCCATGGAAATACATTTTTATGGGATCTCAGGATCATTATCTACACAATGGTAAAAGAATCATTAAATACGGTCCACAATTTACTACATTATACTAGGCCAAAATAGTATACTTAAAAAAAACTTTTCATGCAGCCGAACATAGAATCTCCTCATTTTTATGAAGTCGGTGAAGTTTTCCCCCTTGAAAAAAAATTCTTATGGGGGAAAACTGGGTTTAAAAAAATTAATTCCCGTTTTCCCCCTTAAGGGGAATTTGTCAAGGGGGAAAACTGGAATAACCCTTAAAAAGCACTCAAATAATGTCGCCTACCTTTACCTAGTAATGAAAGTTTTTTTTATAATCGGAACCATTTTTCCGGCGATACCCAACAAAAACCATTTTTTCCTCAGAGTTAATCTTATTTTTACCCGAAAATTGTCTTATTGACAAGCCTGTCTAATAAAGTTATTAAAGATCATTAAGAAAGCTCTTCGAATAGGTATCTTTCTCATAAGATGAAATCTCTTTTCCCGACAAATATCCAAGAAAACCGAGCGGCAAATAAATGTTTCCTAATAGAGCTCCACAAAGGGCTGAATGATGTGGACTCGTTACATCGTGGACTTCCCTCAAATCAGTTCAAAGGCTCCCACTAGTTCCCCGATACCTGCCACAGCTGGGACTACGCAGCTAGTTTAAATAGCCTGGATTTATTGCCTTTTGTTAGAATTATCATAAGCTCCTGCTTATAATCATTTTCTTCGTCCTTCGATCGTCCTTTTTGTTGTAATTGTAAACATAAATTGACATATTTTTGTGTATGTCTGTCAGCCGTATAGACGCGCACGCACCTGCCAGAAAACCAGAGTTGCTTTACTTTCTGTTGAGCAACATTAAGCTGAGGCAAGACCTTTTGGTTCACATGGTGCATACACTTTTCTACCTTAAGTTTTTGACGTGACAACGTCTTATAATTCGATAGAGCCGGCTGCACGCACGAAAAAACATGACGTCATGCGGCGTTACCTCGCTCTGAGGCGTTCCATGTAAGGCTTGAAGTGCAAGCGAGAGCGCTCGACATCCGTCTCTCTCCTACTTGAGTGAGCGATGCATCTGCGTGGACAGCTGCTATACTATAGTACATTTTACATGTTTTGATCGAGTATCAAATGTTACCATTCCATCAGTATTTTCTTAAGACGTTGTCACGTTCAACTATCGTCAGTAAACCGACTTTACAGACAACCAATTTTTTCATTATTGTGTATTTGTGAGCCAAAAAATTGATTTAATTTTCTTTCTTCTTCTTCTTTCTTTCCACACAGCATAAATTCAAAAGTCCTGCCGACACAAGATAAAAACCCAACTCGTTCCTCGCTTTTTTACTTTTACACTTTTCACTTTTTTTCACCAAATTAGAGGACAAAAGTCTACAAAATGTAGCTCGCCACTTAGAAGAATTTGAACCTGTGGTGCGAAACAGCGCTACACCAAGAAACCAGACGAGAATTTTGATACATCATTATTTATCCAATTCGCTTTATCCGTTTTGATGTTTGGAGGTACTTACCTAATAGAGGGGGTCCGGCTACAATATAAAAACTCGAAAAACATAACCGCGCGGGATATGTTTTTCGAGTAAAAAATCTTGCCTATGGTCGTCATAAAAAGGGCAGTGTTTATAACAATAAAATAACTCAAACCTACTACTATCACCATAAAAGCAATCGCAACGGGATATTTACCATGATTTGTTATTCCTATCGAAATTTCGGAACAGCATGCGCCATGATCAACGTCAATTTGATAATGATGACCAAAAAAATTTACCTGACCATGAATAGAGTTACCCAGCTTTTACTTAGCTCAGCTCACCCAACACCCACCAAAACGCTCAAATTGAGCGGAAACCGGAAATATTTCATGTCCCTCCATTTAGTTTCATCATGGTTTCACCTCATTCACTGAAACCGACGGATTACAAAACTGATGGTTAAATAAATAGCTGTAAAAAGGTTTTATGTGTTTTTCTAAGGTTCGTCGATATATCCCCCACATCCTAAAAACATCAGGCGAGTCGTAAATGTTGCAAAATGATTTGGCTTGGAGCCCAACTTTGGGAGATTGTGATAATATCGTAGTTTGCGTTGTAACCTCTTTAGGAATACCCTTATTTTAGGCTGATGCCAAACGAGCGAAGTTTTTGAGTTGTGACTTGTGAATCGCTTCATACAAAAGTCATGTTTGTGCCACACGGGGCAACGCAAAATGAATTGTCATTTCTGTTTAAATAACTCACAATCACACAACTCAAAAAAAATTCACAAAGATTCCCCTTGGCTATACCACAGATTAGGTAGGTAAGGAATTTTACGGTTGTATCTACTACCCAAGCTCCATTGTTATGATGTTTTATGATTGCACCTAGGCACTTCAACGTTCAGAGTAAGCAAACACTTGAGAATAAAACATTGACTTAACAAAGAAACAATACAATCATATTTTGAATTGTGACCCCCTCTATGACCCCCCTCAAGTCGAACGAGGGCACGTCGATTTTGAACGTGATAATACAATAAACAATACTAACCTTTTATGCAAAGGTACTAAATTACCTACCAGTTATGTTATGTGATGAATATGTTCATCAATCATTATCATTGTTTACAAAATGTAATAACTGGGTAAGTAGGTCCCTGATTTATATTCGTATTGTCTTGTTACTACAAGACATCATCATCATCAATGACTACTTTGGTTTTTTTATGCCTTTAGTACCAATATGTAAGAGTTGCATAAAAATCTACATACGCGATGGCAACGCTTAGATGTAGACAGCATTACCAACTTCAAAGCAACTTTCCGATTAAGGTTCCCATAATGGGTAGAGAATGGTGTAGATAACTGCCAGGACTTTGATTAACACTTACATAACCCAATATCCACATGCCCAGGCGGAACGCGTCCTCGGCAATGAGACTACGCATTGAACGGGTTAAAACCCGAAGCATTTAACACAACCTAGCACAGCAAAAAACACGAATAATAAATTACTGATGCAAAGTTCCATCAGTCATGATGAAGCTCGAATCAACGCAACGCTCGAATAAAGTCCGATTCGTTGATTATTCCAAACCCAACACATTTCGGTTAATAATTCAATCTTCAGTATGTAGTGTTCAGACTATTTCCATCTACAAAGAAACTCAACATAACACAGCATAATAAATCTAATTCGGACCATTTCGGGCTCTGACTAATGTAGTGCACTGCAACTCGCCGATATGGGTTTAGCTCTATTTTTGGACCTAGCATTTGCGTTACACTAGGTTTTAGATTTCTGAGACTTGAATTCATTGCTGCAAATGGATGGATGTGGTTGAAAGTGAAATTACAGGCACAAAGAGCAAAGAATAGAAGCATTACATCGTAGAGAATATCAATGGAATGCGAATTCCAAATTTAATACAGGAAAAAACAATAATGAATTATGTAAATTGAATACAAATGAAGTAAAACCACGTTATAATGTAACGTTTAATCCAAAATTTAATACAGGAAAGAACAATAATGAATTATGTAAATTGAATAAGTACAAAATGAAGTAAAACCACGTTGTACAAATTAAATCCGGTAGGTACAGTATGGAGGGCGGGAACCATCTTGTTCACATAAAACCAATTGAAACACTAAACTCAGAATCTCCAATTCAAGTACCTTATAAATACAATGAAGATATACCAGATCTGTCTGGCGAGTCCTGACACAAATGCGTTTGTCTTGTATCCGAATTAAAGCGACTGCGATACGCGTCGCACTCCAAACTTCCTAGACCGGGGGAGGGGGGGATCGGGTAGATCAAGGAACGAGAGGAGAGGAATAAGAATGGCATAGAGATAGAGAATTGAATGTTTAGGAAAGGAGTAAAAATTTCCTATAAAGGTCACAAAATTACAAAATGTCAAGTAAGGGAATTTGGATATGGATCTGGTAAGGATCGGAAGGTAGGTAGGTAGGTATTTTGTAAATGAAAGAACAATGGCAACTTTCCCTTATGGTTTGTCCCAAAAATTTGAGGAAAGATAAGAAATATACCATTCGATTCATCTCAAAATTTTAAGGAACTCTGCATTTTTAGTTTTTCCGCGTTTATTCCAGAAAAAATTAAATATTTTTTTGAAAATTGGCAGAATAATTTCCTATCCTTGGTTCATCTCTTCATTGCAAATGGCGGCGGGGTGGCAAAAAAGGTTTCAATTCTAGAGGTTAGTTTCAGGTTAGGGGCAGGATTAAAACCAACCTCCTTTTTTCAGTTGGTAGGTAGAATAGAGTAGGTTTATCGGCCATGGACGAAAATAGCTAGGTCTTAGGCCCTGCTACATTTTTGGATAGAGATTTCCTAACTTTTTATGTAGGTAGTACCCTTAGCCTATACCTACCTAGCCCAGCCTAACCTAAACCAGCTCAGGTGTATTGCCGCGGCTTTACAATGTGTTCCAAGAACGTGTCGCCTACCTGTTCAAATAAAATTGATAGGTACCTAATGAGCGCCATATCGCCCAGTCTTCAGCTTGCCGTATCCAGCATCTCCCTACCAATTGCGTCCTACACTACGTTTGCCGAGTCGCAGTCTCCACTAAAGACAAGAACACGTTTGCTTTTCGATTCTTAACTTACCCATGGCACAACTATTATTTGTATTATAGGTAGGTACGTGGAGTATCGTACGTACCGTACCTTCCTGAAGTGAAGACATATAATTAACCGCTATCTCAATAAAAGTCATAGGTCTACCTACCTATAGTCATCGCCAAAATTACTTACCTAGGTATAGCGGTGAACAGATGAAGATTCCAATCCAAAGCACAGAGCAGCTTCTGTTGTCTTGCAATAAGTGTAGTTTAGCGATTGCTCTTGACGGTTTTGGAGTCTTCAACTTAACGAGTTACGAGCACCTACCTACCTAGGTAGTACCTAATCAAAAATGTTTTTAGGTAGGTACCTATCAACCAAAATAGATAATTTTGTAATAATTCCTAATATCCCAGAAGGATCGAGTGGTTGGCCTTACTACCTACGTTACGTACCATTCTAGCTTTACCAATAGGTAATACTATCTATAAACTAGCCAAACTCGATGTGGAATGTTTATAAGCAAACCATTAAGAACACACACACACAACGCTTACACAAAAAACTAAAACTCACTTGCTTTGCTTGGCGTCGAGTTTCAGATAGGTACCTACGTATAATAAATTGCATTGATTGTTTGCAACAGTCTGCAGTTAGCCAAATCGTGGCCAAATTGTTTCAATAAGTAATACTAGTTCTAATTTCACTCTGTTGCTGCGTCTTTTTATACGCAATTTACATCCTTACTTACGTCTGCCGATTTGAGATCCTTCCTTCAATAAATATTGCTTATAATTTATTAATTTTAAATACTTTATTTACAAAGAAAATAAGTGCAATCAAATACCTACCTAATAATTTATATTATATAAAAAGACGCGGCAACAGAGTGAATTTTAGGTTAAGTATGGGCGGTTTTTTTACCAACATTCTAAATCGAGTTTGGCTAGTGTATATGCATAAGATAAGAAAACATACCAACTAGGTAACTGGTCAGTGGAATCGTATAATTTTATTAATATGCGCAGGCAAACTCATAGATGAAATATTTTTTAGCTTGGTGCTAAATTAGGTATACATTTTCAAGAATGCTTAGGTAAGTACAGTATATCAATTCTTGGGGTTAGTTTCTTTCAATTCTTAGTAAGTTTTTCCATTATCTGTGAGGTAGCGCTACCGAGTAAGTATTGTTATTCGGTTTCCTCTCTATCGTCATTTAGATAGGTACCTAAATACCTGAAAAATAAACACATCGATACTATAATATTATAAAGAGGAAAGATTTGATTGTTTGTTTGTTTGTATTGAATAGGCTCCGAAACTACTGGACTTCTTTCATTGCTATGAAGTTTACTTTTCAGGGAGTGACATAGGTTATATTTTATCCCGGAATTCCCACAGGAACGGGAACTACGCGGGTGAAACCGCGAGGCGATCGTCTAGTTATTTATAAAAGGAAAGGAATGTTCAATGTTTGTAAGACTTATTAATTACTAAAATGTATGGGAGAATTTTAGTAACGATAGCTAGGTAGGTACAATACAAACACTGCACATAGGTATGTAGGTACCATAGAAATCTAAATTGTTATTTAGATTTCTATGGTAGGTACTTACGGAGTATTAGGTAAGTAGGTACTACCAAACTTTTACTAGGTATGCATAATTTTATGTAGACTAGGCACATAGGTACCGACAATCTTACGAAGTAGGTAGGTAGGTGAACAATGAAAACAAAATAAACTCTCGATGTACAATAACTTACAATGGCGAAGGGTAGGTACCTATGTAGTTCTTTAGCACCCAAGAAAGAAAATATATTCTTTGAAACAAGTTTCTTTGCTACTACAACTTTTTGTGAAATCACTCTCACAAACACTTGGGCACAGATATTATAATACTATATTGGGTAAGGATAGAAAGTTCACCTGTAGTATTATTTTGATAAGTTTATTTTGAAAATCATTTTGTCAACAAACACATTACAAAAGCGCGCGGATTGGACCACAGAATAATAATGACAGGCAGAGTTGGTAGTGCTGTCAATGTCAAAAACAAAATGGCGGATTCTACTAGTTTTTATCACCCTAGCTTCGCCCAAATTGCTATTCATCCACATTTTCAAAAATTAATTTAATTTTTCCTGCAATAATTATGGAAAAACTAAATATACAGTTTTATTCAGAATTTCCGGAGCTATCGATTGATACCCGTGGGATCTTTCCTCATGATAGCTCATAATTCTTGCCATTGTTCTTTGTAAATCTAAGCCCCAAATTCGTCAAAAGAAATTTAAAAAGGAACAGCACGTAAGTGTCGGCATTCAGTACACCCTAAAATGGCCATTTCAATAGTAATAGCAGAAATAACAATAATGTGTTTCATACTACTCGTTACCAGACTGTTAGTAGTAAGTATGCCATCAAAATTTACTGAAAGATCTGGGCACAAAGGGCTATAGTACAACAAACGGACATGGTTAAGATCCTGAATTGAGGAATCCACATAAACGCAGCCACTGATCTCAATCTACAGAACAATGCTCTAAACTTTCCAAAGACCAGACTATTCCCAGAATTGCACCCAGCTCTAGGCATTCTTCTGTTCCTCTGGTCCAACTTCCAAGAGCTTGCATAATTAGTGCTTAGTATGATTAAAAATCCCTCGCTCGAGCTTTGTCTCCGAATTTTGATTGAAAACTTTTTTAATAAGAGACTGCGTTTGGTTCTCTGTAATATCCGCCTAGGGCTTGCAGTTTACGGAGAAATTTGAGTTATCTGTAGGTACTTTTTCTTTTATTTATCGAACCAACTCGATCAGCGTTTTGGGAACGCTTCAGATTGATATTGATATAGATCAGTTTAGCTAGCTACCCTGTATTGTTTGCAACAGTCTGCAGTTAGCTTATTTATAAATACTAGTTCTAATTTAATTTCTAGTTTTATAAATACAAGTTATAATTTAATCTTATTCTTTGATTATAATATTCTTTGTAAATAAAGATTCAGAATCACTTTTTGATTTACCTATATCACACTTGATTCTCTCTGGCTTTTCTAGGGCAAAGGTAACTTATCTGTCAGGCATTTCAACCAGATCTAGAAATATACATCTTCAGATCACATCAACAGCCTTTGCCAGTCCACTGCTGGGCAAAGGCCTCCCCTGGTAAAAGCCTTATCGGTCCAACTAGAAGTACATCAATACTAAATGTCGGGCCAATCCGCTTTATACTTTTGGCACGCATATAAACACATCTACATAAACTTTTACTTTGATATTACTAGAAAACAAAAATAAAGTATTTATAGCAACGACGTCTATATTACTATTTCTTCAATTCCGGTCAATGCAAATAAACCTATTATTATCGTTTATTGGTTCATCATTTTGTTTTCATTGCTGCTTATCAGGAATGTTTCCTATTGCCATTACGTGACCTGCTGTCCTTCGATAGCAAACAGTATAATAGATAGCACCGTTCGTGATTAATTAGATTTGCTCGTTCAACTTGACTCCGGGAGTCATAACATAACTTCATCGTTTCGGTCTCATTTTTCGTTGTCGTTGATAGTTATATTTTGTTCTTTATTTATATGCAAACTTAACAAAAACCTACCTTATGGACTACTATAATATCCTCCTTATGGATAGATGTCCCCTAAACTGAACCTGCTTGACAGCACTAATAATTATGCCATAAAAGTTTTATTTTGATCGTTATGTTAGTCCTGTCAAATTAGTTACGACCTCTGTGGCGCGGCGGGCGAAGGTCCACCTGCTACGCAGGAGGTTGCGGGTTCTATTCCCGCCTCGGGACAAATGTGTGTACGATCTGCAGATATTATTCAGGGTGTTCTGGATGTTTTCTATGTTTAGTAAAAATATCTATATATGTAGTGTATTGTATTGGGTATATCAGTTATAGTACCCATAATAACACAAACTCTGCTTAACTTGGGGCTAGATAATGCTGTGTAGATTGTCTAACATTATTTATTTATTTTATTTAGTTTAGTTTTGACGACATTTGAATTGATACTAATCGGTCGGTCTAAGTCGGTCTTATTTTTTGCAATTGGTTTCGTTTATTTGTCATTTTGTGCATGATGGATATTAAGTCGGGTTTTGTCAATGTTATTATTGACTTGTTCTTCTTTTAAACTGGGTCTATGAGCCTCGGGTTTAAGATCAGGTCTGCTCACATACCGATGCGATGTAATCGCGCCAAAAATTTCAACTTCACAGCTACACTCGCCCGTATAGATGTTCCCTTATCAAATAAAAAACCCCACATAAATCACATAATTTCCTGTTTTTTACGGAAACACTGCATAATCCTCCCTTTCTCTTAGAATCGCTTCGACTTCAGCCCAAACAATATAAATCTTGTGAGACTTTCCTCTGAAACGTGAATCACCATAAATGTGTTTCCGGAAAATGACAGGTGTCGGCCATATCTCACGAACGTACAGATGTACCGGAGTACCCCATTGGGTAATGAATAGTTACTGTTGTGGGTACCTACTAGCATTTACAGTGAAGCACTTAACTCGAAGATTCTAAGAAGTCTGACTTTGAAAACTTTGCATTCAGCCGGATCAAGTGGAAAAAATACTGTTTCAGTATTTTAAGTCTTGGTAAAATAAGGTAATAGTTTTGATATAATGCGTTACAATATTTTAATTGTTAAAATTACATCTTTGTTTTAATTACATACTCTTAGAAAAGTACTTAATGTATCACAAACTGTAATCAAATCAGATGTTCTCTTACAACCTTTCATTTTGTTTTGATCTCATCGTAACTGCATCTTAAACATTATTATCTAACGAAAATAGGTAGCCTGTGTTGTTATTTTAAATTTTTTTGTTTCCGTCTTTTCCCCCCACCAGTCACAAACTGTTAACCATCTCTGTCTGTGACTCTGTGCTGCCAACACCAATAAATCCGACTCTGCTTAGCTGCCAATAAATACAGTAAGTACAACGCACACTCCCGGTACCGACACTTGAAAGCTAAGTTTAGAACTCAATAAAATCTTTATTTACCACCCAGGCGTTCCCTCGAGTGTGATCATTGCTTTATGTTCAAGTGCAGCCGAATCATCTGCAGCTAGTTCACTGCATAGATGATCATTTCATTTAATAAACCATAGCAACATCATTTTACATTGTAACACTTGGTAACGTGAAATTTACAGTTTTAAAACGTATTAAAGCAGAGGCTTTTACCATCTTCCTGACTTCCACCATCTGGTAAAGTTGAAAATGATAAGTGCATTTTCATACTTCCCGGTTGCCGGGTAGCCGGTGCCGCCGGGTACCTGCATTACTGTGACATTCGCTTCTCGTGAACTCTGGTCACGATTGCTGTCGGTTTATAGATTTTTGTATGGAGGGTGGCCCATTTGACTTTTTTTTTTTCAAAATCGCTGCGCACGATAAAAGTTATAGTCAAAATATATACCATAAAAGTAAAAGTTATATGTCTAGTTATTTCGATAGAGGACACTAAAACAAATAAAAATTATATAAAATAATGTCCTTAAGCGTCCGATTTTTAAGATATTCCCATATGAAGAAAAATATACTTAGTTATTTTCATCTGACAAAAAAAACAAAATGGCTACCGATGTTAGGGCCAAAATCTTCAAACCCCTTTAATTTTATTGACTAGAAACTTTATGGTAAGTAGATGTAAACCGATCGATTATTATAAATGTGAATCAGATCGCCGATGAGATACTCGTACCTAAAGAAAGGTCTAGGCATCTCTAGATTCTCAATGAATTTAAAACAAAACTAGCTGAATATGTGGCAGATTATAATTTTTAGACATTGGATGGGTTACCTTACCTATTAGACGTACGAAAACGACTTACTCAATGTATACCTACTTTAGAATAACTTTTTTTCTCATGTAAGTGACATCATGTCTTTTTGAGAATAAATTTCTTTAAACCGAAACCGAGATTCTAGGCTACTTCTAAAATTCCTCAAGTCATCATAATCATATTTGCCTTTCTTACGCTAGCTTTTTTTGTTGATTAGTATACGCTGATTGATCTCTCTCGCATTAAAAATTATTCTCAGAGTAAAGTTAGTTCCGTAGTTGAACATTCTAAGTGACCCAACTTTACCAAACACTAGCTATATTTTCACTGGAAGCTATGACGTATTGGTTTTTTTACGAGAGTCCTGAACATAAGTGATGGAACGTGACATGAGGGAGAGTGTGAATTATTAGACTAAGTTTAGCTTCGTTGGAACTCGGCGCAGAACTTGTTACCAGGTTTAATGGGGACTCTGAAGTCGTTAGAGATATAATTGACCGATTTAAAAATAAACTAGAACTAGATGAAGGATAAAACAATAAATAAAATTACCTTTATTACACACAAAACGCAGAGTGAAACGAAGGAGCCTTTGTTATTGTAACAAAGGGCAAGAAACTACTAACTTGCTTCCAAGTTCATAAGTACTGTTTAAATTACCAAAGCAAAATAGATTTACTAGACTCACGAAGCGTACAGCAGAATGTTTACCTACTGATATCACACGTAGTTTGTCTTAATTTAACGACATCGAGCAGAAACTCGTTGGGTTTAGTTGAAAAAAATCTACCACAGCCGATCTCGACCTAGCTAGCGTAGAATTCCACGGTTCCAAATTTTACCTAACTCATAAACAAAGGCGCCACAAATGAATTATCAAAAAATCGGACCGCTGGTAGACGATACCTATCACAAGCTTTTATTTAATGTATCTGTAATAGTTTTGTTTACCTCAATCCTAATGTTATAATCCTTATATTATCATCTTCCATACTAATGTAATAAATTCGAAAGTAACTCAGTCTGTCTTACCTTTTCATGTCTAAACGACTGAACGGATTTCAATGAAATTTTCAGGGAGGTAAATGGTGTCCCGGGAATGGACATAGGCTAAAAAGTTAACTAAGTTAACTAACTAACATAGGCTAATAAGTTAGCTTAAAAAGTTAATCCAGTTAAGGATTAAAATTTATGACAGTTTTCAAGACTCAAGCATCGAGTCAAAAATAAAAAAGTAATATAAAACCAACAAAAAAAAGTAATATAAAACCATTAACCTTTTGCTATCGATGGGTTCTAATATAAACCACCTCCCGTTATGCAATGCAGAATGTCCAGCGACAGGGTAATGTACTTTCAATGTTGCCACATCGCTGCCAACCGCGGGGCCACACCGACGCGGTTCAAGTTATTAACTTATTACTTTGGGCTTGATCTTGATGATGCGTCAGCATGCCCGGAATCAATTCTCAAAGTCATCATTGTCTCTTTAACTTTTATTCAGAACTAGCTTCTTCTCGCGATTTCACTCAAGCATTAAGTACCTGAATAGAACATAGCATAGTTCATGTCCTACCATGTGTTAATTTTTTTCTTGGCTTTCCCTTATTTTTTTATCACTCAGGGTATGGGATGAAGCTTTCTGTTAGCCAAAAAATTTCAAAACTAGACCTGCACTTTCTAGAAGGTAATATAAAAGATATTTAAAATGAGTTGTGTCAAAATTAAAATCGATTAATATTCTATACATAAACAACGAACAAAGGTGACAAGTTCAAATGTCATTTTTAGCAATACAGTCAACATTTTGTATTGTTCTCAAATTTCCTAATTCTTGCCTCCTCTTCTTGCTTCGACCAATTTTGTAACTTAATACAAACATAATTCAAACTGGAGCGTTTCGTTGCGCGTACGCACCACGGCAATTGGTCCGCGGCCGGCTTTGATCTCGCCGCGCAAATCAGCTCAGCCGATTCGAATTCCGAACGATCGTATTTCCGTTTCCCTTTGCTTGTTTTCTTAGATAGTGATTTTTCTTGATAAATGCAGTATTTCGATATTTCTTGGGACTGGGACGTGGCATATTTCCTGTATATCTAGTTTTTATTAATAAATAATTGATGTCCACGATATTAATTTTAATGGCATAAAGTTTTGTTCATCACCATCATCCGCAACCCAATTCGAATTAAATAAAATTCAACATTTTTTCTTCGTGAAAACACGATTGCGAAGAAAAATACGATAAAAAATCATTAAAATGCACTGTTTTGCACCTAATTTGGTCGAGATCTCCGAAACCCTATGGTCTATAGAAAAGATTATTGTTTCATTCGTAGGTTATATTATAAGGTAAGTAATATTTGTTTCCTTGATACAGTTTCTTCATAAGTTGTGCAGTTTTCTTGTAAATGAGCAAAAACATCAGTTTTGCGCTTTCGCCGCGCCGTTCCAAAAACGTATGCTCTGTGTCTCCTGTGAACGCGAAATCCTATGCCTTTCCTTTTCACAAATTGGCGCAATGCCCTCCTAAGATAAAAACTTAAAAAGATTCTTTGTCATAAAACCGAAATAAATAATGCTCGTGATTTATAAAACTAAAAGAAAAAAAGCACTCCTTTGAATCACATAAAGCTTTTTGTAACTTTTGCTTTCACAAAATTGATAAGATCCATTTCATATCGCTTTCACTTTAGATTGAGCCGCCGGAACACACTCATCACCTGTCGAATTGTCAACTTGCGCCCCTGTGCTTTTAAAGTCAAACAAATTAAAAAGAAAACAGTGACTCGTGCCAAGGGGCGAAGCTTAGGTATCGGACAAAAGTTCGCTCGCACCTTGGCTGGGACTTGTCCCTGCAAAGGTGCGAGCGAAGTTTTGTTCGGAATTTGTTGACCGAATCATTGCTAAAGTTTTAATTCTAAATCAATTGGAGCCTTTAACTTTATAATCCCACTCTCTTGCTTTTAAAATGCCCTTGCGACCTGTGTATTTTACTGTGTGATAAAGTCTGCGACCTGAATAAATAAATAATAAAAACTTAATGCTGGACAATCCACACAGCATCATCTAGCCCCAAGTAAGCAGAGCTTGTGTTATGGGTACTAGATAACTTTATTATACAAAGAAAACACTCAAGACAACAACAACAAAAATCTGAGATATATTACTGAATATGTGACCAAATATCGTACAAACAGGGAATCGAACCTGCAACCTCCGGCATCGCAGGAAGACCTTCGCTGCACCACTGTCAACAGTCAGAAATAACTGTCACAAGTCTTCATAAGTCTAATTACTGCAGGATAATGCAGGATTTGCTACAGCTGGTCTAGAAATCGCGGTGCAAAATTCCAACACGCGACACAAGGCGCGTTTCAAAATCGCGACTGTGGGGTAGAGGCATAATGGTGGGACCAATCGAGCGACAGCGAGCGAATGCGAACGAGTGTAATTCGACGATCGGTACGTTCGTTCCATTTTTCTTTGATGTAGCGACAGCCGCCAGAGCACGGCCGAAGGCGAACGAAGGCCCTCGTTTGGGTTCGCTCGCTTTCGCAATAACGTCCTCACTGGTTCTTTCGCGTTCGTTCGTTAGCCTTCGCTTGCTCTCGCTCATTTGGTCTGTACCCGGCATAAGCCTTTGGTAATTCAGTTAGGTATGTATGTTCTTCTGAATATCAAAAATACGGTTTCGACTATTGCACACAAAAGCAAAGGCGACGTAAATGATTCCAAAACTGCAATGTTTCCCGTAAACTACCTACGTCAATCCAAACAAAGATCCAGTGTATCGAAACCTGGATTTACATTTGCTCCTTTCCTTCCTGTCAGTGAGAAATGGCCAAGCTTTTGATTGACGTCCCAGGAGGGTTCCGAAGTCTGAAAAATAGCTTCTCACTTCGCTACGAACACCTTTCAAATGCATGGTAAACAACGGAACTCTAGTTTTGATGGGGGACTAATGGCACAGAAATGCAAAGTAATGGATTTTGTTTTCAGTTTCTGATACACTTTGGCTTGTAGCCCCTGTCTTTTGTCTGCGTCTGTCGAGATTTTTGGTTTAAATTCTTGATACTCTTTTGTTTATTTGGAGGCTTTAGGAAAGTGTTTCTAAACTTATACGTATATTTGTTGGCACTATAAATAAATAAAAGAAATAAATGAATGATGCTGGACACAGCAATATCTAGCCCCAAGCTAAGCAGAGCTTGTGTTATGTGTAGGTACTAGATAACTAATATACTTAATACAATACACTACTTAGATAAATAGTTTTTATAACACAAAGAAATCATCCAGAACACTCGGAACGAATATTATGCAGATCGTACACATACCTACTTGTCACTAGGCGGGGACAGAACCCGCAACCTCCTGCGTCGCAGGCGGACCTTCGCCCGCCGCGCCACACAGGTTGTCAAACGGTCACTAAACCAACCAACACAACAATAAACAACGTTATCATCATTATAAGCCCTGGATATCCCACTGCTGGGCAAAGGTCTCCCACCCACTCCCCACACTCATTGTAACTAGTAAAATTAACTTTTGCTTCGGATTCGGTCGTGCTATTCCCAGACAAAAGTAACCTATTATGTTAAATTATCTATACTAATATTACAAAGAGGAAATATTTGATTGTTTGTTTGTTTTTATTGAAAGGCTCTGAAACTACTGGACCGATTTGAAAAATTCTTTCACCGTTAGGAAGCTTTCTTTTCAGGGAGTGACATAGGCTATTTTATCCCGGAACTCCCATGGGAACGGGAACTACGCGAGTGAAACCGCGAGGCGATCGTCTAGTATATTACAACTAAACTCTACCTGTGCGTAGGTTCCGAGCTGCGCTGCGTTGACCACCATGGCTCTTGTTATGGTAGCTACAGCCCCTCGCCACAATGTCTTGATGCCCTCCTCTCTTGTTATCCTATGAAAATGATTAAACTATATGCCTTACTTAATATATGCTTTCGCCTTTCATCTTGATCAGTTCAATAATTTTGGATCGCTCAAACCAAAAACATGTTCACATTTTTTTAAACCTTTACATTATTACTAGGATTACAGACTAGTAATTTTGTAATGTGGCGTTTTCCAAAAAATAAAAACCCAATTTACCTTCGAGCTCAACAGATGATTTCGCGGAAGAATAAAGGTCATTGTAGAGAGTCATGTCATCCTGTGCAGGGTCTATGCCATATAATTTAAAACTAAAAGCGGCATTTTTTCAGTCTCCTCGATCTCTTTTTTATGTTAAATAACGCCTCATTGCCGGTCTATTCACAATAGAACTTACAGGTTACAGTTGCGTCTACAGTAGCGTTTAATTTAACATAATTATTTCTGTTTAGAAATTTGATTTTTGGTACAAAACACCTCGAGGTGCTACAAAATGTGCCAGCGTTCGCTTCAAACCGTCACTGTCAACTTGTCAACTGTCAGAAGTTGAATCATCTTGAGAGGTGGAATATTATTCGTAGCAAAATATCGAAACGCTGAAATTGCTGTAGGATAATTTGTGTTTATTTATTTTGAATTTTTTCGCTAGATGTACCATGCTTACTCTTTTCTGTGGAGAAGATTAAGGTTAGGTACCTTTAACAAACCTAACAATGTTCGAACCTAAATAATTACATTTAACTAGTTTATATAATTTTGTAGCGCCAAAACGGGGTACATGTTTGTCACTTTATTTTTATTTCCTAAGACCTATGTAACAACATGTAAATTAATTAATTAATTATTCTATTTGAATTAATGGATTAAAGTGGAAAAAAGTCGATTCTAATCCATCAATGGATTAATCCATATTACCACAGTGGGTTAGTGTTACATTTCTAGATACCTAGGTACTCAAATCATGACAAACAAGCTAAAGGCTTGTAAAAAACCACGCAAAACAAAAAATACAACTTCAGTGTCCAAAACTATGTTTCAAAATATTGGTCCAAAAGCTACAAAATGAAATTCTAGTGCAAAATTTTATGCTTCGAAAATGTAGAATGGAGGAATAGTTTTCTCGATAAAGCGAGCTCTAGAGGATCGCAATACAAGTGTTGCCATGTTTCGAAATGGCAACTTTTATTGGACATACATCAATGTGATCTTGTTGTGTTGTTGTTCTTAAAATAGGAACACTATTGGAGAAACAGTACAGAAATCGGAATAGTCGAAATATTACCATTTAAAGCCTAAGTAGTAACGGAATGTAGGACGCCCTCCGGCCAGGTGGGATGGCGACCTGCGAAAGACTGCAGGCAGATGCTGGATGCGTCAAGCTGAAGACAGGACGCTGGCTTTCATGGGAGGTCTTTGTCCAGCAGTGGCCTAGTATGGGCTGATGATGATGATGAAGTGCAGTTAGAAGTTGTGTCGTTGGTCTTATTCTGAGATATTTCACCCTGATTTAAGATTGTATATGAGTTCCTTGTAACTAATTAGTTCTTTGTTTTGTTTCAGGTAAGGCTGTGATCTAAATTTTCTGATCAGTGATTAGAAACATTTGGATGCTGGAGGAAGTTTACTTCTAATGGTTTTTTCACCAATGACAATAATAGAGGAATAATTATGAATGTTACAAAAACGTGTCGCGTCGCTTTTATTATAATACTTAAAAAAGGTTGACTCTGTTCAGATATTTTTACATTTATCTGAGCTTGAAAAAACAAATTAAGCATTTATGGCTGATAGCATCATTTTTCAAATGTACATTCTCTCTCTCCGTTTTAGGCCCATCACATTTTTGACGACTGACAAAATAAAAGTGGCAGCTTGAAACGATTCACCTGTTATAAACTAATGGAAATCGGGGTCGTTCATCCCTAAAATTAATATCTAATTTAAAATCATCCCCTTGCGAAACAGAGGGGTTGCGAAACGTGATTAGGCGGAATCTGATGACGAATTTGATTTAATATTTCAGACGCTTAATTGCAATAATCCAAACAAGAATTAGGCACCTGATATTCAAGGGGTTGTTCGGCGCTTAACTGTTGTTGAATTATTCAAAGGGAAATTCGGAAACGTATTTCTCAAGTTTAGTTCCTCAAGCTTATTAAATCGTTAGGTAAGTATGTTTTATTCATAGATATAAGTAAAATTTTGATGAAATGGTATTTTCTCCTAGCGCTAACTTAACAGATGTTGTATGTTGTGTTACAGCTAAACGCAAAGACACACTATTTCCAATCTTTTGCAATATACCTACCTAATGGACGACAAAGATGGAAAGATGTACCTAGACCGAAGTGCGATCTAGACAACAATACGCACGCGAAACAAGAACGCCCCGGCGGCGGCGGCGCCCCCGTCCGACTATGGCATAGGACCTAATTTGAGCATTCCACTTTCGAGAAGCTAGTAGCCCAACCTCCTGAATTTTACTTATATCTATGGTTTTAATAAAGCGGCATATCATTAACCTCTCCACCGCGGTGACCACCAATTGCAACCTGGGTCTCTTAAGCATAAGAATGAATAGGTGTTCTAGACTTTCGTGATACATCGTCGACAGTTTCCACCAGGTGAGATTATGGTGAAACGAAGGTCTATTGATTATAAACGAAAAAAGAAAACAAAATTGCATACAATCAGCGAGCCCGCACAGGCAGTACGCGAGTTTGGTTAACTAAAGCCGGGCTATGGAGCATAATGTAAAGTGTCACAAAGCGAGCATTTAAGAAATAAATAAAGAATGCTGGACAATTTTTTTTTTTTTTTTTCGCGGTCCGTTCTGATGTTTGCAAAGTCACCGCAAACGTCCTTTCTGGTACCCGACCGATTTGACAGCCTGTACTAGCTTTGCTTACCATGACTCTGCCTTGTGGACGTCTCATAGGCTTTTACGTTTATTGACAGGACAGGAACTGTAAACAATGCAGCTATGGAAATTCTTACCCTTATTTACCCTGCAGCTATATTTCTGTACTGTCAGCTTGATGCCCCCACATAGAAACCACAAGCCCTCACAATAGATATTTGAACTGAAAACTCACCCTCGGGCAGGTGGTGGAAAATTCATGTTTAATGCCCCCTGTGCTTCGTTTAGCACTCGATACTGGAATAAGTAGGTGACAAGTTATGAGATTAGAGAGATTGTTGGCCGAATCATCGTAAACGCCTTTAGGCGGGTATCACTCTGCCACGCACCACTCTGCATATTGCGTGTCGACGCACCTACGCGCGTACAGTCGGCTGCAGCTGACTGTACATGCGGGAGGGCAGATCTGCATCATCGTGCGGGTTTTTTACGCGCTCACGCGAGTAGTTTCGTTTTGTGGATTCACGGCGGCTCTGACTCATTTCATTCAACGCTGTTCGCTGAACTGCGGGACTCGGTGTGCCATACCTTGCGTCTCGTCCCGCACCTACGCGCGGGGGCGCATGTTTCTCCGCGCTTGAGCGTGTGGTTGCATTTTCTGTGTGTTGGACTGTGCGTGTTTTCTATACAAACGGAGATATTTACAAGCAACGTTAGAACACGCATTCACGCAACATGCAGCGTGCAGCGTTGAACGCTTTTAACAAATTAAAATACTTACTAGAGTTAGTATAAAATTGTATTCTATGATCTAAGTTGTTTGAATGAAAAATAATAAATTGGTTTTTTTTTTATTTATCTCTGCTTTTATACAATTTTCGTAACGGAGAGTTAAGAAGTTACCCTTTCACGCCAAAAATACTAAGTGAGGTCGCTCACCAGACATACAACATGTATACGACAATAAATTGTAGCGTTACATATGAAATGTTACGCTACAATTGTCGTAATACAAGTGTACTATGTCTAGTATGCGACCTCACTTACGGCACGACATAAAATCGGCCCTAATTTCACTTAATTAATCTCTTCACCATAACGACATGAAATCGGCCCTAATTTCACTTAATTAATCTCTTCACCATATCAATGGTATCGTCTTAAAATGACACATTATGTCATTTTACCTTTGATAAAAGAAACTAGGAACAGGTGGAGGGAGGCGTGTCAAAAGTGTCAAGGTCAAGGAAACCATTCCATCAATCTCTCCGTGCAAATAGGACCGCATGCACTATCTAGAGTTTCTTTCATCAATGGACGATTCTTCGACGATATCATTCGGCTCGAAGGACCACACGCGCCTATAATAAAAGGCGTTTTTATGGACTGCATTATTTATATTCACGTGAAAATGATAATTTTTGGTGAGAGCACATTACTGACAGCGTAAAATCACGAACAAAAGAAAAAAAATTACATTGATAGTTCACAAATGTGTCATGTTATAAAACAATGTTGCCATATGGCTTATTTTATGTTGGAATATTTTCAACAGTCATAGTAATATTAAGTTGGTTAGTAGAATTCGCCCCCTGAACTGACACTATTATAATCGCTTCCGCTCATGACTTACAGCGGTAACTAGGGCGAGGGCTGCACCCCTTAGGAATAAGGCTGTAACTGTAAAATGAGTGAGTGTCCGATCCGATCGACGTCACTCAGATAGCGTTTTACTTATCTTTTGAAATGCTTTTTACGTTCTTTGTCCTTTGTTTAGGGAGGTTGCTGAATGTTTTTTGATGTTTTTGATCGCAGATATTAAGGAAGGGAATGAAAGTGAGTTATCGAAACAGGGTGAATGTTTAGTTTTGTATTTTGTTTAAGTTATCAGGTTTGGACGTTTTATTACGTTCATAACAGAATTCTTAAGCAAAAAGGGTATTGGTGCCTACATAAACTATTTATACACATTCACACCCTTTAAAAAACCAAATAGCAGCACCATTGAGTGATGCGGCAATAACATTATCTAGGTTAGTTTTAGATATACATAATTTAATTTTAAGTAGGTAGTAGTTTTTTTTGTTAACATACGGGACTGACATAGTCATACCAATGACTCAAAGTCCTTAAAATAATCACACTAACCTTTGGATGGATGGATGGATAGATGGATGTTTGTAACGTCTTCACGCCAAAACTACTGAACAGGTTGAGCTGAAATTTTGCATGGGAGTAGCACAAACATACTTTTTATCCCATAAATCAGTTCTCATGGTATAGAAATTACCTTTGAACGTTTCCATAGAAACAACGCGTGCGAAACCGCGAGCAGAAGCTAGTTAAAAATAAAATGACGAAAAAGTACAAGCTAGTACAACATTAAATACTTCAAAAATATAGAATCTGTACGCATTATCATAAAGAAAAAGATAGACCCCATCACCAAAGTCGTTTTTGTTGGCATACCTACATAAAACTGTCAAAAGCAGTCAGGGTTAGGGCTTCCAAAATTACGGATATGTTAATTACGTAACTGATAACGAAATTTAGTGGTCCAATTCCGTAACTACGTAATTACGTAATTTCTAAGATTTTGTTTAAATCTAAAGTTTTCTTTAGTTACTGTGTATTTATAGGTAGCAAAGGACAATGTAAGAAGTGAAAAATTACATAAATCAAACAAAATATTTATTTATTAATAAATCAATGGCTAAATCAGTAATGTACCTACAGTATAGATACATAATTTGTACGAGTATTTTTAAATTATCGCGAGCTTGTTTTGTTGACATGAACGTCAATAACACAAGCTCGCGATAATTTAAAAATACAAGTCACAAGTTCCAATACAAAATCAAAATTTAGATTCTAAAAAAATAATTTTAACGAAATATTTATTTACTTATTTCGAGTTTCCTGAAAATGAGATCTCATAAAGGACAACGCATTTAATGATTTATCACTTAACGAACTTCTCAATTTACTGCACAAATAACCGGCCGAAGAAAAAGCACGTTCGGCTTCAACACTTGTCGGTGTAATCGATAACAAATAATTATAGGCTGCTGTTAAGTAAACTCCTCGACCACCGCCAGCGCTGTCATAGATGCACATTTCCACTCTAATGATGGACTCAAGATCTGTGTTAACTGTAGATTTGTTTTCTTTTGTGGTGGCTTTGCGTATCTCTTTTTCCAATTCCTCAGCCACAGTTAACTCTTCATCGCTAGAGTCTGTAAGTTCTGTGCTTATTTGTTGTTCTGGACTTTGACTTGTGTTAGTTTTAAATTTCAGCCTTTCTAATAATTTTCTGATGTATGTTCTTATATCATCTGATATCGGTTTTGTGAAGGTTTCTGTTGCTATGGTTTTGTAAAATTCTTCATTGTTATGTAAATACTGTAAAATACCAGATACACTCGTTCGTCTTTCTTTTATTCTATTTCTAAGAGATGTAGCAAGCTTTTCACTGAGTTCGTTAGACTGACGATCAAGTTTATGCAACATAAACTGAAGAGCAGCATCTGCCGTCAGTAAATTTGAATCCCGGCGACACAAAGACATCACTGTAGTTTTTATAACATCTAAACTATGATGAATATTCTGCAGGTCTTGAATTTCTTTTTCTGTAAAGTTAATATTTGATTTTAAATCTAGTAATGCCTTGAAGACACACGACTTTAATTTTAAAAATCGGCCTATCATATCGGATAAGCTGTTCCATCGGGTCTTGCAGTCGAGTATAAGATCCAGGCTCTTTCCACACTCTTCTGCAGAGTATTTTTGCAACAAGTCGTTTTTCAAGGGTGACTTTTTAAAAGATTTAGCCACGTCTCGTACTTTTTTAATAGTATCCTTGTACAGAAATTCAGATTCTGGTATTCTTGGTACTTCGATATCAAATCCTCCATAGTTTTCTTCAGAATCTTCAGAGTCATAATCCGGGTCATCATTATCTTGAAGCTCTGGTTCTGGAGTTGACTGGTTCTGTGTCTTATATAGAACATCAAGCACCGCAAGTTGTATGCCGTGGGCAAAACACAATTGATGGTGGCCGTCAAAATTTTTGCCCATTTTAACCATCACACTGGCTCCGTCTGTTGTGAAAGCAATTATGTCTTCAAGGCTGAGTTCGAAGTTGCTCAAATGTTGTTGTATTAATTAATAAATTAAAAATAAATAAATAAATATTTATGTTCATATACCTTTTATTTCGGGTAGAGGTCCATTCATCGAATGTCATTGTAAACCTTTTGTTTTGGGACTTCATCTCCTTTAATAGATTTATCAATGTGTTTTTTGTGTTATAACTTAGCTCTAAAACAATCTTGGTTATAGTTGATGGCGATTTCGGTAGATCATAGCCTGATTTTTTAAAAACATACCTCAGGTCTTCAGAAGAACTAAATTTGCTCAACGGGATACCATCCAATGCTGCCATTCTAGTCACTCTAAACTCCATGGAAGACTCATTCACATAATAATCCGTGAGTTTTGTTTTCTTATGGGGTGGTCCTTCTTTTGGGGTGCCTTTTGTTTTTCCTTGAATTTGAGCATTATCAGACGATGATTTTGAAGTACTCGCTTGTGGCAACTCAGTGATATGCTTAGCCCGCA
This sequence comes from Eupithecia subfuscata, assembly GCA_963564075.1. Taxonomy (NCBI): domain Eukaryota; kingdom Metazoa; phylum Arthropoda; class Insecta; order Lepidoptera; family Geometridae; genus Eupithecia; species Eupithecia subfuscata. The sequence continues at coordinate 13,807,636 of OY751115.1, read as the reverse complement.
AGTGAGTATGTAACGCTCCAGTCGCACCACCAGGCGTTTTCAAAACTTTCTTACAGTGCTTACACTCGACGCTTTGTCCATTATCGGCCCGTAAAAAATGTTCCCAAATTAAAGATGTTGTCCGTTTGTTTAAAAACTCTTTGTAAACTGTCTTCTCTGTTGACGACCTAAAACAAATTACAAAAATTTATATCAAAAAGCTTCCGCCCGCTGTTAGATATTTTTCCGCGGTAAAAAGTAGCCTATTTTACCCTCCAGTCTTACAGCGTTTCGACATAAAAGAAGGACAAACTAACCTAACGAGAGGCTAACCAAAACTGACTGAATAATAAAATAAAAAAATAAAATAATAATGCTGGACAATCCACACAGCACCATCTAGCCCCAAAGTAAGCTACTCAAAGCTTGTGTTATGGGTACTAGATAACTGATATATTTAATACATTATATTACATATATAGATATTTTTTATTATACATAGAAAACGACCAGAACACCCTGAACAAATATCTGTAGATCGTACAAATATTTGTCCCGAGGCGGGAATCGAACCCGCAACCTCCTGCGTCGCAGGCGGACTCCCGCCCGCTGCGCCACTGAGGTCGTCTATATAACTTTCCCCCAAGAAATTTTGCAACATCTGTGTTAAAGGCTGTGCTATGGTAAAACTAGCTCAAACTAGCGCTACCGATTTTAGACAGCAGATTTTTCAAAGTTCCTTTGTTTATAAGATTAATAAGATATAACGTGATAATAAGAAAAAAATTGGTATCGGCGCAGATTTTTCGCACATCACGCAAAATTCCTCCAAATTTTATTTGGTAAAACTTCATGAAAACTACGCGTACGTAGTCCACACCTATGCCATAATAATAAGTAGGTATAATCTGTCAAAGCTGATAAAGTCATGAAAAAATCATACACACATTATTAATTTTTACTTCTAAAAATCCTGTAGAAAATTAATAGATTCCAGTACTTACATATTTTAGTGATTCCAATCACTTAAAATGAAAAATCCAGTGGGGAACAGTGTTCAGGCACTCAAACATACTTTATTGACCAAGTCAGTTCGTGAACTAATTAGTAATGAAAAGAAATCGTAGGGGGCTGAACAGAACACACACATAGAAAGTCGCGGGGATTCTTTGCGGAAGATTAGTTAACAAAATTATACTGTATTGCTTACGTGTCAAAGATTAATGTTGCGTGCGTTATCCAACCACGGGAAAGTACCAGAACCACAGATACTCACCGTATTGCGGATAGAATTTATTCTCGGGGGAATACCCGTTTGTTTAGTATCAGTGTTGGCTGGGTTGTCGTGTAATACTGTTTAATGTTGCCAACAGGCCAATAACTCGCTAATTTGTGATTTCAGAGATCAATAATTTATTAATCCTATACTTATACGTAATTACGGATTTTAACCCTTCAGTTACGGACTTGTCAAAAGTTTAAAATCTTTGCGTAATTACGTAATTGCGTAATTACGTAATTACGGAATGGAAGCCCTAGTCAGGGTGACTGCCATTTAGGCAAATAGCAGCACGGCGCCCTCTATTTGCATGTTTACCAACGGTATTTGAACCCATTCTAGTATTGGAGAAATGTTGCTTACGCCTTTCTACGCAATAGAAACCGTTTCTAGTCCATTTGTCTGAATTGTCTATTTCAATATGGCCGTCATGTCATACTCTATTTTAGAATGCGGCCCATTCTATATGTTGTAAACATGGCCCCTAATTTTAACAAAAAAAAATAATATTAATTATTTTTGTCAAAGTCCTAGTAAAGTTTACTAGCTAGACGAATTTTTTAATAATAAATTGTTGTCAAAGCGACGCGTGACCCGAGAGCTGGTGAGTATCTGGCGCTGTGCATCAGCATTGCCATACAGCGGGGCAATGCAGACAGCGCCTTGGGGACGCGACGACTGGTATTGATATGGATCAGTTCAGCTACCTGTGTAGATTGTCTGCAGTTAACTCAATTGTTTCAATTGTAAATACTAGTTCTTATTTATTTCTCAATTGTTTCAATTGTAAATACTAGTTCTTATTTATTCCTATTATTTGATTGTAATTTTCTTTAATTGTAGTTAGTTTTTAATGTTGATTGCCATCTATTTATTTAACAAACCGTAACCGGTCAAGCATGTTGTTTTTCATTTATAATTTGTTACTTTTTTACACATGTTTTTTGGCAATCAATCATTCACCTTTGCAACAGTCTGCCCTCAATTGTTCCAATTGTAAATAGGTACTGGTTCTAACTTATTTCTATTATTTGATTGTAATTTTCTTTGTGAATAAAGATATTAAGAGTATAATACATGTTGGAAAATTAAAAATTTAAACCGAATAAGTAGTAATTTTAATAAGGCCTAGTTTCCACAAGTTCAATTGAACACAAGTGCGTGGAGAGGTCATTGAGTTCTCAAATATTGACTGTTCGAGTATCCGTTAGGGCACGGAATTGTTTGCAGAAGATAACCGGGCCTAGGCATGCTGGTGGAAGCCGGACGTGTCATTTAACCGGAGGTTATAAGAAATTAATACTGCTGTGGCTCAGCGAACCAAAGTGGACCTGGACCTCCTAAACAAGACTTCTAAAGGTATCTCCCAAGTTAAAATTATCCATTGCGTACTTGTTGTGTAGGTCTCTCGAAATTCGTAAAGGTTGGAAAAATTATGCTCTTGACTCGAAAAATAAAACAGGATAAGTACGAGTACTGTAGAAATAAGTCGTGTACAATATTTAAAAAAAAATTAAAAAGGATTTAAAAAAACTGAGCGTCTTGTCGAAGCGACGCGTAACCCGAGAGCTGGTGAGTATCTGTCGCAGCGCATCAGCAATGTCATACAGCGTGGCAAACCAAATCTTGCGGACGCTTCCGACTGGCTTTGAACAGTCTGCAGTCAGCTCAATTGTTTCAATTGTAAATACTAGTTCTAATTTGTTTCTATATTTGATTATAATTTTTAGCGTAAGATACCAATCATACGCTAAAAAATAACCAATTACCAATATCAATCAGTAAAATTACTGGCACAAAAAGCCGGACTTGATAAAAAGCCGGACCTAACCACACAACTACCGCATTAAATTGTGTAATTTTAAACCAATGATACTAATGTTGTGACATCTACAACATTTTGAAAGACGTATTCAATATCTATCAGTTTAACCTTGTCTTTACGTGATGATAAAAATAAATAAACGGTAAATTATTAAACAAGTTTACTTTGCTATATTCATTAAATTTGTTATTTTTTCACTTCTTTGCCATCTCTAACTTATGAGGATTGAAGCAAGGAGACTAAAATAAGTAAGTAACAATTTATGTACTTACTAGTAAACATAGGCCTCCCCTGATTAGTGCCTTGTTGGCTCTTATCATAAGAAGGTAATGCCATAAACCCCACGCTGGGCATGCGGTCTAGTGATCTCAGTTTGGAAGTGAATCTGTTCTGCAGGAGGCGCTGCTGCCTGCCCCCGGTGGATATCCCCTCCGTGGATGTCGCATCTTATGACACCTGAGGGAAGAGAGGGCTAAATTCGAAGCCGGCACCACACGGTCTCTAATAGTATTCATGAGATAGTGCACAAATCAGGTAGATACCCACCACACGGTCTCTAATAGTATTCATAGGATAGTGCACAAATCAGGTAGATACCCACCACACGCTCTCTAATAGTATTCATAGGATAGTGCACAAATCAGGTAGATACCCACCACACGCTCTCTAATAGTATTCATAGGATAGTGCACAAATCAGGTAGATACCCACCACACGGTCTCTAATAGTATTCATAGGATAGTGCACAAATTAGGTGGATACCGAACCTACCCACCTGAATACAAGATCCAAAGAACATCACATGAGAGTACCAAGCAGAAAAGGGATGATTCCGTATCCCGTAAGTGTCACTTACAAACTTACATTATCGATTTCAAACATTATTAAAAAAATATATTATTAAACTCATCTGGAATTAAGGCTTTTCCGTTTTTATCAAATTTCTCGAAAAGCTCTTTCCACACCAACTGTTGTAACTGATAAATTTACCTCAAACATTCAGCAGAGCATGAATATTATCTTTCTACCCCAACCCCTAGTCCCCTAACCTAGGGGTTCGGTTTAAAAACTTTATATTTTACCGCGAGAAAAGTTTATCTGTCTCCTTACCTCCATTTTTACGGGGAAACTTAATTTATGGCGGACATAAAAGGAATTTTCAGGACTGACAACTCGTTGATGTTGAATTTACAGGAACGTCTGCCATTTCAAGCAAAAATGTTATTTTAGCAACTCATAAGAAGTAAAGAAAAAATGTTAATCCATCAACTCGTTACAAAGGCTGAATAAAGAAGGACGGATTTAAAGAAGCTAATCTAGGAGAGGATTTGAAACAAATGAATTTTGATCTTTTTGAATCGGCATGGAAAAGTGTCTCTATTGTCTCGATTGTGTGTGCGTATTGTTATTTTTAAAAACCACGAAACCCCTGGCGATACCCCTGGTGGTATCGTGGGTCTTTTAAAATCAAACGATACCCCCAACAAATAGTGTTGCGACACTAATAATAAGAGCTTTATCATCTCTTGAATTGAGTTAGGTTTACGCCGGCAAAGCTACCAGTCAGCATGATTTATTCCGACATTTTTAACAATCATCGTCGAAGATCGGGCGAAGATCCGCCTGCCAGGCAGGAGGATGCGGGTACGATTCCTGCCATGGGACAAACGCTTGTACGATCTGCAAATATTTGTTACGGGTGTTCTGGGTATTTTCTATGTATACTAAAAAATATCTTTCTATGTAAATTGTATTATGTATATCCAGTCTTCTAGTACGCTTACCACAAGCTCTGCTTAGCTAGGGGCTAGATGATGTTGTGTGGATGGTCCAGTATTAATAATATTTATATATTTATTTCATCCAATTAAGTACACAAATCTAAACTATACAAATAAACATTTACTTGTCTTATGTTATGATTATGAGTTACTCTGTCCATTGAAAACCGTATGAAAATCCTGTAGTTTTTTAGTTAATCGCATAAAGTCATACGGACCGACCGACAGACTTTGCTTTATACAGTGATGTGTTAGAGTGTATTTACCTTGACGGGTAGGTAAATAAGTTCATTGAACCCGCCTGATAACACCTTATTGGCGAAAGGGTAGATAAACCCTTATTTACGCTTAACAAAATCTACCTACACGTAAACATTGATAAGACAGCATTTACAAATTGACAGTAATATACTATATTGGTGTTTTATAAATTCACAGGTTTATGAGTTTGTTAACCCGAAAGAGAATTTAGCTATAAGTCCACCAATTGTGCCACACTAGATATAAATTAGTTTAAAGTTCTTATTTGACTGTCTTATAAGTTTTTATGGAGCTTTAAATAAATTTGAAAATCTATCTCCTTATTTTCCTGACATTTCATCAGATTACGCACTTGTAACGTTACATACAGCAGAAAAACTTGATAAATGCCATTCCTTAATTGTATTGTAATGTTGTGACTTGTGTGTGTGATCGATAGGTTAAAATGTATATTGGTGTAAAACCCGAATAAATACAAAACGTAGTTTAGTTAGATATGTTCCTTTTTTATGAACCTACTAGTTTCTGCCCGCGGCTTCGCACGCATCGTTTTAGTTTAAAGTTGATTTCTATCCCATGGGAACTGATTTACTGATTTATGGAATATAGTAGCGTATGTTTTATTCTAAGATTAGAATTACCTGTATGCAATTTCAGCCTGATCCGTTCATTAGTTTTCGCGTGAAGTGGTAACAAACATACATCCATACATCTTAACATCCAAACTCTCGCATTTATAATATTAGCCACTCCCTCCCTGGGCAATGGCCTCCCATCAAACCATTCAACAAATACTTTCGTTCGCATGTCATAATTACGCCTGTCATTATCTTATATTCTGAAATAGTATATAATCACAAATCTTAATTACATTTCATATTATTTTTAGAGTTCAACAATCTGTTTACTTTACTTTGTAGGTACGCGTTATGTTAATAAATGATAAATCATTTTTAACCAAATCCGTCATTATGAGACAGCATCAACTCCCGTTGGCTTCGAGCCAAAAATAAATGCTTTTCGTTACTCGAATAACTTAACGTGATACTAGCTTTGACGCGCGGATTCGTTCACGTTGTTATTTATGTCTGGTTACTTAGCCAAATGTTGATTTAACGAAAAATCGAACTCCCAGAAATCAAAGTAACAGTGAATCAAACTAAGAAAATTCATATTTAGCAATTAGGCCAAGGGAGACCTTATCGTTAAAAGCGATCTATGCCAGGCAGCGTTTGAATGGATTCGCGTAGACGGTGGTGACAAATAGATAAGGCTTCAAACTACTTGGAATGTCTAATTACTTGCAGTCATAAAAATTGTAAGTTGCACTTTATCATTACCAAATCATGAAACAATACATTAAAACGATTTGTTATCAGTTCGTCCAACACGCACTTCATCCAACACGCGTTTCGCCCAACACGAATTTTTTCAAATCGTGTTTCAAAGAAAGTGTTTTGTCCAACACATTTTTCGTCTATCTCACTTCTCGTCAAACTCGCCAAAACAATGAAAGCTTGTGTCAAAAATGACAGGTAACGCAAAAATACATCGGATGGCACTTTCATGGGTTTGTCTGTCTGTGCTTGTACCTACAAAGTGTCAGTCAGCCAGGACATTTTTATAGAAACATTCCAAATAACTTTTCCCTTTTATTTTAGTGGTGTCGTAAAACATTCACATGTGTTAGTTAATTACTCTGATTTAGAACTAATTGGACCACAGCGAGCTTAGGTACACTGCGGGACAAGGAAAAGTTTTAAAAATTAAGCTGCAAAAAAGTAAGTTCTTGTTTTATGCAGTGTATTGGTTGTTTTCTACTCAAAAATATATATTTAGATGCATTTTTATTTTACTAGTACTATGTATTTAAGATTCCAAGTGCATTTACTGCTTAACTTACCTTAATAAATAACGAAAAACCTACGAAATACCACAAATTATCGGACGATGTCAATTCAAATTTTGCCAAAACAAAACTAAACTAATTTGACGGCACTAAAAATTATGATATCTATTTTATTTCGATCGTTCAATTTCTGTACTGTCAGATTATGACTCCATTACATTATTGTTAATCAATTTCAGGTGCCTTTTAGATGATATAAAACAAAGCTCTACTTATTTCAGTTTACATATATACAGCATAAGATGAGAAACGATGTCGTAAAATGTCTCCCCATAATACGCTTTTTATTAATACCACATGAAATTACTATAGGCACGGGTTAAATTTATCACTTTATGATAAATTTGATCATAATTGCGGCGTCGACTCTTATTACTTTTCATAAAATAGTCCTTATATCACTTGGGGTTAAGTTTAAACTTGATTGGTAGGGTTTGATAAAAAATAGGGAGTGAAATGATAAATCTCTTGCATCTTGTTTGTGGTCGTATAATGTAGTGAGCCCTTTAATTAGGGTTATAAATTTACTCAGAGTATTTTGGTTCTTGTTTGTTAGTTATTAAGAGCTTTAAATATAACAGATTTAAATGGGTTAGAATTAAACTGGCTTACATTCCTAAAATATTTTGGGGAATGACGAAAACATAAAAGTAGCTAACCTATATTGCCTGAAAACTTACGGAACTAAGCAGGTACCTTATTTATTTACGAAGTATAAGTTCTCATATTAGTTTCTATATATAATAATCTATGGTGATACAAGCTAACACCAACCTTACTCGCTTTAATTTTGGCATTCCATTAATTTTAAAATCTCAGAAATATAATCTATTATCGCCACAGTTTATTCCACAAATATTAACAAACCATTTTTTTGCACGACAGTAAATTGGTAGCAAGTTAAGACCTCTGCCACATGATTTTGTTGCGCCGCACAATGTTATTCTCTGTACACACGGCGGGTAGCTCCATTAAAGTCAATTGGCTGCGAGTGGCCTGGGACGGGATATGCAGTAGACAGCCATGCAATACCGTTGAAATAACTTTTCGGCTTATAGCTGTTATGCTCCCTCCACGCATTTATTTTCGATGACTGAATATTTAGAAAGAATGCAATATTTCAAAGACTCTGCATTTATCTATCGCCACGAAAAATATCGATACTAACGATAGCTTCGATATTTACCGAGCTGAAGATTACGTGTGTATGAAAAATTGTGTACTTACCTTCATTAATTAAAAGAAAATAAATGCGTGGAATATAATAGCTGAGTAATGATGACTGGTGGATGAAAACTTTGATCTAGTGGTGGCTATGATTAATACTTTCATTGCCTATGACGCACATACGGCGGGGCGCACCCTTTTGGGTCATACCGCCGAGGCTGCGCAGTAAATGTGTTAAGCTTATAAAGTCTGACTCAAAATGGCGACTTCCAGAAAAAAATCGATCGATCAAACAGTTTCATAGGTAATAGCGTCACTTGTAAATTTTTGAGAAAAACACTAATTCCTCGGTTGACTAATAGATGGTGTGCTTAACAATTACCGCTGGATTAAAAGAAAAATCGATTAGTCGCATTCACCCCATAGTCACAATAGCCTCGGTTCACCTTATACATTATATCAACTCTATTTCAACCTCTTCCGTGCATTTCTTTTAGAACCACTTTTTTGAACATCAAACCGAAATTTTGTTCTTGGTTACCTCTCGCATAACACCCAAGACGGAAGATCAAAGTGGAACCAATAAACATGTTGTCTCACGGGAATCGAGACAAACGGACAGACGACTCATAATTAATTTATATGTATCGATTTATTGACTGCACGGTTAGGGCGTTAGTGATTCGGTTTCTGGTCGTGTAATGGATAGGGTGCCTCAGGTTATCTTTATTTAAAGGATGATCTATTTATAGGAGCAGGGACCCAATATAGGCGTAACTTTTTAGCCACTACTAATTAATGAATGAAAAAAGTAGGTAGAAAGGTACAAGTTTTCTTTCATGTTAAACAAAATATTGTCACTTTATTAATGAAAAAAGATGTTAATCAGCTAAACCAAGGTATGTAGGTTCTTACTTCAAAATTGATAAATACATAGGTGCATCATATCATCATCATCGTCAAAAAGATTGGAGTGAACAAAAAACTTTATTTCCTAGTTTTACTTTACGCATGTAATTTGAATTTTGTGACGTGTAAGAGTCCTGTAAGGTCTAAAAGAAATAATATACTTTGGTACTTATATGATATTTGACAACATCAGCCAGTGACAGTTAGTCCACTGCTGGACATAGATAGACATTATAAATAGTTTAACTTCTATAAATTAAATTACAAGTTATTAAGTTATTTCTAATTCAAAGCCAGTGGTGAGTTGCAAAAAATGCCTACGTCCATTTGAACCAAATAAGACGTAATAAATAAAACCTTGCCTCATTCCGAAAACACAACAAAGAATAATAACACAATCCTAAGAGGTAATAAAAGCGTGATTTTTATCCAAGAGCCGCAAAAAAACATCATGGCCGCTATGAAAAAGCGTAGTTGAACGAACTTGTTCTCATTCATTGTTATTTTATTGCTAGACTAGCTCACGTTCGCCATTTTGCTTGGAATTTCGCTTGAAATGGAGTTTTCTTTAAATTACATTTACATAGTAACCCATAGCTTTATTAATAGGTACAAATTAAAGAGACTCGCTCTCGTCCGTCTAATGATGCAATTTCCACTTTTCTCTCTCCAATGCAATGTCTTTTACGTCTTTATACGACATGACAGCGAGCAAGTCGCTGTCATGTCGTATAAATACTCATGGCCTGACTCATATATCTAATTCTCGGTCTTTCTCTTCCTCGTCTTCCTTCTACTTTTCCTTCAATGATGTTACTTAGGATGTTGTCATGTCGTATAATGGATGCGAAACATGGACCATTGACACAGCGGGATAGAGATAATATTGAGGCGTTTGAAATGTGGTGCTGGAGGATGATGGAAGGGATTAGCTGGAGGGAGAAGATTATTATTGAGGTGCTGAAAAGAGTTGAGGAGAAAGAGGTTAAGAGAAGGTAGGTAGATTATGTTTATTTTTCCAGACGCTTTTAGTTGACATTTTTGAGAAGCCGTCACCGAAGTAGAAGTTACTTATGCCTGAATAAAATTAATTTATATTTATATTAAAACACACAAACGTACAATAGGACGTCCTCTAGCCAGGTGGGATGAGGATCTGCGAAAGACTGCAGGCAGATGCTGAATGCGGCAAGCTGAAGACAGGGTGCTATGGCGCTCATTAGGGGAGGGCTATGTCCAGCAGTGGACTAATATAGGCTGATGATTATATTTCTAGTATTTCGTTTTAAAATAAAACACACAGTACATTACCTACTCTCAGCACAAAATGAATTGCGTAGTCTTGTTTGTATTTTAGTGCATTTCAATGCACTAAAACAATACAAGGCAGTTTTAACATGACAGATCTGAAAATAGAGTGGATTTGCCAAAAACCACGTTGGTACCTATAAAAATTCAAACTAAAACGGAAGAGGCGACGGGCCGCACTCGAACGAAAACTGAGTACAGGGTGTACGAGGTATTATTGATTTCCCCTTATGGGTGGGTCTATTTGAAATTATATTCGGTAGGATTTTTGAGATTGTTTGACATTTATGATCTATGTCCTAGGTTTTTTCAAATTCAAATTCAAATTCAAATTATTTATTTCGGTTGTTCACCATAAATGTTAGTACAAATACCTATATACTATGTTAGTTACCATAAAAAGAGATTTCAATAATAATTATAATTCATGTCACATAAAAACCAGAATACAATCAATAAATTATCATTAGGTAGGTACAAAATTAAATTAAAATCACTAACTCTAACTAGATTAAATTCAAGTATGTAAATGTCATAATATTAAACAATTCAAATCAATTTATGTATGCAAAAGTCAACAAATGAATAAATATTAACCTACTGAATAATAATAATTTTAATTATATTTTATTTTGCACAACGCATTGCGTTACAGGGCAGCACATGCGTCTCGGTCCAGTGTCTGAGTATAGGGCCATCCACCCGCTCAGCTATTGTGACCAGGAGGCTGTTGGGGCTGTCGCGCACCCGCCGCATCAGGGAGGCGACACGCTTGCTTTTTGAAAAGAATCCTTGACAGGCTAATAACTACATCTCAGAAACACCGTTTCACGTGTATTTTAAATTTTATATTTCTATTCTATCCGTTTCAAAATCCGGACGCCCTCGTTTTTATAATCAATAAAACAACTTTTTTTATCCATGATTTGCTGCAGCAATTTTTTGTTCACCCTCTACCAGGTCGTTTCAAGCCGAACAATAGAACCCGACAGTGGAATCTAACTAAGCGCACGTCAAAAAACCGTATAAAAAAACGTATAAAACGTCTATGGCAGAGCCCTCTAGAATTGATGGAGAGCGTTAAAGCTGTCTATGGCACGTTTTTCTTTTCATACACAAACGAAACTTCCATTTCTAGTAACCTATTGCGTTTCTACCTATGTAATCGCGAGTTTTCTTCGTTTTCCCAAAAAAATTGCAATAAAATAATCAAGACAAATTATAGGTATTTTTTACAATTGAAACAATTGAGCTAACTGCAGAAAGTTGCAAACAATTCATTATTTAATCAGGAACCTAAAATTAAAATGTAATATAATGGTACAGAGATAGGTATCTACGTTAGGTAATGCTGTAGTTCTTACTGCAAAACATTAAACTTAAAGTACTTGCCTTTGGGTCATTAACTCATTTAAGTCCAAAAACTGAAAAGAAAATGGCGCAATCGCGTGGTATTTGCAGCTCAAGAGTCGTTTTGCTCTACATAATTGTCACTTTTATTTAAACTGAGATTTAGATCAAGCAACAGCACGACTTGTGCTTAGGTAAGGTAAACTTGACATAGTTTAACTTAGGTACTTACTTTTTATTTTAACTAGAATAGTCATCATTTTTTTTAGCTGTGCTCACGACTTCGCTTGCGGAAAATCACAATTTCATGGTCTAAGTAGCTAATTCGAAAATAAATTCATAATAGATCCATTATATCTTCACACTATTACACAACAGATTATTTGTGAAATAATGTTCTCCTTGTTCCTCTTTGTTCCATTCTTTGAAATATGTATTTTATGTATGTATAGAAGCAGATCTAATGAGCATTAGAAAACACAGTAGATCCATCATGGGTCTACGGAGATTCAACCAATTTTTTTCCGCGGTATCCTTATCCTTTATTTAAACATAAGTAGGTAGCCTAACGTTCTACGTTGAGTTTTCTCGTCATCCATATCGCAATGCTTGAAAACGAAAGTTTTCAGTCAGTGCGTCCTACCCGTCATGAGACGTGGACACTCACGGTAGGGCTGGTCCACCAGTTCAAAGTCGCTCAGCGAGCTATGGAAAGAACTATGCTCGGAGTCTCTCTGAAGGATAGAATTCGTAACGAATACATCCGACAGAGAACCAAAGTTAACGACATAGCACAAAGAATTAGCAAGCTGGAGTGGCAGTGGGCCGGCCATATCTCGCAAAGAACCGACAACCGCTGGGGTAAACGTGTTCTTGAGTGGAGACCACGACTCGGCAAACGTAGTGTAGGACGCCCTCCGGCCAGGTGGGATGACGATCTGCGAAAGACTGCAGGTAGATGCTGGATGCGGCAAGCTGAAGACAGGGCGCTATGGCGTTCATTAGGGGAGGCCCATGTCCAGCAGTGGACTAATATAGGCTGATAATGATGATGATGATGAGGTAGCCTAAGTTACTCGCTATAACATCAGTTAAGTATCTGAAATTTGGTGTTTTAATAAAAGCACCGTGTTTTTTAAAATTCATATTTAGTAACAAGCTATTGATATTTCGATATGACAAACAGACACTTCAATTAAGTTTATTTATATAGCTTTCGGAGTCGAGGAATTTGCACTAGTTTCCCACGTGGGCGGCATAGGCACTATTTTATCAAACTGAATTCTGCTGGTCAATTATTTTATCAATTAAAATGAATCACCAGAATTACTCAGATCCGGTGTTGCAATCGAGCAGTGCAGTCGACTGGCAACACTGAAACAATTGAATTGTTGGTAAGTTTTTTTGTTTTGATTCTGGTGGTATAAGCTTTCCTTACTTTTTTAACTTTTGAATTTCAACAAATTTCTAATACTTAGCGATTATTTTTTGACGCATTTTTACCGTGAGCTTTTACTCAATATAATACCTACCTAGGTACCTACCTAAGTTATCTTAACTCGAAAATAATTATTTTGACCACGAGATGAACTTTTGGAACTTGTTTAGACAATTTTGAAGTTTACTAGATTCTACAAGCAGCTTGGAACGCGTTTATCCGATTATAAAAGTCACACACAACTTTATTAGTAGGTACTTAATAATAATAATAGAAGTGTGATTTTTACTGTTTACCTTTTTATGTTGCATTTACAAACCAATCTGTCTCCATTTCGATTTCCCTACCGCACCAATCATTAATACACGCCATAAATGTGATATCATGATAAATAACATGCAACCAACGCACCCAAAAAAATTATCATAAACAAATTACCAATATCACTTTCACATTTTACACTCTTTCCGGCGTTAATAAGGTTGTTTATTGTTTACACTTTAGTGCAATGAGTCATTGTCAACGTATGCAAAACACGTTGGTACTGGCAGGTGTAGGTCAGTGACCTTTATGGTCACCATGAGATCGTTATCGTCTTAGTTTACATTAACACCTATTGTAAAAGACTAGCTTAGTTCCACCATAATAATAAAATTCATATACTTACATATAATTATAAATTAAAAATGGATCAATATTAATTTTACTTGATTTTTTCCATGCAAACTTAAAGGACTTATGTAGCTAGAATAGAAATAATACTTACATTAAAACAATTTATAAATTAAGTGACAAGTGGCGGTCATACCGCACAAGAGCACTGGCTTGACCAAGCCAACCTTGGATGGATGGAATCATAGGATTGTACTAACGAAAATATATTCATAAATCATAATAGATCCACTTTAACTTCATACTTTTACACAACGGATAATTTGTGAAATAATGTTCTCCTCTTGGTTCCATGCTTTCAAATATATAAAAACAGATCTAATGAGCATTAGAAAACTCAATAGATCCATCATGGATGTCTGTGTGCTCATGTAATCCTTAGGTATAAGTATGTTTGGCATTCTTTGAATGAAATCTACTATTACCTACTTGAGTTCGTTTTCCAGCCTATATGTTATACCAGGTTCAAAAGCAAAACAAAAATGAAAAATGTACAGCCTTTCAGTAGTCTTAGCGAATAGCTAACAAACATCCATCCAAACTTTTGCATTTATAAAATTAGTGTTACGACTTAGATTTTTTTGAAATAGATATAAATATAATATACTAGTTGTAATTGTTTTAATCTGTTGATGTAATTTTCTATGTGCTAAATGAATTTATTTAATTTGTGTGATGGATGACCATGTCACACATCAACAAATCATGAAAATTCATTTGTTTCAACTCGAGTTATTCCGCATTCGTCCCACCGATCCGTCCGCTTCCTACAGACCGGCCTACGTACGTTACTAGAATCTTTCGTGCGTTTACTTCGAAGAGATGTGCATTAATTTTCTAATGACTCCAACTCAAAAGCCAGATCAAAAGGGAAGGCTCCCTTTCTTATTAATCAAATACTTACTGCAATGGATTGGACAACGTGGTTGTGCAAACACATTTAGTTTCTTAAATAAACTTTATTCACAAAGAAAATTGCAATCAAATTAATAATAATAATTAATAATGTTGGAAAATTCACACAGCATTATCTAGCCCCAAGCTAAGCAGAGCTTGTGTTATGGGTACTAGATAACTGATATACTTAATACAATACACTACATAGATAGATATTTTTTATTATACATAGAAAACTTCCAGAACACCCTGAACAAATATCTGCAGATCATCAAACATTTGTCCCGTTTGTTATTGTTCTTTTATTATAGAAATAAATTAAAACTAGTATTTACAATTGAAAAAATGGAGCTAACTGCAGACTGTTGCAAACAATCTACAGGTAGCTCAACTGATCCATATCAATACCAGTCGGAAGCGTCCCCAAGACGCTGGCTGCATTGCCCCGCTGTATGGCAATGCTGATGCACAGCGCCAGATACTCACCAGCTCTCGGGTCACGCGTCGCTTCGACCAGACGCTCAGATATTTTTTTAAATCCCGGATAGCCTCGGTACCCCACGGACCTAGGGTTTCGACTCCAAGAGGAGCAAATGTGTAGGCTCTGTCGAGACCTGCATTTAGTTTCTTATTTATTATCAAGGTAAATTTTAATCAAACGAAGTTAGAATCTCCATTTTTGTAGTCGTTTAAAAAATGACAACCTTTTCATTCTGCTATCCTCAGCTTCGGCAATAATTAAGAATTTGCATTTCCACAGTTTGAATTTCAAAAATAATTCCACTTTTTCATTCCGCAACACAATTTCGTATGCAAAAACTTTTAATTTCATAATATCCTATCCTGGGAAGGTTTTAAATCGAGGCAGGTGATGGCAACATTCTACCAGTTCCCCGCAAAGTTGTCGGGACTCGAACCGGTGCTATTAGCATTGCAAAATTGCAAATCCGACTAAATATTCTACGACGTACTTGAACGAGGTTCTCACCGTTTTGACTGTTCTCAGACACCTGAAGCTACTTAGTACGTACTTAGACAGTGAAGTGATACTTTCAACAAGTGCTGGTTTGATTCCCGCTTGGTAATTCTTAATGTTTGTTTATTTATTTATTAAAGTACATCATACGTATTCATAACTAATACAGTGTAACCGAGTAATTTTACTAATACTGACAAGATTTATTGAACATACACATGCGTAATGTTATTTCGAAGACAAGGTTGTGCTTCCAAGCACTTAGAACAGCGCATACACTAGTGCACTATAATGTTGTGCTTGTGCCCTGCGCACATGGCTAGTTGTGCCTCTTCTAGGCACTTCTCAGAAAAGCGCACAAGCTAGGGCACTCACACATAGCTAGTCTCAGTCGAGACTTGCCGTCCGTGCCCCAAAATTTTTATGACATTACTAGCTTCTGCCCGCGGCTTTGCACGTGCTTTATCGGGATAAAAAGTATGTCCGTTCGTCCCTGGGATACCGCCTACCACCCTGCCAAATTTCGTTAAGATCCGTTCAGCCAAATAGTCGTGAAAAAGTAACAGACAGATAGTGTAACTTTCGAATTTATAATAAAGCCTTTACGGAACATAAAAGTCTTTATTTCGGAACATGTTGAGGCAAATAACAAAAATAAGTAATCGATGTGAGCTGCAGAAGTAAAATACTGTGTCGCAAGTAATATTAGTACCCAAATAATATTAGTATTATAGTATGGATTACCAATTTATTCATGAAAAGCGGTGGTTGGTATTCTTGAAAACCTTTCCATTTCAATCTCGATGTTTTGAATGTTAATTTTGTATTGACTACTAAATTAGTCGATGTATGTACAGTACACCCACCTACCCTTTTTTCACTTACATACGTTCAGATTCGAAACCATTAACCTTCAAGCATTTGATGAGATTAAAATCCGTCCTCACGGACATATCATGGTGATAATCATAAGAGTTTATTAACCTTTTTATCCTCTTAAAAAAACATCATACTCCTCTCGACCACTAATCGTTCTTACGTTCTTACAAACGAGGGTCCAACTTGCAAGTAACGCCGTCATGCCGCGTCATCCCCCAATATTGGCACATCCTCGTCATGTATCGGCAGAGCTGGCAACACTGACGCTGAACCAGCATGTGGTTATTTTGTTTGTTTCACTATTAATAATAAGGAAACATTGGTCTAAAGTTAAAGAGTGTTTATACCGCAAAAAAACAGAGTTTAGCTTGTCGCTCGCTCGGAAAGCAAAGCACCGCTGCAGCATACTAGGACAAATAGTGCATATTTGAAAGCACTATGCTACCTTCTAACATTTACATGCATTTTATATTGAAGGTATCAGATGACAGGCAGCTCGCGGACCACTCGTTGGAAGCTTGTGGGAATCCATTTTGTCACTGTAAAATGTATCTAAAGATAACGAGTTTAAGCCTAAACTTGAACGCATGATTTTGTGCCGTGTGGTAATGTAGCTATCGATCGTGCTTAGTAATGTAGCTATCGATGCTCGTGCGGGCTAGTGGTCTCTTTTTCACTTCTGCACTAGCGGACAAAAAAACTGAAGCGAAGAAAAAATCAATTAACACTTTATTTTCTTAAATGATAATAATGTCAGTTTAAAATTTGACTTGTCAGTGAGCTTATTTTGCGAGCCAAGAAACGAATTGACAAAGCACCTAAGCTTTGTCAATTAGTTCCTTATTACTATACTTTTTCGATTTTTTTAGTATTTTTCTAAGTTTGCATGAACAAAAGAACGAATTAATAAAGCACCTAAGCTTTGTCAATTCGTTCTTTAGGTGCCTGCTATACTTTTTCAATGTTTTTTTGTGTTTTTTTCTATTCGAAATTAAAGTAAATCAAGGAATCGCTAGGTATGACTCGGCCAAAATGTATAAATATCAAACTAAAACGTATAAATATCAGACTCACCTCAAACTATCTCATTAGTCCCCCCCCCCCCCTCCACTTTGTTAATTACGGGGAGAATTCCCATTCTCACACCTCCCTATCCCCCCTCTTTCAGTATTACGTGAATGTTTTTCGTTTTATGTTCATCACTCTAATTTGTGTTTGTTTTTATAGGTTTTATGACCAAGCCGTTTCATTTTGGGACATCCGTAATAAAAATTACGAGAATGTACCACAACATCGGACGTCGCGTCGGCCGTTGGCAATAAAAGGGTAAAATGTTAATCAACCACATAACCGCTCCTTTGGTAGTCGGGTGAAAAGAACAAAGGATATAATATTTTAAAACTATCTAAAAAGCAGTCCTCGTCATTATCAGCCTATATTAGTCTACTGCTGTACATAAGCCACCCATAATGAGCAACAACAGCTGAAGACAGGGCGCTATGGCGCTCATTAGGGGAGGCCTATGTCCAGCCGTGGACTAATATAGGTTGATGATGATGATGAATGAGCACCAATAGCGGCCTGTCCTCAGCTTGCCGCATCCAGCATGTGCCTGCTGTCTTAAGAAACTGGTTAGAAATTTTTGAAAAGGCTTATACATAGTTACTGGGTCTATCTTTTATATTATACCTATAATACATATATCCAAATTTTGTATATGTATATTATTTATATGTATATCCGAATCTTACTTAAGTACATCGATGTTATACCTAAGCTTTTTGTCAATTTTATTTTATTTAAATTTTATGATAATACCACTAATAAATTGAGTCGTACAAAGTGTAGGAAGGTACAATGCAAACAAGTTAATAAAAACAATATCATTCTCTTTTTATGAGTCCTCTGTTCAATTCCTTATTCCCATATTTGTATAACAACTCATTTAGGGTGGACTGTCTTCCATACAAACGTTTTTGGACATTCACTAGCTGTCATAAATTATTTTTATGTTTAAACATAAACACAGGTAGTTCATTTGGATGCTGGCATTATTATTATAGAAAATTCAATTGATTTGCAGTCAATATTCATAACACTCAATTGGCAAAAGTCATAATTTGTGATGATAGTGCAAAAAATTACTGTTATATAGGTATAGGTACCATAAAAATATGATGAATATGCAATGAAGTAAATTGCCAAGAACTGTTGTTTCAAGCCTTTTGATGTTCAGATATTCTGTCTGAATAGAGCCAGTCATACACTGTCACCAGGTTTGGTAAACCCTTACTTGACTTCCCGTCTATATTCACGGAGTATTCCCAACCGTCATCCGAGCTGGTAGTGGGACGGTTGCTACTAAATCATGTCAACTGCCACCCTTTTAGCGATGATGGGCTAGCCGGTTTTAACTTTTCAATAAATAAATATTTAATGCTGGACAATTCACACATCATCATCTAACCCTAAGCTAAGCAGAGCTTGTGTTATGAGCACTAGATCACTAATACTTGTACCTAAAACAACTCATTACATATATAGATATTTTTTATACACAAAAAACATCCAAAAACATCCATTATTCCGAAGCGGGAATCGAACCTGCAACCTCTAGCGTCGCATACCCAACCAACGCATCGCATTTAAGCTTCCTTAAAGAAACTTTTTAAACATTTCTTGTATGTATTGAAACCATTTGCAGTACTAGGTGATTTAAATAAGTGCAGTAGGTAATTATTAAATTATGGTAATGTCTGACCGGCTGACTTTAACTTAGCATAGTAAGTGGTTTTAGGACCTTGGTTTTTATTTGCATACAATACTGTGACTAGAATTATACAGGATATATTAACCATTAATTTGTTTGAGGTAAAAAGTTTCAGTGTTACAAAATTGAACGTTTTGTAAATTATTTAAAACTGACGCGATCTGAACACATTATTATTAGTACTATTTAACGGGTATAGTACTCATAATAATGTTTTACAATAACTAAAAATCGACTTAAAATTTCTGAATCTATAAACAAGCTTGACGAAAGTGAAAGACGAATGAAGGGTCACTTTTGATTTGTTTCGTAGCCGTTGTTGGTGTGTAGTAGACATTAAACATGAAACATATGCTATCTTTCTCATTTTCTCTACACTCTGTGCAAGTTAGAGCAGTAAAGCAATAGCCCATGCTTAGAACCGGTAACAAATATCGTGACAGGCACACGCCATCCAGGATATGACGCCACACTAGAGGTATTTTTGACAATCATCTCCTGGAGCGGTCTCAACACCAGAAAGGATATTGTTTCTATCAAAGTTTAACGGAAGCTGAAGTAATACCTTGGGAATAAAACTTTTATGTGACCACCTCGGGATCATTTTCTATACAATAACGAAATAATTATAAAAATCGACAATAATTGGCAAAGATATCGAAACATACATTCTTAAAAGATTTACAGCCGTATCGAGAACCTCTTCATTTTTCGTCGGGATGGCGGCGGCAGCACGGTAGGCCTGCCTACATCCTAATCATTATTATTTTTAACGTAAGTTTTTAAGTACATAATAAAATTTTATTTCATTGTACCATTATAAAAATGTCTACCTGTGTTGAATTAGTAAAACTTATTAATGAAATTGAGCAATTTAATTAAAATAAGTACTTACTTAATTAAATTTACAGCAGAATTTTACCCCGAGATTTTTTAGATCTTCCTTTGAAACTCAAACTATATTAACGAACTCAATTTCAATTTGATGAAGTTAAACAAAGTTAGACAAAGTTGTATTTAAGTCACAGTGTCGGAATATTAATTAATATTGCTTAACTCCTGTAATTTATACACTTCGCAGTTAACGACTTTGTCTGTAATCTGTATCGGATTTCGGTTACATCTTACCTTAATTTATGTTCGATTTTATCCAAGTTCGGGGAACTTAAAACGAGGTTATGGGTTAATCAGTTTTAACATGAATAATTTTAACACTTGCATTGCCCACTTCGCACATCTAGTTCAGCTAGTAAATACATATGTACATAGATTAAATAGTTAATAATACTTTTATTCATCACCTTATAAAACAGATGTCACATAATTAGACATATACTTAGAGAATAGCTATGGAACTGGCGGCCTTAAAGCTTAAAGCGATTTCCTCCAGGCAGCCCAACCAAAACGATTGTGAGAAAAATAAAGGATGGCGGTGCTTCTTAGCATAAATTCAAACTATTAATACACATACAGTACAGACAGACACATAATACCTACTAAACTATTACACTAATACATATTATTATAACAAAATAATTATACTTATTAACTATGTTGGACGCACTAAATAATCTAGTGAGACTTTTAAATAGTACTGAAAGACTTTCTTTTTAAAAGCGTGAGCTAGTCCTACTAACTGCGCCTCGCTTCCTGCGGATCCCACCTCTGGCAGCAGGGGCTGGGCACTGAATGTGATATACTTACTTTTTCATTGCTGCGCATCGCAACTAGTGGGAGTCGCGGAACAAGATGTGCGTCGCTGTCCACCTGCGGGTTGCGCCGCCGGGCTGGGCAGTGGATGCGTTAAGTGTAACATACACGACCTCTAAACATCATCGATTCAAGAACCTGCAGCAGTGGTCGTTGACGATTGTGAATCATGCCTCTCACTGAATTTAAGAATATATCGGACGTGCAAAAAGTAGACATTTTTCCGGATTTCTTTTTCTTATTTTGTATTGTTGGAAACCTAACCGAAATAAATAATCTACACAGCATCATCTAGCTCCAAGCTAAGCAGGGGTATGACTTTTCTTATCAAAACTTTGATACCATTCGTATGTACTCGTACAATCAAATTGCTAAGCATGACTTAGTTAGATTACCATTTTGCCACAGCATGTACAAAAACATCCTTAAAATAAAAATGCTAAACGAAAACAATATAATTTTACGATTTCTCCACTTACAAAATTGAACATAACTTTCGGTCCCTAGTTGACAAACGACCGGTTTTTTTTTAAATCAACAGCAACCAACTTCTCCAATCACAGCAAGTATCAAATCAATTCGCGCTAAAGTTCGCTGCAAAATAAATAAATGAAGGGCACGTTTCCCACTCGACGTCCGCAACGCCGCGTTAATCTGCAAAGTTGTGATTTACGAACGCCGGCTGTAATGTGGGCCGCTGGGATCCTAGCTCTCAAATGTGAGGTTTAGAAGTCTGGGGTTATATGGTCTGAATGAAATAGGTTATAAGTTCTATCTAAGTAGATATTTAGCTCTGCATTTTTATAGGATTGAGGTCAGTTTTAAGTCTCGATGCCTAGTTTTTACGACAAGTGAAGATAAAACAACCAATAGAATTTCGATTTACTTACTCGTACATTACGTTTTATGGTAAGTAAAGTAAAGTAAATAGCAAACAAACAAATATAAAATACAACCGTGACATCAAGAAAGGTCGTCGCTCAGCATGTTGCACAGTAGCGATGACGCTATTGTGCGCTGGTTTTATGCGACACATGATGACCCATGATGAAACGCTATTTTGCTTTCAGGAATAGGTACTTACATTGCATGTTAAGACAATGAACCAAAATCTTCTTTAGTCTAGTTATTCCAGACATGTACCGGTATAGTCAGTCAATGTTCAATAACTTAACTGATTGTATGGGAGACGACCCACCTTAAGAGTCGTTACTTTAAAAATCAGAATGGAATTTATCTCCATAGTTACATCGACAAAAAAATCGAAAAAAATTTACCTACTTCGACAGATCAAGTGCTTATTATTTTTGTGTTTTGCCTACTCCGATTAAACCCCGTTTTATAAGCGACCCTCAATAATTAAACATCTGTCAGTTTCCCTCGCTTCAATAAATCGATTGTCAGCCTACATTTTGCATTCTTTGACATGAAGTAAACAAACGCTTCGCATCGTTAATCTCGTTATAACGATAACGATGACATAACGAGGAGCCGTTGTTACCGTTATCGCACAAGCGATCGCTAGGTAATTGCTTCTCTGATAAAAATACGCGTCAGTTATTTCTGTAATAGAATTCTTTGCTCTTTATTCATTCACTATTAACGTTGACTTTAACTTTACCCATTTTGAACCTTTTGTTTGAAGAAATGGGACTAATTAATTATTTTTCGATAGATTTTACCTACCTACTAAAAACTAGATATTATTTTATAATTTTTAACTCTTTATTGATGAAGAAAATTAGAATCAAATAGGTAATAAATTTTAAAATATTTAAATATGTACTAGTTTATGCCCGTGGCTTCGCACGCGTTGTCTCTATAGAAACGTTTAAAGGTGATTTATATCCCATGGGAACTGATTTATGGGATAAAAAGTAGCCTATGTTTGATTCCAGGATTAGAATTACCTGTATTTTCAGCCCGATCCGTTCAGTAATTTTGGCGTGAAGAGGTAACAAACATCCATCTATCCATCCATCCATCCATTTGTGGTACAAAAGCTTATCACAACGCACTTTATAGTTTACTGTACATAGCTATATTCTAAATAATTTATTATTCTAAATCTATCTATATATATAAAAATGAAACCCGTTTTCCTTGGTCACGGCATCACGCGTGAACGGCTGGACCGATTTCGCTAATTCTTTCTTTGTTGTGTTTGTTATTGTCAGGAGAAGGTTCTTATGAAAGAAAAAATTAAGAAAGTTGGAAACATAAATTTCCACGGGGGCGAAGCCGCGGGGCGCAGCTAGTAATAAATTATATATTGGATTGAGTGGACCAATATAATGCTGTGGAGGTTGAGGAAGTTAAGATCACGGTATTACCATCGATATCAGTAAATAAGGGGGATGGTATGCACCCATTTAGGATGTTGATAATGGAAGACTGGCAGGTATCGTGCTTTTCTACTTAAGATGAACTAACTATTTGGTATCTATACTAATTTACAATTTAATTTGCGAATCGCTAATAGTATCGTTGAAGAGGTCGTTAAGTTCGTAAAATCATTTTTTTATGAGCATATAATCAGTTTTTTTTTAATGCCCACTTCTTGGACGCCACCATTTACAAAGCGGCTACGGTGTTGAAAATAATATAAGTCAAATAACAAAACAAGGAGTTCATTACAAACAGCTTACCAATAAAGAATGTTGGCACGAACAGAATATCTTAATACCTTCTCTTTAGTTATTAATCCGTGACACGAAAAGTTCAGTTCTCACGAATTCACAGCTCCGTTCATAGAGCTGGGTCGTCCCCTACGAATAAGTAATAAGTCGTCTCCAAACAATGAAAGCTTTCAACAGATATTCTTTCATTTTCATTTTTATTTATTTGGGAAACAAAAAGCTTACACTGTTTGTATAACAATACTTAAAACCAGAACAAATAAAGCTAAAACAGTTTCCGCTTGTAGAGTTTGTTGTATTCTAAAGGTTTATCCCTGATCTTAGAGTTTATTTAGTGGTAGATTTTTTAATTCTCGTGTTATCAAATCTCTGAAGATTTGATAATACGAGAATTTCAGTAATGTAGATGAATTTGGGTTCCAAGGAGCATGAGGCTTCCGTCGACTGGGACCACTGGGTATTGGGACCGCGATCCCAGTAGCCGGATAGCATTTTTGAATCCGTCGACTGGGACCGAAAACCACGTTACCAAAATTGTACAGTCGTCGTCAGATACAGATACGTATTAAGACGATAATGTTTAAGTCGTTCATATACATATTATGTACATGCACGGTGATCCATTGATCCAGTGCTTTTTTGTACAACTGTACAAAAAAACATGATGAATCATTCGTATTTTATTGTGAAGTAAGAAATTCTCAGCATATTTTACATGAAAATGCAGACATTAGTGCGTGCTTAAGTTCCTTCGGAAGCGAAACTTTGATGAACAATATCACGTAAGATTACGATACACTACTCTAATTGCAAGCCTCACAGGGCTCTCGCGACTAAAATGGTTTCGGCAGAATATCGCCTATCAACTCCTGAGTGGTCAAGCATTTATTATTATTAAGATTATAATTTATGCTGACCCGAGACCTTTTTGCTGAATACACACAGTCTCTCATTCTTAAAAAAAATGTGTATTTTCCCTCGTACTTATTAGTAATTAATGTTTATTTCTTCAATTTGTTTTAATTTTTAAAGACTATTTTATTTCTGTTTGGTACTGTGTGAGCAGCAAATAGATATTAAATATACACATATTATACAAATATTTATCTATGTAGCGTATTGTATTATGTGTATATTAAATATACACATTATACAAATATTTATCTATGTAGTGTATTGTATTAAGTATTTCAGTTATCTAGTACCCATAACACAAGCTCTGCTTAGCTTAGGGCTAGATAATGCTGTGTGAATAGTCGAGCTTTATTTATTAAAATAAAATGTTTGTATGTCTGCGATACCCCAGCGGTTCAATTTATCCTGTGCCCCAAACTTGATATAGCCATTAACATTGGTCAAGCGTGATCGGTCGCCAGGTATGCGACACTGGATAGCCTCCAATTTGATGGATGGTGTCAGCTTTGTTTGTTTTGGAATAATTTAGAAGACGTGTTTATCAATGCAGCGTCCGAGGTCTTTACATCTATATAATAACTTTTATTTATCGATAATAGACCTTCGTTTGAACAGAACCTCACCTGATGGAAAGTCACGATGTGTCACAAATTTCTAGAAGACACATATTCACTCTTGTCTTGAAAAGGTTGTAATTGGTCAGAAATACAGCAGCAGCAAGTTCACGAAATAAACCACGAGACAAGATAGGGAGATTTATCTCTTAGATATTTTTTATCTCTGACTGTACCTTCCCACACTTTTAGTTCACTTAGGCTCTTTTATAAATTTGTGGGTTGAAACGGTGTGTTAATTCTAAAAACAGGTGAGAAACGACACAATTATTATTACTTTTGGCTTGTGGTGCGAACAATTTGGTGCGAATCACCGCTACACCGTTCCAAAGACCTATGAAGTTTTTTGAAGTTTATCTTAACTTTACTGAGGTACTTATGATGAAATCTTGCTCAGACATCGATCTATGAGTAACGGTTTTTATAATAATCACATCACACTAATATTATAAATGCGAAAGTTTGTATGGATGGATAGATGGATGGATGGATGTTTGTTACCTCTTCACGCCAAAACTACTGAACGGATTGGGCTGAAATTTTATATACAGATAATTCTCATCCTCTCTAATTTGTATCTGTTTTCTTTTATTTTGTTGTGTTTCCTTTCTATATAATACTGCATGTTCATTGTATGTATATATGTCGTGGCCATATCCTAGAATTGATCAGTTCATGATATGACCGACCATTTCATGAAATGGTAGAATTTCATGACATAGCCAGCTAAAACTGACTATAACGTTTAAGCATCAACGTTTAATGATATTTCCATCAACGTTTGGCCATATCATTTATGTAGGGATTCCATGACATCAAAAGGTTTAAGGCTATAGCGCTCATTACGGGACGCCTATGTCCAGCAGTGGACTAATACAGGCTGATGATGATGATGATGAAAAGGTTTAATGAGAAATTCGAATTAGGAAGGGAACTTTATATTTTAAAAATTGCTTAATGCAGTTGGCTTTCAGTTTAGACGTTATGCTCGTTTTTCGAGTGACTTTTATAAAATTCCTGTAGTTTTTTATCGTAACGGCTCCTTACTTCTTTTTTGTCTTCTATTTGCACATTATTATTCGCTTTTTTAACTAAATAATTGTCCGCCGACATGATGCATCACAGAACAGAAACAAACAAACACTCAAAAACCACAGATGTCAAAAACAAAACAAAACATTATCAGCGCCTGTAACGGTGGATAATGTAACTATTTTATGATATTGTTTGACCTTATGATGAAGTAGCCGTGCGTTTAGCTTTCCATATCGTTAAACGCTGATTATTCATTGATCTGGCCTGACTACATCATGATATGGCCAGCGCGCATTTTCCATTTCATGGAATTCTACCATTTCTTGAAATGGTCGGTCACATCATGAAGTGATCAATTCTAGGATATGGCCACGACATATACATACATATAAATGTAATGTGTTCCAAATAAAATCTCCAAATAAATGTACTTATTTTCTTTCTTTCATTCTATCCTGGAATCAAACATAGGCTACTTTTTATCCCATAAATCAGTTCCCATGGGATAGAAATAACCGTAAAACGTGTCCATAGAAACGACGCGTGCGAAGCCGCGGGCATAAACTAGTAGAATATAAACGCTACTCAAGCATACATATATATGACTGGGCGGGATTTCATAATACAGACCTAAAAGATTTTGATATATAGATCTTTCATTATTATTGTTGAAAAGATTAATCGATGTGTGAAAGAATGCAAACAGCAAAACACAATTTCATTTGACTTACGGTGAAAACAAAACGACTATAAAAAAATACAGTCTCTTCTGCTGGTATTAAAACGTTTCCTACAAAAACTACGAGAAACCCGAGTAAAAACACAGCTAGTTATAACTAAATGGAACAGTTAATTACCTATAAGGTTTCTCTCAGCATTTTCCTCAAGACAGATAAATTAATATCTACTGTAGACGACAGAAGGTCGTCTAGTTTCTTTCCGTCGCAAATGAAGATGAAGAAAATCGTTCAGGACATTTCTTTGACCCTTTCATTTCGATCGAGAGAATCATGCCACGTAATGCTCAAATTAGATGTAGTCGTAGATGATTTTCTTTTGATTGAACAATTGTAGCCCACAATTTGGTAAAACTTCAGCCAAAGGAAATTGCGCTGAAAATGTTCCTTTTTAATTTCTTCGATCGCGATTTTAACGTAAATATTTAAAGGAATAGGTTTTAAATGATACTATCCTACTAAAATTATAAACGCGAAAGTTTGTAAGTATGGATGGATGGATGTTTGTTCCTCTTTCACGTAAAAACTACTGAACGGATCGGGCTGAAATTTTGCATACAGGTAATTGTAATCCTGGAATCAAACATAGGCTACTTTTTATCCCATAAATCAGTTCCCGTGGGATAGAAATCACGTTTAAACGTTTCCACAGAAAAAACGCGTGCGAAGCCGCGGGGCGCAGCTAGTAAATAATATTAATAAAATTAAAATAAAAAGTTGCTCCTTTAATAAATGTTTAAAAGAACAATGACATGTTTTGAGTAGTGCTTGTTTTACTAACAATTCAAAGTTTAGTAGGTATTAGGAATTAGGAGTAAGAATCGACCACTTCAACTCAGCACGTGGATGTCGTAAAGCTGACTGAGGGATCCACCAGAGGATAGACAGCAGCTACCTTCTGTACATTTTAACACCTCAACTGCGGTCACCAATCCCCACCACGTGGTGTTTATGTCAAAATCCCTTTGTTTGAGGGATGTGTGTTCAGCAGTTGACTTATGTGAGCTGATGAATTTAAATTCAAATTTATTTATTCATAAAGATGTCAGGTATACAATGTCAGGTCCTATCGCTAAGTAGGTATTAGATTCACAGCATCTTACCCTAGGGGCGTATGAATATGTCTAGGTTTGAGCGAGGTTCTACTAATTTTAGCTACAAATTAATAATCACAGAAATATGATGATGTTATGAAAGCACATTCCAACTCTAAAGTTTCTCATTTCTAGTAGTGGCAATGAATGACTTAATAAAGTACATTTCCGCACCTACGTCACTTCAGAAAAAATATTCCAAAGAAAGCCACGGACAAATAGGAACAGAAATCGAATTATAGTGGGGACTCCCCCGGCGGCAGCGTTCGGGTTAAATTGAGCAGGTAGGGTAACTGAATTGTATTGTCAAACATGTAGGTTTTTATTTGCTTTGTTGTACAATTTTATTATAGTTTTTGAATGACACAGAACACGACAAAAATTTTAAGGTGGTACGATTGGTTTTTTTTTGCTGAGTGTTATAGGAACTCGGTACGAGCAACTCTAGATTTCAAAGTACCTACTAGTAAAATCCCCTCCTTCAACAAGTAAAATAAAATTATCAAAGTATTTTAAACTCCAATTATCATAGAATATGTACCTAGAAACAAACTAGAACTAGTATTTACAATTGAAACAATTGAGCTAACTGCAAACTGTTGCAAACAATGTACTCTATCAACTAATTACAGTAGTAGGCCTATAATTAGTTAGTTGTTTTATTACTTACACTTAGATTACAAATAAAATGAAAAGGAATGTGAGTACCAAGACAAACCTCACAAGGTTTATATGGTACAAATAATAAGATATATTGTTATTGTAATGAATAAAAAAAAAAAAACTGTTATCAACAATGATCAACTCTGATCCATTCAACACAAGTCAGAAGCGTCCCCAAGACGCTGGCTGCATTGCCCCGCTGTATGGCAATGCTGATACGCTGCACCAGATACTCACCAGCTCTCGATTTAATTTCTACTTAAAGTAATGTGAAATGTAGAGCTTTGGGGCTTAATTTTCAATTTGAGATAGGCTACTGGTAAAACCAAAAGCTCTATCTAAAATTCACTGATTCAAGGCCCGAAAAAAGACACATTCGGAAAACATGTAAATACACTTGCATTTGAGTAAAACCGGTAGCATATTTGAAGTTCGCTTTATCTGTATTGATTTCAGTTTCTTGCATACGAATCAAGTGAAAGCAGGATATTTATATTTATATGGCACGAGCAATGTTTACAATGATCATATCAGATTTTAAAGGAAGGTAAAGGAAGGTGTTTCTTAATAATTGGTATCTGTTATGCATGCAGGGCCTATCAAATTAATTGAATTGCTTGATCTGTTGAGATGTTATTTACTGTATAGTTTTTAAGATAAAAAAGCCGCCTTGCTTTTTTTAAAGATCTTACCTAAGTACCTACATAATAAGTAGGGATAATAGAGGAAAAACACGCTACTGTCACAGCAGAGGTCATTCAACAATTTCTTGATTTTGTTACTAAAACGAATCTATGTGTGAGGCAGCGAGCATCATCCGCAACGCTGTGTGTTAAAATTCATCTTGTTGCTTTGCTCGTTGCTCGTTGCAGTAACATTCGCGGTGTAACAACTGTATCCACCTAAATGACACAAAATATCGTGACAAAGATATTATAAAGTAGCTAGCTTCTGCCCGCGGCTTCGTACGCGTATTTCGGTATAATAAGTAGCCTATTATCTAAGTTAGACTTTGCTCTAAACGTAGGTACGCCAAAATTTTTCTTGATCGACCGATGTGGCGCGGCGGGCGAAGGTCCGAGTGCGAGTTATTCCTTTTATAGGGTTCCGTACCTTAAAAGGAAATAAAAGATTGTAACAATGTAAGCGTTTGGGAAGACAAATCCAACGAACCCAAACTCGATGAGGTAAGTACCTAAATTGGCTACTAGAAAACTGTTTTTATGATGTAAAAGAATAATTGAATTTTAAAACCCACTGACATACGTATTCGACCAGCTTATTTTAAATGTTATGTTTTACATGTTATTGTTGTTATTTATTGTGTTTCTATTGATTTTATTGACTTTATTGGACATTTCTTAATTTAATTTATATTTAGAGACATGAACTTTACTCAAAGTTGTAACAGTTTAGTTTTTTGAAGTAGGCGTTGATTCTGTTGTTTTAGAATTAGCTAAAAATTTTCATTAGGATTTTGGAATGTCAAATAGACGAAAGCTATTCTATGTTTCAAAAATTAGACTGCCAGGTTTAAAATTAGGTTGACAGATCTAAAACAACTCAACTTAGTTGGAATCCTATTCTTTGCATTGCATTTTAGCTATGATTAGAAACGTCTACCTAATTTTAGCAGGCATCTAATTTGGTCGTGATTAAAATTTAAATGAAAAATTCGAATTAGGAAGGAACTTTATATTTAAAAATTGCTTAATGCAGTTGGCTTTCGGTTAAAACGTTATGCTCGTTTTTCGAGTGACTTTTATAAAATTCCTGTAGTTTTTTATCGTAACGGCTCTTTACTTCATTTTTGTCTTCTATTTGCACATTATTATTCTTTTTTAACTAAATAATTGTCCGCCGACATGATGCATCACAGAACAGAAACAAACAAACACTCAAAAACCGCAGATGTCAAAAACAGAACAATATCAGCGCCTCTAACGGTGGATAATGTAACTATTTTATGATATGGTTTGACCTTATCATGAAGTAGCCGTGCGTTTAGCTTTTCATATCGTTAAACGCTGATTATTCATTGATCTAGCCTGACTATACACATCGAGTTTGAGTAGGGTATAGTATAGTTTCCGCTTAAAGAAACGAAACAATGATGAATTTTCCCTCTATTTTGGCCCTGAATTAGAATGATTACCAGATCGAACCAGCGGTATAAGGTGACGAGGCGCGACTTGGTTGCTTGTATCTTCTGTTTGGGGCATATGCACTGAATATCCATGAGATTGTAGAAGTAATTCTGCGTCTATAAAGCCGTGATCCAAGATAAATACGTCTCCTGGTCTATAAAACCAGTGAAATATACTGTTTTCATCCTCAAGGATAGAATTCATTATATGGGCGTCAGAAGTTATCGCAGCATGTGGCCCAGGCGATTAATCAAACGTCAAGTGCGAGTCAGACTCGCACAGTAAGGGTTCCGTGACACCTATAGGGTACTTCCCGTAGACCTAGAATTATGGAATCTGGCAAGAAACAAGGTCTTATACCTAGCACAAGTACAGGTAAAAATCCAAAAACAGTAAATTTGTAGTTTATTCACAAAAAAAATACTTTTAATTCTCGCCATGGACCAAAACCTATAGGGTACTTTTCGTTGACCTACAATCATAAACTGTAAGAAGCAAGGTCTTATAGCACAAATAAAAGGAAAAAACCAGAAACCATAAACTTGAAGTTCATTCACAAAACAAAATTTTTGGTTCTTGCCATCAAAATCAAAATCAAAAACTCTTTATTTCCATAAATAGAATAAATGTACACTTAGAAAAGGTCAAAATATAAAACTAAACACTGACACGGAAATAAAGTGATATTTTTTTTATTTCTGTCGCTTCGGTATGTAGACCAAAGTAAAGAAGTGACGAAGAAACCTTTAGCCTGTTAGTTGTTATTTTTCGAGTTGGAGCAAAACCCGTCCCAAGCTTTTTTGTCCTCTAGATAATCTGATATCTTATAGTAAGCCTTTTTGCACAGCAAGGTTTTGACAATTTGTTTGAATTTATTTAAGTACTAATAATATTTGCATTTACATGTGCATTTACATTTCAATGGACCAGAACCTACAGGGTACCTACTTCCCGTTGACCTAGAATCATGATAATTTGGCAAGACACAAGGTCTTACGGAACCCTTAGTGCGCGAGTCCGACTGGCACTAGACGCAGTGAGCTCGCCCCGATAAGGGCCGTCGACGAAAGTCTTCAAAACGCAGTTCGCACGCCGCGAGCTCGCTGCCCGCCCGCAGCGCGGCGTCACAATACATAAATATATATCTACTGTGGCGGCGTCGTCGCGGCGGCGTGCTCGCTGCAGTCGCCTCGCTTGGAAATCGCTTGCAAATCGCCAGTGTGATTTATTTATTTTATTTATTTATTTATTGAATTCTTTAGAACGGCGAAATAATGCTGATGTGAAGGAAACTATGAGTGAAAGCCTTTTACGCCTCAAATTGGCGTAAATTATTAATTCCCTCCATTTGTACTGACACTATAAGTGACAACTAAAGACAAAAGGCTCGAAGTTCCGAGAACAGAAGCCTACCCTCATCTTGAAGTATTCGGGTAAAAAGTCTTTTGAATCAACAGGAAATGGAAAACAGTTTCTACTCGACAACGTATTACTTATTCAAGGGCTAGTTACCCAAAAACGGAAAATCCTAAGCAAAATAGATTTCACCCTCGTGTAGGAAAGCTTTTAAATTATATTGGGGACATACGGGCTTGTATTGTGAACGGAAAACGTTAGAGAATATACCTAAATTTTAACCTAATTCGATGTCAAAGGTTTGTTGACAGACCACAACAAAAAATACGATAGTTTAACAAAAATCAAAAAAAATCAAAATCAAAATCAAAAACTCTTTATTTCCATAAATACAATAAATGTACACTTAGAAAAGGTCAAAATAAAAAACTAAACACTGACACGGAAATAAAGTGATATTTTTTGATTTCTGTCGCTTCGGTATGTAGACTAAAGTAAAGAAGCGACGAAGAAACCTTTAGCCTGTTAGTTGTTATTTTTCGAGTTGGAGCAAAACCCGTCCCAAGCTTTTTTGTCCTCTAGATAATCTGATATTTTATAGTAAGCCTTTTTGCACAGCAAGGTTTTGACAATTTGTTTGAATTTATTTACTGATAATTTTTGCAACTCACTAGGAGTTTTGTTGTAGAAGCGTATACATTGCCCTTTAAAAGATACATTTATTTTGTGTAGCCTAGTTGTGGGCACAGCGAGTTTATGTTTATTTCTGGTATTAAAAATATGTTTATCGC
Organism: Eupithecia subfuscata; assembly: GCA_963564075.1. NCBI lineage: Eukaryota > Metazoa > Arthropoda > Insecta > Lepidoptera > Geometridae > Eupithecia > Eupithecia subfuscata. Next base: position 13,774,535 of record OY751115.1, on the reverse strand, counting down.
TATTTTTAGGGAACCGATTTATATTTTTATGAGTGTACAATAAGTTTTCATAGATATATTGACATGGTACTGTCATTATGTTTATTTCTTTGAATTTATAACTTGTAAGGCATTGAATTTCAGACACAATTTTTACCGAATTAATGAAGTAAAGACCTTAAATCGACAAGAAATGTAAGTTGCGTATAAGAATCCACTGCAACAAAATAAATTTTAGGTTAAGTGCGGTTGTTTACAATCATTTCGCATCGAGTTTGGCTGGAATAGAAGTAGGTACTCTACAACTTTGTAATAAAGAACTCAATTCAATTGAAATGTGAATGCACCCGTCACTCCCTGAGCTAAGGTACATACTCATACTCATAAATTTATTCGCCGTAGGAGCACAAGTCACACTTGGTTAAGACAGATAAGGTACGATTGAGTCAAGTAATACGCGATTAAGAAACCATAGCAAGTTCGCGCAGATCCATTTTGTTGCATCAATTGTACTCGTACCTTGTGCTCATCCATGAATATTCAGTGTATCGTTTTACACCTACAGTGTTCAGTTAGGTACACATTCGCGCCATCAGTTCGAATTTCTTTTGAAAATAAATCATTATTCAATTGAACATAACTTTAAAGTTTCACGTAACTATAATAGTGACATAACCATAACTAACTCTACATAAAAAAAACATACCTAGGTACCTAAAAAATTATTTACGAATAACGTCATAATGTTTATAAGGGTAGTTAAGTTTTGAAAGACAAGGCCTAAGGTCAGTATTATGAAAGCCTGTTCAGTCGTATCTATGCTTGAGTGACGTTTATGCCATAGAAAAAGCGTTACTCAAGCATTGATCGATTTTTGAGCAAGCTTTTATGAGTCTTTAATCGTTTCACACCGCGAGCAGTTCGAATCGCCCAAGAGCCCTTTTCAGATGGGTCCTTTCGCGCCAAGTGGTTTCAGCGGTGCGAATGGGTCGATTCGGACCACTGGACGAAACGAACCAATGCTCTTTTCGTAGGTCCGATTTGGACTCAGATCAAAAATTTAAGGATTCCAAATATTTATTTGTACAGATGATGAGTAGAACAGTGATGAGTGAAAAAAAATAGAATTGCGATGTTGAGTCTGATAAGTTTTTATTATTTAGCTTCGGATGTTTTATAGCCCCGTGTGTTCGAACTTCGAAGGGACAGGCGTTGCACCGTCAGCGAGCTTTAGTAACACGACGAAAGATTTCATTGTATTTTATGACGAGAAGCGTTTTGCGAGCGTCGTCGTCGATCCTTACAGTTTTATTGACAATTTTCACGTGTTATTCTGTAGGGATTCGCTGAAGTGAAGTGTAGTATCTTTATTCACAAAGAAGATTATAATCAACTAATAGAAATAAATTACAACTAGTGTTTACAATTGAGCTAACAGCGGACTGTTGCAAACAATCTACAGGTAGCTCAACTGATACATATCAATACCAGTCGGAAGCGTCCCCAAGACGCTGGCTGCATTGCCCCGCTGTATGGCAATGCTGATGCGCTGCGCCAGATACTCACCAGCTCTCGGGTCACGCGTCGCTTCGACCAGATGCTCAGATAATTTTTAAAACCCCGAAGAGCCTCGGAAGCTCGCGGACCTAGGGTATCGACTCCAAGGGGAGCAAATGTGTAGACTCTGTCGAGACCTGCATATTTGCTCTCCTTGAGATCCTCGGCCAATACTGCCGCCGCACCCGCCCTCACGGATGTCCTCGGAAAATGGGAAGGCGCAAGTGTGTCGACACTAAGTAAATGTATTTACTTCTGGTAGAAAGTACGTAGAAATTCGTACTTGCGTCGCTGAATTTAATGTGGTTGATGTTGACCACACTAATTGTACTACGAGATTTAAAAATTCAAACTAGTTTTAGTGGCGTTTTTATTGATGATGATGACAGTACGTAACCTAGTCATTATTTACAAAAATATTTTTGGGTACCTAATAAGTAAAACCAGAGTTATAGGTAGGTACAGTAAATTAAAAAACATTTATGTGACATTAGGATTTGTAACTCTACGTAACATGTAGAGTTACACATTGTTACTCTACATACATTTGTTTCTCTACATATTATGTAGAGTTAGGTACAAATTCTACTATCCTAATATTATAAAGCCCAAAAGTTTGTGAAATCTGAATTTTTGTTACCTAGGATCTCCAAACTACTGAACAAATCAAGATGAAATTTGGCGTACGCTTAGAGCATAGCCTAACTTAGATAATAGGCTACTCATTATACCGAAAATACTCGTGCGAAGCCGCGGGCAGATGCTTGTAGCTAGTATATAAAAGGAATCCACAGGTTCCCGAACTATTTAAAAATTGTATTTCAGGAGTCCAGTGGCTTTTCCCATTTAGGTAAGTACCTATCTATAATTATTATTTATTGACATAAAGTTTGGTATTTTTTGACAAATTCACATTTACGGAGAATTTCGAAATGAAATTGCTCAGCGACAGCGAACATTTTTAAATAATTTCAAGCGACGTCCATATTTTATTTGAACGATACCCCGCCGCGATATTTGCTTTGAATTATGACAGCCATGTTTCATCATTTCTTTTTTGGCATTTACTTTTTTCCCTACTCTGTATTGTCAACATTCTCTCTCAAAATTCCTTTCGTTTTAATTCCCAAAAAACATCTAAATGATGAACAAAATCCGGCGAAAATACGTCACGTCCGAGAATTTAACTTCGACATTTCCGTGACAAAATTATCTGACATACCAACTAATACACAATCTGTGTTGAAATTTCCCCGAAGCTACGTAGAGACTGTTAGTTACACTGTGGTTGGACCTTCAGCAATCAACAAAATGGGTCCCCGAAAAATACCTTGTGATATACCGCGTAGTCAGTTTAAGTTGGTGTCTCGTAAAGTGCTGAAAATTAGGTTTTATAGTGGGGTAGGTAGAGTCGAAAATTATGAGGCATGAGACTGTTTTAGCTTGCGAAAAATCTCACAAGATTCGCCATCTTTACGTAGTGTGTAAAGACTTTTACTAGTGACGTAACATTAAGCTAAAAGCGACCTAATTTCGTATTGTCTAAAGTAGAAACTTCCTTACCTTCCTTCTTTATGTGAGTAGTGAGATAGGGGAAAAATAGAGGAGAAGTAAGTAACAAAGGAGCCGAAAATGTAATCGCAACTAATGAATAAGACCTTTATGGTGAATCGGATACCTCGTTTTAATGAGATCTCTACAAGCACGGGTAACGTAGGTTAGGTATCTATCTTAGAAGGTTACAAGAGTACATAGGTACTACGTACTAATGAATTAAGTACAAATAGTTACAATGTAGGTCATAGGCAGATTGAAAGGGGAATTTAAAAAAATGAATTCCAGTTTCCCCCTTGAGACCTTTTTTTTAAGCGGGTAAACTAAAAGGGTCAAAATAATTTTTATTTTTGAACATTGTAGGTACTTACTTAAGTACTTTCTTACTTTTTTAGTAAGTACTGGTTTCAGGAAGATGCTATTTTTTATGGATTAAAGGATCTATTTATAAGTTGAGTCCCTGTGTTTTCTAATTTACATAAATCTTTAAGTGTCTTTTATGGTAGTTTAGAAGCGCAACGTGTTTTTCTTGGAAGGTATTTTTGGGTAGGTACCTATCAGAATTTTCGATTAGGTAGGTATAGAAAGAAAACCGTAAGTACTTATCCCGTTTTAGTAGTTATCGGTTAAGTAATAGGTAAGTAAGGTACCTATCTACTATTATAGGTAATAGCTAATAACTCGGTTCATTTCAGCAGACTGAGAAGATCTTAAAATGATTGGTCGTAAAGACGGAACTTCATTTTCGCCATTTCCAAGCGCGTCATTTAGGCTTCCTCCTTCTATTTTCTTCCCTTTAAATTAAAAGTTCATGTTATGAAAATAAGGTTAGAATTGGCCTGCAGTTTGTAACAAAGGCCATAAGTATTCGACATCACATACATTCGCACATTCATATACAAAGCGTTTTGTATCTTAATTCTAATAAAACAGAGTTGAAAGTCTACTTAGTCGCTTACAAAGCACATGACAGCTTCCACTACATCAAAATGGAGTGTTCGAATTTTGAATTAATTCGCGTGCCTCTCTGATAGGTAGGGATGTCATTCTGCGAATGGATTATCTCTGGTTTCCTTGTTAAATGGAATCGAAACTAATAAATTAATAATGTGTTACTCCAACCAATTACTCAAACAAATATCTCAGTCGCTTTCCAATAATAGGAAATAATGTCGAAAGTAAACCCATTTCCACATTGCTGTGGCTTTTTTCTATCAGAAAGTAAAATAAATCAATACAAGAATAAGTAGAGTTAGTGAATGTCAGCTAACATTCACATTTCCAACGTCATAATTCCATTGAAAAATATGGAGCCTACATAGGTACCTAGTTATCGAATAATCTCCATAATAATGATGACTCTACAGTGTGAGTATGAACTCAAATTATGCCAAGTTTCATTTGAATACATTCAGTAAGTAAGTACCTAGTTTCGGCGTGATGCGCGGCCAAGATAGGCAGGTACAGACAGACTGACAAAATTGAAAAAAATTACAATTTTGGCTTCATTATCGATAATAGTGTGCCCTCCAAAAAATATTTAATGTGCAGAATTGGACCTACAGCTTTATTATAAGTATGATGTTTATTTATTTAAAAACAGCAGTTAGCTTACAGTTTATAACCAAAGCACTAACTACGCTAAATACATATATTAGAACTATAATTAATTAAGAATACAGTACACCGAAATTATCTTTAAATTATACATAACAATAAAACCAAATAATTTACTAGTAAAATAATGGAAACATTAAGATAAGCAAAGATTAATAGAAAATAACTTAATTCATTTAAAAGTAAGATGTAAGTATTTTTATTTTGATCATGGTGATATTTCATCGCCATTGGTCATCCCTACTGAACAGCGTTTTCTAATTGGCGAACGTGACTATTCAGTAATCAGTGTTTGAATTCCGAATGTAATTTGTAGCTTGTGATTGTTCTGTGTTCAAATCGAACTATTCAGATTCCAACTTCAATTTCTTAATTATGGCGGATCGTCACCGGTCTCGCGGGATATTCATTTTTCTTGTTTTAAATAAATTTTTGGTTTTTCGTAGTAGTATTGCGACAATTGTAAGCCATTTGCTATGAACTCGTGCTAAAACAAACTTTCGAATTAATTGTCGTTTTGGAGTCTATTATATACATGACTGTATTAGATTTGCTACTGTTAGGATGTCCTAACATCTCGCATGATGGGGATGTATGTACATCCCCATCATGCGAGATGTTAGTACCGATCGTAGTTCCCCGACTTAGAATGAGAATGACAAAATTTCGCTTTACATACGGAATAGAACAGACTATAGTCGCTTTTCGACTCCACCATAGATATAAATAAAATTCTGTAGATAAGGTAGTAGGTACGTGCTTCCAGCGCTAACTCAAACAAGCGTTGTGTTACAACTAAACGCAAAGACACGCTATTTCCAATCTTTTGCAATACAACTACATAATGAACAACAATGATGGTAAGACGTACTAGGACCGAAGTAGAAGTACTAGGACTGCTGCGTGGTGCCGGCTTAGAATTTGCACCATTCCAACTCTTCCCGCGGGTGTCGTAAGAGGCGACTAAGGGATATCCACCGGGGGCGGGCAGCAGCACCCCCTGCAGAACAACTCTACCATCGAACTGCGATCCCCAACCCGCCTGCCCAGTGTGGGGATTATGGGCATTACCCTCATAAGATAAAAGTCAAAAACTCGCTTATCAGGGGAGGCCTGCGTTCAGCAGTGGACCATTATTTATAGGCTGTTGAGGTTGAGGTTGTACTAGGACCGAAGTCCGACCGAGATAACAATACGCACGCGAAACAAAATCGCCGGCGGCGCCGGTCCGACTATGACAGGACCTAATTGCACCTAATTTGAGCGTTCCACTTTCGAGAAGCTAGGACCCAATCTCCCGGATTTTACTGACATCGATGCCCCACCCGCGTGTTCTCACATTAGCAACTCAATGTCCCCATTGAATGACATCGTGACCACTCGGTGCACGTAATGGCGGGCATTGTCAGTCTATCACGATCCTAACGAGGTTATAGCGATCTACGATCGCATGGCCTCTGCAGATCTGGAGATAATCGCTTTCAAGAGAAGTTAGGTGTCTTGATAAAGGTAAAATGTAAGATTAATTAAGTATTTTTTATTTACTAGCTTCTGCCAGCGGCTTCGCACGCGTATTTTCGATATAATAAGTAGTCTATTATCTAAGTTAGGCTTTGTTCTAAATGTACGCCAAATTTCATTATGACCTGTTCAGTAGTTTTGGAGATCTTAGGTAACAAAAATTCACATTTCACAAACTTTCGGCTTTATAATATTAAGTGGGATTATTAAATAAGACATCCATCACACAAGGCAAGTTAGTAACAAGTAATAGGTATGGTTGGTAACGCATCCACCGCCAGCTTCTACACGGGGCTGGAAGTGGACATCTGCGTCTTAAGCCATGAAAGTGTTAGTTAACTATGTGCCTCTTTAATATAGGACTCCTCCATCGTGCACAATACAGAATAATTCTCAAATCAACAAATAGCAATGCTTTTTTGGCTCTTTCCCATCTCGTAACCTTCCCATCTTGTAACCTTCCCATCTCGTAAACATTTAAAAACAATTGAAGAAACTTTTGTATTCTTCATACATTTCGTCCCATTTGGAAACATTTTCAAGAAATAGTGTATTTGAGTACAGTCACCTAGAAAGATAGCTATTTAGCAGATCACGGTACCTATTGAATACCCATCCTACTTTATTAACTGGACGGACATGCGCAAATTACACAAAGTATTAGTTACCACGTTTATGCCTTAAAAAGTCAAAGTCATAATGTAGTCAGTAATTACATTTTTAAGTAAATCTCTAAAAAAATCTTATTAAGTATTATATTCAGAATTAAGAAAAGGGCCTTTTAAATCCACGTTCACTAGAGTCGCATTCTAAAACAAAGACGATGACTTACACAGCAAAAACCATTACCATAAATTGATCCATCGATGCATACAGCTGTTGTCGATTTTTCGATAAAAAGCACCTAGTTTCTTTCCCTATTCCTGGAGAACGCACTATTAAGTCTCCAAATACGAACCGCTTACTGGACAAAAACGCGATGTGGGCGTATCGTGTTTTGAACTAACTGCTCACATATCACAAAGAACTCTTGTGTAAAATCTTGTTTCTCTTGTCAACAGACTGCGTCCACCTCCAACTCTACAAAGACCTGAGGGAACGGCAGAAGAACGGCCAGACGAAGGCCTCGCTCTCCCTGCAACAGTACCTCGGCTTTGAGTCAGGGTTTACCCTGGACAAGGAGTCCAATACCCTCGCAATACTCTGTGAGGATGTGGTGCCGGTGCTGGCGTTCGATACCAGGGAGATATTGATACAGTGGAGGGTCAAGGTAAGGACCAAATATACAAACTAGTGTTATCAGTTATTAGCCCTAGTCATCCTATTAGTAGGCAAGTGCTGTGCGATTACGGTAAAACCACACGTCCTTCAATTGTCATTTGAAAGTCAAATGGCCTTAAAATCCCTTTTAATGCCTTCGCCATACAATTGCAAATTACGAAGGCCATACAAAGGGCTTTCAAATGTCAATATAGGATGGGTGGTCTATGCGTAATACCACAGAAAGAATGGAGGCCTCCATTCCCTTCAGACATCGAGCTACCTCCGTAGAATCAGTTAGGAATCCGTGTGCAACTGGTCGCATCTCCGTAATGGTCAGCTGCATCGCCCGCTCGACAGTTCGGGGCGCTTTGACAATGCCGAAAAAAACGAAACATGACTTAAACAATGTTTTGTTATCTGAATAAACAACGGCGGCAGCAAAAGTATACTCGAACCTACATCCTTTTGTGTCTCAGGCAGACCTTCTTCCATTGCACTACCAGAGGTCGTAGATTGTTCAGAATAAACCTTTTAGCAAATCAATTCAAGAAAATTCCCGTTCCAGGTTCAGCACAACCTCGGCAGCAGCAAAGAGTTCGCAGCCGTCATCGTATCGTCCCCGTCCAACAACATCAAGGCAGGTCCTGTGAGGCTGCATGCTTGCGGGCCGCGTCTGGCGCTGTGCTCCAACCGCCCGCCTGAGGTGCTGGCGCTTTGGGACGTCAAGTTGCTGAGGTGAGTCAATAGCTACGTCATAGTGTCATTCTAACGTCATCCAGGCAGGTCCTGCCAGGCTGCATGCTTGCGGGCCGCGTCTGGCGCTGTGCTCCAACCGCCCGCCTGAGGTGCTGGCGCTTTGGGACGTCAAGTTGCTGAGGTGAGTCAATAGCTACGTCATAGTGTCATTCTAACGTCATCCAGGCAGGTCCTGCCAGGCTGCATGCTTGCGGGCCGCGTCTGGAGCTGTGCTCCAAGCGCCCGAACCAACCGAGACGTCAAGTTTCTCAGGTAAGTCAGCTAAATATATAATATTCCTTTTGGTAGCCCAAAGTGGTGTTTCATTTGACTCATCCCGGACCTCTTGATTAGTATAATTTTGATGTTTGTTTTCTCTTGTTTGTTATTAATAAGTTTAGGTTACGATAGGACTGACATACTTTAAAAAGTAAAAGTCCTTTACAATAAATGAGATTTAAAAAAAAAATCCCGGACCTCATCGGAATAGACTTATTTAGTGAGCTACCGAGGGCTGACGAGGCTCCTTGATTGGTATACACTTCATTATTTCACTTTAAGAACAAAAAACTACTTCCAAGAACGTCATACCGTTACCACGACAGTGTGTAAATCTTTTGAAACGCGATAAATACCCGTTTATATTTATTAAAACAAAAATACATTACAAAAAACTCATATTTTTTTGTGTTGAAAAAATATAAACGAAATTTAGATTTTCTTAGAAATAATTATACAATCTATGGAGGAAGAATGTTTTTGGTCAATTTAAAACTTCACACAGAAATAACGTCTAAAAAAGTCTAACATTTCCAATTTCCACTCGTGTTTTGTACAATTATTCCAAACCCTAATTAGGTTAATGTATCCCAATTAAAAGCAAACATTCGACTGATTAGACAATTATACGAAAACCCAATTTCATCCCCTCGGAGTTTTTAACAAAACAAGCTTGTACAGTTTTCATGCAAATATGACCACGTCAAATTTTGCTTTGCAAACAAGGGAGATATTGTACCTACCTACATTTGTGAAACCTCGTTGCAGGTTGGTAACCCAATACTAGCGAGGTCACATTAATTTCAAAATTTTATTCATAGAATGTGCGACTCTCTAACATTTTACACGAATCGTCTAGAATCCGTTTTTGCTAAAAGCACCAGTGTCTTATTGTTATTATGCTCAACTGAGACTGTTTTTCACACTCGGTAGGAATCGGCTATTTCTTCTCTCAAAACAAACTAGGTTCAAAGTTAACCCGCTTACATCCATAAGTACTAATATTTTAAATTCGAAAGTAACTCCGTCTGTCTGTTTCCTTTTCACACGCCTAAACGACTGAACGGATCTCAATGTGGCAGGGTGGTAAAGAGTATCCCGGGGACATAGGCTACTTAAAAAGCGCGTGCGATGCCGCGAACAGCAGCTAGTTCATAATGAATTTATAAACTACGAAAGTTTTCATTGTAAGTGATTACTAAATTGTTGTTTTTCACCACTAACCACAAAGTGAGAATCATCAGAGCTATCTAGAGTTATCAAATATTTTTCAAGCTATTAGACAAATTTTTGAATTTGGTAGAATTTTGGCTTGGCTGATTGTGATTATCCAAACTCAGATCTATGGGTAAATCCTGTAGGTACTCATTTTTCCCTGCAAAAGTTTACCGAAAATGTTAAGGTACTACCTTTATAGCATTCAAAATTCAAACAAACTTTTTTCAATTCTATCTATTCTAAACTTTTTCAAAACCGCGCTCGTTTTCTCTTTTTAAGTAAGGAGGTTACGTTATCGTAACTAAAAAGTATTATAATGGCAAGCGGTGTACTCGACTCGCTAATCTCCCATGCCTGTGAGGAATGGGCTAATTTTTCATCCAGAGCCCATCCGGAGTGCGAACTCCCAAGTTTGACCCAGTTCCCTATCACATGTACTTTTACTTGCGGAACGAGTTTTTGTCATCTGTCAAAACAATCGCGGATTTATGTTTGGATTTTGTAATGTTTTTTTGGGTTTTGTTTTGGAAGGACAGGAGCCGGCTTAATTTCCTATTCAAAAATAAATAAGTTAAAAAAGCTTATACCTTGAAAATGCCTTGAACAGTAAATGTGACAATTAATTTGTTTTTATTTGCGTTGCGAAGTTGCGACGCTTGCTTGGTTCCAAATTCGAAATATTAGACTACCTAAAATAATCAAGGAATCTCGCAACCTCCTTTTTAAAAGCAAAGAATGAAAGAGCCTTGCCCGTTTTTGAATTTGAATATCGAATTTTTCAGGAAAAAAGATTTGACGTTATAATAGCTAGAGTAGTGCAAACTACACTGAATTGAATTTTTACAGAGTGAATTTTCTGAACCATAAAGCTTTTAAATCCGTTCTCGAAGTTAACCGGTTCCTTAGCAAAATATTTGCTACGAAATGCAAAATTTCTCCTCGTGAAATATTTTTATTACGAGAGATTTTCTTTCATATTGAAAATAAACAAGTAAGTACACATTTTATTTCTTTTGAAAATCAACCGCTTTCCACTGAAGAAACGCCAATGGTTTTCCAATAAGTCGAGATCCGAAGCTCTCCAAGATTAAATAGGTACTTTTTCTACAAAACTATCTAAGTGTAAATGAAAACCCCAATGAACTGAACAAAACCCACATTTTCCGACCTTTTTCCAATCATCTGTACCTAAACTGACCTATTATCGGCTCTATTGAATTAGAGATACAGTTCAAAATGGTTAATGAGATCTTTGGGATAGATTCGAAGAACTAAATCGAGTGTAAGTAGAATTCTTTATTTCTGCGGTGTTAAGGTTCATTTTAGTAGCAGTAAAGTCGTGTACAGCGGAGAACAAAAGTTCTCTTCATCAAGGAATGTTTGCTAACGTATTGTCTGCTCTGTACATTTATTAAATTACTCAGTTGTGTGCAAAAAGGAGGTAAGTGTAAGTACGTACTTTTTGTTTGAGTTTCGGTATTGTGCGAGTTGGAAATCAGATTTGAGAACATGCCATGTTCTGGTTGAGAGCTTTTTGCGCAGAAGCTTTGGTGGAATGTAACTTTTTTTCTCCATTTGCGTTAGTTATTTGGTCAGTTGAACTTATATGAGTTCTAGTCTTAATGTCTCTGGTTTTGATACTATTAAATTAAGCCTTATTTAGTAATCTCTCTCCAAACCGCGTGGAAGAATTTGAGGGAGTTCGTTGCCCAGCCATGCAACGAATTACTGGCTGACGCAAAAAAAAACCTTCCCTCTATAAGCATACTAGGTATAAGCTTATTGACTTACCTCTATCAGCATAATATGATGTCCTCCTAGCCGAATTTCGATCACGGCGGCCAGTCTCATCGGAGACTAGCCAGATGCGCAGGTCATATTATAAATAATGATCATATTTTGACGACCTCTGTGGCGCAGCGGGCGAAGATCTGCCTGCGACGCAGGAGGTTGCGGGTTCGATTCCCGCCTCAGGACAAATGTTTGTACGATCTGCAGACATTTGTCCAGGGCGTTCTGGATGTTTTCTATGTATAATAAAAAATATCTATCTATGTAGTGTATTGTATTAAGTATATCAGTTATCTAGTACCCATAACACAAGCTCTGCTTAGCTTGGGGCTAGATAATGCTGTGTGAATTGTCCAGCATTATTTATTTATTTATTTATTTATTATAGGTCATATTATAGGTCATAATATTATAGGTCATATTATAGATATATTGCACAAGTGTGCACTCTCTTTTCCCTCACTCTCATAATCCGATGGGACGACAAATCGACACGACCGGGGAGAGGTCAGGCGCAGGAAAAACGGCTTTACGTGCTTTCCGAGGCACGAGCTACACGTAGTACACGTACTTACCGTAAATATGTACTACTCACCAACTTAAGTAAGTAGGTACCTGATTTAGGGTGGATATTTAAAACCTTATTTATATTTACCTACACCATCCGTACTGCGACTTCTGAAGCCAAAGGATTTGAATCCTAAATTTCATATTCAAAATCCCCAAAACGCTTGAAGCTCTTAAAAGGTCGTAATGTAGAAACAGAAATAAATTAAAGTGTCATGGACATCCTCCAGCACTCCCATAAAACCCCCCTCCAGTCGTTGCCGAAAAGAAATAAATTCCAAACAATGGCCGACAAGCAATAATAACAGAATTAATCACTAGCGCCCGACGCGCCGCCATTCGATAGGTTAGGTTGGTACCACTGGTGTCCGATGGCGGGACGAATTGCTTTTGCGCGATTATTGGGGCAAATATAATCTATCAAATATCGACTTTTAGGTTATTTCCTCCCAGGACCTAACTAATAGTAGACCAGACCTACTATACTCTGGCCAAACTGAAGATATAATGATTGTAAACATTGACCCCATACTTAACCTAAAAATCACTTTCGTGTTGTTGATTTTTTGACGACTTCAGTCAGACTGACAATTTATATTTCAAACTCGACGCCATTATGAGAATTTTGAATTTTTATGTAGATTGTTATTTACTTATATTAATTCTTGAGAATAGCTTGATTAATGAGAGACCTGATTTTGAACATTCCAAAGTTGACTAGTTACTAATTAAGTACCTATGCTTATGCCTCAGCAAAGAGATTAGGTATTGTGGTGCGAAAAATTAAAAACTTTTTTCAAATCAAATCAAATCAAAAACTCTTTATTTCCATAAATACAATAAATGTACACTTAGAAAAGGTCTAACTATAAAATTAAACGCTGACACGGAAATAAAGTGATATTTTTAATTTCTCTGTAGACTAAAGTAACGAAGCTACGAAGAAACTTTTAGCCTGTTAGTTGTAACTTTAAGGTGTGTTGGTGAAAAAAAATACAGGCACGATTGCAGTCGTTTGAAATTATATTTCAATCTACCTCAAAGGTTAGGAGGAGGTAAAAAATAAGGAACTCTACCCTCTCTAAGTCTCTTGAGCACGCAGTACGCTGCGTACTGCCCCTTACCGCTGACGCAGACTTCGACGGAACAAATGACCACTCCACACGTTTTTCATACGATTGTGTCCGACACCGCATACCGCATACTGCAGCGTACTGCGCAGAGATCAAGAGACCAAGGCCTTAGCCATTTGTCAAGATAAGGTAAAAATCAACGAGTAAAAAATATATTTGAAAGGAAAAACCTTCTAAATGGCGTCAAAATAAACCATTTAAAAACAAAACCTATTCAGCTAATAAACGAAGGTAATTACCCATTTACAACGCTCAAAGTTTTCAAAAGAAGTTCATAAAAAATAACGACTGAAATCAGAATAAGGAAAATGGACTGAAAAACTAGAACGCCAAGACTAATTATCTAAGGAGGCTCAGAGCTCACTCAGTTGAGTTTAGTGAACATTGAACGTTCTATTTTCAAATAATTTTTAATAAAGAGGTTTGAAGATTGGAGCAAGATTGGAAGCATGGAGGGTGGCCATAGGCGATAGCCTATGGCCACCATCCATGCTAAAATTTAAAAAAAAAACAAAGAACAATGATAGCTATATATTTGGATAGAGGACACATACAAATACAAAAATGTCCTAAACGTAATGATTAATGACCTAAAGCTTCTGGTTTCTGAAATATTCACTGACGAAGATACCTAACGTTCTATTTTTAAGTTAAAGTTTAGTGTTCAGTATCTTTATTGACAAGGAAAATTACAATCAAATAATACAAATAAAATAAGAACTATTATTTACAATTCGTCGGCTTATTGCAAGAAGTCATTAACCGACAAATCCAAAAGTTTGGCAAAAGCAGTTTAAAGTTTTTATAACTTTAAGAGCCCATATCATCAAAACTACGACAGTTATCAATATAATTTAAACGTATTTAACGTATATAGAGATATGTAATTATTTTATAATTAACTGAAATCAGTACAAATTCAACCACTGCAATTTTTTTAAAAGCTAAAAATGCAAAGATAATGACTTCTTGCGATAAAAAGTTTTGTCTAAATTAGAGTTAAGTATTTCTGCAAAGAAGTTATTGGTGGCCTCTTTCGAGTATTAAAAGACAAAATAATCATAAAATAACATCTTTTATCACTTAAAGCTAAACAAATTACCTTGTTTGTCGAAAACACTTAATCAAATAACTAAAATTAGTAATAATGGCACATGAATCAGTCAAAAACACGTTCTAAGCTTTTAGAAAATAATTCTGCTAACCAGCAAAGAGTTATAAACACATAAATAGGTTGGAAACGATTAAGTAAACTATTATTTAGATTAGAAAATATTAAGTAACAGACTTTGAGCTTTACCTGAAAACCTTCTTATCCTATCTACCCTCCTCATAACGCTCGACCTGGCCGCGGACCCGGTCCCAGGGCGTGAGGACGCGTACGCCAAGGCACTCGAGTCCGTGGACGTCGGACCTCTCCAGACGCCTGCAGAAGTGGAATCCGAGGCCTCAGCGCTGATGGCGCGCATCATCGAAGCTAAGGCGGCCGCTTCCGTACCCATCACCAGGCGCCAAGGCCAGCGCAACGACCTCCCCCAACACCTTAAGAGGGTAATAGAGAGAAAACGCGAACTCCAGCGCGAGTGGGCGCGCTCCCGCTGCCCGCGACTGAAGACGCGACTCAACCCGATATCTCCCGAGCTCTCGGCCGCAGTACAGGTTTGGCGTGAGACCTGGGACCGAATCATTGACCGGGCCTCCGAACAGGACAATAACCAGTAAGCGCTGAATAGGGCGCTCACGCGGCAGCCGGCAACAACTTACCCGCTGCTGGACCGAGATGGAGTCCGGCGCTTTGCTCCCGCCGACCGTGCCGAAATTCTGGCTGAGCACCTCGCGGAGCAGTTCTCGCCTCACCCCGTTGCAGCCGACGCCACCTTTGAAACCCTGAACCACCACCACCAGGTCGAGGACACAGTGAGGGACTTCCTGTCTGGCCCAACACCGCCCCTAGACGGGGAGTACTTCATCTCCCCTGCCAAGGTGCGGAAGGCCGTCCTCCGTCTACCCAGACGGAAGGCGCCAGGCTATGACGGAGTCCCCAACAATTGCCACGCCGCGGAGTCACTGCACTCGCCCGGCTCTTCAACGGAAGACCGGACGGGTCATCGTGCTACCCAAGCCCGGCAAGGATCACCCCCTCCCGGCCAACTACCGCCCCATTACTCTACTACTAATAGTGGGCAAGCTCCTGAAACGCCTGCTCCTGGGGCGCCTGGCTCCAACTATCGAGCCGCGCCTGAAGCAATTCGGCTTCAGGAGTGGCCACTCTACCACGCTGCAGCTCACCAGGGTGCTGCACCACCTTGCAGTCGAGCACAACGCCAGGCGCTGCACCGTCCGGGTCTTTCTGGACGTAAAAACGGCCTTTGACCGTATTGGGCACCCCGGCGTTTTGTACAAGCTCCTGCAAACCCCAACTTCACCAGCTCTCATCAGGATTGTGGCATCCTTCCTCGACAACCGGCTGTTCTTCGTCGCAGTTGATGCCACATCCTCCACTCGATCCATCTCTGCTGATGTACCGCAGGGTAGCAGCCTGTCGCCAGCGTTATACGCGTTCTATACCGACGACATCCCCACCCTGGAGGGCCACCTACGCCCCGGGGAGAGGGATGTGTCGCTAGCGCTGTTCGCGGACGACAGCGCCTTCTTTGCGTCTTCCACCAGCCCCAATATCGCAGCCCGCAGGATGCAGCGGCTGCTGAACATCCTGCCGCCCTGGCTGGATAAATGGCGCATGGCCGTCAATGTGGGAAAGACGGCTGCGCTGTTTGTTTCCCGCCGCATCGGCCACCCACCGCAGCTGACACTTCGGGGCCAGAACGTGGCATGGAGCCCGCACATCCGGTACCTCGGCTTCGGGATCGACAGGTCGTTGAGGATGCAGCCGAAGGTTGACAGCGCACTACAACAAGCGCGCGTCGCCCGACCGTTCTCCAACCGGTCCTGGGATCTCGCCTGCCTCTGAGGACCAAAGTGTGGGTCTACAAAGGCTAAGTCCGATCCCGACTCACATATGCAGCGCCGGCCTGGTACTCACTAGTCTCCCAGACGAATAGGGACCGGCTCCAGGGGCTGCAAAACGTGGCTCTGAGGATCTGCACTGGCGCGAGCCAAGACGTCAGGAACGATGTCATCGCCCGCGACCCGCAGATCCAATCCATAGACGAGTTTGTCGTACAGTACAGTCGTCGAATGTACGACCGCGCCGACAACGGCCACCAAGCCCACCTTCACCAAATAGCGCCTCACCAACCCCGGCCCCCAGATGATGACCGCCCGTGGAGGCCCCTTCCCTGGGACCTCACCCCCGCGGAACCCCCCGGATAGACCGTGGGTTAATTTAAAAAAAAATTCACCCAAACCAAACAAAAAAAAAAAAGAACATGCAAATATATTAATAAAAAAATAAAATGATGAACAAGCTAAATAAATGCATTTTTTAGCGAAACCCAAGGACCGAGGAGTCGTCACCCCTCGAGTTGATGCCGGGGTAAAGAGGCCAAGCCTCGATGCCCCGCTCTGTGCCCCCACAAGGGCCGGAAAGAACGAACTACTACGCGGCGCGGCAGAGGCGCAAGCGGCCCCGAAAAAAATACCCCTCTGCCCCGCTTCTGCGACTCCGGTCACACGGCACGTGGTCTCATAAGTAGCATAGCAACACGTAAATGTATGTGTGCAAAAGTCATTACCTGACATTTACCTGTTATTTTTACAATAACAAAAATCACTAACAAAACAATACTTCCTTCGAATAGTATTCTTTTACCATTAATTATGTTTCGAAAAAAGTAATTAAGTGTAAAAAATTAATTCTATAAATAATAAAATACTCAGTGTAGACGTTACTCGTTTTGATAGAAGTCATTTAAAACCGTTAGTATTTTTTTTCCAAAAAATACGATACGACAAAACTGGTTAAGGTGCAAATAATGAATTAAAGCAAAACTTATTCAAACGTTTGTGAACGTAAAAGCACTTTCAAAATGTTGTTAAGTCACATAAATGAGTTACGTATGACAATAAAAATGACAAATGTGTTTTTTTTTCTTTTGTTAAAATGTATTAATGTAAGTTAATGAATTTTATGAAACCAGATATACCAAAAATGCAGTTATTGACTTTATAACCAAGCCATAACTTCTAAGTTTGAAGAGCTACAAATTTGTGAGTTTTACCAAAATGTAGAGCTCATCGAGACGAACTCAATGGTATATCTAACGCAGTTAGTGACTTCTTGCGACTAATGACTTCTTGCAATAAGCCGACGAATTGAAACATGTGAGCTAACAGCAGACTGTTGCAAACAATCTCCAGGTTGCTCAACTGTAGTAGTTTTAAAACTTTTTAAAACTACTACAGTAGTATGTAGTAGTAGTTTTGTAGTTCCGTCTGCCCAGGATCTATTTTCAAATACTTATTATCTAAATTGACAGTTCCACAGCACACGCACGTATGAGGTGCTCTGCCTACTAAATATCATTCAAAAATGGAACGACCTCATCGATCATAACCTTCTTTATAGTATTCATTTTATTTGTTTTCCTCAACCTTCCAAATTCAAATGACCTACTGCTTCTCTCATACAAGCGCAGCCCTGACCAAGTTAGGTGTGATTTCTTATTTTACACTTTTACAAAACTTATTTATGTAATAAGTAGGTATTTTTCTTAGGTATTATGAAATGTTGCTCAGACATTTCTTGTAAAAAATGTTATTCTCTGTGTGTATTAAGTAACTCTTTATTAAAAGTTTATAACTTGTGTGTTTTATATGGGCTACAACCAACTGGTCTGAAATAAACGATTTTTATTTTGTTTTGTGATTGACGTCAATTTATGCCATAGAAAAGCGGTACCCAAGTATGGATCGATTACTAAGCAAACATTCATAACACGGACCTTAGAGAGCCTTCCAAAATTAACGACCTGCCTAGTATGCTTATAAAACATTTTTATAAAGATTTTAGATTTTTTTTTCAAAAGATTTTTCCTTGGATTAAAAAAGAAATAAATTAATATGTCCATCCCAGATACTTGAATGAAGTAAAGTAATTTAATTCTCTCTGAAAATCTAATGAGCTTGCTCGGAGTAGCCGCTTCATTATCTTGAAATAAGTAATTGGCCCTCAGGCAGCGTTTCAAGAACCTTCATAATAAAAAAGGTTAAATTAAAGGTTTTTCATAGAAGGGTACGATAACTTCGTTTATTTGATTACTAGCTTCTGCCCTCGTCTTTCCAAAACGATTATGCAAAATTTCAGCCCGATCCGTTCAGTGCCTAGTTATTGTTCGTGAAGAGGTCACAAACATCCAAACTTTCGCATTTATAATTTATGTAGTCGAATCGACCACGGCGGCCAGTCTCATCGGAGACTAGCCAGATGCGCAGGACATTATTATAGTGCACAAGTGTGTGTGCAAACACAGGTGCGCTCTCTATTCCCTCACTCTCATAATCTGATGGGACGGCAGACCGACACGTGGACCGACACGACCAGGGAGAGGTCAAGCGCAGGACCAACGGCTTAACGTGCTTTCCGAGGCCAGGGCTGTAACACTGGCAACTTTCTGATTTTTATTTGACTTAAATATAATTAAGTAGATATAAGTACTTTCTCAAGAAAAAATATTATTATTAGAACCCCAAATCGTAGGTACTTAGTACTTACATACTTAAAAGTTTCATGATAATTATGCACCGTCGGCATCGGTTACATCCACAGAAATCATAATAGTGCTGTTATTCAGATTTCTGTGGTTACATCGCACCTTACCATGAGTTTTGATTGTGGTCAAAGTAAAGTCGAGGCATTAACGATTGTTAAAACAGGAACCTTCATGCATGAATCACAACACTCAACAACACACACACACGCACACAACAACACACAAACACACACACAAGGACAAGTGACAAGTGATCCCCGCATTAGCTTCAAGGCGCTTCTTTCAAGCGTCTACTGTTGACTTACAATTTTTAGAACAGACTAAACTATTTGTATTAAGTAGGTACCTATTAGTAGGTATGATCTTATTAAAGTCAAAATTAAATTTTTAGGTGTTTCGGTATAGGTACCCTATTTGATTTAAACAGGGAATCAATCATAAACCAAAACAAAAAAAAACTCCTCCAGATTTCATTCATTTTACACAATTACCCCAAACTGCATCACCCCAAAGTGAACTGTTTGTGCATCATTAGGGTCAGCCTCCACCGCAGGCGAGGCGATGCGATAATTTCATTAAGCTGTGTACATCGCGCCGTGCCTGAGACAACTCCTTGAGGATTATATAGCGACAGGCTTTGTGTTGTGGTGCAAGTTATGAGAGAAAGCAAATAATTTTTATGACGAGGGGAAAATTCTGCCAAACAGATACCATACTAAGAAATTAAAAAATATTCCAAGAAGTTCCTAAGTGTGAGGAGTTAGCACTGTAAAAACAAAATAAGACCAAAGAACAAACGTTGACCCCCCAAGTCCAAAATCACCCCTTTCGGCTTAGCTAGCACACCCTTTCCGTGGCATCCTGTATATTTTTTTTTTATTAAAAAAAAATCCTGTAAATCCTGTATATTCCAAACGGAAAAGAAATCACCTCGCCAACCGAACTTGTTAAACGAAACTCCTACTATCATGCCATTACTATCTAATATCTAATAAATTACCCAATAGTTTTAAAGATTTGCCTTTAAACATGTTTCAAACCAAATAAAAAAATTGGCTTCTAGAAAACTGTTTTTATGATGTATCTAAAGGAATATTTGAATTTTAAAACTCACTGACATACCTAATCGACCAGCTTATTTTAATTTTATGTTTTACTTGTTATTGTTGATTTTAATTTTCTGATGATTTTTATTGGATTTTATTGGACATTACCTACTAAATTTAATTTACATTTAGAGACATTTATAACTGTATTTACTAAGATTTTGCACACCTTAATAGGTAGTTTGTATTTGGATATTTTTAAGATTACGAACTTTTGTACATACATTCATGCAAATAAAGATTATGATTGATTGATTGAACCTAAAAGTAGACAATAAAATATGAATCTAAAATCGCTTCCGATCATGACTTAAAAAGCACCCCTACAACGTATACCTCTGTGCAAACAGCCTGGAACAAGACTCATAGAAGCGGTTGTCATGGTAACCTGTGTGCGACCACCCTTATCTTCTGTAATTAATATACGTGATTAATTTAATATAATATATTGCGGTCGCATGATTAATCATGGTAGATTGGGTATGGATTATTGTGTATTACGATATTGATTTGTTATTCTAAGGAACGATTCCTATTGTTCCATTTCCATGTTCCGTTCATTAGATCACACACTAATATTATATGTACCTATATATGTAATTCTGGCGTGAAGAGGTAACAAACATCCATCCATCCAGCCAAACTTTCGCATTTATAATATTAGTGTGATGTGATTTTGCGAACTTGTGACAGTAGTTTTATTTCACCATTATTGGGTAAGTTATCTCTCGTGAATGTGCACTAACTTTTTGTATGGAACCGTTCCACCCTATCCTTAATCACAATCTGGCTTAGCTTGACGCTTCAATAAAAGAAATACTTATGTAAGTACTTACTAGCTTCTGTCCGCGGCATCGTTTGCGTATTTTCGGTATAATAAGTAGCCTATTATCTAAGTTAGGCCTTGCTCTAAACGTACGCCAAATTTCATCTTGATCAGTTCAGTAGTTTTGAAGATCAGAGGTAACAAAAATTCAGATTTCACTAACTTTCGACTTAATAATATTAGTAGGAAGTACCTACATACATACATTATAATGTATAATGAAAAATCTAAATGATTTTCTAAATCCCTTCCCTAACATCCATAGGTAGGTACATATTTTGGCACACCCTGTATACCCTCCCGCTAGTGTATATAGGGTGTGCCAAAGTTAGTTCTTAATCCCCAATAACAATAACTGTCTAACCGGCCAAGTGTAAGTTCTGCCACTTAACTAAGTGCCGCTTAATCCGCTAATACGTGTTTAGCCAACTGTGATTTACTGAGTTTAGGTTTGTTGTTACAAATAAGTACCTGCTTAGTTTGTTTAATCCTTGCCAAATAATTATAGACCTTATTCGCTTAAGTTACTGTCGATAATGGCATTTTAATAAATCATGGTGATTTTTTTTTATGCAGCAAATTCGAATTGAACATCGATGTAGTAAGATTTTCCAACAAATAGCCTGTGTTGTGTTACAACTAAACGCAAAGACACGCTATTTCCAATCTTGTGCAATACCTACCTAATGAACAACAAAGATGGAAAGAGGTAGGTACCTAGTCTAGACCGAAGTGCGACCGAGACAACAATGCGCACGCGAAACACGAACACCAGCGGCGCCAGTTCGACTATGACTGAGGTTCGTTAACCTGATTGCACCTAATTTGAGCGTTCCACTATCAAGAAGCTAGTACTTACCCAATCTTCCGAAATTGATTAAGATCGATGGATTTAAATGAATAATATACATATGAAAATTGCAAGAAAAACCGGAATAATAACGGTTGCATCAAAAAAGAATATTTATTTTCCAAAATATTCCAACGTGTTAACATAAAAATAAATAATTCATACAAAATGTACAGTCATTCACAGAATGCTTCCATCTGTATTTCAGGCGGAAATTGAAATGTCGACCCAACAATATCATGTTAATCTACTCGTTATGACTGTACCTGCCATTTTAAATTCGAATACCTGCCTATTTGTTCATTCGGTTTAGTAAAAATAATTATTAGAATCAGACTACTTTGTAAAAACTTGAGACTTGAGAACCTCTTCCGTTTTTTCGTCGGTTAAAAAGTACCTACCTTTATTCACAAAGAAAATTACAATCAATTAATAGAAATAAATTTGAACTAGTATTTACAATTGAAACAATTAAACGAACTGCAAACTGTTGCAAACAATCTACAGTCTATTATTGCGTAGGTATGGATGATAAATATCACACTGATATTATAAATGCTGACATGAAACGTGAAAAGTTTGGTTGTTTGTTACCTCTTCACGCCAAAACTACTGAACGAATCGGACAGAATTTTTTTTTTGCATAGCATCCTAGTTTTAGGCCTCGAATAAAACATACGATACTTTTTGTCTCATAATCAGTTCCCATGGGATAGAAAAACTGGTGGCAAATATTCGGGAGTTATAGCAATTTTCCTGAATATTATACTGAATCGCATTTGAATAATTTTATTGTTTTTTACAAACGAAAATCCGACTTAAAATTCTTTAATATTTTCACTGTTTTTTCCGTTTTGCGGCACAAGAAAACCTCCGGGAATGATAATAAAGTAAAAATGCTGGACAATCCACACAGCACCACCTAGCCCAAAGCTAAGCAGAGCTTATGTTATGAAAAAAAATATGGTACATCTCGGGATCCTTCCCTATACAACAGCAAAATAATAATCCAAATTGGTCCTCAATTGATGAAGTACCTAATCGCAAAAAAATTGGTTGTCTGTAAAGTCGGTTTACTGACGATAGTTGAACGTGACAACGTCTTAAGAAAATACTGATGGAATGGTAGCATTTGATACTCGATCAAAACATGTAAATGTACTATAGTATAGCAGCTGTCAACGCAGACGCATCGCTCACTCAAGTAGGAGAGAGACGGATGTCGAGCGCTCTCGCTTGCACTTCAAGCCTTACATGGAACGCCTCAGAGCGAGGTAACGCCGCATGAGGTAACGCCGCATGACGTCATGTTTTTTCGTGCGTGCAGCCGGCTCTATCGAATTATAAGACGTTGTCACGTCAAAAAAATACGACACGAACGTGGAACCTCTTTTTATACTATTTTTTATCATAAAAAAAATGTGTTTTAAATATTTTTTACGTTATTTATGAAATTGGAAGCATAAGTTGCAATTTTATACTTACCTTATTTTGCGAGATAAGATGATAAACTTTCTAAGTTAACGCTGGATGGACGGAACATTGACTGCGTCTTAATTTCTAGGCTCCAAGAGCTTCGTTGTAATGTATTTATAAAAATATAACTGTTTTAGGAACCTTGAAGAAAGTTTACCTCTGTAGAACTTCGGAGAAGGTTCCATCCAATTGAATTTAGGCTTTGTACCTTTGTTTCTAACGTTGCGTCGAAGCTTTTCTGGATAAAAATTCAAATCCACATTAATTTCTTTATAGGGGTGTTTCTTTGTGGATTTTTTTTTTATTATCTCATCGAAATCAAATCACTTACGCAAGCCAAACATGACATGCCGTCTGTACTCCACTCTCAATCTACCCTCAAATCGATTCTCCCATCGTTTTAATGGCGGTCGGTATACGCTATGCCTTTAGAGGGGACGCCAAGATAATCTCTTTCTTCTAATAACCCTCGTTATCCTGAATCCTTCGATCGGATAACGGTATTGTTGCTTTTATTTACAACAGCATTACTATGCGGTAAACGTAGCCGCCTTGGGCACAATTCTGATAAAACTAATAGGTAGATTTTAGTTATGTTTCCATGAATATGTTGTTGTGTTGTCATCAAATATGGAAAACGTCGCGTGAAGTTCTGTATATTTATTGGCAAAATTATTTGTTCGCGTATTTCATAAATAACGCATAACTTTTTGGAATTTTAAACGGAATTTTAAGCTTTTTAACGAAACTAGCCAAACTCGATTTAGAATGTTTGTAAACAAATCACGACACAAATAACTAGAACTCGCTTGCCGTCTAGTTTCAGATAAAATTGTAAGTAATATTTATTGGAGGATCTCAAATCGACAAGTAATGTAAATTCCGTATAGAAAGACGCGACAACAGAGTGAATTTTAGTGTAAGTGTAGTGTAGAGTGTTGAGTATGGCCGGTGTTTACAAACATTCTACATGGAGTTTGGCTTTTTTAAAAGACCTCTGTTCCAAAAAATTTTTTCAAAAAAAAAATCTAAAAAATGTGTGACAACCAGTGAATTAAAATCAAATCACTATGAACTGCAGTATAATACCTACTTCTACATTCATACGATGCGATGCGCTTCTGTAAAACGCCTACGTGACCTGTATTCGAATTTCAATTCAAAAGCGAACCTGCAGAGTTAAAACACCCTTTATTTTACTCAAATATTCGACTTCCCCCGACTTCTGAATTCGAACGTGTGTATTTTTTGAATTTCGATTCGAATATTTTGTTCTCGCGCGCTCCGATTTGACAGCTCTTTTCTTTTTAATGAGGCGGGCACGTGTCTATTATGCCAGGATGTGCTGTGTTTATTTTGAAATAAAAACTTTTTGAACGAGGAAACGCTTTGTTTGCGATTAGTTTTATGCCGGAAAGGTGGTGGGTTTTATGGCTGTTTGGTGTCTTCGTCTTAATTTGCGGCAATAAAAGCCCGTGTTATTGCTATCTCTTGGTAAAGCATTATTAAGTTGGAGCGCGTTAAAGTGTCGTAAAACTAAAACTCTAGCTAGACAGTATTAAATAAACAATACATTTTTATTCAACACCCAAGAAAAAGAAGAAAAATAATAACCTGAGTGTTTATTTATGTCGGTTCACCATAAGCATAAAATTACCTCACTATCCTAATACATAATTTCCAATAATACTAAATTGAATTTGGAAGATGAAAACACACCGGATGTGTCCAATTTGTGAGTGGAATTGAGCGGTACGTTCAATTCCGGCGCACAAAGAAGCAGAATAACTCAAAGACGTCTGCAGCCAACGCGGCAGCGCTAGCGCTGTGGTGGATACGACTTTTGTACAACGATGGTAGGACACTAGAAGAGTCCTACCATCCTGAGTTTTCAGTTTTGGTACATTTTAGTGATGCAGTGAAAGAGTGACTTTTGTACAACGATAACTATCGTTGTCCTACAAAGGTCACTCTTTCACTCCTGTGTTTTACCGGACACTTTAGTCTGGTACAACAGAACTCACAATTACAACAGGACTCTTCTAAGAAGAGTCCTTCCATCCTGAGTTTCGAGTTTTGGTACATTTTAGTGATGCAGTGAAAGAGTGACTTTTGTACAACGATAACTATCGTTGTACCTACAAAGGTCACTCTTTCACTCCTGTGTTTTACCGGACACTTTAGTCTGGTACAACAGAACTCACAATTACAACAGGACTCTTCTAAGAAGAGTCCTTCCATCCTGAGTTTCGAGTTTTGGTACATTTTAGTGATGCAGTGAAAGAGTGACTTTTGTACAACGATAACTATCGTTGTACCTACAAAGGTCACTCTTTCACTCCTGTGTTTTACCGGACACTTTAGTCTGGTACAACAGAACTCACAATTACAACAGGACTCTTCTAAGAAGAGTCCTTCCATCCTGAGTTACGAGTTTTGGTACATTTTAGTGATGCAGTGAAAGAGTGACTTTTGTACAACGATAACTATCGTTGTACCTACAAAGGTCACTCTTTCACTCCTGTGTTTTACCGGACACTTTAGTCTGGTACAACAGAACTCACAATTACAACAGGACTCTTCTAAGAAGAGTCCTTCCATCCTGAGTTTCGAGTTTTGGTACATTTTAGTGATGCAGTGAAAGAGTGACTTTTGTTCAACGGTGGTAAGCCATTCGAAGAGACAGAGACTATCAAGCCCTAGTAATTGCATTAAGTGGTAGTTTCTCAGATTGAGTAAGGATCTTAAATCATTTATTTATTAGTCGTTACTGAATCTGAGAAACTCGCATCTGGCCTTTAGCTGTTTTGAATGGCATCTTTGTGGTATTATTTTGTGTATGTCAGGCATGTTGTTGGTGTGAGATAGAATTTTGAAGGTTTCAATCAGATCACCACGCAGGCGTCTATCCTCCAGAGTAGTGAGGTGTGGGGCGGCTGGTCTCTCTGAGAAATGTTGTCTCTTCCAGTATTCCCAAGCCACCCAAAGCCCAGAAGGCGTGTACAACTGCGTTCCTCCGTGAAATTCTACCGATACTCGCCAGAAATTGCCAGAATTCAGTTGTACTGCTCAAATGAAATTCCCATTGCGCGGTCAGTGAGAGCTTAGCTGACTAGCCATGCTATGAAGTGAATTGTAGGTAGATATTGACTACCGAGCTTCTGAGGATCCCATAGAGGCGTACCTTAGTGGAGCCAAAGAAACACTATGAATTGAAGGTAATGACTTCGAGCTATTGTGGGTGTATTTTTCATTTTCATTTCATTTATTACACAGTAGGTTCATGTTTATATACACTAGATGTTGTTAAAATGGAACTTACTATTGCTTAATTAAACATATTATTCAATTACTTACAATATTCAATTATGACTATTTATGTATAATGTTTATACCTACACAAAGAAAATAACAATCAAGTGATATAAATAAATTAGAACTAGTATTTACAATTGAAACAATTGAGCTAACTGCAGACTGTTGTACACAATGTACAGGTAGATCAACTGATCAATACCAGTCGGAAGCGTCCCCATGACGCATTGCCCCGCTGTATGGCATGACTATTTAAAACAACGACTATTGCAAACACAAAAGAAGAGTGAAGAAAAAAAACAGACAGACAGTGATTCCTATATTGCATACCTAAATTATAAAATAAGAAATGGTATGAATGTATTATATTAAGATAAATTTATTCACAAAGAAAATTATACTAGTATTTACAATTGAAACAATTGAGCTAACTGCCGACTGTTGCAATACATTTCAACACCAGTCGGAAGCGTCCCCAAGACGCTGGCTGCATTGCCACGCTGTATGGCAATGCTGACACGGTGTGCCAGATATTCACCAGCTCTCGGGTCACGCGTCGCTTCGACCAGACGCTCAGATATTTTTTTGAAAACCCGAAGAGCCTCGGTACCCCACGGACCTAGGGTCTCGACTCCAAGGGGAGCAAATGTGTAGGCTCTGTCGAGACCTGCATATTTGCGCCTCTTGAGATCTTCGGCCAAATCTGCCGCCGCACCCGCCCTCACGGATGTCCTCGGAAGATGGGAAGGCGCAAGTGTGTCGACGCATGTAGCGTCCCACACAATGGGCCTTCCCAACTCCCATGGGACTCATACCATCAACATCATACCGTCGGGCCTCTTACCATCGTCACGCAACAGACCATTCGGTTCGAGAATAGCTGGTACGTTAGCGGTGACAAAGGCCCGCCGGATGATGTCGTTAAAGCTAGCGTGGCGAGATATCCGACCGGCGGCCCTAGTGCACGATAATCCGTGATGACCAAGCTGTTCGACAGCAGTACCGCACTGGCATTGATGAGGCGCGCAACACCTTGCACCCAACCGGAGACATGTTGCGATACGGAAAGTTACGGGATCCAATAAAGTACCAGTGTTATATGAAGGAAATGCTTGCAACCAATGTCCTGACTCCCATTAAGAAACGGCCAGGAGGCGGGCACGATCTGCAGAGCTGGAGCACGTTTGTAACAAACAGTTCCGTGTCAACTCACACAGAGGCCCGTCCCATTGCCGTTGGGACAAAAGTGATTTTGGGGGAGCAGCATCGGGGCAAGCACTATGCCAAGCCGCTAAAGAGCTTCGTCTAAAAATGAAATTTTCAATGACATTCCAGGTGGGACCAAAAGAGAAGGATTTAAATTTTTTTCAACTAAAGAACTAGTTAGCTGTAGACAGAAGACAAGAACGCTGGTAGGGCTACACTTTAAATTTTGCGTAAAAAAATAAGTGGAATTTTGTGTAAGAAATGGTTGACTGTAAAAGGACCTAGAATTTTTTTTTCATTTATTTATGTTAGGTTAGGTTAATTATAATTAGGTATATTAATAACTTATTTTATCTACAGCTAACATAAACCGTAATTCGGTTTGTCCGTTAGCCTCAGTCTCTATGGTACGATTAGTTAATAATTATTATAAATAGTATTATTGTAAATAGTTGGTACTATGTACCTTCCTAGTTCCTACGTAAGTAGGTAGTTTAAGATCACCAACTTACCGGGGTCGAAGACAGCATAAAATCATTATGAATGAGTAAACCAATACCTTTAGAACTAAACCGTTCCGTATTCAAGACAAAAGATTTCCCTCTCCAGAAATCAAACATAATTTCTGATTCATTATATCAACTCGTAAAATATACATCAATCATCCGCCATATTCGTTTGTCATCGTAAATTAACTGAATTTAATATTAATTAATGTTAATTGACAACATGCGGGTGGTCCAATCTTCAGAGGGATTTGTAAACAAATGTCTTTTGAATGTTATTTGAATGAGTTTTACTGTACTAATGAATGATACGCCCTACTGCGTAGCAAGTAATAAATTATGTTAATGAACATTTAACTTGTATGTTGAGTTCTTTACAACTTGTGGGTAGTCGGAAACTATTGTTCTACTTTCGGCTCTGTTTGGACAAATGAATGAGGAAACTAAAGCTTAGAGTTTCCAGCTTTTGTTCTTCAGAGAAACTTTTGAAGTTTTTGCTGAAATAGGAACGAAAGCAGAAATAAAATAACTCACCTGCTCACCTCAACTGCATATATTGATCCTCTGCTGGACGCAGGCCTCCTCCTGATAAGCGCCTTATTGGCTTTTATCTCATGGGGGCAATGCCCATAATCCCCACGGGCATGTGGGTGCGGATCGCAGTTCGGAGGTATAAATTGTTCTGCAGGGGCGCTGCTGTCGGCCCCGGTGGATATCCCTTAGTCGCCTCTTACGACACCCGCTGTAAGAGTTAGGGTGGTGCAAAATCTAAGCATCATACGGCCCTATAAACTCTATAAACAGGCATACAAAAACAAGCTTATATTTTTAAACCTGACCCTCCATAGCATTTTAAAAGATCTATGCTTTTTCAATGAAAATTCGCTTGGTGTTTCTCAATTTCTGAGCACGTCATTGTAGGTTAAATTCTAATATTAATGTTAATCTTTCTTCTTTTCAGACGATTCGGGCTGGTAGACAAGCGGTTCTGCGTGGAAGGAGGCTCACGCTGCGGCAGAGGGGAAGGGCTGTTCGTGTTCGCAGCTGAGGGGGGCAGGGAACTGACTGAGATCCTCAATATGCACAGCCATGATGCGCAGTCCAGGCTCAGCATTGCTAGTCGGAGTGGATCTGGTAAGTTTCCATTAAGTATGTAGATAAAACCTTATCCTTTTGCGGCTTACAAGTACATGGGTTCTAATTAAATAGTAAATACCTGTCGTAACGAAAGCCTGCCGGTAGAATACACCGGGCTAAAGACAGCTTTGATTAAATTAATAGTCGCTATGCAGCTCACTGGCCTATAACCCAGCAGTGGATAAGCACGGGGTATTGATGATGAACTTGAACATAATTGATATTGTTGATTTTATGATATTCGTCGATTTGCTTTTGGTTTTTTGCTTTGTTTGTGTGACTGCATGAAACCTCGCAACTGTACTCGCCGAGTCGGATAAATCGTCAGAATTTATTCGTTTTCTGGATCCATCGGAGCGAGCTAGCTAGCTAGAGAAGCAGCAATAACATGGAATCTTCCGTGACGTCACCAAACGGCTCTGTCGGAAGACCAGCGTTGGTTGTTACGTGGTAACAACTAGCTTATGCTGAGACAGAGACCGTTTTGTGACTTAATTCGACAGAAGCTGTATCTTTTATTTTATCTTTAAATCGTGTTTGTTTTTGTTGATTAAGTTGCAAATAAAATATTCTATTCTATTCTTATTCTATTCTGAAACTAAAATAATGCCGCAAAACCATGTCTTACCTAACCGAAACCCTTTACTTTCCAGTAATGGACAAACGCTTCTCGGATACCAGTTCAATCGACGACGGCTTCCCCTCCCTCCGGTCGGGGTCGCCCTGCTGGGCGCCCGCCAGCCAGACCATGCACTGTCTGTCAGACCTCAACTCTAGCATGGACAGCGAAGAAGATAGGATCCGTCGACCGACCTCCTTGCCGCGCTGCTCAAGCTGTATTGGGAAGATCAGCCATTTGGCCAGGTGAGTAAACTACTTTATTTTGATAAGCTTCAAATCCACAGAGCATACAGTTCTCTGCTAAACTCCGAGCTGCCAAGCTGGATGTTTTCCGAGGGACCCAGCAGTTCATGGCGAATCTTCGGGGGAGGGCAGGTACAGGCTTTATGTATGAAATTTTTTCAGGAACTTTGGCAGTTCTCCTCGTTACACAGCTTAAAGTCGGTGTAACCGTCAAGATTTGTATATACGTTTTACTCCACTGTAAAGATTGTAGGCATTGTATTGACGCTTTACATAATACATGAGCTACTGCAGCCCTAAATATAGAGCCATTTGATTTTTCTTTGGCGTCTTAGCCATTTTTTCATCAGCACCTTGAGAGTGGCCATCGAACCCGCTAATAACCCCCGCAAGACACTCATTCACGCGCCGATGCGCAAGAGTGGCTCCGGATCTCATTCATTATCCGAGCGTTATCAATGCAAACATAAGATCTTGGATTAGCGATCCTTGAGTATGAATGGCGACGATGATTTGCAGATCAAGATAGACCTGAAATCCTGTATCGATTCTGTATTTAATCGAATCAACACAACTGTTATATTTTACGATGTTTTGATCGATTCATACTTGACCTTGGATTTCTCAGTAAGCATTGCATCTAACCTCTCTATGTTGCAGTGATTAATGTAGTTTCAAAAAATATTGCTTTATGAACTGAACCAAATAACAGAGATCAAACATTTCGATGTTTATGTTTACGTTTCCATCCCATAAAGGTAATGATAATATACATAAGTAACGCCAAAATGTAAAACCAATCATTATCGCCGATCTTTGAAGATATTGGTGTCCAGAAATAAAAAAACTGAAACTGACTTATCCTAACAAATCAGGAACACCTCAAAATCTTCCGTAACCAACCACCCTTACTTCCAGATCCTCAACAGTGGGCACGCCAGGCTCCATAATGTCTCCAGTCTGGACAATGGACAACATCATGGAAAAGCGTTCTGACTCCGACAGGGCGTCAATCTATTCTCGCTCTTCTGGCAGTGCCTCAGAGTACAGTGTCCCTCGCAACTGCTTGGAAAAGTCCTTTGACCGAGGCAGCCCCGTCGGTTGTTGTACACCCACGGTGCCAGCGAAGGTTGGCTGCCAATGTTGGCAGCAGAAGCCTTGCTGCTGCAGGAAGAAACTGTTCAATGGACCGTATGAGAACTACGATGTGCCAAAGACACCTATGCCTTTAATACAGGTAATAACTTAAAATTTTCAGGTTCTGTAGTCTGTTATTCACACTAAAAAAACTTGATGTCTGTTACTCCTTCACGTCAACTTAATGAATTAATGAACTAAATGAAAATAAAATGAGCATTGATATAGTTTAAGATCTGAAATAACTATAACTAAGGCAAACTAAACCGCAAGCTAATGGTCTTTGTACTACAAAAGTAAGGATAATGTGTTGCACAATAAATTGAAGATGTTTACAATCTGTAGATTTTATTTAAAAATAAAATAACTGATGCAATAATTTCTAAATTCTCTCTTTCCAGGAACACCCTAAAGACGGTCACGTGGAAGCGGCCAGCCTTTACGACACACCAAAGAAACTGAAATGTCTAATCAACGGCCAGCCGTGTGCCTGCACCGAAGCGAAACCACAAGACACAGCCGAAACCAATGAAGAACCACACGCCAACTACGTCAACGTTACCCCAATAACCGTCAAACCAGAGATAGACTACGGAAACTACGCAAATGTAGACCTTGCAACCACCCTAGAGAAGTTCGAAAGCTCCCTGCAGATCCTAAGGAGTGCTGGCTTCAGTCAAGAGGAATTAGAAGGTCTGGAAGACATACCGGAACACGACGATGACATATCAACAGCTACAACCAACACTGTGCATCAAACAGATGATCTGAACTTTATGCAGACGGAATTCGAGATCAGTGTTTCCAGTAGCAATAAAAATTCAGACAATATCAGCAGGATCAGTCACGTCTCAGATCCTACGCAGCATTCAGAATCAGATAACACGCTCAGCACTAGAAGGTCCAGCTCAGCAGATTTTACAAAGAGACACGACGATGAATACGGTATCAATAGTCAAATTTGCTTCACACCAAGTGTACTAAGGAAAGCAAATAAAATCGAGAGGATCAACGCTCCGCTACAAAGCTTAGAGATAGTTGAACCTAAAGACAAAGTCTTTAAACCTGAAGTCAAAGAGAGCACGCTGATGACGAAGTTCAGAGATGTAGTCAAGATTAGACGATCATCAAGCGTGCCAAGCAAATCAGAGAAGAACAGAGATTCCTCGAGCTCAAACGATTCTGGAGTTTCAACGGGATCGTTGAAGCATCATAAGGGTGACTTTGATTTTGAGATGCCGATAACAAATGCCAAGTCTATGAAAAAACATTTGAAAAGCAAGCAGATGAGGAAGTCGATGACCCCGGTACATGTACCGAAGTCTAATTCGTCGGATCCTCTGAAGAATCTGTCGTTTCAATTTGAAGAGGTAGCGACGCTTACCAAGTCCAACTCCTGTGATGCCGACACTCTTACCAGACGAAGAAAGCCAAATGGTAAGCGGTTAATTAATATATTTCGGTCAACGAATTAGCATTGCCATTCAACGTGGCAATGCTGCCAGCATTCTGGGCACTCCGATTTTAGCTTAGATTATAAGGAAATTAAAATAAGTGTAAATACTGGTGTAATTTATCTCTATTGCAAATAACAATGGAAAGCTGCAATAAAGAGAATAGAGAATGTTTGTTTTCTGACCACTGAGTCCATTTAGTGTCTAGTTAAGTTATTAGTTTGTGACGTGCATTGAGAGTCAGTATTCTAGCGTTCATCTTCAACCCAAAGGTAATAAATAAATAAATAATAAATAATGCTGGACAATTCACACAGCATTATCTAGCCCCAAGCTAAGCAGAGCTTGTGTTATGGGTACTAGATAACTGATATACATAATACAATACACTACATAGATAGATTTTTTTTTTTTATACATAGAAAAACATCCAGAACCCCTGAACAAATATCTGCAGATCGTACAAACATTTGTCCCGAGGCGGGAATCGAACCCGCAACCTCCTGCGTCGCAGGCGAACCTTCGCCCGCTGCGCCACTGAGGTCGTCATTCAGGTCTATTTTATTCCTCAGTTGGATGGAGTTTGCAATCATACGTTTCCTAAAGTTCTTTTTCTATTTTAGGGTTGCAAATGCTTTATTGTATGGCCAGCATCAGTTCTAATAAATATCTTGTCTCCCGCAGCCGAAACCGACTCAACAGCGCGCCACAGCCAAGTGACATCTAGCGGCGCGTCCGACACTTCAGATTACATGGAATCATTATCAGTGTCATCCTTCAGTTCCTGCGACGTGTCAGCAGATAGGCACGTGACCCGGCCTCGCTCGGGCAAGGAATACGCGAGCATAGACCGAGCGGCGCTCGCGACGCTCGACGTCACGAATTGAAAACTTTTGCAACAAAGTTCTCTGACTTGGTGGTAGATGGCGTTGTTAGTGCCAAAGTGGGGTTTACAGGGGGTGGAGTAAGTTGCGACTCATACCCTTTTGTATTGAGTAAGAAAACTAAGGGTAAAGGAAAAATGTTACGATAGTCATAATTATTGAAGATCGCTAGGATTTTAAAGCCAATCTATTATAGTAAATTTGTCAAAGCATGATCGATTTGTTTATTTTTCGTCCTTGCTTGAAATATGTATGAGTCAAATAATATATTTTCCTAACATCTCTTTATAAGCAGTGATAACTTTAGATTTAATCCAAATGTGTCCAAATCCAAAACACCATCTTTGAGCCATCTGGTCAGATAATTTTGTGGTATTGTAGTTACATTTACATCGATGTGTCGCTACATTGTACCTATGTAGGTACCTACTAAACATGTATAATATTATATTGTTATGGTATAATTATGTAAAGCTTTGTTTGTACTTAAAATAAATAATAGAATTGTATGTTGTTTGTTTCAATTTATGCTGAGGTATTTCATTTTGTAAATAGGTACCTTAATCCGAAAACTCCAACTAAATGTATAAATCGTTAAATATCCTTCGAGGATGACATGATCGATGTAAATTTATTGTAAATAAAAATCGATAAGGTAAAAAACAAAGTCATGGCCTTAACCGCTTAAGAATGATGAATGCGATACGGACAAACTGTCAGAATCTTAATAGGAATCCATAAGCTACCGATATGGGGGTATGGCCATTGACATGTCTACCTTATCGATTTTCAATAAAGAACATCTTTATTAACAAAGAAAATTACCATCAAATAATAGAAACAAATTAGAACTAGTATTAAACAATCTACAGGTAGCTCAAGTGATCCATATCAATACCAGTCGGAAGCGTCCCCAAGACGCTGGCTGCATTGCCTCGCTGTATGATACGCTGCGCCTTTTTGATTTTCATGATAAAACTAGATAATAATATAATATTTTACAACACTTCTTATGTTTGTGTTCTAGGTACTTTACTTTGATACTCAGTTTAGTACTTCTAGTTTTTGGTTTTAGCACTTCAGGTCAAATTGTCTTCTGCTCAATTGGAATCGGAATATAATGCGTTTTCTATAGAACTTCGGAATACCTATCATGGATTGGTGAAGAAGTTACGTCGATTACTCGGGTTAGGGTACATCTGGGCCGAATCTCAAACTGATCCACGGACGAGATGTCCACTTCACTTTTGAGTAGGGGTACATCTCGTCCGAATCTAAAATCTCTTAGTTTTAGATTCGGATCAGTTGTACCCTCAACCAAAAGTGAACATCTCGTCCTCACTACAAACGAACTTGCAAATGTTTCTTCAGTACCTAGGTATTCAATTATTAATATGGAACCAAGCGTAGAGCCCCGAGGCCGAGGTACTCCTCTAGTTCTAAGGGAATAAAAATCAACACAAAGAATCATTGAGAATACTAGGTAGACGCACCAAAAAAAACTTTATTGTGTTTACGTTTACAAACTTTATGATACATAGTCGCTTCATACATAACTTAATCACAACCAAGTACATAAATAAATAATGCTGGACAATTCACACAGCATTATCTAGCTCCAAGGTAAGCAGAGCTTGTGTTATGGGTACTGGATAACTGATATAAATAATAATATACGAGTACATAGATAGATATTTTTTATCATACATAGAAAACGACCAGAACAACCTGAACAAATATTTGCAGATCGTACAAATATTTGTCCCGAGGCGGGAATCGAACCCGCAACCTCCTGTGTCGCAGGCGGACCTTCGCCCGCTGCGCCACAGAGGTCGTCATGATATAGGATATAGGTCGGTACTATACGTAGTTTCCTCCTGTACCGGCATAGCTCACATATGAAAATATTCTATTCATTTCATTCTTACTACCTACTACTAATTACTACTTTAGTATTCATTACTACTACTATTTTTGTTTATTTATTTATCTACCTATAATAATTTACAGATCAAGACTGTATTTTCGAAGGAAGTGGAAGAGATAAGCAGATTTAGATAGTTTTCAATGGAACTTATAGGCAACTTATGCCTTTAAGTTTCACTCAATAATTTATGAATAATTAATGAATAATTGACCTGTAACTTATCTAACTTATTATTAAAGAACAATGAACTTATAATATGGTTGGCTCTTTCAGTATTGATCTTATCTATTCTGTGGTGATTATTTACAATTATCATAAAACATACCTATTATATTTAATATTACATAATCTTCAATCACATATTTATTTAGGTATCATCAGCCTTCAATCACACAATTACCTATTCACATCATTTCAGTTTTTATAACGCCTTAGTTCCATTTGCTCTAAGTATTTCTCTTTATTAATTTCATATTCGCACTCTGCTTCAGTCACACACTTTCCCTCACTGGTCTGAAACAGGTGGTCCTTGCATACACAACCACTTCGACATTTATTTTCATCACAGACTGGTTCACTGTTGCCACATGTTTTGGTGCATCTCTCACACAACCTGTAGACTTTGTTATGGCCGCACGAGAAGCGGTCAGGGATCGGAGCTACTGTGAAAGAAAATACAATAATTAAATAACAGTCACAAATTAGAACTAGTATTTTCAATTGAAACAATAGAGCTAACTGCAGACTGTTGCAATCAATTTACAGGTAGCTTTACTGATCCATATCAATACCAGTAGGAAGCGTCCCCAAGACAATGGCTGCATTACTCCGCTGTATGGCAATGCTGAAGCGCTGCGTTGGTCAAAGCGACGCGTGACCCGAACTGGTGATAGACCAAGCATCTGTCACCAGTTTTCGGGTTACGCGTCGCTTCGATGAGATGCTCAGATAAATTATTGATTTCGATTATATTTTGCCATCCAATCTTCGCTTACTAGACGCTTCTAGTTAACGAGAGATAACTTAGCACCTGCTTAGAGAAGTCTTGTGTCAGAGTTTAACAAGATCAACCTAAGGTAGCTCAGTCACTTAACCCAACCACACAAACAAGATACATGGATTAAATTTTACTAGAACGCTACCCGCTGAAAAACAATAGTGTTTAGTCTAGACGAGAGAGAATAGAGAAAATGTTATAACTAAATTATTGAAGCGCAAGGAAGGAATGTACGCATTGTACGCAAAAGATGTTTGTTCTTCTAAGTATTCATTGTTGGCGATAATTCAAGAATCAAAATTCAAAATCAAAAACTCTTTATTTCCATAAATACAATACCTATATATAAACTTAGAAAAGGTCAAATTATAAAACTAAACACTGACACGGAAATAAAGTGATATTTTTTATTTCTGTCGCTTCCTTTGCCTGTTAGTTGTTATTTTTCGAATTAGAGCAAAAACCGTCCCAAGCTATTTATCCCCTAGATAATCTGATATTTTATAGTAAACGTTTTTGCACAGCAAGGTTTGAATAATTTGTTTGAATTTATTTAATGATAATTTTTGCAACTCACTAGGAGTTATGTTGTACTCGTAAAAGCATATTCATTGTCCTTTAAAAGATACATTAATTTTGTGCAACCTAGTTGTAGGCACAGCGAGTTTATGTTTATTTCTGGTATTAAAATTATGTTTTTCGCTATTTTAAGGGAACCGATTGATATTTCTATGAGTGTACAACATTGTTTTCATTAATATATTGACAGGGTACTGTACTGTCATTATGTTAATTTCTTTGAATTTATCACGTAAGGATTCTCTGGGACCCATATTATAGATTACACAAACAGCCCTCTTCTTGATGCTTAACAGCATAAGTGGATTAGCTGGACCGACAAGGTTACTATTACTAAGCTTCTTAGCATGAATTAATGAAAGCTTCTTAGCATCGTAGAAGGAAAAGTAGAAGGAAGACCAGGAAGGGGACGACCAAGAATTAACTATATAAGTCAGACCAAGAAGAAGCCGTTGACATATCGTATAAAGAAGTAAAAGAGACCGCATTGGAAATAGACAAGAAAATTGCATCATTGCACCGACAAGAGCCAAGCTCTTTAATATATAATAACAGTGGCCCGGCTAGTGTATTATGTTGTGCTATTAGTCTTGGAGCCAGTTAATATGGAAGATTAAAGAAACCCATTGATTTGAACTGATGTTTTTTTCTTTGTGTTCACTGCTAGGTTGAGTCCGCCTGAAGTTTGTGCCATCCACCCACCACGGTCCTGCGCTGCATCTACCCACCTCGATACAGGAGGCACTCCGCTCGTCGAAGCTTCTTTTAAATCATACTATATCTTCCCGACCAACCGACGGGGATCTGGTTTCCCCCCTTTAATCTGCACTGGACCAGCTTGGTGGTTTATGGTCCAAATCCCTCCCTTCAAAGAGTCCATTGGTATTTTTTTCAAACTATTTTCGAGTGATTCTGTAATATGGAGAATGAAGTAACTATAGACCTCGCGAGAGAGCTTGTCGCATCCTGTGATAACTATTCTATCGGCGAGAGTGGTGCGTGACAAAAAATACAGACAGCTGAGAAAAAACTTAATAATTTAGATAGGAACCTAGTAGATGCAAAAATTGGCAGTATTCTTTTTACTTTCTTCCCACTCTCACTTCTACTGTTAGGAGGTGACTAGCTCTAGATGAGTTCTAGATTAAGAAGACTCGTTAGGTAAAGGGTTTTTGCCATAATCACGTGTGCAGCTGGATTGATGATCGCAATGGAGGTGATAAAAATACACAGAAGGAGCCTGCTGCCCTTCCTCCTCTTGGTCCCTTAGTCGGCTCTTATGACATCTACGGGCGGGAGAGTTGAAGTGCCCGATTCTTGCGCCGCGATTTCCACGGCCTTCGTATTACGAGAGAGAACTCTTGTTAATGTTATGGAAATACTGGACGTCATGCTGATTCACACCACAACACACACAACA
Source organism: Eupithecia subfuscata (assembly GCA_963564075.1). Taxonomy (NCBI): domain Eukaryota; kingdom Metazoa; phylum Arthropoda; class Insecta; order Lepidoptera; family Geometridae; genus Eupithecia; species Eupithecia subfuscata. The sequence goes on along the minus strand of OY751115.1, from coordinate 13,735,965 downwards.
GTCAATGGCTACAATAAGAAAATGACGTAATTTACCTGAGCGTAATAGGATATACCTAAATTATGTGCGGAGCAAGATTTCAGATATTAACTTACCTTCAGGTTTCCCAGTTAAGTCAAGATGTATGAAGTTAACGCAAGATTCTAAGAATTTGTAAGGTTTTTTTAAGTTAGCCGGAAACTAAATAAATAAGAACACGCTTCATAACAATCATTCAGAAAATTCATACATGCGAAATATCTGAACTAAACAAAGCGAATCCTAAACAGTGTTTGTTTCACAGACATAATACTAGCTGGTCGTTTCATTGCATAATATCAACTAAGTATACGTAATTTTGAGGTAAACATGTTCTTGAATGACGACTTGAACTTATGTGTATTACGCCCTGTCGTGATGACTAACTGTGAAAGACTGCTGGCAGATATTGGATGTGGCAAGCTGAAGGTGAAGGCCTGCATCCAGTAGTGAACTAAGCCAATGATGACGTCATCCTGATGGTATAAGATAAATACTTACTTTCCTTCTCCATCCTCTGTATATGCTTCAGGATATTCGAACACTGCCCCCACTTCACACACCTTCCGTCGAAGTCCCTCAGTAGGTCCCCCTTACAGAAGCACCCTCTGCTACATTGTGCTGGACAGATTGGGTTGGGGCTATCGCAGGTTCGATTGCAGGGCTCGCAGTACCGGTATTGTTCGTTTGGGGGGCAGTTGCCTCCGTCGTAACGGGGTTCTGTTGTGTCTAGTTCTTTGAGCTGAGAAACTGGAAAAGGCAATGTGATTCTATGAGTGCAAACGCGTCCATGGGAACCAAAATAAACAAAATCGTACAAAACCTCTGAACCTCACACTATTACCACCTATTACCTACCAACGCCGAGGCGGACAGAACGTCAGAATCTAAGTGTTTCAGAGGCGAACCAGTCTTGTTCTGGTCTTTATTAGCCGACGAGACGCGACACCGACAATCTTCAGTACGTCACAATGTAACAATGTGTCATTGCCGCCGCACCGACAGCGACGGACGCATAATTCTATGAAAATACATACATATATAATAAATATTTTCAAACACAACATTACCTAGTTCAGGCTAATGTGTTATACTTGGCTATATTTATTAGTTAAGTGCACTTATGTATTGTCTACTTACGAGTTTCTTTGAATACATTTTATTTATTTATTTTTTATTATATTTTATTTTCATGGAATTATGCGGGCACTGATGCAGGTGGGGATCGGCTAGTGATGAATCGCTCATTGTTAATAACACGTTTTGGTCAGGTTACAACAACATACAGTGTTACAGTTGGAACTTACCTAACAGAGGACAGTCCTCCAGCTTTACACAGTTTCCATTATCATCCCTGACTTGCCCTTTCTCACAGAAGCAGCCTGCCTTGCAGACTCCCTTGCAGTCCGGCACAGGGTTTCGGCAGGTCTTGTGGCAGCCGCAGTCTAGGAGGCGCTCCTTGGGGCGGCAGATGGTGCCAACTTGGGCTGGAAATGTTATAAATTTTAGATGTTATCCAAGCGTAGTGCAGCCAGCAACCCAGGATTACTTTGGGCAAAGTTTTGTTGCGGCTGGGTATAATAAACCGGCCAAGTCTGAGTCTTAGTCTGTGAAAAATTGAGAGAAAGAAAGAGAGAGAGAGAAAAATAATTTACCCAATAAACACATTAGTAACAGAACTTTACGCAGAATACAATACAACATTCACAACTCGAGTCAACTTATTTAATATTTAGGTACTTATATTTACGGAGATAATGGTTAAGGGTAAAATGGGTCCCAGCCTCAGCACGTTGCAGTATTAAGGCATTTGCCCAATACTGCGCTGATTTTCAGGCAGGTTGGACTTGCTTCATGGTGTTGTTTCAGGGATAATAGACTACGGACGGAAACAAAATAATAGATTCAGGCGTTACTTTGCGTGCATGGAAAAGCAAGCTGCCTTCCTAAGTACTTTGATAGATAAAATAAAATGTATGTACGATCTGCAGATATTTATTTGTTCCCGGTGTTCTGGGTGTATTATATGTGTAATAAAAATATCGATCTTTATAACGCACACAAGCTTGTCCAGCACTATTATTTATTTATTTATTTATAGATTTTTCATAGTTTTGTTAGCTCTTCTCTTCTACAATTATTATGTTGTAAGTAGAAGGAAAGTGCTTTAAGTTAGTTGGAGGGTAAGTGACTTGGCATTTTTTTATTGCGTCGGTCTGTTTTTTACCTTCTCTTGTTGCATGACATGTGAATTTGCGGGACGGCGGGCGAATTGCATTTTGATGGATCTGATCAGAGAAGGTTATACGCGGAATTGTTAGGTACTAAACATTTTTCAATTTGATATAGACTGCGGCATCACATCCACCTCGCGAATACACTTCGCCGAAACATCTACGAGTATAATATATGAAATTAAATAGTTTATTTGACACATCACGTTTATTTGGGTTAGGGTACATCTGGGCCGAATCTCAAACTGATCCACGGACGAGATGTCCACTTCACTTTTGAGTAGGGGTACATCTCGTCCGAATCTAAAATCTCTTAGTTTTAGATTCGGATCAGTTGTACCCTCAACCAAAAGTGAAGGGGGCATCTCGTCCGAATTTGACACATTACAACAAGCATGTCATCTACCACTCCTGCAACCGGAACCGACAGCGGAATAATTGGGTCCTTATGAATTCTGGTTTGATGAATTTTTAGGCCTCTCTGTCCCGTGAAAAAGCAGGCCCGGGGACACTCTAAGAGAGGTTGCACAGACACGATGGGACGGGTCTCTTTCACATTCCTAATTGCATTCATATGTTGTTCTTAATTTTTTGTATTGCTGTTGTACTGCTGCGAAAGACTGCAGGCAGATGCTGGATGCGACAAGCTGCAGACGGGGCGCTACGGCGCTCATTATGGGAGTCCTATGACCAGCAGTGGACTAATATAGGCTGATGGTGATGATAATGATGATTGCTGTTGTCCAATTCATGGACCAATATACACAGCGTACCTTTCTACTTTCACATGAAACCGAACTATGATCCAGTTCTAAACAATCTATCTTTCCATCTTGTCTTCCTATACATACTCTCTCTCGACATGACTAATTGTCGTCTACATTACGTACGCTCTCCTAGAGTAGAGGTAGGGATATTAGATCAGATTGTTAGATAGTTTCAGTGAAATGGCTCATGATTGATGAGGTCATTGTCCTAGGTGTCATGCTTTAGTTGTAATACTTGATGTGTACCTATTGTAAAGTCGGGTACTAACCGGTGGTACGGGGCATAATGTATCATTCATAAATAATTATAAATAAATATTAAATAAATAATGCAGGACTATCTACCCCCAAGCTAAGCAGAGCTTGTGTTATGGGTACTAGATAACTGATATACTTAATACAATACACTACATAGATAGATATTTTTTATTATACATAGAAAACATCCAGAACACGCTGAACAAATATCTGCAGATCGTACAAACATTTGTCCCGAGGCGGGAATCGAACCCGCAACCTCCTGCGTCCCAGGCGGACTTTCGCCCGCTGCGCCACTGAGGTCGTCCATAGATAATTTAAGTCTGTTAATCTTAGGTAGGTAGGTACTGTGCAGTCTAGTTTTATTTTATTGTTGTTGGTAATTTGTGTACTCAATTTTGACTCCACGTCTTCCAAGTTCTGTTTATTTTATTATTTTTAAGATTGCTGTACTTGTTATATTTATTATTGTAGTATTTACGTAGTAGTATACACATTTTATTAGTACACATTTTATTAGTAGTATACACATTTTATTAAGTTTTCAAGATCTTAACTTCATCAGTTCTTCATCGTTGCTTTTACTGCTCTATGTTTAAATCATGTTGTGCATGCATGTTTAGGAATTCATTCAATCTAGCTTAAGAACCTGTTATAATTTTTACTTAAATGTCATGTCTCGATTGTTGTCTGTTTTTATGCCAACTAGCTGCATTCTTACTACCCGTTGTCCTATTACCCGTTTTCCTGTAGGAATGAAGCATTATCCCGTGGTAAAAAGTACCCTGTGTTCATCAGGAATAATGTGGGCTTCTAACGGTACCTAAAAGAATTTTTCAAATCTGTCCAGTTGTTTCGGAGCCTATTCAATACAAACAAACAATCAAAACTTTCCTCTTTATAATATTATTATTATACTCGATCGCCTCGCGGTTTCACCCGCGTTGTTTCCGTTCCCGTGGGAAATCCGGGATAAAATATAGCCTATGTCACTCCCTGAAAAGTAAGCTTCCTGACGGTGAAAGAATTTTTCAAATCGGTCCAGTAGTTTCGGAGCCTATTCAATACAAACAAACAATCAAATCTTTCCTCTTTATAATATTATTATAGTTTATTATATAATATACTAGCTTCTGCCCGCGGCTTCGCACGCGTTGTTTCTATGGAAACGTTTTGAGGTTATTTCTAACCAATGGGAACTGATTTATGGGATACAAATCATTATCTAGCCCCAAGCTAAGCACAGCTTGTGTTATGGGTACTAGATAACTGATATACTTAATACAATACACTACATAGATAGATATTTTTTATTATACATAGAAAACATCCAGAACGCCCTGAACAAATGTCTGCAGATCGTACAAACATTTGTCCCGAGACGGGAATCGAACCCGCAACCTCCTGCGTCGCAGGTAGACCTTCGCCCGCTGCGCCACAGAGGTCGTCAATTATAAATTAAAACTTATTAGTATTTTTTAAGGATGATTGATTTATGGTATTCATGGTTATGGAATAAAAGGCTTTTTTATTTTATTTTAAAAATGATCTCAGTGTGTGAAAATAAGCATGAGGCATAGAAAGCTACGGGTTCGAATCCGGTGCCATTTTTTGCAGCTAATAAAAGTCAACATGAAGGTCAAGAAGCCAGTACTTACTTACATCTAGTTTTTAAATCGTTATATCTCAAAACGGTGGCTCTTAGGAATAAAGTACTTACCTTAACATTTTTATAGATAAAATTATCTGATCTACAATTTTTTGCTGAGCTAATTTTATGATAAAACTTACGGTTTTGCTGAAAATCGCGAAAAAATGTTTTTGTGACCTTTGACCCCGAGTAATTTTTTTCCAGGTGTCGGATCGATGAAGACTTTTCACATTTCATTTTTAATGGTGATTTGAACAATTCTACCAATTTTCAGCTGGCTGCGAAATAAGGCTTGGTCAAACCATCGCGTTCAGCTCGCGTCCGCGGTGGCGTGCGCGGTGGCGGTCAATTGTTGTGTACGAACGTAGCGACGTGTTCACATCGATGCGTCCTCTGATTGGTCGCGGCGTCCGGTGCAGCGTCTGCACGCGGCGGTGGCGATCAGATCAGGCTTGTTACGTTAGGACGCTGCACGCAGCTATTTATTTGTTGAGAAGAACTTTGTTGTTTAGTTTTAAGTATGGTGGAAACGGAAGAAATGACGTGACTCCAGCCTGGTGAACGCAAGAACAAACGCGACGGTGTATACAACTTTTGCACGCGCAGTATCGCCACCGTGCACGCCACCGCGGACGCGAGCTGAACGCGTTGGTTTGGCCAAGCCTTTATTGTAACCTCGCCCCTATTTTTTGTTTAATTTGACCGGACTATATATCTTGCCAACAATATGCTACATAGCTTATGAAATTATTTATTAAGTGGTCAAACCATTTATTAATAAATAATTTCTCAATGTCGGGAGCTGAGCTTGATCCTGTGATGGTTTTGTAGGGAAGATGCGAACTCAAAAAATACGTTTTGTCTGCTAGTGCCATGATTGGACACTTTTTATAATCAACTATATTTATTTATGCTATGTACTTAAACTAGTATATTTATGTAAGGTACTTATATTTATTTACATATTTATATTATTTATTTCTTCCTAAACATTATTTCTTTTCTTTTTTTCACGCCACCGTAGATACTTTCTCGATCACTTCTCGTCCATCCTAAGGTTGCCTGGAAGAGATCGCTCTTAGCGATAAGGCCGCCCATTGTACATTATCTGTATTTGTTTTTGTTCTATGTGTTTTTTTTTTTATTTATTAGTGTGCAATAAAGAATATTTGTATTGTATTGTATTGTAAGTATATTTTTTTCTTCTGATTTAATTTCAAGACAAAATATGCTGAAATTGGTGCCTTCTAACCTTAAACGAGCTATTTATTATTTTATATGTACACATATAAACTACACCAGCTATAATCATAATTGTGCTTACATAATTCATTTTCACTGTCTAAGATTTGAATAAATTGTTATAAAGATAATTTCATGAGATCCTACATGCAAGCTCTTGAAGGACGCAATAATGTTTATTTATTTGATCATAAATTGAATGGAGTTTATTAAACTTGTGTTCATAAAGGCGTGAAGATAAATAAACATCATCTCACTGAAGGCGTTAATTTATCGCACAAACAGGTTTATGAGGAAGCCATCAAAGGTGTTATTCTCTGAATCATAAAGTGCCGACATCAAAAGTCAGAATCATAACTCCCTGAAGAGTGCAGTGAGCAAAAATTATAATAGAGTTAGGTATAATTTACGCGTTTTGAATAAGACGGAGCCGTGTGAAAGTAAATATTTTACGACAAAAGTTTTAAACAGTCATTAATAACGAGGTTTATCAATTTATCACTACCCCAAGCTAACCAGAGCTTATGTTATGAGTTTGCTAACCTATAACATAAGCTCTGGTTAGCTTGGGGTTAGACGATGCTATGTGAATTGTCCATCATTTATTTACCTTGATCATGACATTCATGACGTAGGTAACTGTCCTTTTTTTTATCCTGAGGGAAATGCGCACGCATATCGTACTGCAAGGGGAGACAGTACGATGATGTGGGACTCTAACACCACTAAAACCCTCAGGGTGCATCCGCCTCTGCCGCTTGTGGTAGGAACGTGGAGACGCTTACACTCATCCACGAACCCACCGCGGCTGCCCGATATCGGGCCCCTCACCGGGGGCGTGCAGCACCCCCTCTTCGCGACGCGCCGAAATATTGGTTATCTTGAAACTACGCAAATTATGGTAAAATATTATTTTTATCGACTTCGAAAAAAGGAGAGGTTCTACAGTGGTTCTACTATGTTTGAATGTTTTTTTACAAGCTTTTATTTAACTTGCAATGTACGAGTATGTAACTATGTTTGTGCGGGTGGAATCTAGCAACTCAATTTTGAAGCGGATATCTTCAACCGATTGAGCTGAAATTTTGTTTACACTTGTAGTTTGGATGACAATGCAAAGCTTGTTTTTAAAAAAGGTTTCTTAAAATATTCAAGCTTATTTATCTATGCTCCCCGATTTCTGCGTCAATTGTGGACCGATTTAGATGATTCTTTCGCTATTGTATAGATCCATAGATATAAGATGATCCCAAGATGATCCCAAAAAATGTTTATTCCCGAGGGATTCGGAATTCGTCTTAGTTTTTACAAAACAATCAAATGATAGTCTGTGTAACGAAAATGCTGCGATGCTGGGACATGATACATTTCGGCGTGATAAAGTATGTAAATGTAAATAAATAATTCATTATCATCAGCACATATAAGTCCACTGCTGGACACAGATCTCCCCTAATGAGCGCCATCGCGCCCCGTCTTCAGCTTGCGCATCCAGCATCTGCCTGCAGTCTTTCGCAGATCGTCATCCCACCTGACCGGAGGGCGTTCTACACTACTTTTGCTGAGTCGTGGTCTCTACTCAAAATCACGTTTACCCCAGCGGTTGTCCACTTCCTTTTAAATGCTGCTATATCTTTGAGCTATGTCGATAACTTTGGTTTTCTGTCGGATGTACTCGTTACGAATCCTATCTTTCATAGTAAATAAATAAATCAAGCTCAAGCTCCACAGCCTGTATTGGTCCACTGCTGGACGCAGGCCTCCCCCTGATAAGCGCCTTGTTGTCTTTTATCTCATGGGGATAATGCCCAAAATCCCCAGGCTGGGCATGCGGGTTGGGGATCGCAGTCTGGTGCTAGAATTGTTCCGCAGGGGCGCTGCTGCCCGCCCCCGGTGGATATCCCTTTGTCGGCTCTTACGACACCCGCGGGAAGAGTTGGGGTGGTGCAAATTCTAGGCCGGCACCATACAGCTAATAAATAATAAATAATGCTGGACAATCCATGCAACAACATCTAGTCCCAATGTAAGCAGAGCTTGTGTTATGGGTAAGACGTAAGGTAGGTACTACTTGTATAACTGATAAATAGATATATTTTAATATAACATAGAACACACCTGGGTGTGGACCCAGAACAAATTACTACCTACAAAGATTTGTCCTGTGACGGAAACCGAACCCGTAACCTCCTGTGTCGCAAGAGAACCCACACGATTGCTGAGCTACTGAGGGTTTCCAGATAACTGGAGTCCTTACACAAGGAGTCCTGTAATAATTCTCCAAGTACTACAGTCATTACATTACACTTGAAGTAGGTAAACTAAAGGCAACCACAACTTGATGCAACTTAGCAACAACCGGGTCAACCAGTCAAGTATTATTGCAACACTTTAGTACATTTATACATTCAATTCGTATAATATACCTAAAGCAAACATATTAACTTATGCGATAACTCCAATGTTTTTCTAGGATTACTTCATAGGTACCAAAATGTTAGGTATTTATACAAACAATAATTAAGAACATTAAAGACACTTTTCCATACTACAGTTTCCCCTCAAAATTAACCCTTAATCACTCTGCACTTAAGAATACACTACTAAAATCATTCATAAAGAACATTTTTCCTGAAATATCTTGCTTTGAATTTTCCTGTTTTTCAGCATAGTTACATGCGCCATGATCACAGAATAATTTAAGTCACTAGTTTCAATTAATTGGCAGATATAAGTGATTTTAGTGTTATATACCATGATTTTTAAAAGGTTTTATTCCCCACTGTTACTCACCATCGATCTCCCAAGTCGTCAAACAGACGAACAGACACACAAAAACCACTTTAACCTGCATATTGGTCAACGGCTACCACTGCACTGGTCGAGCGAGCGCGAACCTCCGCTATATACGTGACCGCCTTACGTAGATATGTTTGTATGAATAGTTATGTATCATGCATGATATGATAAGAGTGCAAGGTTGCAGTTTTATCTCTCTGTGTGTATTTAATTTAATAATATTTGCGAAAAAATTAATACAGTGTCCGTGACGGGAACTTTGAAATTTTCGGGGAATACGACCTTCATAAAGAAAGTAACGTTTCGTGGTCCACTCAGACCACAGAAATCTAAAATTTCTGTGAATCAGACACTAGAAGGAAACGATCTGAGTTTTATTACTTTATATTAAAAATAATGAAATAGATATTTGTATTGGTTTATTATTATTTATTTAACTAATTAAAACCAATTACATTTATTAGAAGCAAACAAAATTACATCATAAAATAAACAGCTTCAAGCTTCGCCCGCGTGGAAATCATACAAATTTCAGAAATTTACTACACACCACAGAGGGGTAATTTTGTAAAAATAAAAAATACATGATTCACTTTTTACTTTAAAGTTTATTTATATTGAGTTTTGAGTGAATCGAGCCAAGGAATAATAATTTTCCATAGAAACTTTACCACCCTTTTTAACCCCCTCAGAGGGTTATATTTAAAAACTTAATTAGCCTTTACGGTTTTTTAGAATCTAAACTTTTTACATAGGTACCAAATTTAATCTAAGTCGGTTTAGTAGTTACAGAGATATGTGTGGTAATAAACATTAACACAAACTTTCGTATTTATAATTATATTGAAGTAGGATGTCAGTTGATGATTATGATAAGAGTGCAAGGTTGCAGTTTTTAACTCTGTTCTAAAAGTGTTTGCTAAGAAATTAATGTATTAGGGTACTCTCAAAGTTTCTAGGAAGATGACCTTCATTCAGAGAGTTGAGTTTCGAAGGCATCCATCAACTTAAGGAAAATAGTGCAGGTCGCGATCTTCTCGAGAAAATGTAAACAAGTTACAGATATTTAAAATATGTATATGAAGAACTATATTAATATAATATCTTTATTAACAAAGAAAATTACAATCAAAGAATAGAAATAAATTAGAACTAGTATTAACAATTGACAAAATTGAGCTAACTGCAGACTGTTGCAAACAATCTACAGCTCAACTGATCCTTATCAATACCAGTCGGAAGCGTCCCCAAGACGCTGGCTGCATTGCCCCCAAAGTAGCAAAATTTTTAATTTTATTTTTATTTTCAAAATTATAGGAAAACTTACAGCTAGGTCTTAAGAATCGTTATTTACATAATATGCCGGTACAGCCCAGCGCATGTGTGCTGAGGGCCAATTAAATTTTTCCGCAGATATTTACATAGGATAACAAATTATGTGAATGTAGACGACTAGAAATAGATCCAGTAACTGTCTTCAAGACTACATTTCAATAACATTCTACTAGTATACTATACTACAACGCTGGATTTGGATTTTGGGCGCATTTATTGGAGCACAAGTTCTTGATAAGCTCCCACACTGAGCTAACAGAATGCTAATATGTCTAATTACTGTCTTGCACCAGCATTTGGAAGCACTAAAGCTCCTTTATTTGCCTTGTAGAAGATTACTACTGGTACCAGTACTCCTGTTGTTTGTTATCTACTTCTAGTTCGTTTCAAGCGTACTTGGTTTTTAGTTCTTTGTTTACAAGCTGGCTGGGCAGGCCAATTGTTTTTTTTTACTGATTTACGTAAGTAATTTTAGTTATTGTTTTCTTTGATATTTATTTAAACGAAAAAATCTTAGCTAGAATTAGTGAGAATGCAATTTAACATGACTGTGGCAAATCTATTTTTACTGTAAAAGTGTACAGTGTTTGGGCAAATTTTTTATCGCGCTTACATAAATTGAATATTAAGTCAGATACTGTAAAAATATGTTCAAGCACTTAATTATTTTGATCATTCGCCATGTTTCAAAAATTTCTCTGCATCAAGACATTTATAAAACTGTATTAGGTAAAAATGCGCTATTTTTACTCTTAGATAAGATTAACTCACCGCCATGTTGAATTAAATACCTCATACTTATAATGATCCCAGCTAAATATGTTATAAAATCAGAGAATCTTACACAATGCCATTATAAAACTAAATTGCTGCATATTTGTAATGATCTCAAACAAGTATAATTATTATAAATTCTGGAAATCTTACACAAAGACTATAATTTTCGTAGAACTGTTTAGACTTCGTCAATACATTTATGAGATTATATATTATGTCTTGTAATTATCTTATAAAATAGTGTAACTACAAAGCAATTATATTAGTCAATTTGCTCTTGAGAGTAAAAATGCTTGCGCAGTGCTATTATAAGCAAAAGAGTCTCAAGAAAAGCCATTATAAGAGCTTTTGACGACCTTTGTGGCGCAGCGGGCGAATGTCCGCCTGCGATGCAGGAGGTTGCGGGTTCGATTCCCGCCTCGGGACAAATATTTGTACGATCTGCAGATATTTATTCAGGGTGTTCTGGATGTTTTCTATCTTTTGTATAATAAAAATATCTATCTATTTAGTTTACTTATTGTATTAAGTATATCAGTTATCTAGAACCCATAACACAAGCTCTGCTTAGCTTGGGGCTAGATGATGCTGTGTGAATTGTCCAGCATTATTTATTTTTTATTATTTATTTAATAATTATTTAGTCTAATTTTACCTATTTAATTTTATTATAGGATTCCCTTGCTAGTTGGGCCGTTAAGGTATAATAGCTGTCTGCAAATGACATAGTTTCTCTTCTCTTTATTTTTTCTTGTGTGTTAATTGTGACTCTTCCTAGGATACCTGTTTTGTTTTATACATAGTTAAGACACAGCCTACCTATATATGTTTTACTTACCTATTTCTTTTGCGGTAATAAATACTTTTTACTTTTACTATTTTTTAAGTTCTACGCATCCATTGTGAATAAAACACAACTCCAGGATTTCAGGGGCCGAATTATGTTCACTTTGGCAGGCCAGTAAAAAAATATTTTCGCAGAATATAAAATATTGAGCTTAGTATTTATTTATCAAGATCTTCCAATATGCATCATGATTATAAGAATCGATCTGGTACAAGGTCTTAATAAGAAAAGGTCTTTAGTTACGCACAACGCGGTGAGGTAACCAATACATTTATCTATGCCACGAAAAACCCCCCAGTTGTAGGTACATAAGTAAATATTATCATCAGTTTGATAATTGTTACCTTTTGATAATTTACAACGCAGGTTTCAGGTTCGATTTCCGCCGCGGGACAAAATGTTCGTGTGATCTGCAAATATTTGTTACTGCTTTGGGTGTTTTCTATTTAAAAAACCTGATGAAAAATATTAGGATACTTTACTAAGTATCTATAGCTAGATACTTTGTCTCAGCTTAATTTATTACATTGCGGTCGGAATGAAGCTGCCGCGACAGCGACGCCAAGGGTGGACTTCAGTCATGCTTCAGTCTGTTGCGGAAGTTTTAGGAACTAATGATTCCGTAAATTATAACTAGATGTCGGGCTTTATTTTGTACCAGGGCTAGATCGCGCTATCGAAGCGTTCCGGGAAAAAGGTGACTTGAGAACCATTTTGTTTCTTCGTTACAGACTTTCGCTTTTATAATAAAGTAAAAGTTACGCAAACTAGTTGCTGCCCGCGTTTTAACGCGTAGTTTTTGAAGGCGTCACAGCTATATTGCTTGCGCCTAATATCTATACTTATAATAAAACTGTAACAGGTCCAATTCTGTACATTGAAGATATTTTGAAAATTTTTTTTGGGGGGCACTCTATTATCGATACTGAAGCCAAAACTGTAATTTTTTTCATTCATGTCTGTCTGTCTGTCTGTCTGTCTGTCTGTCTGTTTCTTAAACGCGCATCACGCCGAAACTACTGAACGTATTGAAATGAAATTCGCCATGATTTTAGGTCATACTACGAGGAAGGACATAGGGTACTTTTGATCCCGGAATTCAGTAAGGTTCCCCTGGGAGAGGGGATGAAAGTAAAATTCCTTCCCCGCGCATCACGCCGAAACTGCTGAATGAGTTGGAATGAAACCTGGCACGATGTGAGTTCATACTACAAGAAAGGACATGGGATACGTTTTATCCCGGAATTCAATAAGGTTCCCCTTGGAGAAAGGATGAAAGTAAAATTCTTTAACTGCTCACCACGACGGAACTACTGAATGAATTAGAATGGAAGCCGGCACGATTAGAGTTAATACTACGAGGAATGATACATTTTATCCCGGAATTTAGTAAAGTTACCCTAGGAGAGGGGGTAAAAGTAAAATTCCTTAACCGCGCATCACGCCGAAACTGCTGAATGAATTGGAATGAAACCTGGCACGTTTTGAGTTCATACTACAAGAAAAGACACAGGATAAATTTTCTCCCGGAATTCAGTAAGGTTCCCCTAAGAGAGAGGATGTAAGTAAAATTATTTAACCGCTCATCGCGACGGAACTACTGAATGAATTCGAATGGAAGTTAGCACGATTTGTGTTCATATAACGAGAAAAGATACATTTTATCCCGGAATTCAGTAGGGTCCCCTGAGAGAGGGGATGAAAGTAAAATTATTTAACCGCTCATCACGACGGAACTACTATATGAGTCGGAATGAAACTTGGCACGATTTGAGTTCATATTCCAAGAAAGGACATGGAATACATTTTATCCCGGAATGCAGTAAGGTTCCTCTGGGAGAGAAGATGAAAGTAGAATTCCTTAACTGCGCATCACGACGGAACGACTGAATGAATTCGAATGAAATTCTTCACGATTTGAGTTCATACTACGAAGAAAGATACATTTTATCCCGGAATTTAGTAAGGTTCCCTTGGGAGAGGGAATGATAGTCAAATTCATTGGCCGCGCATCACGCCCAAAGTACAGAATTAATTCAAATGAACAATACTATTTAGACTATCCTCGAATCAATACGATTCCCTTGGGAGAGTGGATGAAAGTAAAAATATGTTACTAAATGAATTCAAATGAAACTTGGCATTATTTGAGCTCATACTACGAGGAAGAACATAGGATACATTTTATCTGGGATTTCATTAGGCGCGGTTCCCTTGGGAGAGGGGATAAAAAACAAAATGTGTACATAGTTGTAATTCATTAATGCGTCGTCGTCCGATTTCATGCTTTCTTTTTTGTTATAAACGTGTTGCAAGATCGAATTTGACTAAATCAGTAGGAAGTCGTGTAGAAAATCAGTTGATTGATGAAAAAATCTGTACATATATTAAAGAAAAAATCAGTAGATAAAGGGTGGTATGATCCTATCTATTTATTTTCCAAGACGCAACCTTTAGTTAGGTTCCTACCTACTACCCAATGCCTGCCTATTTCAGGCAAAGTAAAATGTACAAATGGTCCATGCGATCTTCATTAACATGATATTTGGTGGTATAGCTGGTCAACTATACCACCGAAGTTTGGTTGGAGTAAGTGGTCCAATTAAACTAACTGGACAACAGAAAAATATTTTTTACTATGATACACAATCAAGTCACAATCAACCTACTAACGAAAAAAAATTGTGGTGGTCCAGTCAAATGGATCAGGACCCCAATTTTGCAATACAGTTGCTTCACTATGACAATGGAATCTAAAGAATAAGTACGTAGAATCCTAAGATTAATAAAACTCCGGTAGTGCGTGCGAGATAAATTAATAGTTTCAAACTTGACACTTTGACGCGCGTCTCTCCATCTGCATTCATCATAATTTCTTTCATTTAAGGTGGAATATGTGGATGATACCACTGTCATAGTGAAGCGATTAGTTTAGCAGAATAGGGCCCCAGCTGAATGGGATTGTAGATGACAACATGCTATCCCCGTAGATTTATAGTAGATTTATACACAATTTGACTAGGTACCCAAGTATAGATACTTCTACCTATTAAAAGTGTAACAGGTCCAATTCTGCGCATCGAAGTTTTTTTGCACGGCGTTTCATAATATGAGAGAAACTGTAGTTAGGTAAATGTGAACTTAATTAGACGGCAGGTATGGCAATCGCGAACGAAGTCGCGGGTACAGCTAGTAATAAAATAAATCAAATCTATTATCAATAGGCTTGTTCTTGCTCGGTCAGTAAAGGGATCGCTCCGAACTAGTACAATTGTACTGAAGTACTAGTTCGGACTTCTAGTACTATTAGTACCCTGCTCGGCAAAATTTTCGAGTCGATTGAATTCTCCGAAATACGCAATTGTTATGTTTTGTTACGTTTTTTTTGGGCGGGAACAACAACGGCTGGGGTTTCCTTTGGGAAAACTAAAATATATCTATAACCTGGGTTTTTTTCTGTAAGCAAATATTTGATTTCATTTTTGATATTTGATTTTTGATTAATTATAAAAATACTTTTCATATTACTCTATACTCAATGATTTATTAAAAACAAACGAAACAAACAAGAATACGAACGAAATTCGCAAGAAAAGTCGTTCCTTCCTTGCTCGCAACAAAATTCATACAAGGTAAATTAAACAGTTCACTTACAGTTGAAAACATAAAATAAAAACAAGGAAAAATGATCTCTACGCTAAACAAACAAAGTTCATCTTTCTATTAGTTACCGAATGTTTTTAAACTGGTACCTTTGACCCAATGCTGACAAATTACCAAAAATAGCAATCCAGTCGAGTAATGTTGACACCCTGACATGAGACTAATTATAAGGAGTTTGAGCTCTACAAAATTTTGCAGCATTACATTACATGGCCGAAGCAAACAAATGCATATCTCCGTCTCTTTTACTACAACGGATTATGCGCTGTCTATCTCTGTTCTTCCTTATCCTTTCCTTATCCTTAACCTAAAGGAAACATGAGTACTACTGAACTAGAGAACTAGATGTATAACTCTGTCTCTTTTAGTACCGCGGATTTATACGTTTTCTATCTCTGTTCTTCCATAATGATTCCCTAATAGTTCTTTTCTTCTTGCTTTTAGATTTTAAACTTTACGGCATACAAAATAAGATCTTTTTAGTTTAGTTGTTCCGAGATTTCGTGACTGATGAGCAAGTGTACTAGTGTACTGCTAGGAACGAGTTTAGCTGAATAGCTCCTATTAGTTCACATGTGGGAACTAGTTCTTTTTAGGACATTGTGTCTGAACTACACAAGACTAATTATCAAACTCATGTAGGTAGGTACTAGGTAGACTGTAGAGTACTTGTATTGTATTGTATCTTGATGCATGGATGGTTCAAAAGAAAACAAGGAAGGAAGGGACACAAATTCGCTGAGTTAGATTAGAAGTATTTATTCTCATTTTCTGGCAACGGCACTACCAGCCGCACTACCAGTAGTGTCGTTGCCAAATGAACGACACTACCGCGCCTATTTGGATCAAATTGTACAGTCAACACAAGTACCTAAATAGCAACAAGCTGTGCACAAATTCTACGGCATCAGCGGATATGGTGGATGGCGGCTATTAAACTTTTTAATTTGGGGGAAAAGTTAGAAAAAAGTAAAAAAAATATCGATATTTATAAAAATATCAAAATCGATAGGTAGGTGTTGATATTTTTACTTTAAAATATCGTTATGATTTGACAGAGAATATTGGCGCTCTAAAAATTTGTTAATTTATACTAGTAGCCTGCCTGCTATAGTGACTCGACTCTGCCTCATGGAAAGCAGGAGTAAAGTTTTTAAAGATAAAAAATGTTTATTTCGTCTTAAGTACCTATCACAACAACATTTCTAAAGTTAAAAAAGTTCAAGAGTGGAAAGCATTAGCTGGTCTAGGTAATCTACTTCAATCATCTGACATTTTTAAATAAACACTCATCATTTTTAATAAATCATATACAACGAATAAAAATATTAATTATTGACATTGACAGACAAGACAGTAGACAGAGTTACCAACATAAGTACCAAATTAAATACTTTTAAATTTGGTACTTATGTTCACTATGTTGGTAAGTCTGAATCGAGTCGACCAAAAACAAAAAAAAAACATAAAATGTATTTTAATAAAAAATTGTTAGTTTAATATCGATTTTTATGCCTTTTCGATACTTGGAATTTTATATCGATATATCGAAACATTAATTATCGCTCAAAAATATCGAAACATCGCTCAAAAATAGCGATAATATATCGATTTATCGATAGTTTTTCAACAAGCCTAGTTAGATCTATTAATTCTTTACTTTAGACAAACTCGATGTTGAATGTCTGTAAACAAATCGCCCATGACCTAAAATTCACTCTGTTGCCGCGTCTTTATATCCGCAATTTATTACTTGTCGATTTGAGATCCTTCCTTCAATAAATATTACTAACATTTATTTCACTAGACGCCAATCAAGTACTTACTTAAGTTTTTACTTGTGTCGTGGTTTGTTTACAATCATTCTACATCGCGTTTAGCTAATGAATAGAACCACTTCTTCCTCAAAATAAAAAGAGAGCCATATCCGCTGATGACGGTAGAATTTGTGTCACCCACGTGACCGTGATGACTCGGAAACCTATACCTGGCGAAGTATAGTAGTGTACATATCATGATGATGATGAACTAGAATTTATTTAAAGTTCACAATTCATCCTCCTAGCCTAGCCGAATTCCGGCCACGGCGGCCAATCTCAACGAAGACTAGTCACAGGTGCGCACGACATACTTTAATAATATAGAATTTAAACTCCGTATTAATAAAATAAAATAAAAATTCGGTCCCCAAGTTTGCCGCTGAAGCATACTCAGCTACTGGTAACTGGTAAAACCCTGAGGCCTAAAGTACTTCGTTGCCTAAATTCATCCAGAATTTATTTTTCAGTTCCGTAGTAGATTATATTCCGTGACCTCGCAGTTCCAATTAAGAATTATCAGCATAAAATTTAAAAAATTCAATATTATGTATGAATTATGATCCGCAAAATATTAGTTCCAGGTTTAGGCGTTTTATATGTATAGCGTGAAAAATATTTCTAAGATAATTTATTATTATTATGGTGTAGGTATGCATGTTTTATCCAAGAACCGCGTGAGCGAAGCCGAGAGCAAGGGCTATAAAAAATATATAAATGTACCTACATAAGCCGAGATGTTAATATCTCAGTTTATCTAAACTAAACATGCGCTCGGAATGTATTAGCGGCCGCGACAGCAACGCCAAGAGTCGATTTCTGTAGCGGCAATCGTACAAACTAATGTTTTCGTAATTTTTAACTAGATGTCGGGCTTTATTTTGTACCAAGGCTAGATCGCGGTAACGAAGCGTTCCGGTAAAAGGACGACCCGAGAACCATTTTCTTCCTCTTTACAGACTTTCGCTTTTATAATAGTTTTAGTCTAGTTTCTGCCCGCGTTTTAACGCGTAGTTTTTGAAAGTGCATTATGCAGAAATGCTAGCACTAATATCAGAGAAATAATGATTCATTTACTATACATACTTTAATTAAATACCTAGATTGTTTGATGGTTCTATCTCTATCTAGTTATAATGGTAAACATTGTTCATCTTTTAGTGATCTTTTACTATTTATTTCCGTATCCATAGAAGGACCAAGGTCATTGCTATGGTTATTAATTTCATTAACAATGACCCTGGTTTATAAATTACTAACTTCGGCCCGCGGCTTCGCACGCGTATTTTCGGTATAATATGTATAAGTACTTAGGTAGCATATTATCTAAGTTAGGCTATGTTCTGTAAATGTACGCCAAATTTCATCTGGATCTGCTCAGTAGTTTTGGAGATCCTAGGTAACAAACATTTCACAAACTTTCGGCTTTATAATATTAGTAGGATTATGGTTTGGATAGTTTGTATGTTTAGATGTACGAGTACCTATGAATGGTGGTTGGTTACCTCTTCACGCTTTGGCAAACTACTAAAAAGATTTGATTTCGTACATATAGTTCTAGGCCCAGAAATCAGTTCCCGTGGGATAGAAATAACCTTTAAACGTTTCCATAGAAATAACGCGTGCGAAGCCGCGGGCATAAACTAGTTATTAATATAAATGCGAGAGAATAAAAAGTATGTTTCCTTGTTTCGTCTTATTTATTTCATAATTATTATACTAGGTAATTTCAGCCCGATCCGTTCAGTAGTTTTGGCGTGAAGAGGTAACAAACATCCATCCATACATCCATCCATCCAAACTTTCGCATTTATAATATTAGTATGATAGTGTGACAAGCTTCTGCCCGCTTCGGAGGCAATTTTCAGGGATAAAAAGTTGTCTATATTACCATAGATACCATATAAATCTATGTATAATACCTATCCTAATGTTAATAGTGCTTAGGCAAAGATCCTATGACTACGTTTTGTATTTAGGTACTTACCTAAGTTCCTTGATACTATTTGTATGCAAAGTTTTAGCCCGAACCGTTCAGTTATTTCGTTCTAAGTACGTGATGAGGTAACAAACATCCTTGATTTCATAACTCATCCATAGACTTAGGACTTTATATGGTCCCAAATAGGGTGGTGGTGTGATGTCACAGGATCCACAATAGATAAATATATTTATCTACTGTGCAGGATCGTTCTACAAATTTTCCTCGCAATCTAACCATGGTTTCACGTGCTGTGTGGCGACTGTGGGGAGTGGCGCTGCCGCGCCGTCTCGTTGGTACCTACTAAATATCCTGAAGATCACGGGTTTTATAGTCCCATCACACGGCATGATAACGTTCGTCAATTACAGCTCGGACGAACTTCAGAAGACGATAAAGTAAATGTGTGTTGGTTTTGCAAGGGGAATCTACATGTCAAATTTTGTAGTTCTGTTGATAATGGTTGCTGAAATACAGAGCATTTTTGTATAAACTTTCAATCAAAATTTAGAACCTGTAAGAGTACGAATTTTCAAAATTCCTTTCTGAGTGCTTACTTTCGTACCAAGACCTACCTACACACTCTGCAAGTTTCAAGTCTCTAGGATAACTGGTTAAGGCTGTAGCTTGTATAAATGTCAAGAGTATTATGTTATCCCTGCCGTGTGGTGCCGCTTCAGAATTTGCACCACCACAACTCTTCCCGCGGGTGTCGTAAAAGGTGACTAAGGGAATCTCTTGTGCGCCCCTGCAGAACAATTTCTACCACCGAACTGCGATCCCTAACACGCATGCCCAGCGTGGGGATTATGAGTATTACCCCCATGTAGGGTTACCAGACGACAGGAATTTTCCTGACATGTCCGGAATTTCAGCTGTCTATCAGGGAAACAGGGAAAATTGGAAATTGTCAGGAATTTAGAAGTTTTGTGAGACCCATCGAATAAAAAAAACCCATTCGATGGAGCAAGTGACGTCACACAAAGCGAAGTTCACTGAGTGACCGGCGTGGTTTCCGCGGCGGTCACTCAGTGAACTTCGCTTTGGTCATAACTTCGTCAATTTTTGTCGTAGAACAATAATTTTTGCACTGTATGTTATGGATTTCTTAGCTCTATAAATCTGCATTCTCAACTAAAAACATTACGGATCCTCATTGCAAACACAAAACAGCAAATTTTTTCAATTCTTCCGGTCTCTCACAGCTGACGGATTTAAAAATAATTTCCCATTGTTTAATTAACGGGCATCATTTCAAAAAAGTCATTGCTTTGCTGCCTTACAAAATATTTTAATGCAGTAATTTCATCAAAAAGCTTAACGTCATTTAAACATACTCCGTATCCATTCAAAAACTGCAAAGAAGAATCAACTTTCTCGTAATCAACATGAGCACCTTTCAGTATCATCCAGTCAAAGACTTTGAATTCATCTAGCGGCTGCAACCATTTGTCTAAGTATAGGCAAGTCATGTAGGAATTTTTCACATCTTTCATAAATGTTTCTTTGGCGTCTTCGGTACAACTCGACAGCAATTCTCGCACTTCCTCCACTCGCACCTCGCACGAAACGTAGCCCCTGCTCTTGCTTTCAAAGTTTCAGAGGACGAATTTAATATTAAATATTAATAGAAATTTTCTTGAATATCCATGACGGAGTTATTTTCCCTTTCCATTTCTGTGATTTGTGACTGGAAGACCGACGTAAGCGAATGCACAAAAAATAAATAACATTCTGCGAGTTCATCTTCGAAAAAAGCTTTAAGTGTTGTTGGCACTTGCGGAATTGTCAAAAAGTTTTCTTTTAGAGGCAGAAACATTTTCAAAAATCTTTCTATGGCCGGAAAAAGCCTCAGCCACCTAGTCTTACCGTGATAAAGCAACTTTTGGTAATTTACATCAATGTATTCACAAACTGATTTTAAGGTTTCAGTGCGCACGGTATTTTTTAACTGGGACAGTACGGGGGCAATAACCAGAGGAGATACAGGTGCAAACTGCACCTTTTGAAACATCAGCTCCTTTTTTTTAGAAAAGAAATTTTGTCATTAAAATTATTTTGGTCAAGCGTGAGTAGCGCCTTAAAATGAATCAAGTCGGTAAATTTTTTTTTTTATTCCAATCGACTCAGTCCTTTGTAAGGATCATTTTATTGTATATAATGAAAAAAATCTGAGTGACTCTTTTGTTGCCGAAATGCCAGGAAATTTATTGCTAGGTCAGGGATTTTTCCAGGAAAACTTATTTTCGGATCTGGTAACCCTACCCCCATGAGACAAAAGCCACATCAGGGGGAGCTCTGCGTCCTGCAGTGGACCAATAAAGGCTGTTGAGAGGATGTACCGCGCAGATTGAGGGCAGGTTGATACAAAGAAAATTTTAACATTACGTTCGTCTCGGTAATTAATAAGACTCACACCGCCGCCACACACAGAAACCGTGGCCGGGCCGGAGGCGAAGGCGTGCGGGTTGTAATGCGTGACGAGACTACACGTACACCGCCGGGCGGCGCCCCGTATGTGTACTAGTCTCTCATATGAATTCGTATGATACAACCCGCACGCCTTCGCCTCCGGCTCCGGCCCGGGGCGGCGGCCCCGCCACGATTTCTGTGTGTGGCGCCTTTAAGGCGAAGAGTAGGGGCGATAGTGGCGCCACTACATATTTAATTTTATAATTACGTTATACAAAGGAATTATCAAAAAATCAGACCGCGCGTAGACGATATCTATCATAAGCTTTTTAAATGTATCTTTAATAGTTATGTACTGTATTATTTAGGCAGATACTTGTTTCAAGAGTTTAGTTCCTATTGGTGGCCACCAAGCTCTCCAAACAAGGTTTTTGATTGAATAGCACGAAACAAAACTATTACAGATACATTAAATAAAAGCTTGTGATAAGTATCGTCTACCAGCGGTCCGATTTTTTGATAATTCTTTTGTTTAACTTAATGATTAAATTAAATATGTAGTGGCGCTACTATCGCCCCTACCTACTCTTCGCCTTAATAACTTGTAAATAAGTCGAAGCTGGGATCCATCCTTATTATAGTTTGTGCCTCCACACAAGATTCTCTTAGAGCAAGGATGTCTTTTTCCTAAAATAAATAGGTAGGTACTTTTTGCTAGTTTCTGTTTTTTATCTGCTTTCGCATGACCAAGCGTGCCAAGGCTTGCACACATGAAGGTGCAAGTTAAATCTTCATAAAATAAAGCAATGTTTGAATGAGTTTGTTTAATTAATTTATCATACAAGGTACGCTACGCTCATCTATTTGCCACAGGAAAACGATAAATTCAGTGACTTTACCATTACATAACTACCAAATCCTACCAACCAACTAGGGATTGGGTAAAGTCCTGCAATGGAAATTCTAAGATGATCCATTTACTACCTACTTTTTATCATTTCACTCAATATTATAAGAAATTTGGCATCGATGGAATTTGGTAAAATCTTTACGATTTTACCTGCAATGCAACCATCTAGATACCTACCTACTTACCGATTCTTATTACCTACACCATTTCAGTTATTCACGCGTGGGGTAGGTATTCGGGTTTTTTTTTCTCAAGTCAGACTTCAGCCAGATTTTCTACCCTGTCCGTGTGTCCATATGTCCAGAAGAAGAGACATAGCCAATTAATTCTGTGAACCTTAATTTCCGGGACCTGTCGCATCGGTCCTTAGATTAAATCGTCGTCGGCTATCGCAGAATTGGACCACTTAATTAGGTTCAACTGCTGGTTCGTTGAATTATGTACGTACCTACCTACTAGTTAGATGTAGTAGGTACATGATTAGATGTTAACATGTTTTCTTTTTATTGACTTCAAAAAAGGAGGAGTTTCTCTTCTCGCCTGTATGTATTTTGACGTGAAACGTCTTTCAAATCGACGGGCGCTTTTATTTTTGTAGCTAGAGGTACTTTTTCTGTCCACATAAAAAAACGTTAAGTTGATATTCTGTTCTATATGTTATTCTATTGTAGGGATAATGTGCGTGCACGCTAAAACGTCCTGTTACGGTAATATTATCATTTATAATATTACCGTCTTCTCGTCATCCATACCGCAATGCTTGAAAACGAAAGTTTTCAATCAGTGCGTCCTACCCGTCATGACCTACGGAGCTGAGACGTGGACACTCACGGTAGGGCTGGTCCACCAGTTCAAAGTCGCTCAGCGAGCTATGGAAAGAGCTATGCTCGGAGTCTCTCTGAAAGATAGAATTCGTAACGAATACATCCGACAGAGAACCAAAGTTATCGACATAGCACAAAGAATTAGCAAGCTGAAGTGGCAGTGGGCCGGCCATATCTCGCGAAGAACCGACAACCGCTGGGGTAAACGTGTTCTTGAGTGGAGACCACGACTCGGCAAACGTAGTGTAGGACGCCCTCCGGCCAGGTGGGATGACGATCTGCGAAAGACTGCAGGCAGATGCTGGATGCGGCAAGCTGAAGACAGGGCGCTATGGCGCTCATTAGGGGAGGCCTATGTCCAGCAGTGGACTAATATAGGCTGATGATGATGATGATGAATATTACCGTGGTCCTGTAATACAGACACATAGATTACCATTATACTTGTAGCTAACTAACTTTCCTTTGTTGTCAGTGTGACCATTGAGAAAATACAGAACCTGCCATACGCTTACTGAAAATCTGCCAAAATCTGCCCAACACTCCAAAAAAAATGCCATAAAATATGCCACATACTTTTTTAGTGATTCTTTGATTGGAAAACAAAAATAACACTTATTAATATACTCAGATGACTTATTAAAAAACATAAAAACACAAATACATAAAACTTAAATTAAACAGTATTTGCTTATAGCTTCATTCAGTACTACTTTGAATGTCCACATTCGCTTCATATTCTTCGTTCTTTTCGTCGTATTTAGATGAGGTTATAGAATCTTTATTTCTCAGAATAACTATAAAAGTTCATTTACAATGAGAATAAGTTATTCGTAAATAATGTTTAAATTACTCTAGGACCTAGGTACTTATATGTAGGCATAGGTAATCCATCCACATTGATTACAAGCCCATCTGTTTAATAATTTCCTTTATGCCTTCTTTTGTGGTTATAATGGCAGAACTTGATGAAGAAAAATACTATGAAAAAATTCGTTCTTTGATGTAAAAATGCGATTCGGTTTAATTTCATTTCAGAAAGGTATTTTGAAAAAAGCTTGTGGCAGGAACCTAAATAAAAACTATTCGAATTCAAATAATAGCAAACGATGGTGAAAATGTTCTTAAATTACAAATCATTTTGGCACTAAAAGGGAAATTCATCCTCCGCCGGACCCTTAACGTAGAGAATTTATGGTTGATGATTACATGGCGTAGAAATATCAACAAACATTATAAGGGAATTCCCCTTAAGGACTACCTCGGACTAGGAGTTGCCAGGTGTCGGTAAAATTATTTCCAACAAAATTTAATATCCATAATTTTTTGGTCTTACTATAAAATTTTTTTTTTTTTTTGTATACGTATAATCTCCAAAATATTAAGGTCACAAAGTGTTTGTTCCCAAATCTGTCAAAATCTGCCACATTTCTATTTCGTCAACGTAATATGCCAAACTGAAAATTCCATAGCCAAATTTGCCAAAATGGCAGAAATCTGCCACAAATGGTCACACTGTTTGTTGTGATCTCATGTTGAATTGATAAATAAAATCTATGTTAATTATCTACATTCGAACAGATTTAGTCTGCGAGTAACGAAACAGCAATAATGCTGCCATAAATCTAAAATAAAATATCGTTGTAAATAGCCATTTACGATCTAGCCAGATCTAGCCAGATCTAGCATGATTTTAGTTTTAGTAGGTAGGTACAAATTGTGCTTTCGCGTAATTTTAGTTGCGATAGTAAATTACTCCTTACATAAATATATATAGTAATGTTAATCAAAATGAAGTGAGCTTTGGGTAGAGTTATTTTTTGACGTGACAACGTCTTATAATTCGATAGAGCCGGCTGCACGCACGAAAAAACATGACGTCATGCGGCGTTACCTCGCTCTGAGGCGTTCCATGTAAGGCTTGAAGTGCAAGCGAGAGCGCTCGACATCCATCTCTCTCCTACTTGAGTGAGCGATGCGTCTGCGTTGTCACGTTCAACTATCGTCAGTAAACCGACTTTACAGACAACCAATTTTTTATTTTGAAGGTAGGTATATGGTATTATCTTATGATGATAATCGATAATGCGAGTAATTCGCCACGAACTATGAGTGTGGATCCGTCCGATTCGCTTATTCTTCGTTTGCACCTCGTTCCCGTCCCGTATTTGTATTTTGTCCCTCGACAAAAGGGTTTGCAAGGCTCGCGTGATGTACGCGCGCGAGTGTGGAGAGCCTTGTCAGTTTTGCCGTCATACGCACTAATAACCACGATTGTGAGAGTGTGGAGAAGCCTTATAAAATTTTTTTTTAAACTCGACCTACCTGAAAATCGAAAACCAAGTTGGCAGCAATCAATCTGGTTATAAATATAATATAAATTATAAATGATGGCTGGCAACACCATAGAACCAGCGATGCCAGATCTACTGATTTAGCAGTAGATCTAACTGCTTTTTAAATCGTCTACTGATCTATTGATTTATTTCTAAAATTTCGTGAAATCTACTTGATTTTGTCCTGTCACTTGTCAGTGTGACTTCTCAAGCCAATGGTTACCAACGATTCGACACAATTACTGGCAATGATGTATAAAATTGAAGTGTTTGTTTTGTTCGTTCGTTCCTTCCACTTCTGTAAACATCTGTGTCCCTATCGGTTACGATTGATTGGTCGGTCCGTTCGTTCTTTCGATAAACTTTTGCGGCAAAAGTATTGCCAGATCTATTGATTTAGCAGTAGATCTCATAGATGGATTATTATACTTTCTACGAGTAGATCTACTTCATTTTTTAACAGTCTGCTGTATAATTTTGTAAAATTCGAGAAATCTACCAGTTTTCCCTCAGAAAGACCCATAAGGCCTTGTAACAATAAAACAAATTAAAAATTCAATTTCACCAGGTTCATTCGATTCTCGAGTCAAATTCTTGTCTATTTTTTCTAAATTTCCAC
The DNA here is from genome assembly GCA_963564075.1 of Eupithecia subfuscata. Taxonomy (NCBI): domain Eukaryota; kingdom Metazoa; phylum Arthropoda; class Insecta; order Lepidoptera; family Geometridae; genus Eupithecia; species Eupithecia subfuscata. The sequence goes on along the minus strand of OY751115.1, from coordinate 13,709,475 downwards.
TCCTTTTTCCCTGGTGGACATTCCTAGTTTTTTTTTGTAGATAGGAATAACGGAACATCGTCGTAGGTACACTACCTAGGTACCTCAAGAAACCTGATCAGTGCCCCAACAAATCTCGACGAAGTCCAAGCTGATGAGTTGCTTTGATCAATGTTTTCATATCATTGCAAGAAGTTTCTTAAAAACTACTTAAACCTAGTTTTGGAAATTTCGAAAGTCATGAATATTTTACTTTGCAACTTGGGTAATTTTGATGAATGCCATCATTGAAAAGTGAAACACACACGCTGTATAAACACATAAACAAATTTAATCAAAATCGGTTCATTCAATGGGGATATAGTAATAGTAGATACAACGAAACGATTGATATCTTCCACGCGTTTTTCGTGTTGGAAGCTAGAAATTTGTATTTTTTTTCAAATCTACTGATTTTTTACTTAATTTTCTACTGATTTGGTCAAATTCCATCTGGCAACAGTGTTGCCAGATGGAATTTATGTTGCCGCCAGCGTTGCCACCTTGGTGATTTTATCACTAGATCTAGTGATTTTTTGGAGTACGTTAGTGATATTTTGAAGAAAAAATCACTACAAAAATATCTGGTGATCTTTAGTGATATTTATCGAATCTCGAAAATTTTTGAAAATACATACTTATTAGCAACGAATTCACAAATTTATGTGAAAATAGCACAATCCTTTTCTTAGACAGCCGAAACGTAATTAAACCGTGAATCTATAAAGGTTCATGAATTAAACGTTTTTGTTTGGTTATGCAAACCTACCTTGGGGAATCCCCGACTGCTGATGAGAACCTATCACGTACCTACTATACTAGTTTATCTGAGTATGTATTTAGATAAGTGCTTGCTACTGTTGCTAGGCAGTTCTTGCTAAACTTCGTTCGGGAAAGTAGGTAAGTGATCACATCGAAATCATTCGCGTAAGATTTGTGAAGTATTTCTTAGTTATTTACATTTACTATGGACGTGCCAGTAAAAATAAAACGTTAAGTGCGAGTCGGACTCGCGCACTAAGGGTTCCGTTTAATTGTAAGACCTTGTTGCTTGCCAAATATTATGATTCTAGGTCAACGTGAAGTATCTACTTCGTGGTCGAGGGAGGATCAACACTTATTTTTTTTTAGCTAATAAATTACAAATTTACGGTTTTAGGATTTTTTCCTTTACTTGTGCTATAAGACCTTGCTTCAATTTTATGATTCTTCGTCAACGGAAATTAACCTATAGGTTTTGGTCCATGGCGAGAGTCAAAAGTATTTTTTTTGTGAATAAATTACAAATTTATGTTTTTCGGTTCTTTTCCTTTACTTGTGCTATAAGACCTTGCTGCTCACCAAATTTAATGATTCTAGATCTACAGGAAGTACCCTATAGGTTTTGGGTGCATGTGATTCCCTTGGAAATTTCAAAATTTTCGGGCATAAACGTATGCAACTTTTGAGTGCGTCGACTTGGAAGTTTAATTTATATCACGGCTTCAAGAAGTTACGGACTTGAGTATTTGATGTTAATTTCAACTCGATACCTCCACGCGTTCCTGAGAAAAGAGGGTTGACAGACGGACAGACAGACAGACAGACAGACGGACAACAAAGTGATCCTATAAGGGTTCTTTTTTCCTTTTGAGGTACGGAACCCTAAAAAAAGACTTTTATTCACAAAAATATCGACAAGAATGGGAAACCTAAGAAATCAAGATGTGGTTATGGCCTGTAGCAAACGATACTACTACAGCCTTTTGAAATTTTTATCAAAAAGACATATTTACAAGAATTGGTGACATTAAGAAACACAGAGTTGTGTATAAAAGAAACACAAAAACAAATATCTATCTAGCTTAGTGTCAAAATTTTTGCTATTAGATATCAGTATTATGTTGTGTTTTTAGTTTCTTATTTTCACAAATACATTATTTTGTAGTACCAAGCGTGTAATTTCATTTTAAATTATCTAGTGATTTTTGTCCAAAATATCCCGAAATCTAGCGAGTTTTGAGACCAAATCTAGTGATATTTTTTTCTGCAAGGTGGCAACACTGGTTGCCGCAACACTGATAGAACCGCTACTTGCAAACTTGTAGAGTGGATTTGTTTTTTCATCAAACAAACAATAAATTTCTTAGAAAATTCATGGAGACAACTTGAAAAGCTCTTCACAAAATGAGCGACAAACTCAAGGAACTACGAGAAAGGTCGCAGAAGAGGAAAAAGCTCCTTGCACAAACGGTAATCTGTTGTATAACTTCATAACCTTTAGGTTTGTTTACGGTAAATTCCTTTCGGCGTCTAAAATGAGCAATACACACAAAAACTGCAAATTATTTGTTACTTACGTAAAAATGCCTTCTTCGTTTTCTTGCTTTGGTTGTCAGTTCCTTTTCCTTATTTATGTTAATTTACATATAAGGAACCTACTAGCTTCTGCCCAAACGGCTTCGCACGTTTAATGAATAAAAAGTAGCTTTTATGTTATTCCATGTCCAGATCTATATGTGTACAAAATTTCAGCCCGATCCATTTAGTAGTTTTGGTGTTGTCTGCGGCCAAACATCTTCACAACAGCTTAAATACTTGAATACTTACGGTACTTAAATAAATATTTTACCATAGAGAAAACACCCAGACATATCAGCATTCATCATTCAGGGTGTCTTTTTTTCTAAAATCTATTTATATATAGAGGAAACTGGTCTAAGGAGCCCCTCCTCTATTTATAACTTAATAAAAAGTACATACTTAGTTTTTAATAATACCTATGAACTTTCACAGCTTGGTGTGCCTAGTGTGAGCGACTTGAGACATGCCCTGGGCTCTAACCTGGATGTGCCGAGCAAGAAACAGGCCAAAGGCAAGCACCGTGAGCCAGCAGACAAGACTCCCTCGAAAGACCAGGCTGATGAGCTGGTTTATACTGACTCTTCTACATTTCTGAAGGTATATAGCACCTTATCAACAGCCATTGCAGAAGAAAACTAAGACTTTCATTGGCCATGATGCACATCAACGTGTTTGACCACCACATTTTATTGTGTGTGTTCTTAACGGGTGAAGCATCGGAGCGGGTCAAAACATCTTTTATACCATCAGGGGTTATGCGGCCGCTCTAGGCCCGATGCCGATGATAAGGGTCACAATGGCTTGAAGTCTATAGGTAATGAATTTGATTCGGAATATACAATTACTTAGTTTTAATGGTTTTCTCAACAGTTATGCAATAAAAACATATGGACAATCCATTGAATTAGAGTAATTACGAAATAAAAATTATGCAGTAACAGTCAAAAAGGGGTACGCGCGCACCCCTAATCCTTGAGGGATGAAAGCTATTATAAGAAAGAATCCTTGACAGGTTAACAAGTAACTATGATAAAGTTTAATTGTTTAAGTTTGTAAATAAATACTAAATACCAGTAGCTGTATGGTGAATGCTTTAGTAATATTGGGTCGATAATACTGCACATTTTACTCATATCTAAACAACCCTAAAGAAGTAAGTACTTGTTATTAGTGAAAACAAAAGGTTGTTCATTTTTACTTTGTAATTAAGTATGCCGAATGTCCAGCGACTTGTGGGCAAAGACCACGACAGAGTGGAGCCCACCCAACGCTGGAGGCGACGTGGAAGACCCAGGATGAGATGGCGAGACGAGCTTGACGCACACCATCCATCATGGCCTGTGACAGCGTTAAATCGCGAGGAGTGGAAGGAGAAAAGAGAGGCTTTTGCCCAGCAGTGGAACAGTAAAGGCTGAAAAAAAAAAATAAAAAAAAAAATTAGTATGTATTATATACTTTAAAATAAAACTACAGTAGGTTGGTACAATATACATAATATTAAGGTAAACATAAGTAGGTTTTGAAGACTAATAATAATAAAAAAAAAAAAATACAATCTCAAAATACTTCTATATCTAGAAGTTTCTAAGGTGCTGTGTACAATGTCAGTGCATCAAAACTCATATTAGAAGGTTTGGTTGAATTAACATCCACATATAAATTTATTTCACTAAACAACTCTTAGAAAGTATATTAACAGGCTCCGCAAGTCTTCTTCCAAGAAAGCTTGAGTCAGTAAGCCAAAGTAAGTTCCAAAAATGAACAACAACTATTGTTCTTCAATTTCAATTTATTTATTTAATTAGAACAGTCATATAAAACTGCTTACACTAACTAAATAATGTATGGATTCTTTGAGCTTGAGCTACTTCTAGATTGTTTGCGCGTTTAATTTGAAATTTTATTTGTAAATTTTTTAATACCATAATAGGCACTAACAAAGAAAGAAACAAATTAGAACAAGTATTTACAATTGATCTAACTGCAGACTGTTGCAACACCAAAGAACAAAAATAGTAGGTATGTACTTAACTTACAAACAATAAATGTAACCTGCAATACAGAATTACGTAAATTAAATAATATTAGAAGAGTGTAAGATGAGTGTAATATTAGAGAGTAGAGTTTGAACCTCTCACATAAAGGCCTAAACGAACGGAACATAGAGAGAAAGAAAGAAACAACAGGACAAGAACAAATTAATTGAGAACTTAGTAAAGCTATAGTAATTCTTTGTTCATAAACACTTTATTAAAAATTAGTTCTATGTTCTCAAGTAAGCGTCTAGCTGTTCTGGAGGACATCGGGTGGTTAGACCTGCAGCCTCCCGCACGACATGTTAAAAGGGCCCATCTAAAGCCTAATTGGGTTAAATAGTCCAGTTAGAAGTACATATCATACTAACAATCTGAATCTCTCAGCTTATATAATCTTGACGACCTTTGTGGCGCAGCGGGCGAAGAACCGCCTGCGACGCAGGCGGTTAGCCTCGGAAGAAATGTTTGTATGATCTACAGAAATTTGTTCCGGATGTCCTGGGTATTTTCTATGTATAATAAAAGTATTAGTATACTATAATACTAGTAGTTCTACGAACAGTAGACGTCGCGAACACTAACTTTTATCAACAATTAATTTACATTACAAGTAATTTTATTTAAAACGGGATATTTTGGTACCTAGGTAGGTACCTAAATAAGTAATGAGAACTTCTGTGGGGTTCATACTTTTCTTGTTTGTGCTCTCTTGCATATTACGCGCGGGAGACGGGCGGGCACTGATCGGGGGGACGCGGCCGGCGCCTAGGCACGCTGCTGTTATGCCGCGATCGTAAAATTTCGCTGCGTCTTCGGGATATTTCGAGTATCCATCTTGCCCACCCTATCCATGTTACCCGCCCTTCCCCTATTTATTAATGCACTAAAGTAATTTAAAACGGGATATTTTGGTAGGTAGGTTCGGTAGGTATATTTTGAAAATAGTCGAAATGGTTACCCTTTCAACCATGTTTTTCGGCGGTGACTCCTTGCAAATCGCCATGCCAGTATGAAAGCATCTTATGTATCACGGAGCAAAAGTGCTTACTTATCAGAATAAGCACCAGCATAGGTAGGCACCAGCCTTCCTATAAGGTGCTAATCTTGTCATAAGTATTATAGGTAAATACCTAATTTCTATGTAATTATCGGTGCCTCTTACTTTTTGACGCGTTGTAAGAAAAATCCTATGGGTAGGTAGGTAGTGTATCTACACTTTACCTACCTAAGTAGATACCCAGGTAGGTATATCCAAAAATCAGAAAAACCCTTATAAGTAGGTAGGTACCTAAATATTGGTTTACGCTAGTGTGGTGTGCATTGAATTTTTGAACGAAATGTTGCACAAACACATGAACCATTATACCAATTGTCCATACAAAGTACCTAAGTTACGTTCCTCAGCAAAGCTCGAAATTCTGTACCTAGGTATCAATAGATGGCGTTGATCCATCAGCGCAAAGTTGTTGTTATTATTTAACCGACGACGACGGTGTATGCGGCCGCGCTATTTCATATAACTCTCGAAGTGTTTCAAAGATGTTCTAATAGGTGGCGCTGTACTGTAAATGCTCTCTTGCATATTACTGCATTTTGCGAAGCTATTCTGCTCGTCATGCCGAAAATCCTCATCCGATCTTTACCAAATTTTTATAAGAACAGTATAAAGTTATTACCTTTCAATTAAAAGTACAATCATCAAAATCCGATCTCTTAAAGCGGAGATATTCCAAATCCGCCTTTTTGCCTTATTGTGGAAGAAGTACGCCTTTAATCAAAAAATCCCGACGACAATAAAATTCCATAAAATCATAGAATCTGTACACAAAGTTTCATACCGTTCGGTTGTAAAATACGACCTGTAGAGGAGTACGGACATACTGACAAAAACGCCATTTTGGCCAGACCTGAAACGAAGACTTTCGTTCACTAACGTTCACGACGTCAATTAGTAATAATAATATTAGTATACTAATTGTCTAGTACCCATATCACGATTTCTGCTCAGCTTGGTGCTGAATGATGCTGCATAAATTGTCCAGCATTATTTATTATTAACCTGTGTTCCAGGGAACACAATCTTCGAACCCCCACAACGACTACTGCCAACACTTCGTGGACACCGGACAGCGGCCTCAGAACTTCATACGGGACGTAGGGCTCGCAGACAGGTTCGAAGAGTACCCCAAACTCAGGGAGCTGATCAAGTTGAAGGATGACCTGATTGCGCAGACGGCAACACCGCCTATGTATCTAAAGTGTGATTTAAAGGTTTGTTGTGGACCTTATTGCTTTGTTGTGGCTTTTATGACGACCTCTGTGGCGCGGTGGGCGAAGGTCCGCCTGCGACGCAGGAGGTTGCGGGTTCGATTCCCGCCTCGGGACAAATATTTGTACGATCTGCATATAATTGTTCAGGGTGTTCTGGTCGTTTTCTATGTATAATAAAAAATATCTATCTATGTACTCGTATATTATTATGTATATCAGTTATCTAGTACCCATAACACAAGCTCTGCTTACCTTGGGGCTAGATAATGCTGTGTGAATTGACCAGCATTATTTATTATTATTTATTATTTTATGGAAAATCTATTAAGTTATTAGAGTTAGGTTTAGATTAATTTTGAGAATAGTTATTTTTTCTTGCATGTCACAAAACCCTAAATAATTTTAAATAATTGGATATTCTGTACTTTATCAGTAATTCAGTTAAAAGTAGTCAGAATTATTTTAAAAGATATATTGTACTTCTGATCTAACCAAAGATACTGTCACTTTGTTACACTCAGGATCACACTAATATTATAAATGCGAAAGTTGGATGGATGGATGGATGGATATTTGTTACCTTTTCACGCCAAAACTACTGATCGGATCGGGCTGAAACTTTGCATAGATGTAGTTCCTGAATCAACATCAATATCGCACAGTAACAAAATGATCCCCTTCCAGACCTTCGACCTGAAGCAAATGAACAACAAGTTCGACGTGGTGCTGGTGGAGCCGCCGCTGGGCGCGGGCTGGCGGTGGCAGGATGTGCTGGCGCTGGAGTTACACCACGTGGCGCAGCCTCGGAGCTTCATCTTCCTCTGGTGCGGCTCCTCTGACGGTCAGTCTTGGACATTCTCATCAGGCCATAAAATATCGATACTAACAAAAAAATCTCATGGAAAAAAATATGGCTAAAACCTTCCAAAATTTTATCTGAAAATAAAACAAAAAAATTCATATCTCGAAAACTACAAAAAATCGCAGATCATCCAATCGATAGATATTAGTGTCCCCAGACCACAGATCTTCGCTGGTATAGATATATAAATTTTGAACTAGACGTGACCGCACTCTGTCGCACTCGAACAACGACTGAAAAAACGTCCCGTAAGTAGTGTGCGACAGAGATAAAGCTCTACGAAGCCGGAATTAGCCGTTCCAAAGGTCGATGTGCAAAATTTATCGCCGGTTACTGTAACTGGTCTTCTTTCCAGGTCTAGACATGGGTCGCGAATGCCTCAAGAAGTGGGGCTTCCGGCGCTGCGAGGATATCTGCTGGATCAAGACGAACATCAAGAACCCCGGACACTCCAAGAACTTGGAGACCAATGCCGTGTTCCAGAGGACTAAGGAGCACTGCCTTATGGGCATCAAAGGTTGGTTCATAAGGCCATTTGACTGACTGACTTCACTTCTTTGTTATTAAGAAATCACAAGTTTCGACTTGGACGGGACTTGAACCCGCAGCCTTCCCTAAGTACGGGAATGCGCTAACCAATAGGTCCAATAGGTGGTAGTGTCCTAAATAATTCGGAGCCTATTCAATACAAACTAACAATCAAATCTTAGACCGGCTACCCGCCACCACCGGCTTCCGCAGTAGCTACGCACCTTCCCAAATAAAAAAGTCTAAATACCCGCTCGATAAGTTGAGTTGATGAATGACCCAACACTTCGTATGATGAAACGATGCAAGAGAAGAAAAACAATCAAATCTTTCCTCTTTATAATATTAGTATTATATAATATAAAATAAATAAAATAAAACAGTGAAACTTTTCTAATATCTCCCATTTTTAAATAAAAATTAAATATCATTATATGTTGATGCTTAAACAATGTAGTCAGTTCTAGCTGGCCAAAATTGATCTTTACATGATGTAACCGACCATTTCATGAATTGGTCGGTTACATCATGAAATGATCAATTTTAAGATATGGCCACATACACATACAGGGGAAACATTGAAGTTTATCCAATCCTGTGTAAAGACTATTTTTTATTGTTTTGTTCCAGGGACCGTCAGAAGATCTATGGATGGAGACTTTATCCACGCGAACGTAGACATTGACCTCATCATATCCGAGGACCAGGAGTTTGGCAGCACGGAGAAGCCTATCGAGATCTTCCATATCATGGAGCACTTCTGTCTTGGACGGAGAAGGTAACTAAGGAACGAGTAGTGGTGCTAGCTTTACTTGACATCTGGATAAACTGCTGTGTTGTGCCGGCTTAGAATTTACGCCACCCTAATTCTTCCCGCGGATGTCGTAAGAGGCAACTAAGGGATATCAACCGGGAGCGGGCAGCAGCGCCCCCTGCTGAAGGTAGAATTGTTCTAATTCTACCACCGAACTGCGATCCCCAGCGTATATCAGTCGTCTAGTACCCATAACACAAGCTCTGCTTAGCTTGGGGCTGTGTGGATTGTCCAACATTATTTATTAATTTATATATCTTCAGAATCCACCTGTTCGGTCGCGACTCCACCATCCGCCCCGGCTGGGTGACCATCGGCCACGAGCTGACCAACTCCAACTTCAACTCAGAGCTGTACCTGTCCTACTTCAGTCCGGGGCGCGAGAGCACGGGCTGCACGGAGCGGATCGAGGCGCTGCGCCCCAAGAGTCCGCCCAACACTAGCAAGGGGACGCGCGCGAGGGGGAGGGGCGGGTTTAGGGGCCGCGGCAGGGGGAGGGGAGGATAGAACACTAGTGAAATTCGGGTCTAGCTTTACCTTTGAAGGTTAGCGCTCACATCCAGCACAGCTACCGAAAAACAAAAATATGAGCATTCTAACATGGATTTTATCTTGTAATGTTTATATTATATTGAAGGCATCGGGTAACGGACAGCTCGCGGGCCACCTGAGCTTGGGGAAAGCCATTTTGTCACTGTCAAATATATCTAAAGACGAAGAAATTAAGCCTATTTTTTAATGGCTTTTCGTGTTGTAGTACGTGGAGTAGTAGTAGTACGGTAGCGGTGTTGGATGTATGTATTATGAAAGCTTGCTCAGTCATCGATCTATATTTGAGTTCTTTCTGTAGAGGACAAATAATTGAAATGAAGAGAAATTAAACACTTTATTTCTTAGTTGATAATTTGACCTGTCTATGAGCTTATTTTGTAAGCATCAATTAAGGCCAGGTATTCCTGCAGCATTAGGCGTAAGGGAAAACGCGCGCCTGCCAAGCCGCCGCGCTCGTGTTTTTTGTAGTCATTTAAACATGGTGATTAAGAAAATCATTTTACCAAGTCGAACTCTGCGAATTTGTTGAGAAATATTAAGTGTCTTAACTTGTACTCAACAAAAAAAAAGTAAGAAATCAGTGGTTCGCTAGTCATAATATTGAAAAAACATTAGAAAAAGGCGTAACTTTGGGATTTCTTTCTACAGAGTGAAGTTCATTAGATCTTGTAACTGAATGCAATTTTGACTAGAATAGATCCTTAGGTAATATATTACTTTTTTTCAGAATTTTAAATACTATTTTCTAAGTCTTTGATGATTTTAAAAATCACAAAAGTGCGGCTTCTTTTGGCCTACCAAGCCTTAATAATAGTTATTATATTTTGATTGAGTGACGTAAAAAACGTCGCTCAAGTATAGATTGTGACTGAGAAGCCAACATAATATGGGCCTAAGATTCGAACTGAGCGCCTATTGGATAACTGTTCTGGGACTATAGTGGACTTCAACATATACAAGGTGCCACAAAAGGGGTGTACTAAGACTACTTAACCCATTGGGACTGTTTTTGACTCCTCCCGGGTGTTCAACTTTTGTTGAACTATTTTTTTCTTTTCAGCACTGATTTTGTTGCATCTTGTAGGCTGAAACATAAGTTATGAATTGGTATGGATCATATTCCAACATTTTGCAAATTGTATTTTTGCATTTATTCGGTACAGCTCAAAGCTGATATTTGGACTTTTTGACTAGATATAGATACGTTCAAAAATGTATGCTCCTAAACAATATTATTAGTTAACTTTCGGGGAGCATTTCCAATTAATTTCTAGAATGTAACTTATGGTTTTGATAATACAAGTAGGTAAGTAAAATATAAAAAAAATCTTGTTACTCGAATGCAACAAATTCATAAAGCCTTTAAAGAACCTAGACGAGATCTAATTATGGCAATGATTGCCTTGAATGTAACGTTATGCAGGAGTACTTTGTTTGTAACTCTAATGTATTTTGTACCTACACTAAGTTTCAGGATCTAAACAGGTCTATAAATAAAACAATCAGAATATATACATCAATATATTTTATTTTACATTAGTTGTCTTTAAATCAACTCGACTATTCCGAAGTTCCTCAAAATATAAAAAAGACAAAACAAAAATAAGACATATGAGATCTTTTACTTCCTAAGATAAGAAAAATTTACATATTTTTATTAATTATTGTGGAACTAAGAATTTCTTATGATTTATAATATGAAACATTAGGCAAGGGCTTTATGGTGAAAGAAATTAAGGTATACATATTCATTGACAGCGTAAAATCCAACATGAGGGAAATAGAGCAAAATGACCGTCAACCAAGTATTATTCAAACAGCAAATAAAGACTGATGTGAAGATAACCGCAGAAGCATGCCGTCCTATTTATACCACACTGAAATGAGAAGGACAGTGATATATTGGTGTAGTGTTTGGCTAACTTCACATAGGCCTTTATTCGCTGGTTGAAATAACACAAGTATGCAATGCACCAGCACAGCAAGTTCCATGTCAGAGGCGGAATCTAAAAACGGCACCATTAGTACAAGCTTTCTGTGCCAACCAATAAAGCCCTTTCCTTCACAATCCTGACAGCTCAATTTCCAATAACTATATTACATTTCACTTTGTTATCATTATACAAGGCATTTTATTCGTACAAATTGCTAGCGTACAGCGTTTGCGAAACAAATTAGGTTGATATAGTCAGCGCCTCTGGCGAAGTCGCGCAACTCATGGTGTTGCCACATTATGCGTTTGTTTCACAAGTGGTCTACGCTAGCAACACAGCGACACCCTTTCAGTATAATCGTCATAAGATCACATTCTTTTATAAGGCAAACAACCATCATTAAAGCTAAACCTTTGATGTAGGGTGGGGAGGTCGACCGACTAACCGATAAATAGATAAATAGTTCCAATGCAAAAGAAAAAACTACATCGTGGAATGGGGTAATCTAAATACTACAGGTTGGCTGATAACACTTTTGGAAGATAAAAAAGACAATGACTTAGTCCACTCTGCCACGAGACGGCAATAACTAACAACACTTAAATATTTTGTACTTGATGTGATATATACGCGTTATTTTAATAACCTCGGACGCCAAAGTATTGTATTTTGCTGGGTGCGCAATTTTGAACATCGAGCCGAAACTTATAACACATAAATTTAGAATTTAAAACTTTATTTACACAATGGAAGTTAGAGTAACGCATAGATTGATAAAAACCAAATCATGAGCCAAAAAATACTTAACAGAATAACTACGATGCAATCAGAAGCGATACAATTAAAAAATTAAATTACAAACTAATTAAAACAATGCATGACACTTAAGACGTACTCAAATTGGAAGCATTCGTGACTCCGCATTAGCCGTAAAAGAAACATTCAAATAAATCCTAAACGAACCAATTTTTTTTGTAATTTTCTCATTGTTTACTCAGCTCACATCCTTTCGTTTCTATGACGTTAATAAACCTATCTAAACACGATCTAACCTAGCTACAATAACCATTCCTTACTTTTATCAATAGAGTTTATCCAAAATGCTTATTCGAACACTTGCTTACCCTTAGTTTTCCCTTCGCCACCGCGCTACGCCCCACATTTCCTCACTCTGTATTACAGATTAGATAAACTCCATGCATTCGATCATGGCTCAAATGTCTTGGAATTTACAAATAATTGACTGATACAGGACAATATTCATTTTAGAATTTCTTTCTTAACCGAAAAGATGTCGTTATTTATGTTATGATACATCAAAATTGATGGAAAATTCGTTCTCTGCCAAAAATATCTATATCAAAACCTTTTGATTTGCTGGACCTTTGGAGCAACACATCAAAATAAGGTGTTCTTATAAATGTTTAAATCATATTGTTTTTGCTTGGCTCTCAAGTGTCCAGCTTTACATTCCAAAGACTGCACTACAAATGCTTGCCACATTCGAAGAACACTATCTTGCTATTGATTTGAGCCACCAACGCACAAACGGAGCCGTTTTATCACATTCTCCTTTCTAAACGTCATAGAAACCTATTAATAAGATTCCACTCTGATTCTGATACCAAAATTAAATTACACCAAACAGGAGTTGGGATCGAAAACCACGCAAATGAAAATAGAGTTCTAGCCAATCATTACGTACCTACCTAAATATTAAAACCTCTCGTAATGTAGTAGTCAGGTAAAAGTAGCAAAAATATTTATTTGCTAGAACTGAGACGAATATAAATAAACAGAAAAACTGACAAAATCGGTCTTAACTATATATATGCATGTGCAAGCATGTGCTATGGTAGAGCAGATCTTACTATAAGCGCTGGTCTTCCGTGGAGACCGTTATAGATCATTAGAGATTTACTAAGATTGTATTACATTGGTGCCAATTCAGATGGAACAAATCCTAATCTAATTTCACAGCACTATGTTAGTACCATCCGTTTTATTTGGATTATTAAGAAAGGCACGGCAATATTTTGAGTGCTTTAACCATTTTCAACAGGTTATTGCAGCTTGACAGTGTGAGATCTGTCTAAAATGGACGCTGTTATACTAAGTTAGTGCATAGGTCAGTAGGTATAACCCTGATTCCGTTTTGTAAGTCAATTCTATGTACCAGAATCGGAGTAGAGCCTTAGGTATAAAATTCCTTCTACCACAAATGGACCCGCCATAAGCGTTGCTATTGTCAAAATTATAAAATATCCCGTCAGGCAGCGGTTGTGTCAACAACCTACTCATCTAAAACACAGATCTCAGTTAACTCTAAGTTATAACAATAGTATGTACAGTACAATGTTTGAAGCATATTTTCCGATGGATTTGTATGAAGGGAAGTTTAGATACAGATTCCAAGTTCACTGTTTTGCTTACACCGAAGATCCTACGATAAATTCACCATAGACAAACGTTGCAAATGCATTGTTAATCAGATTTCGTGGCAGGATCTCAGCTTTACCATCTCATTTTGCATAAATGCGCCTCTAACAGCCAGTTATTACAACTTTAAAAGAATCTTGCTTAGCTTTCCTCCATACCATTACAGCACATTTCAAATTAAAATAAAACATGTACCTAAATAGAACCCATAACTAGAATAAGTTGATGTCTAACTAAGCTTATACAAAAACTGTACCTTGTACCCAATTGCCTGATAGATGGCGAGGTCTGGCTTGATCCAGTGGTGTAGTGTGGGTTTATATTTTTAGTAAGGCAGTTAGACATCAAGTTATTTTAAATAACACCGAATAAGGGTCATATTTATGTCTGCCACATTCAACAAATAACAAATAAATTTTCGTATACACTTGACAAGCGAAGAATACTTACAAATGGTAGGTTATATTCTTTCTAATACGATTATTTGTTTAAGTCGGGGGCACATAGAGCAGAGTTAAAGAATCCAGCTTTAAGTGAAGTTCAAAGCATCATCAGAATATGCTCAGTTTGATGAAAATAGGCCTGCATCGTTCAAAATCTATTTTTAATTAACAATTCTATATTTTTGGAAGATTTTTTTTTTCTAAATTGATTACTGTGAGGTTTTTTACCGCTGGTACGAAACAAAAAGATATATTTAATAATGAATTCATAAAATCGTCTATACAATATTTATTAATTTGTGATACATACTTGAAAGAATAGAAGCTCAATGATTGTAATTAATTCGATAAATATAATATTGGTATCTAAACGTGTTTAAATCTCACAGCAATCATGTCAATCCTAAAAACAATCTAAAATGACGGCAGTTGTTGAGATCTTTAGAAAATATACAAAAAAACCGCTCGCCAATTGACTTATTTTAAATTAAAGGTGGTGGGAAAATCTGCCTCGCGCTTCGGCAATGTATTTCTTTAAATTAATATTCACTTAAAAAAAGATGGTGCAAAAAAAGCATGCTTAGTCGTTCGAAAGTTGATTCCAGTGACATTGATGTAAGATACATTTTTCCTTTTCATTATAAACGTTAACATAAGAGCACCATCTAGAAATTGGTTCCTTATTAATACCATTTAAATATTCTCAAAATCAAAATCAAGATTGCGGTCTTGGTTTTGCATCACAGTTCCTATATTTCCTATTTTTTTTAAATTCTAACCATAAAATTTAAGGAAACAATGACAGTAAAAATAATATAAGAAAACAGAGACATGTTAGGCCCCTTCCACATGCACACGGCACGATCGCCGTGCCATGGGAAAGCCGTCTATTTAGCTCATTAATTTCTTTTTAACACATGACCGTATGCATGTGAAAAGGGCCTTGGAGTAAGTAATTGTGGTAATAAATAAAAATAAACCAAATTGAAACAAACCGTGATGCTAAGCTAAGACTTTAACCGCACAGCTAAATCCCTAGAATATGCGATACATTTCCGAATAATCCAGAAATAAGGTCTACATAAATAGGTCTCAGATTCAACCGTTGAATACCATCTTCCATTCTATCTGATAATCGATACAAATCTATTCTGGCCGGCATGTAACTAGGCGATTTTTACAAGCTAGGAATACATGCATTCGAATTATTATGATGCAACAGGAGTATATGTGAAATCTCATCCAGTGAGTGATATGATAATAGAGTGTGCATTTGTGTTTGCGCACACACTTGTGCTCTATAATATGACCTGCGTACATGGCTGGCCAAGTTGAAACTGGCCAGCCAAATTTCAGCAACGGCGCGCCGTGGCTGAAATTTGGCTAGGACATTATCATCACCGAATGCTTGTATTCCAAGCTAAATATTTTTTGATGAATTAGATTCCTATTATTCTGGGAATAAGACTGACTAACAGATGTATTGAGAATAATTCCCACCCAAAAGTAGTTCAGTAAAATACCTCATAGAAACCTGTCCTAAGCTCAACAGTACAAAGTACTCATAAAACAATCATAGAAAGTCGACAATACACAATGTACTTATCAGTCATAAGAATTACGTAATTTAGACGAAAACATACCTTGTGACCATCGCTCCGAGTCTAGACAGAGAAAGGAAATCACATCGAAGTACGACGCTTAGTACCAATATTCATTAAAGTCCTATTAGTTCATTCAGCACTCATTTTTATCACAAACAGTCGAGCCGTATGTCCGAGCGCGGCAATGGCACAAACCGTTCATAAAATATCTACACACAACACTACTTGTTCAACGTCACTAAGAGAAGGCTTCAGGGGACAATAGTCTTTAGGGCACCGCGTTAAGAACCTTTGCCACGGGTAGGGTAAAGCAGGGTTATTTATAAGTGTTGAGGTCAGGAGGAGTGCCACCTCACAAGTACGTGGATTCACCTGAAATAAGAAACCCAGATAAGCCATTTAACCACAACATATGCCACTGATAATTACTTGCTTGAATTTTTGATGCTAGACTTGAAAAATCAGAAGAAAATATGAATCCGATAACATACGTGATAATTTACAACGGTTCTAGATTGAAATAAGCTTGTTCTGTGGAACAAAATAACATCAAGAAACAGGCAAACAAAATTCAAGCACATTTTCAGGTTATATCCAAAGGCCAAATAAGTAACATATATTATTTACAAAGGCGTTCGGAATGTGGCGTGTGTTGTGCGCTATTCAGTGCAAGCATGATTATGAATGTTAGAATAATGTTTTATTGTGAGTTTTAGTGAATATTTACACATAACACAATCCACACAACAAAGTAGAAATACCTCTCAAGCTCAATAGCTGAGAAATTTCAGTGGCCGTTATTAAAAACAAAATGTTAGGATTTAAAAATGTGATAGGATACAGCCACACACAATCGTAACATTTGTGTACCATTTTGTTGGATCAAGTGATCAATAAATAGATAGTGAGCATTATTGAGAATATTGGATGCAAAATATTAAGAAAAATAAAAATATTCGTAAATAAGTTCAGAAACTTTGAGAATAGCAAGTACAAACAAGTAATGAAAATATGGTGGTACAATAATGTTACAAAAAAGCATGCAAATATACACAAAGCTGTAATGTGTAAGTTAGAAAACTAACGGACATCACAAAATAAAACAAAACACATAAAATTAGATAAACTGGTGAGTTGCATGGGTTTTTCAGTAACGTACAAAATGCGATGGACAAATAAACGAAACGAAAAGCGATGGACGAAAACGACAAGACACGAAACGAGCGGGGTTATAACACGTGCTAGTTCGGAACAAGAAATGATGCAGGATCTTGGATATGTTCAAGGAAAATTTTGAGTTAAAATCGAGTTCAGAAAATCGTTCAGAATCTATTTGCGAATTTTTGATGCATTAAAAAAAATCAAGTTCAATAATTATACTTACAAAAGGAACCAACAATTTTTATTGTGAGCTCATCTAGGCAGCGCATAAAATTTTAATAGAATCGCTCGTTCAAGTTCAGGCGAATAATTTTGCTTTTTTTCCATAAGTTTCTAAAGGTACAAAAAAAACTGTACCAAATTTATGAAATTTTAACACTACACGGTCTCTGCAATGCCTTCATCAATCTTAATTTATATCGTTACGTTAGTAAAACTAAAAAATCAATTCCAGAGTAAGTAAGTTCCTTCTGTCTTTCTTTCCTATGTGAGATGGTGGTCAAAAGCTTTACGGTTATGGTTGTAGGCAGCAAGTTTACTTCGCCCATCATGCAGTCCTTCAACAGGTCCTAACTCTTTACACTCCTTATGCTGGGATTCTATTCAATGGCTAATCAACTCTAAATTGTATGAAACATTGTATTTTTTTTTATCTTTTCGTTCTGTGTAATTTATGGACAAATGGCTGAATAAATAATCTTTTGATATATTTTATTATATTACCTTTTTCAATGACAAAGTTTATTTTTAAAATTTAGTATTTATGTATATTTCCCGGGACATATCAAGAGCCTACACCATAGTGATAGACAAGTGGATAGTTACGTGGTGGGCGCGGTTTCTGGCGACAGGGGGCGATACCGGCCGACTCGCTCGCACACCGTTCCTGAATACCAGACGCAATCTTACTGATATTGTACATGAACAGAGGTTTATAATATTTCCTATGGGTTTATTAAATGTATTTTTATAATCTGCGTACTTAAATAATGGGATTGAGAGTGGCGTCATCTCTCACGCCTGCTTATAGCAAAAATACATTAGACTTTTCTGGGAAAAATACAATTAAGATTCTACCTTCAACGCAAAACGTTAATTTTGGCTTGTTCTTCTCCGTCAGAGCGCTTTGAATAGAGGGCATCTCTTTCTACACTATGCAAACTGAGCTAGATATCAGACCCAGTTAGTTATTCTGGCCTTTAGTTCGCATCCGAGCGGGAGAGCATGAGATGAATTCATTCACAATTCCATTCTTTAAGCGCTCCTATTATGTAGGGCCTAGAATCATCGCACGAGAGCTGAGGGGCGAGTCTTTTTGACGTTAGCAACGAGACTTTTTCCATACAATTTGGTACAGCGCCTCTATCGTGTGGATATGGAACTACGCCAATCCCCATACTAAAACGATACGTCACGGTCACGTCTCGTTACAAACGTCAAATAGACTCACCCCTCAGGTCACCTTCTGCAGAACGCGAGCGGCAAGAGTGGAGTAGGATAAAAAATTGGATGGCATCGAATCAAAATGTACGCCTTCGAGTGAATTTATTCGTAATATGGTAAATGCGTCAGCTTTTTCCACTTCCCCTCCCGTCTCGCCTCGTTTTACGCAAAGGTGGCGAGTCCTTAAGCAAGTGCGGGACTTTTTGCAGCGATGCAATAGCGATACCTACCGCGATTGTTGAATATCAATAGGCAATCACAGTGCTACATATTCTCATCACGTTGCAAATAGAGCGTCGTCGGACTTAGTCGCAACTATGTCGCTTGCTGCATCGCTACAAAAAGTCGTGGTAGGCCCTAAATCCTAGAGGCTTTTAGGGCTGAAGAACACTATAGTAACATGAAAATGGCTTTTCGTCCAACATAGCTGAGAACACTCCCAGAATATCAGAATTTTAACAAAGAAAACTGCATCAAAATCGATGCATAAGGTTCGACACTATACGGTCTGAAATATGGATGGACACAAGCTTGTGAAACTTTTAGTCCGTCATGAAAAGCCTGAACAAAGACATCGATTCCCTATGCTTCTGCATACATACATTCATGTTATGAAATGTGCGAAGTCACGGGGCGAAGCTAGCATCTCTGATCATGAACAAAACGTGCCATGAAACCCGACCCCATGGTGCGTTACCAGTGGCATATTGAAGTGAACATGGCAAGAATAACCATCACCCATGGATTGAAACATATATGTATTAGTATATCTGATAATCAGGTTGGTTCTTTGATTTAGCGATCATTTGCCGTTATTATATTGCAGGTTGGTTCTGTGATTTAGCTATATGGTCATTTGCCGTTATTGTGTTGCAGGTTGGTTCTGTGATTTAGCTATATGATCATTTGCCGTTATTGAATTGCAGGTTGGTTCGGTGATTTAGCGATCATTTGCCGTTATTATATTGCAGGTTGGTTCTGTGATTTAGCTATATTGCTCTTGAAATTTCAGATTAAAAAGGACATTTAAATGAGTGCTAGTTTTGTGAACCGTCTTAGCTTAAAAAAGGAAGTAAAAATCGTATGCATTTAAATTTATAAAGACAGTATTTGTGCGTTTTAAATTATAACACAGACTTATTTATTTTATTTCACTGAGGAAATCCTAAACATAACGCTAGTAGGTACTTAGTTTATCATATTAATTTAAATCGAATATAAAATGCCTCTGCCCAGCAGTGGGGCATTCCAGGCTAATAGTATTAATTAAAGTATCTAAGAAATTACTCTTAGACTAGTTAATAGATTGTCATACAGTTTTAATTTAAAACGCATTATATTCCGTTTTAACCTCTCCGAAAGATCTACCGTAATTTAAATAAAACTGGCCTATAGCATCAAGCTATCGGTTAAGAGATCATCGAGCGAGACGCGATCTCGCCTCCCCGTAAGATTTTAGTAAACAATTAAAATTATTATTAAAATAACTATGAATCCATTAAGTTACGAATGTCACTGTAACAAATCATGCTGCTATGTACAAGTTAATACAACTTTAGTTATAAACCGGTCCGTACTAGGCTAGCAAGATCAATCAAGATATGGGTCATTTTCCACTAAATCTAAAGCAAGAACCACACTATTCTGGTTTGGTATGTTGTGGCGCGCCAGAAGCGATCAGTTTGGTGAGATACCAATTATTACAGCGACACAACACACCACAAAACACAGTAACACTGTGTTTATAACCAAACGTGTATGAAACCGATACGCTTCCAACTTGCTACAACACACCAGACCACGATAGTGTGGTACTAGCTTAAGCGGCGTAGGTAAACGATAGAATTATTATTAATAATTATTATGAGCTTATTTAAAAATATTTGCTCGATATTTTTATGGATGTTTACATCTTTCGAGGGGTACCGCGGGCTTCCCACGAGTTATCGGTCGATGGTGCAACCGAGATAGGTGAACGTTTCAAATCTTTAGATACATTTTACAGTAGCAAAATGTCTTACCGCAAGCTTCGAGCGAATGGCTGAGAGCTGTCGAGTCTATCTGATGCAGTCAATTTAAAATGCATCTAAACATAACGAGTTAAAGCCCATATTTTAATGCACATATTTGTGCTTTGCGGCTGTGGTGAAATCCAGAGGGGTGAGTCTATTTGACGTTAGTAACGAGACATGATCGTAACGTCTCCTTTTTCCATACAATTTGATACAGCGCCTCTATCGTGTGAACAGGGAACTACGCAAATCCCATCCTAAAAGGACACGTCCAGTTCACGTCTCTATACTAACGTCAAATTGACTCATTCCTCGGATCTGCGATAATCTTGACTCATCTGTATCGCAGGAACCGATAGCAATGTTCCATTTTTGGCTTTCACAGATATCTTAGTGGATGAAACTAGCCTAGTAGAACCCCATGCAATGTTACAAAGTTTATACATCTAATATTCGAAAAGTAACAAACAACTGATGCAACATGAAAATTACAGCAACATTCGTCGCTGTTTACAGCTTGCGCCTATTTTACAAATACACAACATTATAACGAAATACGAATTAAGATTACGGATAACCGGATCTAATTAAAAACACAGACCACTCACACCTTTACTTGCGAAGTTTTTTCTTCGAAAAAGTTATAAAGAATCTATGCTTCAAGAATTGTCCTGATAGAAAATATATGTATTGTCATCGCAAGAACCAGCCGTACGATGATACCGCGATAAAAAATATTAGACAAGTAAACTGATTCACTGTGATCACCGAGTCACTGATTCAAGTGAACTGATGATTTGCGATCCCCAACCCGCATGCCCAGCGTGGGGATTATGGGCATTACCCCCCATGAGATAAAAGCCAATAAGGCGTTTATCAGGGGGAGGCCTGCGTCCAGCAGTGGACCAACACAGGCTGTTGAGGTTGAGGTTGAGGTTGAAACTGATACACTGTGAAAACAGTTTTATAGGCGATCCCACACACACTCGATCGCTCACAGCGGTAAGCCCGCCCTTTATACTTCCTCTATTCTGCATTTCTTCCTGTCCTGTCCTTGTGTGGTACAGAATTATTTGAAACTTTAATCACATCAAATGAATAGGTGGAAAACATAAAAATCGAGCAATACGTCACGATTCCGTTTAATTTCACGAAATTTCACTGAAATCCCAAATAGTACCTTGCTTAAAGCATTGAAGAGGTTATACGTTCTACAAAAGCGAGTTTCTGATTGAATTGAATTTTGAAACTGTTTTCGAGAGTAATTCGTAATTACCTCAAAACGCGTGAATTAGTTTTCCGTTAGGACGCATCGTAATTAGGCAATTGATTACACAACATGGTTGCAATGTGTCTTTAAATAGATCCGATTTCAATAATAATTAATAATAACGCCTACCTAACTAACCTAAACTAACATCGAGAAAGGATCGCCGCGCGCAAAATGAGACAGCGCAAATCATTTCGTCTAATCGTATACGCTCAACTTTGAGCTTCTTTTTGCCCCTTGCCGAAATCTACCACGATTTGAAACTGCAAGGTATTATTTACCACTATACATAGACATTCCTTTCAATCCTTCGGGAAATTTCTGACAAATTTCTACATTTAACGCGTATATTTCCCCCTTTCCTTACATTACTGCACCTTAGCCGACCGCGATTCCCTATGCACATCAAATTCCCTGAACAGGGACAATATTGAACCCTAAGACAAACAACCTAGAGTTCTTTACGAATCGTCTTTCTTCCGTCGACTGTCCGAGGCAAATTTCCCGCTGAATTCTCTCCAAGAGGCTCTCATATCGCCTAGAGATAACCTCGGTTTGGTTTTATCCTCTGTTCTCTTCTTGTCTTCGACTGGGCTTTCCCTAGCCGAAGTGGGTGCTGAGGAAAACACGTCGTTTGCGTAGTCCATTGGCTCAGGAGACACCCTGGCCTCGGGAGCTTTGGTACAGTATAACGGGTTAACTGTAGGTACATCGCTACCGGATTTATAAGGGCGGGTGTAGATGGGGTTCAGTGTAGCGTTGTCGCTTATGTAGATAGGGTTTAGTATGGGATTGGATACGGTTTCACACGTGCATTTTGTGGTATTTTTGGTCCGGCTTCCCTTAAAGACCGGTGTGTTTTTTGTATGGTTTTCAATAGGCGCTTGTACTTCGATGCCTCCTGGTAGATGGTAGCTAGTCACGGCATGGTAGGGACAGTAAATCCCAACTTTACTTTTGACGCTTCCGTCACTGCCAGCAACATTACTATCGGCTAAATGGCTATTTCTAGCTACTCCCATAACGTTCAGATAGCCGTCAACCATGGTATCCGTCACAACGTCCAGCGTGAGTCCTGCATCCTGGAAGCCTTTTTGTCCACCTTCCATTAGCAGTCCAGGTTTAACACCACCTTTATCCGCTCCGTCCAATACAGCTCCAAGTCTAGCGTCATTACTGAACCTAATATTTCTTCCGTCAAGTACGGCACCACTGTTCCTGCCCATAGCGTCATTTCCAACACTTCTATTTACAGCCCCCTCATTAACAGCAACAGTACTATCCATAGCACCTTTGCTACTATCTATAGCCGTGTCATTGCCTCCTCTCGCAGCTGCTGGATCGCAGGGCAGGTTCAAGTTGAGACTGTGGTCCTCGCTAAGCCTACTGTAGGGGATGGGTCCCTCACCGCTGTCCCAGTGCGTGTCCGACCGCTCGGAGGCGGAGGCGGAGGAGCAGGAGGAGGCGGAGGAGGGCGGGGGGGAGGCGGAGCGCGCGCAGCCCGCGAATGTGCTGCTGTCCGGCATCTTCTGCACTATTAGCTCCACCTGGGGGAGAGAAACAACCATGTTAGAACGTCATACAACAGTAGGCACAAGTGGGCAGTTGGGGGAGATTGGAGCTAAATAATGTAGACACGAAATACATAGGCTAGTGTCCTAATAATTATAATTAGTCCGTCAGTTGTATTATTAGAAGATATTGGACACGTATTTTTTCTTTTGTCGATTATACACACTTTCTCACCTAGATGTACAATGTACTAATACCTACATAATCACGGGTAAATGGTATGCAACAGATTATGAACGATAGATAAACGTACCTTGAAGTCTTGGCTGTAGTATTTATGTTGTTTGTCCTTGTGCGCGTCGTCCAACTGCCATTTGTTGAGCGTCAGCTTGTACGTCTCTAGGTTGGGACCTGGAACCGGAATGGTTAACTGAGGAGCAGCTTCGTACATTTGTAAAAAAAAAAAAATGTCGGACAACTCACACAGCATTCTTTAGCCCCAAGCTAAGCAGAGCTTGTGTCATGGGTGCCATATAACTGATATACTTATTACAATGCATCACATAGATAGATATTTTTTTATTATGTACATAGAAAACGACCAGAACATCCCGAACAAATATCTGCAGATCGTACAAACATTTGTGACAAGGCGCATAGCGATAAGGTCGCCTTGTCTACTCTTAGCATTTATTTCTGTATTGTTATCTGTCTTTGTGTGGTACAATAAAGTATTATCTATCTATCTATCTACACATATACACACCCCTTTCGCCACGAACTTCTGTATTGAAATCTGAATTGACCCCCATAAGGTAGATACGTACTGTCAGGCAGCGGCTGCACCTGCTGCGCGCTGGCTCCGGCCGTCAGGAAGAAGGTATTGAACCAGAAGTGGAACAGTTTCTCCTTCCGCTTCATCTTGTGCTTGTGGAACACGTCGAGCCGCACGTCGCCCACCAGCGGCGTGCACTGGTCGAGCTGCACGCGCACGCACATCGCCGTGCGACGCACGTCCACGCACCCTATCGGCGCCTGGACAATAACACACGAAACTTAATAAATAACTAAATGCAGATATTAGAAATAAATTATTTTAAAGCTTCCCGTATTACCTTGTAGAAGATAAGAGTCTCATCAATATATTTATGAGAACTTGTTGTACTCTCGTAGAAATATAAATCGGTTCCCAAAAATAGCGATAAACATAATTTTAATACCAGTAATAAACTTAAAGTCGCTGTGCCTACAACTAGGCTACACAAAATTAATGTATCTTTTAAAGGGCAATGTATACGCTTCTACAACAAAACTCCTAGTGAGTTGCAAAAATTATCAGTAAATAAATTCAAACAACTTGTTAAAACCTTGCTGTGCAAAAAGGCTTTCTATAAAATATCAGATTATCTAGCTAGAGGATAAAAAAGCTTGGGACCGGTTTTGATCCAACTCGAAAAATAACAACTAACAGGCTAAAGGTTTCTTCGTCGCTTCTTTACTTTAGTCTACGTACCGAAGCGACAGAAATCAAAAATATCTAGTCAAAATCGCATCAAGTTACAAGATCTAATGAACTTCACTCGATAGAAAAAAATCCCATAGTTACCGCTTTTTCTAATGTTTTTTCAATATTATGACTACGAACTACTGATTTTTTACTTCTTTTGTACTCAACTAAAGACACTTAATATTTCTAAACAAATTCGCAGAGTTCGACTTGGTAAAATGATTTTCTTAATCACCATGTTTAAATAACTACAAAAAACACGAGCGCGGCGGCTTGGCAGGCGCGCGTTTTCCCTTACGCCTACTGCTGCAGGAATACCTGGCCTTAAGAACACGACGTAACGTATCATGCTAGCTGCGAGTCAGCACCCACCTTAAGGCGAATAGTAGAGGTGATAGTGGCGCCACTACATATTTAATTTTATAATTACGTTATACAAAGGAATTATCAAAAAATCGGACCGCGCGTAGACGATATCTATCATAAGCTTTT
Organism: Eupithecia subfuscata; assembly: GCA_963564075.1. NCBI lineage: Eukaryota > Metazoa > Arthropoda > Insecta > Lepidoptera > Geometridae > Eupithecia > Eupithecia subfuscata. The sequence goes on along the minus strand of OY751115.1, from coordinate 13,684,234 downwards.
TTTAAATGTATCTTTAAAGTTTTGTAGTGTATTATTTAGGCAGATACTTGTTTCAAGAGTTTCGTTCCTATTGGTGGCCACCAAGCTTGTATCTTTAAAAGTTTTGTACTGTATTATTTAGGCAGATACTTGTTTCAAGAGTTTAGTTCCTATTGGTGGCCACCAAGCTCTCCAAACAAGGTTTTTGATTGAATAACACAAAACAAAACTATTACAGATACATTAAATAAAAGCTTGTGATAGGTATCGTCCGATTTTTTGATAATTCCTTTGTATAACTTAATGAGTAAATTAAATATGTAGTGGCGCCACTATCACCCCTACTATTCGCCTTAAAAGATTAAAACTGTATCCGACTTCTCAAGCCACCGATCGATTTTGAACCCTCTTTCTACCCGCGCACTGCAACAATTACCTTGAAGAAGGGTCTGGCCTGCGTGATGAGGAGCTCTGGCGTGGCGTGGTGTGCGGCGGCGTGGGTCGGTGGCGGAGACATCAGCAGCTCTCGGATGTGGAGCTTGCAGGGCACGTAGGGTACGCCTGACTGGAGCAGCCACGCGTAGTATTCTACGTAGCGGCGCTGGGATGGGATTGTAACACCTGGATACAGCACATAGAATTTATCATTCTGCCAGGATAAACATATGATAAATGTAAGGTCTTTTACTGCGAGCGAGGTCTTTTTGAACGATTTAGACTCGGTATCTTCTCAACACATCACACTTCCTACTAATATTATAAAGCCGAAAGTTTCTAAAATTTGAATTTTTGTTACCAAGGATCTCCAAAACTACTGAACAGATCAAGATGAAATTTGGCGAATTTTGAACATAGCCTAACTTAGATAATATGCTACTTATTATACTGAAAATACGCGTGCGAGGCCGCGGGCATAAGCTAGTATAATATAAATGCGAAAGTTTCGATGGATGGATGGATAGATGGACGTATGGTTGTTACTTCTATCCAAAACTACTGAACGTAACGGGCGGAAATTTGCATAGATGTAGATGTCATCTTCACCTGGAATAACACAAGAAACTTTTTATCCCATAAATCAGTTCCCATGGGATAGAAATAGCCTTAAAACTGGCACTTAATGCCTTACTATGTTAGCCGAAATGCACCGTAGAGTGTACTTCCACCGAATATATCGATTTTTATACCACTTGAAATATAGTGTGCCATCTACTGGTCTCGGCAAGTATTAGTAAGAAGAAGAAATAGCCAACAGTTTGTAATCCTCATTGCGAGAAACATTACTAACAATAATAATAAGATAGTATCTCCACGTTCCGTTTAAATTAATTATTAATGCAAGCGGGTTAACAACGAGCCCAGTTTATGTTGGAAGACTAGCCTAGAATACGTTTCATCCCTTAGGAATGGACTCCGTCTGCGCATGAGAGTTCGTTGTGCACGAGCTGCGGGCCTTTAAAATCTTCCATCAGGTTAACAACATTATCAAGAGATAAAAGAATCTCACCCTTATTATCGTGCGCCCGCTTAGTGCCGTAAAACTTGAGCGCCTCGTCCGCTGTCGCCTTCTGTCTGCTGTACAGCAAGTAGCAGCATACCATTGTGCCTGAAACATTAAATAATAAATAAATAATGCTGGACAATCCACACAGCATCATCTAGCCCCGAAGTAAGTAGAGCTTGTGTTATGGGTACTAGATAACATCACGCATAACATGATGATGTTATGTGTGATGTTACCTCCTAGTTGAGTTACAGCCACGGCTGGCAGCCGTGGCTGTAGCTGTCTAGGCGGAGGCAAGCCATGTGCGCCGGACATTATTAAAGGATGCCTTATTCGCATTTGCGACCAAACCCTTTGTATAAATTAATAAAAAAGGACATTTATGATGCACAAGTGTGTGCGCAAACACAGATGCACTTTCTATTCCCTCACTGTCATATTCCGATGAGACGGCAGACGGACATGACTGGGGAGAGGTCAGGCGCAGGACCCACGGTTTAAAGTGCTTTCCGATGCACGGGAGTAGTTCTGTCAATTTTCTGACGCTGGGCTGCTACTGTGAATTTTTCTTGCTAGAAAATTCCCAATAATAAAACAAAGTTAGTTCAACTCTCGTTCGATTTTCCCTAGCTTTAATATAAAAAGCTAGTGATTAGCCGTGATTACGTATACTATCATCAGACTTGACATTACAGTTCAAGTAAAAATATCACGTACCTTAGGTAGGTACCCTGTTTTTATTACCATTTACGTTAGACATGACGGACTTCTAAACTGTATCCAAATTTTAATTGTGAGGCGGAGGTAATTTTCAGTATACTCGTATTTTTGCGATGGCCCAAGCGACTTTTGGTTGCCTGGAAGAAATCGCTTTAAGCGATAAGGCCGCCAATTCCATTGCTGTTCTTTTTATGTTTGATTATGAAAATCTGTTTTATAAGGTGATGAATAAAGGTATTATCTCTATCTATCTATCTACTTTTTAAGGCAAAGGCAATACAGTAGCGAATAATAGAAGCATATAAAATAGAATAATTGGCTTAAAAAAAGCGTGAACCATTTCTTGACAATAGCACAATACAATAGCAAATACCATAATTCTTTTATTAGAACACAAAGGACTTTCTCCGAATATTATAACAGAAAGGTACTTTTTAAAGCTTTTTTGAACAGGACTTTCCTGTTAGTCTTGAAATATGGGTCGGAGACGCCGGAGATATCTTTTATTAGTTTTTTTTATTAAAATTTCTTGCCCCATGCTGTTCTCTATAGAGCATTCTCTTTAGCGAAATATTAAGAAATCTACCACCAAAATGATACTTTATTTTATATAAAACACTAGCTTCTGCCTGCGGCTTCGCACGCGTTGTTTCTATGGAAACGTTTTGAGGTTATTTCTATCCTATTCTATTTTTGAGGTTATGTCAAGTCACACTTGAATGCTATCGAACGGAATAAATAGTATCCTATGTCCGTCTCCTGGCTCTAAGCTACCTCCTCACCAATTTTCAGCCATATCGGTAAATATATATAATAGCAAACCATGGTGAAAATATTCTCAAATTACAAATCATTTTAGTACTACGTTTGTATGGGAAATTCATCCGCCGGACCTTAATACCGATAGTCGTTGGGGAGTAAAGGTTCTCGAGTCGCGACCGCGACGCAATGCGAAACAGAGTGCGGGAAGACCTCGCTCCTCGCGAGATCCACGACCTCGCGACGACATTGTAGCGGTCGCAGGGATTCGATGGATGGAGGTGGCTGAGGACCGCTATTCGTGACGTCGTCGGGTGGACGTATACGGGCTGATGAAGGAGCTTGAAGGGGTCGATTTTTACCCGCCAAAGCCCTCGTTTATATCGTATCAGGCGACTTACGCCCGAATACTCAAACGCAACTCATATTTGAGCACGTCTTACGTTTAGTTTTCAATGGAATTCTGTCAAAAAATCGTCACTTGAGACTTGGATTGATCGTTTCGTGTTGGCGCGTGATAATCTTTGTGGTTTCTATTTTTTAACGTTCTACAAGGATTAAAAACTAACGAAAAAGTAATTTGCCGCAAGTCGTAAACTAAGAACGCATACCCAACATAAAACCAACTTCGATTCAATTGTATTTTAAGAGCATTTAGGAAAATGTCGATTTTTAACCCAAAATCTCTTATTTTCCCAAATGCTCCAAAAATATCAAGGAATCGAAGTTAGTTGCTCGAAGTCAACAGAAAATGCTTTACAATTTGCGGCAAATTCCTATTCCGCTAGTTTTATTCCTTGTAGACAGCAGAAAAAATTTAAACCCCAACAAAAATTGACACTCGCGCCAACACGAACGATCAACCTTGAGTTGCGTTTGAGTATTCAGGAGGAAGGGAACCTAAGAGAAAGGGAAGCAGCGTCTTTCTGTGTATCCGCCAAGGGTGGTGAGTATGGCCAAACCCTTTTGTTTAGAGGTGGCACGTTCATCGGTTAGGAACTTGAAGATTTTATACGGATATATTCTATAGCAAAGTGTTCTGAAACTTTCTGCCGTGTAAATTGACCGCAGTTTTTGCCCAAGCCAAAGCTAAAACCCCACGTCCCTTCCCTTACGACCAACCGACAAAAAAGTGGGCGGTTTGAAAAGGATCTTTTTTTTAAATTTACGACTCCGCTGTGAAAGGTACGGACTGTGTAATGCGCCCAATTATGCGTTGCAAAGAAATTTCGCAATTACGCCGTAGGGCTTTCGGCTGCTTTTCGCCTGCGACAATGATGCCGATGTAGCCAATAATGGCTATTACCACGTGTAATTTGTTGCCTTAACCTTTGTTACGGGTACGCTCGGGTGCTATTATGCGATTATGCTAAATTTTATGATCTCCATCTGGTCTGTGGAGATAATTTATTCTTTTCATGGAGTCGATGCAATCTTGAAGTCAGAGATCACGTCTTGACGGGAGATAACGAGTTTTTGCCACACATAAATAACGAGCGTTTGACAATTTTCCTTAAGGGTGAAAGCAATTCTTTTGTTGTGTTTGCACAAAGCAACATTGACGTGATGTCTTTTTTACCGCACTCAACCATAATGTACGAATGTACGTAGCTGGCGGAACGAATGCTTCGACACATGCGTAAGGTGTTGAAGAAAGGCTTTCAAATACAAGAAGACATTTTGAAATTTATTGAATTCTGGTTTTATTCATATGTAATGTAAGAAAGAACGCTAAAAGTACAAGAGATTTGAGATAGCAATAAGGAAGCCCAACCAAATAGATGTTGGCAAAGTTAGGCTTCGGATGATATTGATGATTCTACAATCTTGCATCAGAGACACTAATAGGCGTCGATAAATTGATGATACCCTCAACCTCTTCAACCTCAACAGCCTGTATTAGTCCACTATGGACGCAGGCCTCCCCCTGATAAGCGCCTTATTGGCTTTTATCTCATGGGGGGTAGAGCCCATAATCCCCTGGCCCGTAATCCGCTGGGCATGCGGGTTGGGGATCGCAGATCGGTGGTAGAATTGTTCTGCAGGGGGCGCTGCTGCCCGCCCCCGGTGGATATCCCTTAGTGCAAATTCTAAGCCGGTACCACACAGCTGCAATAGCAGCAATTGATAATAATACATTTAGGGTAAAACCCGGTTTCCACCGCGAGCGGAGCGGACCCATTTTAACTCGCAAGAGTTATCTGCATACTTGTTTTTGAGCGGAAAGGACTGAGCGAGCAGAAAGCGTTGAAATTGACGGAAACCCGGCTTTTAACCTAGCTAAGACTGTCTTCGGTAAGCAGCGATTCTGTCAGTTTTCTACGTTCATTATCAAAAAACCCACTTGCACTCTCCACCAAAAATGGACCACAAGACCTAACATGTGGTGAAAGATGGATGGTATTACCTGTTCTCCCCTTCCCAGCCTTGCAATGCACAGCGGCGACGTTCTTCGAGTCTGCGCTGAGCCAGTTGTGGACGTCTTCACAGAACGGCTGGATGATCTCGATGTTCGGAGGAGTGTGGTCCTCGAACGCGTACCTTTCCACCTGGAAACAAATGAAGATCGGTAAAGATTGGCTGCCGTACTGTACTGATAGTAGATTTAAGGCCCTTATTATGCACGCTTGCTCAATCATAGAACTATGCTTGAGTGACGTTTGTGCCATAGAAAAGCGTCACTCAAGCATAGATGGATGACTGAGCAATCTTTCATAATACGAGGCTAAGTCTTCGCATCGTACTGGAGGCGAGGAAGGATAGATGCTGGTGACGATGCGTCAAGTTAGTGAGCCACTTTCATAAGAGTGCTTATGACTGTGGAGATAATAGTCGTAGACGTATGCAGATCGCGAGCTTAAAGAGCAGATGGGCAATGGACAGAACACGTTGCAAGACGGGATGACCAAGGTGGCAAGAGCGAGAGGTCCTCGAGATAGACCACCTGCCAGAGGGCACATTTTTATTCGTGGTAAAGAGTTTAGTCACCATCACTTTGGTAAGTGAAGTCAAGATTCTTAGAAGGAACTTAGTCAATTATCATAGGGGTGGCCGGAAGGCAAAAGAGAAGCTAAAAGGCATTTCTATACTAGCAATAATAATTAATTTCATTTTATAGCGCAATAGACAAAGTACCAAGCTATTGGTTCAGTTCAGACTCCACCGATGGGGACAGTTTAGACCTTTAGTAATTATGTCTGACTTTTGACCGCTTTCCAAGTTTTTGCGTTGGATTATTTCCTTACAAAGCACACGAATACGGCTTATCTCAGGTTACATAACTGTTTCGCTGATATTCCTCGAGTAGATAACACTTTGATACCAATTATAACTGAAAACGTGATGACGATAAAGTTCCTGGCTAGGTTATACTGGGTGTTCTAATCTTGGAGGATCGAATGAAGAGGATACGATTCACGTCTTTATATCTCTTGTGTGATCTGTGATTTATTGTGTAGACGTTGACTTTCACTCTGATTTTTTACGGTTTTTAAAAGAAACTTGCTCTTGCAGAAGGGTCTTCTATCTGATGCCGGGTACACAGACCAAGCGAGCAAGAGCAAGCGAAGGCTAACGAACGAACGCGAAAGAATCGGTGTGGACGTCATTGCGACAGCGAGCCAACCCAAACGAGGGCCTTCGTTCGCCTTCAGCCGTGCTCTGGCGGCTGTCGCTACATCAAAGAATCCAAAACCAATCGTCGGATCCCACTCGTTTGGATTCGCTCGCTAGGTCTGTACCCACCATGAGATATTAAAAGTATCGGCAACGCGCGTGTAATGTTCCTGATGTTACAGGCGTCCATAAGCTGCGGTAACCGCTTTTCATAAGGCGGGCCGCGTGCCTGTTTGCCAACGTGGTATTTAAAAAAAGAATACGTTTTTGAAACAAATATTTTACTCAGAGCCTTCAAATTTTCACTGACGGCGGTGACATTTTCAGGATTCTGTAGTTCATAAACTAAAATTGTTAAAGATACATTATATAAAAATAGGTAGGTAGTATTTTTATTATAATGATCGTCTGAGATTGGAACACCCTGTATAGGCGCAGACAGTGTGTCACCCTGGGTCAATAAGTCTATGGTGTATGATTTGTATGATGCAATGCGATTACGAGATGTTCATTGAAATCCGTGTTGTATTTTCCTTGATGGAATAAACACAAGTAAAAAAGTGTAACAAACATTTTCCTTTCTTTTTTTTCCGACACCATTTTGTTACCAAAAAATTATAGATTTCGTAGATGTTGATTGGCTAGTCTCAACGGAGACTCTTTTTCAATCAACCGCCGCCGCCGCCGTAGCCGAAATTCGACGAGGAGGAGGAAATTGGGTACCTATTCAATTCTCGTAGTTTTAGTCCAGTATCGTAAGTGTGGCCTAAGATGGATCACACCACAGAAATCTTAATAGTGCCTTGTTATTCAGATTTCTGTGGATCACACCAACGATGTTATGTATAAACCTCATTGGATCACGCACGCTTTTAAGAAGGAACTCATCCACTCTTGACTTTAGGACTCCGATATTATAATTACTCGGTAAAACAGACGCTGGTTGTTCATTCCACCCTAGCGGATAATGAAGGTAGAGTAGAAAAGTTATTTCTTCTTCTTCGTTACACTATTGTCAGACCGATTGTGGTCATCAGGATCAATCTTGTTGGGAGCTGGGATTCCCCTCATAATGTCTCGCGATAGAGTAGAGTTTTAGCGCATTATCTAATCTAAATCCGCGATCTGAAATGCTCTTAGCATAAATACTATTTGTCTGCAAGTCAAATACGCCATTATCATAATCATGATCATGATTCTGTGTGGATTGTCCAGCATTATTTATTTAAATAGATAATACATCTGTGAGGGCTGGTGCGGCGGCAGATTTGGCCGGGGATCTCAAGAGGCGAAAATATGCAGGTTTCGACAGAGCCTACGCATTTGTTCCCCTTGGAGTCGAGACCCTAGGTCGGTGGGGTACCTACCGGTCTCCTCCGGGTTTTTATATTTTTTTGTGGTCGAAGCGACGCGTGACCCGAGAGCTGGTGAGTACCTGGCGCAGCGCATCAGCATTGCCATACAGCGGGGCAATGCAGCCAGCGTCTGCTGCATTGCCGACCGGTCCTGCCAACTGGTCAATACCAGTATATGGAGTTATTGAAATGATCTGTAGTTAGCTCAATTGTTTAAATTGTAAATACCTACCTAATAGTTATAATTTTCTTTGTTAATAAAGGCCATTGCCATTTAAATAGACCTTTTAACATAACAAAACAATTCCAGCACAAAGATAAATCCTAAAACCTCATCTAACCTGGTTACGAATACATACGGGCAGAAATGTTAAGTGGTTACAAAAACGTAGACTAAACGGCGGCGAGCAAGCGCTACCCAGAACCAAAGGAGTTATAAGTGGAAACTGTCAGTGGCATCCTCGATAAGCGTTATCGGTGAACAACTGATAGGCGGTTGGAAGGCCGATGGTGGCGACACCTAGTCTGATAGCAATGAGACTGCGTGTACAGGTAACGATAGCCAAACTCGATGTGGAATGTTTGTAAACAAACCACGACACAAAAACTAAAACTCGAGGGAGGAAGGGAGGATCACAAATCTACTAGTAATGTAAACTTCGTATAAAAAGACGCGGCATCAGAGTGAACTTTAGGTTTAGTATGAGCGGTTTGTTAATAAACATTCCACATCGACTTTGGCTAGTATATACTTGTTCGAATATCAATGGGAATCATCATCATAATCAGAGGACCTACGTCTAAAGAGGAAAGACAGGGCCTTTACCCTGTAGAGAGATAACTACTGTACTGTAATGACTTCTAAAAATTGGACGGGTAAATCACGTTACGTAAGCAAAGGTTAAGAGGGCGCAATGCCGCATAGGATTTCGCGTTCATAGAAGCGGGACAGAGCATACGTTTTCGGAACGGCGCGGCGTAAGCGCAAAAAGTTTTTTAATAGTTTTGCAGCAAAACTACACACCTTATGAAGAAACAGCTTCAAGAAACCAAATCATTAGTAATAACCTACGAATCAAGACTTAAGTCATTTCAATAGACCGCAGGGTTCCTGAGATCTCGACCAAATTATGTGAGAAACAGTGCACTTTAATGATTTTTTTTATCGTATTTTTTATCTCAATCGTATTTTCACGTTCAAGGAACCAAATAAAAAATGTTGAATTTTATGTAATGCGAGTTGTTTTACCACGGGGATCCCGTGAGTACGGGGATCAAGGCCTAGTTTGACAACCAAACCCATTAGGTTCGCCCGTTAAGTAGATTCCTCGTCAAAAAATGTGGTGCTAGAGCGGGTGCTGGTAATCCTGTGGCCGATAAAACCTTCCTTCAACCGAGTCAAAGTTATCAAACACTGATTGACGTATCTATAAATTGTGATAGCGACGGTTAAATATAGCGACGGCTTCGTTCGTACCTCGGGGTTTGTATTATCAAGGAATATCAAATTGCATCCATCGTGCTCAGCACTAGCCTTTGCTGACAGATTTAACGAGTTCCTCTCTTCAGGACATCCTCTTTTTCAGGACATACTATACTCTTCTATTAACTATGGTATGGTCTATTAACTATGGGAATTTTCTGACTATCGCTTAAAGCGATTTCCCACGCTTTAAGCTATAGTCAGAAAATTCAGTAAGCTGTATGACATGAAGTATAAGAAGTATAAAGTATAGCCTGCGTACTTAAATAATGGGATTGAAGAAACCGTCTAAGATTACCTAGTCGATTAAGATATGTATATCAAGTCAGAACTAAACTAAATAAACTTTGTTCGCATCATTCACATCAATCACAAACATTCAATGCCAAATAGTGGGATTTAATACCTATAGGAGAAATTACGTTGCAAAAATGAATGAAACTTTAAAGGACAGAAGAGTCAGGCCAGAGAGTGCAATAAATGTGAAGGTTGTACTTCGTGTCTTGCTAGCTAGGAGGACGAGGAATGTCAGACAGAAAAGAAAGTTTATGTTTGTCGCAGAATGCTAAACTAGGCACATTGCATTACAATAGTAGGCTAGAACGAGGCTAGCACACATTCAGTGGCAGTGACAGTTATTAATGACAGGTTTCATTCTTTTTGTAATATTTTGAACTCGAAAAATTGACAATCTGCAAAGTTTGCCGAGCGATCCATCCGAAATGTAGGTACCTATTAGGTACCTACCGTAAAACAGGGTGAATAGAGATTCCAGCCAGGGTAAATAGAAATGGACGAAATACTGGAGCAAGACGTTACCTGGCTTGTAGCAGTGTAAGTATCCTTAGTCCGTGAATGTTCACCTTCTGTGTCAGTCGTTCTGACCTCTGCAAAAGGATAGTTTGCTCCAGTATTTCGTCCATTTCTGTTAACGCTTAGGTCTCTATTCACTCCGTTTTACCCGGTATTCAATAAATACCGAAGCATCTTGCTGGTACCTCGCGCCTACACTCGCACTTGACGTATCTTGTTTTTAGATATCCTGACGACATTTGGCGACATTTCGCGCAGAGTGAAAGTTAACCTGAGTCGCAGGGTTTCGGGACCAATCCCCTTTGCAGGACAAATGATAAATTCGGGAGAAATCAATGTGACTAATAGCCCAACCATCCTTTATAACATAGAGAAACCTCGCTAATATTATAAAGGCGAAAGGTTCTGACGATGTGTTCTACACCAAAACTGCTGAACGGTAGAAGTGGTATGAATAACTTTGTCCTGGAAAGTTCGTAATATTATTTGGATACCTCTGTTAGAAAGTTCTTGTCGTAAAAATCAACCAGGCGTACTAAGGATACCTAGAAATGGGCATATTCGCTAGCACAACGTGGGCGTGAGACGATACATACAAGGAGAAACCCGATGTAGTATCTATTTTACGAGCATTATTAGATTTTGTGACAGTTTATTGGTTTTAGCTTTGGACTGAATACCTGTAATGACCAAATTGAGATTCGAATATGTGCAGCTTTTCATTTAACTAGTAGAAAGCTGTTGAATTTATACGCTACAGTCATACTAAAACTCTATTATGTTTTCACTACCTATATTGCGGTAGGTACTATATCTAAACCGAGGAATAGATCGCGTATGAGGTGGACTGCCTAATAAGATCTGCTGTGGACACCTACGGCAGATCTTATCCCTGCATGAATGCTCCAGAACGAGCACCAACATCGTCATCTCTCCCTAGAGATGACGATATACCGTGAGGCGAGCGACATCAGCTATACATCAAGACTCGTCATGACGACCACGACCGTTCTGCCAATAATAGACGGGCTACCATCTATCGGATGCTTACTATACATCTTATGCTCTAGCGCAGGACCACAGAAAGGACTAGTACAAAAACATGGACCCCTTATTAGGTGTCCCTGTCCCTGACGACCTCTGTGGCGCAGCGGGCGAAGGTCCGCCTGCGACGCAGGAGGTTGCGGGTTCGATTCCCGCCTCGGGACAAATGTTTGTACGATTTGCAGATATTTGTTCAGGGGTTCTGGATGTTTTTCTATGTATAATAAAAAATATCTATCTATGTAGTCTATTGTATTATGTATATCAGTTATCTAGTACCCATAACACAAGCTCTGCTTAGCTTGGGGCTAGATAATGCTGTGTAAATTGTCCAGCATTATTTATTTATTTATTTTGGGTTTTCCAATTCCCAGTATTGGGTGAAGCCAGAATACCTATTGAAATTGTTCATTATAGTCCCGAACAAGAACAAAAATTAAAATGTTTAAAACTCCCCCCCCCCCCCCCCCCCTCCCCCTCGACAGATTTTTATGAAACATGACTAAGATTGAACACTTGAAATAAAATTATCAAAAAAAACTAAACGAAAAGCGGTTCATCCATTTGGGAGCTGCGATACCACAGACAGACACGTTGAACTTATAACACCCTTCTCTTTTTGCGTCGGGGTTTAAAAATATGACTACAAGTACAAAATACGATTCTACGCGAAGCAGGTGAAGTTAAAGGCCTAAGCTAGTTTAAAACATGTAGTAGCAATTGTATTAAGTAGAAACCTAGTGAGAACTAACTTTCTGATCTAAAGGTCAGTGTGACCTTAAGAAACTTGTAAGTACCTACTAATAATCCTAGAAAACTGGACGAAGGAAAACTTATGCGTGAAAGCAGTAGAGATAAATGTTAAACATCCTGACACTATTCGTTTTTGTCACTAAACTTCATACTCTGTTTTTCCGACCAATAGGCTAGACTCATCAAATTTGACGCAATAAATTTTTTCTGTAGTATTTGACTCAAGAAACCAATTTTTATCGAATTCAGATATTAGAAGTGTAAGATGACTACATATTCTCAATTTAAAAAATTTATATTTCTAATTTTGAACTCTGAAAACGCTGTCTGCCACGTTGTGACGTCACAGGACTCTAAGAAAATGTCATGTCGGATCGTAATATACTAGTGAAATTCGCTATGTAGTCTGTCTGTATTTTTACAATGATGAACGTTCGTTTTGTTAATGTCAATTGTTTCTTTTCTATCCATATGACGTCACAGCACAGATAATATTAGACTAATATGGCTGACTGTTTACGAAAAGTAACTTTTAAAATAAAGTTTTGCGGTTTTCTAGGTCCTAAAAATTATTAAAAACCGCAAAAGTATTTGAATTTCACGCGAATCTGTGTCAGATTCCGTGTCGATGACTCCATATAATAATTTTCATTGAATAAGTTCCTCCAAAAAACCAATCGTAAACTCATAACATAACACAATTTCTATTAATTGGATGTAGCTAGAATAGAGTCGCTTTTTCTCCAGCAGAAAATACCCAACATTGTATAAGAAATGTATGAAATGTATTCGCAATACAATCCTCAATTTACCTCCCGACATCCACATAACATACATGAGGCATGGCCCCTACAATGTATTCCTACGCTTTCACGTCCAAATGAACGTTCGTAAATAGTTCGCCTCAGAAATTACTATAAATATCAGAAAGCGGGTCGATATGATAGACCTAGACACATTACTTTGTCAGGCGGAAATACAGGTGAATATAGACACATTAGACTAGAATGTTCGGTCTGTATTGTGCTTTGCGCCGATATTTTTCAGGACGAAACAAAAATCAGGCATGTAGGTGAAAATTCAGGTGAACATAGACACACACATTAGACTAGAATGTTCGGTCTGTATTGATGATTTACACCGATATTTTTCAGGAGGAAACAAAACTCAGGCATGTAGGTGGAAATACAGGTGAACATAGACACATTAAACGAAAATGTTCGGTCTGTGTATTGTGCTTTACGCCGATATTTTTCAGGAGGAAACAAAACTCAGGCATGTAGGTGGAAATACAGGTTAACATAGACACATTAAACTAGAATGTTCGGTCTATTTTGTGCTTTACGCTGATTTTTTCCAGGACGAAGAAAATTCAGGTAGTAGGAAATACAGGTGAACATAGACACATTAGACTAGAATATTCGGTCTGTATTGTGCTTTACGCCGATGTTTTTCAGGACGAAAAAAAAATCAGGCGTGTAGAAGGTACCCGTAACAAGCTTTGCTTACTTTGGGGACCTTCTGTGTGCCCCCACTCCTACGGCTCACCTCACAGGAGTGGGGACTTTTAGTATGTTTGTCTCATAACTAGTCAAACTTTCTGCTTTCGACTTTTCCTCCCAACTTCCTCGTTTGAGCACTCTTTGACTGGGCTATTGGGACTAGATGATGATGTGTGAAAATTTTACGATTTTTTATTGTGTTTCTAGATCTTTACAAAAGAACAGGTTGTGATTGAGTACTGTCATAGTTCTGTAAACAAGCCTTTTGTTTTGAATTGTCTAAAATACGCTTGTGACGGAAAAATCTTTGAAAGCAGTTCTTTTTGATCGGAAAACAACCTTATCCTCTGATCGAAGTGTCTTGAAACTTTGTTTATTCGGAGCCATAACCGACCTATCTTCTACTCAAAAAGGAAACAATTTCTAATGAGCCCATTTTCAAAGATTAGTTATGGATTGATCATGTTTTTTTTTAATCCTAAGATTGAATGATTGCTTCCTTTAAATTAATTTATTCAGTCCCAGTCGATAAAAGTCCGTCAAGCCTGCATGTCTACCGCTCATTACGGAACAATTGCCATGATACATCTATATTCTTTGTGTATCCATTGCCACGTGCAAAAGAACTGAATTTAAATCAGCACTAATAGGTCTCAGTACAAAGTAGTGAGGCACTGTCGAGCTGCGAGCGGCAACGCAATAGGGCCACGTGCTATTTAAGAGGAAACTCGAATGCATATGTAGCGGTATATTTGCATAATAATTCCATGCTGTGTTCTATAACTGCTTTACATTGTAATATGAGTTTTGCTGCGACTGCTTTGAATTTAAATTGGGATTCAAGTGCCTTTTTATACGTTTGATAATAAACAGTGGAAAAGCTTGTTGCGAAAAAGGACATAACTTGAATCTGTAATTGGATTATGATCTGTAAAATAAGGTGTTCTAGATTTATTATTGACTGCAAGTTTTTGTAGTTCTGTGTAGTTATGGACACGAGGATCTTTTGAGTCATTAAAGTAATGAGTTTTGTGGTTAGTTGAATCATCCCAAAGCCGCTCCTTTCATAGAATACAATATCGTTTACCGAGAAAACATAACGCCTCTACCTACATCGTAATTTACGGCTTGCGTAAACGCAAGTTAGGGCTGGCTTCCATCAAAGTGGAGGTGAGACATGTCAAAATAACGATGTATAGCGTCACTATTTGACCACATGCATTCATCGAATTGGCTGTCTAAAGTTTAGACAACCAATGATATAGTAGCCGCCAAACATCTTGTCCGGTGACGGGCAGCGAGAGTGGGAAGTTTGCGCAGGTACACTCACCCATATAATTTGGTACAGCTTCGTGAAGCTCTGTCTCGCTCTTTCATTGTTTGAAACAAAAACTCACAGTGAATAATCGACGCGAATGTCCAGAAGGTACAACGCAGCAGACGAAAGAGATGTGTACAGCTTCTTAAAGCTCTGTCTCGCTCTTTCATTGTTTGAAACAAAAACTCACAGTGAATAATCGACGCGAATTTTTTAGAACCGCCCACCAATTTGACCTGAGAATTGCGTTCTGCGCATCTTTGTCACGTGGTTCGCCAGAGAACTAGAAGTTTGACGATTATTATATGTACGTGTTTAGACACTAACTAAACAGTCTACCTCTCACACTTCTTCTGTCTCTCCGCTTTAGTCGAAATCAGGCTAAGCTGTGTGGTTTAGTCTCATTTTACTGGTCACAGATTACACTATAGCAGAACACAAAAGTGACACTTCACGTGTTATGCGTCTCTGTTGCCATCTGACATGTGTCGCATAAAATTTGAATAAATCTCTTGAGGACCCATTACAATTTAAATGGGGCGAGAGTCCCAGCCAATTGTATTTTAAAGTGTTCATCTGGTGTTTTTAAAGTTCTACTCTACATGATGTTATAGTACTATTGGTGTCACCAGGTCTAAGTGGCTCTTTTCTCTGTTCCTCTACTCTTTATTCATGATCATGAGGGTCGGCAGAACATGTATTGTTCATATCCCTTTCAATTCCTTCATCGTAATCACCCTTTATGTGTTACACTTCGAGTAAGTCGATGGTGTTACATATTTTTAATGTTAAAGTTTAGTTTAGATTAATGTCATATTTACTTCTTTACGTCTAAAATACGGAAAGGATCGGGCAGTAAGCGATTAGGAGATTTTGGCCGTAACATAGGTCACCATTTTGTTTTCGTTTTTTTAAATTAAGTATTTGTTAAAACATGGGTTCATAGAAAATGTTTTGTTATAGGAAACTACTTATCAGGTAGTTCAATTCCTTGCAGAACGCAAAAAATTTTAAAAACCGCGAAAATATTTGAATTTCGCGCGAATCTGTGTCAGATTCCGTGTCGTGAATCGGTATCGGAGAGTCTGAATAGACCTGCAGATTGGCGAAGGAGGCCAAGTATTTGGGTGTACGAATGTGACGGTGACTATGTAAGTATGTAGGATCCGTCCCTTGGTTTGGTTGACGCTGTAGCCCAAATTGCTGTACAAATTTTGACAAATGAGGTGTCGTTGAACTCGATTCGAAGTTGAGATCACGAAAGCTAACATACAAATTTAAAAAAATCCAACATGGCGGCTGAAACAAGCAATCCATCCTACTATCCATCCTACTAATATTATAAAGCCGAAAGTTTGTGAAATCTGAATTTTTGTTACCTAGGATCTCTAAAACTACTGAACAGATCAAGATGAAATTTGGCGTACGTTTAGAGCTAAACCTAACTTAGATAATAGGTTTATTGTACCGAAAATACGCGAGTGAAGACGCGGATAGAAACTAGTAAGTTACTTTGTCTGTATTCTGTAGTGCGTCTGACAATTCGGCCGGTTACGCGAATAAAGGTCCTTTTCACAATTAAACTGCCGAACCGATCTTGGTTTTTGGCAGGACGGCAGATGGTATCCCGAGGACAGACATAGTATGCTACTTTTTATCCCGGAAAAAAGCGCGCGGAGCCACCGGCAGCAACTAATTTTCAAGTAAAACGCGGTCAGGATTTAGTTTTTTCTATTAAGGCGCTGCCTCCCCTCACATTAGCGCCGCCACCTATTTTATCTAATTATTACGTTTAAGAAAGGAATTTCCAAAAATTACGTTAGCCAGTTTGTGATATCTATTATAAGCTTTTTTTTAATGCCTCTATAATAGTTTTATTTTGTATAGTTTAGAAACGAAGTTGCCCTTGGTGGTCACCAAACTCTATTTTCGATTCTCTGCCTAAAATATACAAAATAAAACTATTACAGAGGCATTAAAAAAAGCTTGTAATAGGTATCACAACCTGGCTAACGTCATTTTTGGAAATTCTTTTCTTAAAACGTTTTAAACTTTCGCGATTTGTTAACATAGTTAATGATAGCGATAAATACCCGATATAATCATTAACTAATTCTTTTCTTAAACGTAATAATTAGATAAAATAGGTGGCGGCGCTAGTGTGAAAGGCAGCGCCTTAACTCCTATCGGTAGAACGGTATATTATCTCAGGATAAAGTCATCAGTTCCGCTGGCAGATACCTAATATGCTAAATGAATATACGGTTCCTAGATAGGTATATAACTCGTGTAACACCGGTACATAACACAACACGATACATCCCCAAGGCCGTGTTAATATCAATATACCATTAAGCCATTCGCAAATGTTTCTGAGCACACAAGTTAAATTATTTAAGGCAACACATATGTATTAAAACAGCTGAGAGTTATAGCTGGGTGCTTTTAAATTAAAATAATAAAATCTCATGTTAAAATAACATGTTCGAAAACAAATTGAAAGCTGATGCTTTTAAAAAACTGTTTTTACGAACTTGACGACTTCTTCAACGATTATTTTAGCGACTCGCAAATTAAATTATATATTGTTATAGGTACCAATATATGTAGTTCATATTTAGTAGAAAGACACGATACCTGCCAGTTTTCCATTGCAAACCGTAAATGGGTACATACTGTGATCTTAACTTAAACTCACCTAATCACTAAGACCTGATTGTTGAATGCAATAAATAAAATACACAATAAAATTACCGATAGCTAGGTATAGTATAAGTTACTGTTATGTTCAACTAGTTTTTTCCCGCGACTTCGAACACGTTGTTTATATGAAAATATCTTCTCCTTTTATGAAGTCGGTTAAAAATAATTAAGTGCACTTGCATTCATTTGAAGCCACTATGGTAGCTCTATATGCTATGCCATTATTGTTTAGTATATAGTATAGTTTCTATGTATATATTAAGTATACCTATCAGTCATCTACTCGTAGTACCCATAATACAAACTCTACTTAGCTTGGGGCTAGATGACTCTGTGTGGATTATCCAGCATTATTTATTTATTCATTATCACCACCACACTTGGCAGGTAGAATGGGCTCTATATTATTTGGAGGCTATCGATCCCCTGACAAGATCCCTTAGAATCCATCCAGCAGTTCCACAAACCGACAAAATAAACTGAAAACAACTACAGTTAAAGTTTACAATAGCTTGCAGTTATCTATAGAGAGCGGCACGTGAGACGAAACACGTATACTCTGCTATCTACATCTACATGAGTCAGGTCACGTTAGGGAATACTAGATGGAACATACTAAATAAATAAATGCATACAGAGTTCATTTTTGCGTAACAGTTATCGCCGGTTTGTTGATAATACATTAATACATAGATCAACAGTTATGTAAGTTTATAAGAGGGTTTGGTTTTGTTGTGGTAGATATAATATCATAAAGAGGAAAGATTTGATTGTTTGTTTGTATTGAATAGGCTCCGAAACTACTGGACCGAATTGAAAAAAAAAAATCACCGTTAGGAAGCTTACTTTTTAGGGAGTGACATAGGCTATATTTTATCCCGGAATTCCCACGGGAACGGGAACTACGCGGGTGAAACAGCGAGGCGATCGTCTAGTGGTAGATATTTTGAGGGTTCTGAGATGGTTTTTGAACCCAATTCTTAAAATTAAATACACATAGAAATAAAATAATTTTTTTATCTATGTTGCTTTGATAGGTAGACTAAAGTAAAGAAGCGAAGAAGAAACCTTTACCATGTCAGTTTTTATATTTCGAGCTGGAGCAAAACCTGTCCCAAGCTTTTTTATCCTATAGCTAGATAATCAGTAGTAAGCCTTTTTGCACAGAAATGTTTTGACAATTTATTTACTGATAATTTTTACAACTCACCAGGACTTTTGTTGTAAAAGCGTTTACAATGTCCTTTAAAAGATACATTAATCTTGTGTAGCCTGGATGTGGGCACATAAGCAAGCAATCTAGGGCTTTACATATACATATAATATCGTGTACAAAAGAAATTCAACTCCCCAAATTTATTACATGTCAAAGGCACGACGGGGACGCCTTTCAAAGTCATATGACAATTTGAATAATTAGCAAGTGACGATGGTTCGATACTAAAAGTACAGAATTAGACTTATAGTCAATTGTCCTTTCTGAAGTTCATTTGTGAGTCATGCCAGCGTCTGCTTGCACGTCAGGCGGTGAGCGGTGATAGCGTACCTCATTCAGTTGCTAACAGCAATAGGTAGGTTTACGTTTCCATACCTACTAATATTGACAACCTCAGTGGCGCAGCGAGCAGTGGCCTGCGACGCAGGAGGTTGCGGGTTCAATTTATTTTTTCACTATGCATAGAAAACACCCAGAACCCAGGGAACAACTATCTGCAGACCGTACAAACATTTGCCCCGAGGTCGGAATCGAACTTGCAACGTCCTGTGTCGCAGGCGGACTTCGCTCGCTACACCACACAGGTCGTCGGTTATAGTAGGTAAGACCAAAGCATTGAACAACAGCGCTCTGGTTAGACAAATGTGGACTCTTCCTTAGCAACTAATCATGCATCATCATATTATTATAGCATGCTGAGACGGAGACTGTTTTGACACTGGTCTTCCGTCAGAGCCATCCTTTGTGGTGTTCCGTGACGTCACACATCGGTGTGACGTCACGGAAGACCACAAAGGCACATTTCAGAGGACACGTCAACAAATTTCTCCCTTCTCTACAAATTTCTGAGAGCCATATCAAATCAAGACAATTAGGGGCGTCCATTAATTACGAGAGGCGTTATGGGGGAAGGGGGTAGGGGGTCGATAAAAATCTCAAATCTCACGACATCTCACCAACCAAGGGATGTCGAAAAAGCGCCAAAATCGCATCATATTTTAGAATCGCATCGTAATTAATGGCTGCCCCCTAAAGTGGTATTATGGCAAAACAAATGTTTGGTGGAGACATGTTCAACAGTGGACGTATGTGTGCTAATGAGGAAGTGCGGAAGCGGAGACAATAGGGAGGATTTTTCCGTGCAGGACACCAAAAAAAAAAATAAGTCAACATACTGGATACTGTACATTCTCTCCAACGGCCGCCAGCTCTACCCAAGTATCCACTGACATGATAAACTGTTAAGTTTTACGTTATTTTTATAGCATTGACATTGCATTACTAATTTATTAGATTAGAAGTAAGTACCTATTGTCTCGACACGCAGCAGACACTGTCACAGTCAGTGTGTCTAGCTGGATCATGGGTTTGGTGCAAGTCACCTCTGCGAAATTAGTAAGTCTGTGTAAATGTCTATTTAGACCTAAGCGGTTTCGAAAAATTACGCTTGGTTTTGCGCGTCATCCCGCCGAGCGTTTTGTATGTACCGCATACAAACTCGGGAACGAACACCGCGTATGTCTGAGTAGATCTTTAGGCAGACTTGCTAATTTCGCAGACAGGACTTGCAACAAACCCATGATCCAGCTAGACATGCTGACTGTGATGTGATCTGACCTTTACAGAAATATTGAGAAGTATTTAATAAATTTTATATTTTGACCACAGTGTAGAGTGGGAACAGGCCTTTATGATTGGTATGGCACGAAGTATGTGATTGATTGCAGCTTTGTCCGATCATAATTTTCAGTCAACAACTCTTCAGTCATTGCCGGGGTACTAACCCGCAGGCTAATTTTAGCAAAAATCATGCAGCTTCCGAGATCAAGTTGGCGAAGTTTCTGCCCTTTGCCCCGACGACGCGCGACGAAACTTAGGAATCGAGAAGATAGATTTTCAAAGTTTATTGTAATTGATTCTGGATCAGAGTTTTCAAATAGGTACTTACATACTTACCTACAATAATTATGTTTGATGTATTACAAAATAAAATGTATTTAGGTTGCGCAGTCGCCTGGTACGCCCATAGCACAAGCTTCACTTGCTTCGTGGGCCCAAACCTAGAGCTTGTGCTATGCCCCAAATTGGGGCTCGATGTTACTGTGTAAAATGTCCAGCATAACCTATTTTTCCACCCGATAAAGAATTGCGTGGTATCTTAACCTTCCATAGTCTATTTTTAGAATATTTAAAGCACCCAAAAACAAAGATGATTGTCCTTTTAGGTGTTTGAAATTCATGCTATTTTTTAGGCATGACGGGTGTACAAGTATGATGGATTGAATGCATTTATGACACTGAATTTACTTCAAACATGAGCCAAATGGCCGCATGACTTACTTATAGAGTTGGCGTCATAAGTAGCTGATCAGCTCGTGTTGCAGTAAATAACTTTACATGCGAAATCATCATGAAATGTGCGTGAAAAAAGTATATGCTCCGCACTTTAACCTCGTAATTGTAATTTTTACACGATTTTTTGTGTTTATTGGTAAATTATAACAACATAGTGCTCGTCTGACTCCTAGCCAAACTGACGCCATCTAAATCATCGAGTGTAGATGATAATAGGCCAATAATGGGTAGAGTACATAGCGACTCCGAAGTAAACATTTAAATAAAAGGAGATTATGGACGTTATTGTCAAGCACAAAGTCAAGAAATAGTCTTAACATAATGAATGACACAGTTGTAAAGAATTAGTATGTGTACTAAATATTATGAGATAAATAAAAGGATTAACGCGCGATGATGGACGGTGTTGACCATGACCAGGTACGGCAGGTGTTTATACGACAAAGCCTCGAAGCAACAACATGGTTCCTAAGAAATCAAATAACATCGCAAAAATTTTTTTATTTAAAAAAATTTTTGCGATGTTATTTGATTTCTTAGAAATTACCCTTAGTGTGGGGTTACGCACTATAATAACAAAAAACCTTAGAATTAAGCTACGCGACACCTCTCGTCAAACGAACTAAATGTAACTTTAGTCTTTGAACAGGATTGGATAAACTTCAATGTTTCCCCTGTAGGTGGAGCTAACGGCGCTAGAGACCGTAGGATGTCGCAGATATTTTCGACTCCCACGTCACTTGACTTCGTGGTGTAGTTGGTTATCACATCCCCGTACTGAGGGGAGGACGCGGGTTCAAGTCCCGTCGAAGTCGAAAATTTTTGCGATGTTATTTGATTTCTTAGAAATTACCCTTAGTGTGGGGTTACGCACTATAATAACAAAAAACCTTAGAATTAAGCTACGCGACACCTCTCGTCAAACGAACTAAATGTAACTTTAGTCTTTGAACAGGATTGGATAAACTTCAATGTTTCCCCTGTAGGTGGAGCTAACGGCGCTAGAGACCGTAGGATGTCGCAGATATTTTCGACTCCCACGTCACTTGACTTCGTGGTGTAGTTGGTTATCACATCCCCGTACTGAGGGGAGGACGCGGGTTCAAGTCCCGTCGAAGTCGAAAATTTTTGCGATGTTATTTGATTTCTTAGAAATTACCCTTAGTGTGGGGTTACGCACTATAATAACAAAAAACCTTAGAATTAAGCTACGCGACACCTCTCGTCAAACGAACTAAATGTAACTTTAGTCTTTGAACAGGATTGGATAAACTTCAATGTTTCCCCTGTAGGTGGAGCTAACGGCGCTAGAGACCGTAGGATGTCGCAGATATTTTCGACTCCCACGTCACTTGACTTCGTGGTGTAGTTGGTTATCACATCCCCGTACTGAGGGGAGGACGCGGGTTCAAGTCCCGTCGAAGTCGAAAATTTTTGCGATGTTATTTGATTTCTTAGAAATTACCCTTAGTGTGGGGTTACGCACTATAATAACAAAAAACCTTAGAATTAAGCTACGCGACACCTCTCGTCAAACGAACTAAATGTAACTTTAGTCTTTGAACAGGATTGGATAAACTTCAATGTTTCCCCTGTAGGTGGAGCTAACGGCGCTAGAGACCGTAGGATGTCGCAGATATTTTCGACTCCCACGTCACTTGACTTCGTGGTGTAGTTGGTTATCACATCCCCGTACTGAGGGGAGGACGCGGGTTCAAGTCCCGTCGAAGTCGAAAATTTTTGCGATGTTATTTGATTTCTTAGAAATTACCCTTAGTGTGGGGTTACGCACTATAATAACAAAAAACCTTAGAATTAAGCTACGCGACACCTCTCGTCAAACGAACTAAATGTAACTTTAGTCTTTGAACAGGATTGGATAAACTTCAATGTTTCCCCTGTAGGTGGAGCTAACGGCGCTAGAGACCGTAGGATGTCGCAGATATTTTCGACTCCCACGTCACTTGACTTCGTGGTGTAGTTGGTTATCACATCCCCGTACTGAGGGGAGGACGCGGGTTCAAGTCCCGTCGAAGTCGAAAATTTTCGCGATGTTATTTGATTTCTTAGAAATTACCCTTAGTGTGGGGTTACGCACTATAATAACAAAAAAAAACCTAACAACATGGTTGCTAAGAAGACTTAAGGCACTGCTCAGTGCTCAGCTACTTACGACTCAGCAAACCTGTTCAGAAAATGTTACAAGAAACGAATAGGTACAGATATAGTAACTCGTCGACCTCTATGGCGTTACGGGGCATCGCGCACTGAGACAAAAAAACGTATAAAACTGTATCTGTATTGTTCTGGCCATAATAGGTTCAGAGAATACCTAGTTGGGATGCGGAGCGGACGCTGAAAAACTAGAGACGTGAGGGTATTGCTATCAGCGGCAAAAAGTGTCGTGTTTTCAGGTTTGTAAGCTGTATTTTAGAACGAAACGAGATGACTGCCTCAGGTTTTTGTACAACTTAAAGACGGCATAACCACGTGGTCAAAAATATGCTGTGTGGTAACCTTGCAGGTTGAGACTGGAAAGGTCAGTACATACGTTAATGATTACAATTTAAAGATCAATGATTGCTCAGTTAAAAATGATGTCGAAGTGGCCCAAGCATTTGAAAACTTTTTTACTGAAATTCCAATCTCAACTACAAAGTGTTTAAACTCTTCTCAGGTAATTGCTGAGTCATTGCTTATAGAAAATGTATCTAAATGCAAAAATAAATTTAATTTCACCCATGTTGATGAAAAAGATATTAAAAAAGCCTTTAAACTTTTAAATATAAAGAAAACTGCAGATCTCTGGGGCATTTCCGTTACAATTATTAAACCATTGATTGATACCATTGCAACAGATCTAGCTTTTATATTTAATGAATCTATTGATTGTGGCGTATTTCCTGATCTAATGAAATGTAGTAAAATAATCCCACTGTTTAAATCGGGTAGTAGGTCTGACCCCACTAACTTTAGACCAATATCAGTACTGCCAACATTCAGCAAAGTTTTTGAAAAACTTATTCTACATCAATTGCTTAGGCATTTCAATGGCAATGACCTGCTGCATTGTAAGCAATTTGGGTTTACTTGCGGCAGGTCAACTACTGATGCTGGTGTAGAGTTAGTATCGCATATTTTTGATGCTTGGGAGAAGTCGCAAGACGCTTTAGGCGTTTTTTGCGACTTGTCAAAAGCGTTCGATTGCGTACACCATGAAACATTAATCAGGAAACTACATCACTATGGAATAAGAAACACCTCTTTGGATCTTCTTACATCTTATTTGAGTGATAGGATACAAAGAGTTGACATTAATGGGAAACGGTCTTCGGGGTCTGTAGTTACAATGGGTGTACCACAGGGTTCTATCCTCGGTCCTTTCCTATTCTTAGTTTATATTAACGACCTGCCTCATCTTGTCAAGAATAATCACGAGATTGTATTGTTTGCTGATGATACTTCATTAATTTTTAAAATGAAACGACAAAACACAAATTTCGACGATGTGAATAGTGCAATCTCAAAAGTAGTTCATTGGTTTAGTGTCAATAATCTTTTGTTAAATGAAACCAAAACAAAATGTATTAGATTTATTCTACCTAATGTTAAACAAGTGAAGGCTGATGTAAACGTTAAAGGAGAAACTTTAGAAATAGTAGAAAGCACCGTATTCTTAGGAATCACCTTAGATAATAAACTTCAATGGGGCCCACACATAGATAAGCTATCGAAGAGACTTAGTTCTGCAGCATATGCAGTCAAAAAAATCCGTCATCTTACAGACGTGGACACATCTAGACTTGTTTATTTCAGCTACTTCCATAGTATTATGTCTTATGGTATACTGCTGTGGGGGAACGCTGCAGATATTAACACCGTATTTGTGCTGCAGAAGAGGGCTGTTCGTGCAATCTATAATATGGGTCCCAGAGAATCCCTGCGTGATAAATTCAAAGAAATAAACATAATGACAGTACCATGTCAATATATTTATGAAAACTTATTGTACACTCATAAAAATATAAATCGGTTCCCTAAAAATAGCGATAAACATAATTTGAATACCAGAAACAAACATAAGATCGCTGTGCCCACAACTAGGCTACACAAAATTAATGTATCTTTTAAAGGGCAATGTATACGCTTCTACAACAAAACTCCTAGTGAGTTGCAAAAATTATCAGTAAATAAATTCAAACAAATTGTCAAAACCTTGCTGTGCAAAAAGGCTTACTATAAAATATCAGATTATCTAGAGGATAAAAAAGCTTGGGACGGGTTTTGCTCCAACTCGAAAAATAACAACTAACAGGCTAAAGGTTTCTTCGTCGCTTCTTTACTTTAGTCTACATACCGAAGCGACAGAAATCAAAAAATATCACTTTATTTCCGTGTCAGTGCTTAGTTTTATGATTTGACCTTTTCTAAGTGTACATTTATTGTATTTATGGAAATAAAGAGTTTTTGATTTTGATTTTGATTTTGATATGAACAATCAATGTGTAGCGTTATTAGCGTTTTTTTTTGGAGATTTGGAAGCCTATTGATATGTTATTCATTGAAGAAGTCAAATCTCCAATATGCCTATTCTGTCGCAGAAATGCCAGGCTTTTCTATCCCTGTTCTCAAATTTATTTGATACTACATTTTGGTAAAAATTTGATTATTTATTTAATAATAATTTTTAGTTTTAAAGACTTGCCAAGGCCTTATTTTATAAGCCATAAGAAATAAACGTTATTGTTTTCTTAGCCACATTAACAAGCAAATTGTAGGCAGGTAGAGGTAGTACTTGCTATTTATCTTGCAAATTGACAGGCGGAAATGCGAAGGTCATTGATAACACCTGTTTCCATAAAACATGCATTCAGAATACCCCTGGCCGGAACATATGTAATTCTCAAGGATACGATAATTATCATCATCATCATCAACAGCCTGTAAGCCGTCTGGCGTGGAACATAAGCCTTCTCCGAAGTTAGGCTAGCTTATATCAGAGCTATCACACTTGGCAAGATCGCTCTAAAGGTGTCGTCTACTTGTATTATAAGCCTTTACTTGTCCACAGCTGGACATGGACATAGGCCTCCCCTTATGAGCGCCAAAAGGCCCTATCTGCGGCTTGACGCACCTAGCATGTGCCTGCAGTCCTTCTAAGGTCATCAACCCATCTGGCCGGAGGGCGACTTATACTTCGGTAACGTACTACGTAAGCCTTACTCCACCAGTGCTTATTCTAAAGCCGTGTACTGATCGGTGTTACGGGACGTAACGTACCTTTCGCAGCGAGTATGATAGATGATACGTAACGCTCTGTGCTAAAATCAGTCTCGTTGCTCGTTGCGAGCGCCTTATTTCCCCGTACTGACTGCACGAACGCTCGCTGTTACATTACGCCTCGTAACACGCGCCGATCTGTAGGTTAAACAATAGGAAAAATTTACTCACTCTGTCATGAAACTTGTTCTTATCATAAGACCTCTCGGAGCAGAGGTTGTATATCTTGTAATGGTCCTTGTGCATGGTCTCCAGGAATCGGTAGACCTCGTCGATGTGGTTCCTGTAGACCCCCTCCAGCTTCTCCGCGGGAAAACCCATCGCTATCAGCCTGTCTGTTATATCTGTATGGGATGCTCAGGAAATATTGCATAAAAATACAAGTTTAAAAGAAATAAAATAATACGTAGTCAATCTGTACAAATTGTCGTACAAAATCTGTGGACTTCGACGCGTCTTGAACAGCGTGCTTAGCCCAGTAAAAACAAAAAAAATCACATAATAACTTTCTCGTGTAACGCCTTTAAGAAGTTGAACCTGTTCACCTATTTCTGCCGTTGTCTGCCTGACACACACATTATATTTTTCTATAGTGTGTTCGTGCCCTTTCTTCTGTCGGTACTGGTGAGATAGTGTGACAGTGGTGCCCAAGCGTGGAAGACGCTGAGCATTGATCGTAAGCCGATAGTCGAACCTCGAAACCCATGTCCCAAATATCAGTTTCATTGGGACTCCCTATGAAATCGATACCCTTCGGTCATGCTTGGCCAAAGCACTCGTTTATTTTTTAAGTAGCGCTTTGGTGGTTTCCTTATACGAAACAAAATATCTTATGATATGATCGAAGATAAGTAGGATAGACGAGCAATTTTTTTATGGGTTTTGATGACTTTGTAGAAAGTAAATAACAATAAAGACCAATAAAGAAAGCATTAATTTCTCACATTTAGAGACGATGGCTCAGCGACTCAGCGTGCTTTGCCAATAAATATAATAGCAATAAATTGAAATTTCGGAATGCGTGAGACCTGATGTTATTGATGACGTCATAGGTTACTTCCTGTAATTTTCTGGGTCAGTTATTTACAAGTTCCAACCTGAAATACCTATTATTATCCTCGATATGTACTTAGCTAGAGCAATTGCTAAATAATTTAATTGGCTAGCTAGAGGGAACGATGGAAAGTCGACATTAACGAAAGGTGGCTAAAATACGTAAGAGAGATGGTTAGACCTTCCGCCCTATGATACGACGGCATCAAAGCAAAGACCGGAAAGAATGGGGTATTATAGACAAAGACCCAGCAGTGGGATGGCTGCTGTGGCGGTGCCGGCGTAAGAATCGAGCATCCTAGCTCAGCACGTGGATGTCGTAGAGTAGATTAATGGAACGCTCCAGAGGAAGGGCAGCAGATTCCTTATGTGTATTTTCTACTCAACTGCGTGCGATCACCAATAGGTCTGCCAAGCGTGGTGATAATGGCAGAACCAACGGAAGTTTTAGAAAGAGAATTTTTGTTTTTTTATAGTTACTAGCTTCTGCCAGCGGCTTCGCACGCGTATTTTCGGTATTATAAGTATTATCTAAATTAGGCTTTGCTCTAAAGTTACGCCAAATTTCATCTTGATCTGTTCAGTAGTTTTGGAGATCCTAGGTAACAAAAATTTCACATTTCACAAACTTTCGCATTTATAATATTAGTAGGATAGACCTTTGTTTGACCTGATGAAAAGAGAAGATGTATGTGACGGTACACCGTAATACATCACGAAGGTCTAGAAGACACCAATTCACTCTCGTCTTGAAAAAACCCAGGTTATAATTGGCCGAAAAAACTGAAACAGGCAGCGTGTTCCATGCATGTTGGCGTGGAGTGTGCTAACGAGATAGGATCCAACAGCGGGTGCAAATGATTTCTACGACTAAATTCCGATACCGATTCTATTACGTACGACGGATATGTCAGCTAGGTATGTAGTATACCTATGTTGGTCTAGTAAATATTTCCTTATTATAAGGAAGTCGACTAACATAATTATGTGATGGCTAGGCATATAGACACTGAGGCAAAGCAAAGTAAACTGAAATAGAGTTGGTACTTATGTTTTCACTTTCATCATAATCACACAAACATTATATAGATGCACTCTAGGGTCTAGTAATAACTTTACCGCTGTTTACACCATACACAATAATTTTTAATTTTTCTGAGGCCAAGCGTGCGTAATTTTTGAGTAAAATAAGTAGCTTAGGACATAATCTGCCTCAGTGTAGTCTTCGTACATAATCTGCCTCGTGTATTTTTCAAATAATAAAATATTTAGCAGCGAGGCTATGGAAAGCAGAAATCACTTTTGAACGTTTATGGTGATCACATAATCCATATGTTAGGCGCTTTCCAAAACCTATTTCTGGCAACGCAGAGACAACACCTAACTGTGGTATCGTCGAATAATTCCACCACGCCAAAATAGCGCTAAATCTGGCACACGAAGCGCTAAGTTGGCATGACTGGAATCTCCAAGATTCCTAAACGCATTGGCACAGGATCAGTGAGGCGGCTTACAAAGCCACCAACTTTATCTGTAGACAGAATTGAAACTAGGGCCTTTATTTTTTAGATAACTGTATTTTCTAGGGTTCCGTACCCGGAGGATGAAAACGAACCCTCCGTCCGCCCGTTCATCTGTCTCGACTCTATCTAATGAACCGTAAGAGGTAGACAGATGAAATTTTCAGAGAATGTGTATTTCTCTTGCCGCTCTATTAGGGAAAAATAAAATGAAAATCTGAATATAACGGGGCTTCCATAAAACGTGATTTTTTGCTATTTTTTCTCTTCGTTTATCAAGGCTGGTATCTTTTGAACCACAACCATGAAACTTCTTATCAATAAGTAGGTAACACTTCAACTGTAAATAACAACAATGAAAACTAATAATATAATAAAGTTGAAAATTTATAGGGGTCTCCGAACTAGTGGAAATTTGATGTTCTTTGAAAAATTTGCCAGGTTTTATAACTAGATATCGAATTTATAGATGTCCAGTATGTTTTTTAGTTGTACTATAATACGGTACGGAACCATTCGTGTGTGAGTGCACTCGCACTTGGCGGTTTTATTGATAATTTACAGCCTGCTAGTGCCAATGAACTAAACATATAAGTTTGTTGCACTGTAACATGTTAAAATACTGCACATGACAGAGTTGAACGTCTAACTTCAATGTCATTTTGCTACTTTGTATTATTATAGTTTGCGAGGCCGATGTCAACACAGAACGGTATGCCATATTTTATCGCCGAGTGTTCCTGGTCCGATTGAATGTAAATTAATATTCATAATGGCTACGTTATTAATGATTATTTTCAAGATTTGAATTTACTCGTGTGCGTGGGTATCCGGTGACTATGGCACATCTCCAGTTTTTTGGAGAGGATGGTAGTTTTTGGCTAATTGATGTGAATTTGCACCTTCCACAATGTCCTGTAACCATGAGCGGACAGAAAAAAGGGGGGAGATTTGTCCTGCTGTGGGACAGTGCAAACTGAAAAGGGTTGTGGTTGGGGGTTGTGGTAGATGGTGCAGGTTGATCCCGAAACTGCCCCTTGAGATTGGTATTTGGTGTTGTGTTTGGTAGGTATGCGGCCAAGAAAAGTCACTGGTGTGGTGTGGTACGGACTTTATTCACAAGACAAACGTATTATATACAGATAATTAAACCACTGCCGCCAATTTATGGTAAGAATGGTAAAATCGTACGAAATGGTGGGAGTGGTAATAAGTATTGGTTTGAAACCGCGACGATGGCGGTTGATCGCGAAGTAAGTAAATTTAGGTAAACGCGAGCGAATATGCATTCAACTGCAAGCGCAGCTATATGCGTAGTCGGTTGCTGGTGCTGCAGCGTGGTCGGTTTACCCGAACACGGTTTAAAAAATAATATTAATACAGTACGGTTTTTTTTTAAAGGAAGGTAGGTATGGCTTTGGTGTGGTTTGAGGGTGGTCTTTCTTTAGACCCAAGAGCTTCTATTCCCAGATCTGATACCGATGGCAACAGCAGTCGTTGCACCCGCCCGTGCACTACATACCAAAGCTTCAGCAATTTAACGATGACAACAAATGGTTCGTACAATTGTGCATAAACTGCAGCGCACAGCATCTAAATCAACAGTTTTATTACGCGAACAATAATAAAACTCCAAAAATAACCTTTACTGCATGACAATTCTCATTCTTTGTACATGATGAGCGTTTTGTCGGATTTATAAGGTGCTTACAATGTCTTCAAAAACGTCTTTTACGTGACCCATTATGCCATGCCTCCTACACGGTGTGGCTTTGACAGTACTTTACCTAGCGTAAGGTAAACTTCGAATCAATTGTCGTCTATTGACATTGAGAGATATTTTACTAAAAACGACATTATGTCCAAAACTACAATTTTTTTACAGTTTGATTTAGCAATGATTCATAGCAAATGGCGTACAATGTGTTCAAAACTTCTTATCTGCTATCTGAATTATTGTAGAAAGAACCTAAAAATAGTAAAACCCGATATATTTTCTAACGCGTAACCAAACTTAAAATAAAAATTGAGATTGTGATTTTTAGGACGGTATAGTTAGTACCAACAAAAAAAAAGGTAATTTCATAAGATTATGAACTAATCCCGATCAGTAGGTACTTACTGGAAGACCCATTGTGTATGGAAATTATCTGGATTAGAAGGGATTTAAAAGGTCACCTAAAACGGAAACCTTGACTATTCTAGATTTATATCAGATCTAACATTTACTTTAATACCAATAACTGCACACGGGAAACAAGACCTCAATAAAATAAACTAAGATTTCTAGATAATAAATAAAACAATCAAAGTGGAGCGCACAGCACGAACTAATAATATCAAATTTCATAAATAAAACAGTTAATTAATTTATTTTTAAAAACGGGTTTCCCACGAACCAAGTTATAGTTATTTAATTGATTGCTGAGCTGTTAGCAACGGACAGCGAACATTTTTAGTAGAAAATGACATATATTAACGCTTTTATGATATAAGGAAATCGAATCGGTGCTTAGACACTGCCAATTTATTTTATAGAGGAAATATTGAGGTATATTGGGCTACGAGCGACATAGCTTCCAAACCAGGGGACCTACTCGGAAGAGGAAAATCGAAATTACGTTTTCGTTGTCGTTCAAAACCAACTCATAAGTCGCTTGCATAAGAGTAGCGTTTGCACGTAAACGAATCAGAAACATCGATTTCGTTTTTAAGAGTTCCAGGTGAGAGACCCAGGTTCTAAGATGCATTACTTCCTACTTGTCAAAAGCTTGCAAAAAGAAATTATAGGGAGGGAAGGAAACCCGTGTAGGTATAGTTCGACTTGAAAGAAACATCCGGCTGTTCCATTCTGTGATCAAACAAAGGGATACAATACAAAATATTTATTTCTTTAACTTAATGTAGGTACAATAATATAACAGTGTTTGAAATTCCCTTTTAAGTAAAAGAAATACCTGTGTTAGGGAATCTCGCTCTTCCAAGACCTCTGGAATACGGGATTTTTGAACCAGGGAGGTTGAGCAGACCTATAGGCTGATAAGAGTGATAAGTTTGTAGTTTTTATTTTATGTTAACTCTGTGTAGCTTTATATAGATTAATAAAATTTTACATTTTCAAATTTCGCGCGTAATTTGACGAAAACGCTGGACGCCATATTGCTCTGTGGTCATGACGTCAGTTGGCTGTGTAAACAAATGCATTGATATTTTGTATGTTATATATTAAAGGTACGCTGATAGTTGACAGTTCTAAGTTTACATAGCCGTATGACGTAATATCATGGCGACTAATATTCAATGATCGACTATTGTTTAGAATTCTGCACATCACTTTACACGTGGGTAGGGTGGGTACATCTCTGTGCCGCTCTAGCTTAAAAAATCAATTTTAAAGTGTAGTATAGTATTTCCTCAGATCAGGGCATACCTAAATCGAGTTGATTGAAAATTTATACACGTACTGAAATTACGCACGTCGCTCTCTCCACGTGTAAAATATTAAAATTACATTTTCCCTGACGTACCTACAAACGACACCACTGTTTAGTGTTGCGTCAAATTCAGTCTTCCTGCGTTCACTAGTGGCGAGATTTTTACCTTATACAGTAAAGGTCAAAGTAACATAAAGGTCACAAAAATGGCCAACACTCAGCAGATGCTATGGTAGGATGTATCCTGCCATAGCGCTGGTCTTCCGTGGAGGCCAGAATGAAACGCGAGTCGCGGCGTAACGAAAAGATTGTAAAACAGGTACTTACAGGACATGTCTACTTTTTAGGGTTCCGTTCCTCAAAAAAAGGAACCCTTATAGGATCACTTTGATGTCCGTCTGTCTGTCTGTCTGTCAACCCTCTTTTCTCAGAAACGCGAGGACATAATTATCGAATTGAAATTAACGTCAAATACTCAAGTCCGTAACCTCATGAAGCCGCGACATAAAGAAAACTTCTAAGTCAACGCACTCAAAAGTTACAGCCGTTTATGTCCGAAAATTTTGAAATTTCCAAGGGAATCACATGCACCCAAAACCTATAAGGGTACTTCCCGTAGACCTAGAACCATGAAATTTGGTGAGCAGCAAGGTCTTATAGCACAAATGAAGGGAAAAATCCGAAAAACATAAATTTGTAATTTATTCACTAAAAAAATTACTATTGATTCTCACCATGGACCGAAAGCTATAGGGTATTTCCCGTTGTCGTAGAATCATGAAAGGCAAGAAGCAAGGTCTTATAGCACAATTAAAGGAAAAAATCCTAAAACTGTAAATTTGTAGTTAATTCACCAAAAAAAAAAATACTTTTAATTCTTGCTATAGACCAAAACCTATAGGGTACTTCTCGTTTACCTAGAACCATAAAATTTGGTAAGAAGCAAGGTCATAACATAAAGCACAAATAACGATAAAAATCTGAAAACCGTAAATTTGTAGTTTATTAGCAAAACAGTAATAAGTTTTGATTCTCTCCCTCGACCAAAATATACAGGGTACCTACTTCATGTTGAGCTAGAATCATTATAATTGGCAAGAAATAAGGTCTTACAAAACGGAACCCTTAGTGCGCGAGTCCGACTCGCACTTGACGTTTTATTTATCATACGGTTACTCCATTGAATTTGATTCATGGGGATAAGTACTTTAATTACAGATCCACGTATTTCCGCTACCATTACATTTTCCTTGATGCGTAAAGTACCTCTCTGTTGCGTCAATAAACTACCATACGCGACAATATTTTATTTCGTAGTATTAGATATCCATAGTGTCACGAGTTCATCGTAATTTTATGGTTTAACAAGAACAAAATTAAAAATTTTAAGAACCCCTTGGGCTCTTTTATAATTTGTGGAAACGACAATCTTAAAAACAGCCGGTGAGAAACGACACAATTGTTATTACTATTGGCTTGTGGTGCGAACAATTTGGTGCGAAACACCGCTACACCAGATAAAGTCACGAAAGTAGGTGTCTTCGACTAGCGTAAGGTGTTAGTGAGTGAGGGGCCTAATTTATAACCCATGTCGATTGCGAAATCTAACAGGCGTCTGGTACGTGGCTCAAATATTAAAAACTTGAGGCGATTCTTCACGGCTAGACCTACTAGACTTGATCAACTGGTAGAACAAAACGCTACATGCAAAATGATGAGCTTAGACCTAGGCTTTGTTAGTTCTTGTGACTAGCTTCAGCTTTTAGAATGGTTTAGAAAGCGTCTTTTTTACTTTTGCAAATGAGAGAGCGAAGGCCTTCAAGATGTACCTACTACCATAGGAGGACAAGAACTATATAATTATGAAGAATAGCTAATTTATCAAAATCGCTTTAGCCGTTTCGATGCTTGGAGGTAAAAAATAAAACGTCAAGTGCGAGTCGGACTCGCGCACTAAGGGTTCCATATGACGTAAGACCTTGCTTCTTGTCAAATTTTATGATTCTAGGTCAACGGGAACCGTACCTTCTAGGTTTTGGTAGAAATATTTTTTTAAGGAATAAATATTGGATATTTTCCTTTACTTGTGCTATAAGACATTGCTTTTTGCCAAATTCCATGATTCTAGGTCTATGGGAAGTACCTTATAGGTTTTGGTGTGCATGTGATTTCCTTGGAAATTTAAAGATAAAAAGATAAAGATACATTTATTTGGCCAAAAAAAACAGGTAGTTACAGGCAAAAGATACAGTGTACAAGTGGCGACTGTGCTGCCCCTGTTGGCCAAAAAGGGTCAAACTCAGCTCTGTGCTGACCCGCGCGTGCGCGCGGATCAACGCTGATTTTCAGTTTGAACCTGTAAGTGCCATCACAACACGGAGAAGAGAACAACCTCAAAACAAATATAAGTTTACTAAAAACTAAAAATAAAAATTACAATCAATTGATAGTGATAAATTAGAACTAGTATTGACAAATTGTAACAATTGAGCTAACTGCAGAATGTTGCAAACAGTCTACAGGTAGTTATAAAATAATAAATAGGTTCTTTAGTAAGTAAAATAAATGGATTGTGTTGTCATCTGTCAACTAAGTTCGCGCCCGATTTATTTCAAATATTCGGACATAAACAGCTATAACTTTTGATTGCGTTGACCTAGAAGTTTTATTTATATCGAGGTTTCAAGAGGACGGAGTAATTGATGTTAGTTTCAACTCGATACCTCCACGCGTTCCTTAGAAAAGGGGGTTGACAGACGGACAGACAGACATACGGACAACAAAGTCATCCTATAAGGGTTTCTTTTTCCATTTGAGGTACGGAACCCTAAAAACATACAGCCGAATTGAGAATCTCCTCCTTTTGTGAATTTTTGATGTCGGTTAGTAAAGAGTGACTGCCAACCACATAGAAACACCCGAAAAACATAATTCACGCTTTGCGGGTAAAAATTGATAATTTATGACATAAATTTCATATATCGTACATCGTAGTACGTTAGTTATTTCAAATAGTCACCTCAACCTCAACAGCCTATATTGGTCCACTGCTGGACGCAGGCCTCCCTGATAAGCGCCTTATTGACTTTATCTAGGAGTATATCTAGGGGATAATGCCCATAATCCCAACGCTGGGCATGCGGACTGGGGATAGCCACGATTTGGACAATATCTAATGTGCTATGGATATTATCTGAAATAAATGAATAATAATAATAAATAATGTTGCGCCGACTTGGGACGTCCTACATTTTGGGAAACCATTTTCTTGTATCAAAAAAACTGTCCAATTACCAACTTTGTTCCGTCATACAACTTGCAACTAACAACAGAACTTCCAGGTAAATTATTTAATGGCAACATACTGACTAATAATGATAGCCAGAGGGTAACTTTGAGAAAACATCTTCAAAATACCTACATTTTTAATGGCTCTTCTCTACAACATTTAAACGTTTTACTTAATGGCATGTTCAAACTTTATAGAAGAATGAAACAGTTTTGGCCGGCGGCTTAGAACGCATCGTAACAACCTGAATAAAAAGTATTTTACTTATCCTATTTTGCGTGGCGAGATACCCGACCGGCCGCGGCCCTAGTACACGATAATCCGTGATGACCAAGCTGTTCGACAGCAGTACCGCATTGGCATTGATGAGACGCGCAACACCTTGCACCCAACCGAAGACATGTTGCGATACGGAAAGTTACGGGATCCAATAAAGTACCAGTTTTATATGAAGGAAATGCTTGCAACCAATGTCCTGACTCCCATTTAGAAACGGCCAGGAGGCGGGCACGACCCGCAGAGTTAGAGCAAGTTTGTAACAAACAATTCCGTGTCAACTCACACAGAGGCCCGTCCCATTGCCGTTGGGTTGGGACGTTAATCCTATTAATCCTATTCATATTATGAATGCGAAAGTTTGTGAAATGTAATTTTTTTTTACCTAGGATCTCCAAAACTACTCTCTAACTACATCGAAATTTGGCATGCACTTAGAACGTAGCCTAACTTAAACAATAGGCTACTTATTATACCGAAAACACGCGTGCGATGCCGCGGGCAGAAGCTAGTAAAGTTATACATTACACGATCATTGTTTACGTCATTGAAGAATGACTATTTTACTTACCGACTTTAGAAAATGGAGGATGAATTTCTTTCAAGTTAGTGGATATTTATTAGTGGACTGCACTTTAATGTGCTTATTGGTAGACTTAACGCGGTCAATTCAAAAAATATAGTTTATTTCTTTTACTTAATCTAATACATTTCAGTGGTAGGGGACCCTCTTTTAAGTAAAATACCTGTGCTAGAGGGTCTCGCTCTGCAGCGCGGCTATCTTAAAGATAATTAAGTATACTTAACAATTCTATGGTTAATTATTTAATCAAACTACATTTTACTTAGCTAAAGCACAAATAGAAACAATTTAAATGTCAGAGAATAGATTGTTCAAAAAATTTGTAGACTTAATTCGTAAATTTTGAAGTCACAAGGTACTAAGTTATCACATGCCAATGCACCTCGCCACCGGGTACCCGGCGCAAATTCAATGCAGATTCTAAGCCACACGGCAATTGTAGGTTTTACAACAATACAAATACAGATACTAGACTAGAGCCTATCTAAGCCACGAAACGAGCGAACCTTGGAGATTTACCTTGAAAATAGGTTTCTGCAAAATACGTGCCCGCTTTTGTAAATCTCGCTCTACTTTTGTTTCTAGCGCTATTTTAAGTCAAGTTGCCTATAAAGTTGCCTTGATCTTTGATCATCAAATTAACGTTGATTAGGATAAAGTTTTTGTTTCGTGACATTAATGTTCAGTAGAGTTCATTGGCCTATCAATTTAGATACGAGAATCGGATGTCAAGTTCATAAAATCGCGAAAAACCTTCCACACGACATGATCATTAGATGAAGCCAACTAAAGCTCGTTTCAATTAATTATTAGGTGTTACGCGCAATAAAGAGTTAAAAGTGGATATAAAGAGGGGTTAAGGTTGCAGCTCATTTAAAACGCACCGCGCCCCCCTAAACAGTGAAAATGGGCATTATGAAATATCAAAGTGCTTTATTTCCTTTAGACCTCACAGGACTCTTGGAAACGTCACAAAATTCAAATTACATATAAGTAAAACTAGGAAATAAAAATGATCACTCACTTTGAGTTTTTGTTCACTTCTATCTTTTTAAGGTATAGTAAAGAAGCGAACAAGAAACCTTTACCTTGTTAGGGTGTTAGCTTTCGAGCTGGAGCAAAATTCGTCCCAAGCTTTTTTATCCGCTAGATATGTATTTTGTAGTAGGTACGCCTTTTTTACAAGGATATGTTAATTTTAATAGGTACTATATTTTAATAGATAATTTTTGCAACTCACTTGGGATTTTAGTTGTAGAAGCGTATACATTGCCCTTTAAAAGATACCTTAATCTTGTGTAGCGTAATTGTGAGCACCGCGAGTTTATTCTTATTTCTATTATTTAAATTATGTATGTCGCTATTTTTAAGGATCCGATTTATATTTCTATGAGTGTACAAGAAGCTTTCATAAATATATTGACATGGTACTGTCATTATGTTTATTTCTTTGAATTTATCACGTAGGGATTCTCTTAAATACTCATTCAAACATGGGGCGTAAGATTGTAGGGACACTTTGTAAAATGACAGCATAAAATAGCAAACAGCGCGCTCTTAAGTTAGTAAAAAAATACCATTTAAATAAATTTCAAACTGTATCGTGTCGTGCGGTCTAAAACCGCTAAAACACAAACGCCGTAATTTCGCAAAATGGAAGCCAAAAAAGCCCGTCAGCCTGTTGCCATGGCAGAGGCTGATTACACCCATCCATTGTTCGCATCTGATCTAACAAGCGTAACATTACAATCAAATGGTACGTTGATTACTCGACATGTGAACTTCGGGTGCAATAAAATAACCTTTTTAGGATTCCTTGCGGGTGCCGGCTTAGAATTTGCACACCAACTCTTCCCGCGGGTGTCGAGAGAGGCGACTAAGGGGAATCCACCGGGGGGCAGCAACGACTCCTGCAGAACAATTTTACCACTGAACTGCATTCTCCAGCCCCCCTATAAGATGTCAGGGAGAGGCCTGCGTCCAGCAGTGAACCAATATAGGCTGTAGATGTGTTGTACATCCTTAATAACATTTCAGGCTAACTGAGATTAAGGGCGAACGTCTGTTGTACTTTGAAACACAGAGTAGCGATACGAAAACCTTAACAAAATAAAGTGTGTATATCTTTCTAAACAACCTCAAACCTACATAATATTTTTGTTGCTACTGGCGTCCAGTTAAATTCGAGAGGGTAACAAATCGTCTAAAATACACAGCTACAAACAAATACTCCTTTAATTTCACCCGAGAAACAGGAAGAGGCTCAGACGCGATCGATTGCGCGCCAGATACTCTATTAAAACACCATCCATCATCAGGGAAGGGAACCCTTTACTAAATGAGCCGAGGGAAGTCTTTCACGCTCGAATGAACTTGAAAAACATCGATAAAATAGTAAGACAAGTTTGGCGTGAATGGGGCAGTTGGGGAAAGGCGTTGGCCAGTTCCTTTTGGTGAAATTGGAGACTTTTGGGAGAGCAGGTAACATACAATGTAGTATAGCGGAAGCAAATGGTGATCTTCTGATTTGGCAGTTTATGTACGCGAACTGGGGTTCGCAAGTCACAAAATTCAAATCTAACAGAGCGGACTTTTTTGTAAACAATTTCGTTGAAGAACAAGTTTCATGTTACAATTAGCTCTTCACATGTATCAAATTCTAGAGTTTGCTAACGATTTCGTTCACATAGGACTTAGAAAGAGCGCAACTTATGGCAATGAGAAGTGTCACAGTAAATTAGGTAATTTACGGAATTCAACTCTTAGCTCGGAGATTACTGTTACTAGTAGATAGTAAGTATTTTATGAAGTTAATAAAATACTACTACTACTACTACTACTACTACATACTTATACTTACTCTTTTAAAAGAGTAGGTAGACATAGGGCATATCAATTGACTGTGCAGGTTTTGCTAGACATTTAAGCCATGGAAGTGCAGACGGCATATATCAAATGGCAAAGAAAGCGCATTCAGAGAGCAACAACCTAAACTAATCCAATTACACAAAACGTCTGACACAGCACATGGCAATGCAGCAGATTATCTACTTCGTAGGACATCGCGGTATATTACTTTGTTAACTGTGTACCATAGACTTGGTGCAGTGAGACCAGGAGCCGAATTGCATTTAACTAATCGCTTCAACATAACAATGGTGTCGTCTCAGAAAGACACATATTGTTGGCATTTTACCTTTGATAAAAGAAATTACAGATGGAGGAACGCATGTCAAGGTTGAAACCAATATCTGCGGTCAAATAGCACCGCACGCACTATCTAGAATTCGGCTGAGACGATTAATACTCGGGAAAACCTTAAGTTTGCAGTGATGTAATGTAAATACATTCAGCATCTGTTGATGATAGGATGACAGAAAAGTATAAGAGCTGGAGATGTGAGTTGGAGACCAGCAGTGCCAGGGGGCAAGGTGTTTCCAATAATGCGAAGCGGAGATGCGAGCTGGCTAGACCGAAACTTCAATTCTCTGAGTTTTGGTACACGAGAGTTTCACAACGCTTACACCTCCACCGTACATTACTCAGACAAACATGCTTAAAAACCAAAACAATCTCGTCTCCGCTTGAATGATATCCAATCCACATCCACCGAAACTTCATCAACAGCCCGTATACGTTCACAGCTGAACATAGGCCTCCCCCAAACGACGCCACGAATAGTAGTCCTGAGCCGCCACAATCCATCTACTCCTCGCGAACGCTACAATGTCGTCGGTCCATCGAGTGGGAGGTTCCCCACCAAAACTAAGCTGACCGATTTGGTAATAAAGAAATCTGATTGGTTACTAACAAAACATCGAAGTCACTTCCCCAAAGATCCTCCAGGATTTATTAGGACAAGTCCTGCGACCTGACATAAGCTATAACACTCTTGGTGAGCCATTACTAGTATGATTATCCACCGGGTGAACGTACTCAGACGATTATCGGGCAATAGTTGAAAGTGAATCACAGCGGCCTAGATTGCGAGCTTGATAGCGATTAAATAATAAAATTGAAGAATTGCCCGGCGTCAGGTAGAATGCAATCAGGAAGATATGTCTTGAGACATGCCTAGATCCAGCGAAGTATGTTTAAATAACAATACTTTAATATAGTTTAACTGCTTTCACCGAATTATGAAAATTAACTTATTTTTAAAAATAAAGTAGGTAATGTTTTCTTTCAGTAAAACTTCCTGTTTTGAATATCTTGGGTACGTGCCCTCTAGGTAACGTTCGTTGGTTCCATCCTGTATAGCATGACTATGTGAGGTACATGTCGGGTCAGATATCACCGACTAAAGTATCGCAGATCTATGCGCGTGAAAGTTTTTTTTTTAAATGGCTTGCCGGAATTTTCAACCTTGCCGTAACTCCTTCTGAGGATCAATGTAGTAGTAGATAATAGACGACTGCAAGTCCCATGCAAAGTAAATACTCTCACGCCAAAATGTCGACTCTTTGAATGCATTCTAAGCCAACCGTTAAGGGATACTGAGAACCGAAACTGCATCGTTTGAATCTTTTCAAAACAATTTGTACATAATTTAATTTGTAAATTATGGCACCCCGAGCAAAGATCAGATAACGAGATCTGAGTTTGAGGGCATGATTGAGCCTCATTTGCTTCATTGGATACTCGAGACATCCGTTGGGATTCGGAAGTGCGGCACCTAGAGGCTTACGAATGCACTGCATGTTCCTCTAAGAGACAACTACAACAGGCGAGAGGCGAGAGCTGAGTCAACAGAAATCTATTGATTCACCTCAACCGATTTACCACACAGCAGGGATGATATCGGTAATGGAGTTGTTATAGAATATTGCGTGATAGAAGACAGTATCGTCGTCTGTGAAGATGTTTCTTAGGTTTAAGGCCTTTTCCAGAACTTCACGATAAGTAGACTTATCGAAACTTAGGCGTCAGATAGAAAGAAACAAATACCTACTTAAAACTTAAGAGCTTACAGGTTATTATATGTGTTTCGAAACGGACAGCATGGTTTGAAGAATTGCAATTTGAAATATGGATGTATTTATGTGCTTTTATCGTCTTTTTGTAGTCATGCTGTGTGTTTTTCCGTCAAAGTCATAGCAGCAAGTCCCTGTCATTGTGACATTTATAGTAACTGTCAATGTCAACTCATAGCGTTTG
Organism: Eupithecia subfuscata; assembly: GCA_963564075.1. NCBI lineage: Eukaryota > Metazoa > Arthropoda > Insecta > Lepidoptera > Geometridae > Eupithecia > Eupithecia subfuscata. Next base: position 13,642,523 of record OY751115.1, on the reverse strand, counting down.
AAATTTTCAGCGGTGTATGCAGAAAATTTTGTGTTTTTATGGTTTTTTGGTGAAAAAACGATGTTTACGGTGAAGTACAAGCATTTACTTTGTGCAAAATTCGTGCCCATCTCTCCGAGTTTTAATCCCGACCACTGACTATGAGGTAAGCGTGGAAAACTCATAATAACGAGCCTGGCACAAAGTTCCCATCGGATGGTAATACTTTGTATAGTTATGTCGCCGGTACCATCAGGCCGGCGGTACACACACGAGTGTGATCCTTTAGTACAGCTTGTCATATCAAGTTATTGCGATAATAACCCAGGTTGAAGTACATAACCTATAGACGGAAGGTGCGGTGCCACCTTTTAGCACCCTAGATCATGTTAAATCATTTTGCAATCTCTAATTGAGTGTTACAAACATACTTTTGATGAAAAGATGATGAATTAGTAAACTACTATTATAAACAGAGTTATGTGCATGTAATAGGTATGAACTAATTGTTTGAAATAAAAACATCATTGACACCAAAGTTTGGCAGGGCAGGGCAAATGCCTACATAAATAACAGATCGAAATCTTCGTAGGCTACCTGGTAGTACCTACCTACCTGGTTTGGTAAATAAAAAGTTGACACATTAATGCAAAAAGCTGTCATACTAAACACTTGTAGGATTGTCAGAAAAATCCTGCAAAATGAACTACCTAGCACCTGAAGTGCACTTGCCTTAGGCCCATGTGCTTTGTTTTTTACCGGTTTTTTCACAGAGAAGATTTAAACCTTAGCACAATAATAATAATCATAATAATAAGTTCCCAGGTTCGGTTTGTACTGTTAGGGGCAGAATCACCACTTTATTTTGAACAATCAGAATTTAGCTAGGTACTTATTTCATTGTTACTGGCAGACAGAGTAGGTACAGAGAGTATATCAGAACAAAAGCTGATTTTTGACTAACTAATCTATATTGTATTGGAAGTTAAATATAATAATAAGAAAATGCCCTAAGTAGGTATATAATTATAGCTTTCTTTTGCTTAAATTATTTAAAGAACAGTACCTACCTTAACCTAACCTTATAACTAATAAGTTAAAAGGTTCTGCAAATTGACCTTTCACATTACAGCTTGTAAATAAAATTACCTGCAGGTATGTTTAACACTTACTCGGAGTAAGGTGCCAAACATAAAAATACTTTGTAGTCTCTCATTATGTTACTTTCATTGTATTGAAACTGAATATGCTCTAGATCATTGTCATGGTGATCTCCGACATTTTAAAGTACCTATCTAAAACATGATTTACTTCCAAGATCTGATGACACCAGTTGGAATGAACATCACATGTCATATTGAACCTAGTTTCACATTTCCAGAATCATAGGTTATTTCCACAGTTGTTACCTATGGCTTTTATAGAACAACTTTATTTAATAGTAAGTACCTAAAATTATTTCTTTTATTGACCCCGCATTATTCTGAAAATCATTTAGACCCAAAGTCTGAAATAATCAAAATTAAATTCTCTGCAACAAACTAAAAATGATCAAGACAAACAGATTACTATTATTAGCCTAGGATGTCCAACAGCAGGGCAATGGCATTCCTTTAAATTAAAGACAATTTCCTACTGCTATTTTGTTTGAGTTAGTGCAACTCACTTCAGGTGAAGGTTAGTGCACACCAACACACCATCAGAATCTGGTATATTAAATTTTTATTACAATATTCAAGAGTGTGTAAGTCACAAGAGCTCAGTTTTTTCTTAGCTTTGTTAATTAAGTAGCAGAGGATCATTACATAATTATGTGGTTTACAATAAATACTTTGAAACCTCATAGATAACCAAACCTTCACAGTTGGTTTCACTCGGATGTGATCCACATTTTGACGAGATGCATCGGATGCACTCATTTGAACGAGAGGTTCCAGTCAGGTGGGCAGTGACCCTATCAAATATCTGACACTCAAGCCAATATGTGGGACTATACCATTTCATACCGGTAAACGAAACTTATTATTTTATGTATAAAATAAGGGAAACTTTATCCTGTCGTCAGAAACAATGTAACTGGAACTAATAATGGTGATGTTCATGAGAGAGTTATGTTATAGTTTGGCCAACTAACAGTCAAATAATCAACATAATACCGGTATGGTACTTATTGCCCCTGGCCTCGGAGGCTATATCCTAAATTAGGGGCCATCGCATGCTTACTTGGGCTAGGCGATGATGTTACTGGAGCTGTCTTGATGATGATTCAGGACACTACTACGGCAGCATGCCTCTCGGGGAGGTATAACGGCATGGCCGTCTGCCAGCCAAATAATCTGAACAGAGTATCGGAACGGTACTTATTGCCCCCGGCTGCGGAAGCTGTATCCGGAACATGGGGCGTGGCATTATAGACATGAAATGAAGGCTATTACAGTAAAATAGTACAATACTTCTCATTATTATATTTCTTCTCATATTAACCAAGTGTGCCTTGTGCTCCTATGGCGAATAAATTTATGAGTATGAGTGTTACCCCATCCATGGCCTAGACTCTGCGGTGTGACCCGCAGAGGTGGCGACTCTGGTGCCCCGTTGCTAAACCTGATAGGTTAAACTAGCAGATGGACACTAACAATATTAACTCCAGTGCGGAGGAGATACGGATGCGATTTTTCGTTTAGCCTTCAAAGGCGCGAATGGCTCTTAATACCTTTGGCCTCGGAGGCAAACTAGCAGAGGGGAAATGACAATGTTAACTCCAGTACTGAGGAGGTACGGATGGCATTTTTCGCTACGCCTTCAATGGCTCGAATGGCTCGATCATCATCAGCCTATATTAGTCCACAGCTGGCTATAGGCCCTGTTGGCACTTGGTCTTAAAAGCGATACCTCGCTATAACAAGGTCAGGTCGACTTTTATAACACCTTCAGTCGAAGTGTGATCAGTTTTGTCTGAATATACACGTCGCCCTCGGAGACTGTATCCGGATGATGGGGCATACATACTAGGCGATGGACGCCCCAACAAAGTGCCTGACATTTTGCCAATATATTCGAGCCTGAGAAGATAGCACACAATCTATGATAAATATGATAATGCTTCTGGCTTATACATTTTAAATCTTGTATTGAGGTTCTGTCTGAGCTCCTTTAATGTTCTCTCCCCAGTGAAGTCCCTCCTCAGATGGAGACACTGGAACTTTTGGTAAAAAAGTGGGGGGGGGGGGGGGGAGAAACGGTACGGTGAAGTAGACGAGTGGTAAGACTAGGCACGTCACCCACTGTCCTGTATCAGATTGTCCATCATTATCACCAACCAAGGTACCATTACCCTTTACCGTCGGATATGACAGGGTTCTCCGCAATTAAATATATATCGTCTAGCGGGAACACCATGGAGTTATGGTGTCAGTGGATTCATAACCAAGTATTTTTCATGAAAACAATAACATACCCAAGCAGACACCTGTTTTGGTGTTTTCTGCAACTGGACCTGATTCAAGTACTTATGTTGTTCAGTTCAGAGAACTAACAAGCTATATGTAGATATCATTAACTACCATCTTTATATTACATACAAATACCTATAATTACACAGCAAGGGTTATAGCGAAATAACCCCTTGTAAATAAGTTATCCATACCATAACATATTTTATTTTATATTTATAATGTTAAAAGTCCTATTTGAACTAAATTCAATTATGGACAGTTAATTAAGGATATACATAAGAAGTAGGTACCTATGTTCATGTGAATCCCAGATCTCATAATAGCAAGATCAATTAAATTTATTAATTCTAAAAATGAGCACATTACCAAGCATGTGATCAACAAATAAATCCTGAATTAAATAAAATTAAAACTATCACATTCAAACTGAAAATATTCTACTAAGCAGAACTCCACTCATTGAAATATTAGACCTTGCATTTTAGAGCAGTAATTTCTGATCAGCAAGATTTTATGAATACCATAATCCTATTTAATAAATTGATGAATCTAAATGGTTCATAGTAAAGTTTCAAATAGAAACCAGAACTTTACTCATTTAAATAATGAAATACCTATATTACCTATACATACAATATTTTCATACTTAGATCACTGCCTTTTACCCAGTTTATGACAGTTTTAAACATTGTCCGGCCCCACGAAGCGATCTGCTGTACAGCGACAGAACTGCGGCGTCACCGGCTGCCACTATCCAGACCTAAGCCCCAACGAAGTGACCTGCATGACGGCGCACAATACAACTGCAGAACGGCGTCGCCGGCTGCCACTATCCAGATCCATGTGTACCTATATGTGCTTCAGGGGCACTTTGTGTGATGCTAAGTATCGTTGATTTCTGATCAATTAGATTTGATAAACACTCAATATTTTGTTTTACACAACTTTAAAGTCTTAGAAGTTATGTCCTAAGATCTTTGACTTGTTTGACTGTTATTTATGTATTACATGTAAGTACCTACTTAGTTACATGTCATACATTTTATTTTCACATAGCGTTTGTCCGTCTTTCACCAGCAGATAACAAACAGGTCTTCAAACCATGCTGTCCGTTTCGAAACACATATAATATTACCGTTTTGCACAAAAACAAAACGGATATTATGTGAGTGGAGAAACGGACAGCATCAGCAAGGTACTTGCTGGTGTTGATGACACTATGAGTTGACATTGACAGTTACTATAAATGTCACAATGACAGGGACTTGCTGCTATGACTTTGACGGAAAAACACACAGCATGACTACAAAAAGACGATAAAAGCACATAAATACATCCATATTTCAAATTGCAATTCTTCAAACCATGCTGTCCGTTTCTCCACTCACATAATATCCGTTTTGTTTTTGTGCAAAACGGTAATATTTTTTGTCGCCCTTCTCACTGGCCCAGTAATCAAGCCACAAAACGTAATTAAGTATTGTTGCCAAGTAAAGCACACTCAAGATTAGATTTTAATTAAGTAATAAAGCGGTAATGCGTGTCTCTACACGCGTGAAACAGTTAATTTCTAATGAGTTTAATGAGTACTTAGTTACGTGTTATGAGTTAGTTCTACTAGGTGATTTGATGAACTTTATATCCCTCAGTGAATGGATACCTAACCTACATAGACTGCCGTTATGAACTGACAGACAACGCGCAAATTGATATACGAGTAACTACGGACGAAATGATTCTTGAGAAACATCACAATTTTATTTTTGATAATTTCCCCTGGATCGCAGCTTCGATGATGGATAAAATGACAGATAAAATCGAAGGGAAGTAAGTACTGAGACGAAATAGGTTTTCCACTTTGTAAGTTCTTGCGTCGCAACACTATAAAATTACTTAGTTGCTCAATAAATAAATACAAAAACTATCACAATAAAACCTGCGCTACCAAGGGCAAAACATACGTGCTGAAAACTAGGTGCTACGTGATACTTTGTTAAACTGAATCCTAGCAGGATAATAATGCAAACAAACAGCTCTATTATGCCTGACCTAAGCTACTGAAAACACCCGCTTCTAAAGCATGCCACTGATTAGAAACCAGGGGAACAGAAGAACAATGTAAGCAGTGTGCTAGGGAGGCGAGAGGAGGCCAATGAACACGTCTGACCGCATTTAGCAGGCCTATTACAGTGTCTTATTGCAATGTGGGGCAGTGTAGGTAGACCTTTAAGGTAAGAAGTTTTTTCCAGTGTGGTAGCTAATGTTAGGGCAAACAGTCACAAAGTCTTCAAAACCATTCGTTGTCAGAAATAGTAAAAAACGAAACTTTCGATATACATACTTACATATTGTAAAAAATTCGAATTTAGATCCATTTTATACACACAATGGCAAATTGGCTTCCCACAAGCTTCAAGCGTGCTAGTGGCCGCGAGCTGTTTGGTATTTGATGCCGTCAATATAAAATGCATCTAAATATTTCAAGTTAGCCCATATTTGAACTTTAAATTTGGGAGCTCAAAGCGGTGTTGGGCGTGTGAGCGCCAACCTTAAATCTACCTTTATAAATAGGTAAGAAGAGAAAGACTTTAGGAGTGTAGGAAGTCTACGATCAAACAGAAACTGATTCAGCATACAATATTTTTCATGACATAATGTCATCTTTTTATAACTTGTGTTTCCCTATAATTAAGATACGAATTTCACACAAAACTAAAAATCCAATTTGGATATCTAAAGGCTTAAAAATTAGCTGTAGAAAAAAACGACAACTACGATATAAGTACTACAAAAATAAATGCGAATCAAATAAAGATAACTATAAGTCTTATTCTCGGCTATTAAAGAAATGCATAGAAAGTGCTGTAAAACTATCAAATGATAAAGTATTAAGAAACTCTAAAAACATATGTAAATCGGCATGGCAGTTAATTAAACAGGAATCATATAATTTGAAAGGGAGCATAATCAGCGAAATAAAAAAAAACAATTATGTAATAACTAGCCCTACTAGTATTGCCGAAGAATTTAACAGATATTGGATAGAGACTACAAATATACAAAATAAAAATGTTCGTGTTACACAAAAAAATTACTTAAACTATAGTATGTTCCTTGGACCTTATGATAATAACGAAGTTAAGAAACTTATACTATCATTACGGAATACTAAATCTGTAGGACACGACGGTTTCGCAACAGACATTCTAAAAAAATGTTCAGATGAGATCGTTCCAGTTTTGACTTATTTAATAAATATGTCTTTTGCGGAGGGTTGTTTTCCCAGTCTTTTGAAAGACTCTATAGTAAAGCCTCTTTACAAAAAGAAAGAAAAGACTCTAGTAGTAAACTACAGACCTATCACTTTGATATCGGTCATATCGAAAATATTTGAAAGAGCCATGCAAAAAAGCCTTTTATCATTTATTAATAAACATAAAATCCTAACAAATGAACAATTTGGTTTTCAAAAAGCCAAGTCAACGACTTTAGCATGCTTTCATCTTATGAAAAATGTTATCGACGCTTTAGATTCGGGTAAAAAGGTGACAGGTGTATTTTTTGACATGTCAAAGGCCTTTGACTTCGTTTCCCACCCATTATTATTGGACAAGTTAGATAAATACGGCATAAGAGGCCCGGCACTTAGATGGCTGGAGTCATATTTGTCCAATAGACTTCAATGTGTTGAAATTACCAACATCAATGTTAAAAATGAGGTAGAATCTTTCCGGTCAACTCATAGACAAAATAAATACGGCGTGCCGCAGGGTAGCGTCCTCGGACCTCTTTTATTCCTGCTGTATATTAACGATTTACCTACAGTAACCAATAATCAGTGTACTCTATTCGCCGATGACATTTCTATTTTGATAACATCCAATTCTAATTCTGACATATATAATTACAATGCTGACATAAACAATACAATCGACTCTATTATTGAATGGCTCGAGGCAAATAATTTACAGGTAAACCTAACTAAGACTAACTTTATGCAGTTTACCAATTCCAATAAAAATAGCGAACGTCTTGACATCTATTACAAGGAACATCAGATAGTAGATGTAAGAGAGACAAAGTTTTTAGGTATTACATTAGACCAAAGATGTAACTGGAAAGCCCATGTTGATGAAGTAAGAAAGAAATTAAATAAATTTATTTATATTCTTTACAGGCTTCGGAAAACTTCCAGCCTCAATACCATTTTGACTGCCTATCATGGATACGTAACTTCTACCTTAAACTACGGACTTATTCTATGGGGTAATTCAACAAACACAGATATTGCCTTTATTGCTCAAAAAAAATGTGTACGCGCAATTGTAGGAATACCTCCATGGGAGTCGTGCAGGCCTCTCTTCATTAAATTAAAACTTCTAACATTGCCCAGTATGTATATTCTAGAGGCTGCTAAATTTGTAAAAGAACACTCGTATTTATTTACTAAAGCCAAGGATATATACCCTAGATGTGTTCGTAACCCTGACAGAATTGTTCTGTCAAGGACTCCTAAGACAGCCTTATATAGTAAGAACTGTTATGCCATGTGTGGCTTTATATATAATAAAATCCCTAGTGACATCAAAGACTTACCTTTAAAATTATTTATCAAAAAGTTAAAACTTTGGCTTATTGAAAAAGCTTTTTATAGTGTTAAGGAACTTATGGACATGAAATTGAGAAATTAGTAGTACCTATTGATATTTAATTTTGTTTAATTATTATTTAAATTATTTGAAATGATACTCATATATTATAAATAAAAGCAATTTATATAGAAGCCTAGTTTTAAGACATTTTGCATGCCAATGTGTTTTGGTGAAGTATGTGACACTATTCTAATGTTTAAGACCTTGTATTATGACCATATTTCGTGCAATAAATGAAATGAAAGGAGGCCTACCCCGTTACATTTTACTGGATGACAAAGGATTAGCTGAATAGGTATGTAGTTAGTTCTATAGGTAAGTGAATATGTAAACGCTACAACAGATTACTGAAGACTTGTAATGTTTTGGGTTTATTTTACTTAACATGGAGTTCATGTTACTAATCCGATTATTTCTTTAGCTTCCTGTAAAAGATACTTTCAGAGAAAAACTTGTTATTACTTGTTCCGGAAAGTTGTACGAAACAAGCAACTAGCGTTGTTAAGTAAATTGCTCATTTCTCGATATAATGCCCGTGCATTTGTCATGTTGCGTAGCGGAGGTATCTACGAACGTACTGGTTCACATATTTTATTGGTAACTATACACTAGACTAGTTTCTATCGAAACTTTTATAGGTTATTTCTATTCCATGGGAACTAATTTGTGGGATAAAAAGTAGCCTATATTCCAAGTCTTAAACTAAATCTATGTAAAATCTTCAAAAATTGAGCCCGATATGTTCAGTACTTTTGGCGTGTAGAAGTTAAAAATATCCATCTATCCATTCATCAAAACTTTAGCATTTCTAATATTAGTGGTGTGATCTTTAATTTCATTCCATACAAATAACCCGGTTGGTTTTACGTCATCACTCATCTGTGACTTGAGGCTGCGTTCCAAAATGTTCATTATCCAATGCCGTTGCCGTGCCAAAATCTCAGTTTATAGCCAGAGCCAGCAGGAGAAACTCATCAACGCATCAAAGAAGTCGAAAAAAAGATGTCAACTCATCGACGCCATACAGTCTTCACAATGTTCTATTTTCGACGAGGTGACGTTGCTCCGGTGCCGTGTAAAGGTCTTGCCACATTGATCGACAGGGAATCGATTCAACCTCAGAAGGCCTAGCACGGGGACTGTTGTCTACTGTAGAATAGAGAAAAATTACGTCATAGCGTAATATGTTTGAAACTCATTTCATCAACTTCAATAATTTACGCAATGTATGACAATGCAATGTCATTCTTCTCTATTCTACCCTAGACAACCATCCCCGTGCTAGGCTTAAAAGCTTTACTTCTACGTTTATTAATTTACCTAATATAAAACTTAAAAATATGGCTCATGGATAAATGTTTTTATGACGATAAGGAATATTTTTATTTTACGAATTGAAATTTTATTTTTTTTACCCTCATTTGGTATTATTTAAAATCTTATTCGATATCAGTTATTTTATATAAAACCGAGTTATGAATTTTGCACGCCTTGACGCGGCAGAATGTATTGGAATGTTATTTTATATTATTAATATCTATTTATTGTACCTTCATTCCTGCAAATAAATACGGCATAATCCATTAATAACTTTTTGATATTGACAGTACGACATGATGATGTCGTGTCGGGCCAGTCAGAGGTCAGACATCCAGGCCAGTTTCAAATAATTTTATCGAAATTTGCATCCACGCCGCGCCGCCGCCGGTGTGTCGTATCGCTCCGTGCAATGAAGTTTGTATCGTCTCGTATTAAAACGTCTTTGATCTCGTACAATGAAGAAGCGCCTGTCGTAGACAAAGCTATTTCTGGCCAATAAGTGTGGTTAGACCCTTACCGAGTGTAATTACGTAAGTTATTTAGCCTGCGGCCTGATTCCGCTATCAATTACAGGAAACTGAAACGCTGACCAATCTGACCATTAAATACGTCAGGTGTGTCGACTCAGTTGACATGATTATTAAATCACGTGGGTTATAAATCGGCTCGTCTGCCCGTGGCTGCGTCGTGAATCATGCAGTCTTGGTATGAGTGGGGCTGACCTCAGTGTAACCGAGCCTTGGACTGCTGCTCAGCTTACTGACGTGACAGGCCGACCACCAAGACAGGTAAGCGTTTCAACCACGGACTCAACCGATTAAGGCTCGCTCGCAAGGAATGCGGCGCAAGCAGAATTATGCACACTTACAGGAAGAAAATAGGTTTCTCCAAAGAAAACATAAGTACATGTTTTCGTTTCAAAATAGAGCTCAGTTTAGCAGCATCTTTCAGCATTCGTCATAAGCGACTCGTATGATTTATTACATCTTTTGATCGTAGAGCAGTTTACCTCAATCGCTCGCGGCTTAACAGTCAATTCAAATCCAAAGCTGGTCCAGATTCTTGATAGCCGACTGACAAACAATCGCGGTTGGTTCTGACGCACGCGAGCCCGTTAGACCATTACGTCCTTTCAAAGACGAAAATAGGATTGCGCGCATTTTCCAAATATGGATGGAACGATCTGTTTCTGAAACAAGAAATAGGCGTGGTCCTTCGCATGCGTGTGATCTCGTTTCTATAGCAACGTAAGAAACGTCGGTTTACGTGAAAACTGATCCATATCGTTTGGGACACGTTATCATTTCATCAGCTCAAACTAGTTTCAGACCGTTATGTGCGTTCGAAAGGAAAGATTAACTTTTATATCAATAAGAACTTTTGTTGAGCAAATTATGCACCAAGATTTGCGATTTAATGTTGAGCTTAGGTTGTTTAGTTCACAAGGAATAATAAATTGTTTAAACTATCAGTCATTAACCGATCGTAACCTTGAGCTTTCGGACGTCCGAAAGGAATACAGCTGGCCGGATATTTCAGAAGCAACCCACACGCATGCATTCTGGTTAGTCGAAATAATGACGTCCATGTTTTCAGGTTTACGTTCAAACAAAGCATCAAATCGTTGGTGGTTAACACCGGCTGCATTGCCAAGTTTTTTATGCGAATGCCTGTGCAGCACCCTAAACAAGACTTACAATAGTCTTGTTTAGGGTGCTTTTCTATTTATATCACTACATATTATCAAATCAAAGACCCGCTGCGATATACTCAAAAACCCCTGAACAGATTTCATACGGTTTTCACCAATGGTCGGAGTGATTCATGAGAAAGATTTAAGTGTATTCGTTAGTTTTCTGTAAATTGTCAGATATATATAACGATGATTTTCGAAAATACGGAAAATTCATGCTTTTCTGGAGTGCGCCGCCTAAACAAATAGGATAAGAAAATAACGTATTCGGGAATTATTCCTTTTAAAAAGATCTATATTAAACTGTTTTGGTACCCGTGCGAAGCTTGGGCGGGATGCTAGTTTAGAATAAAGTTATGGAGAGGCAATAGAGACTGGAATCACATCAAGCAAATTAAAACAAGTGGTGTTGTACGTAGACTTTAGAAACTGTAATGTATAAAATCCTTTGTAAAACATCAAGGTCAGAGCGACAATCAGTCTTCAGTTTAGAAATCACGTTTTACGTCGAAAATGGAACAAAAAGCAAACGCCCGTTTGTCCGAAGCCTAAAGTTAATTAAAAAAGGCGGTTCAGAGCCCAGTTATGTAAATGAAGCATTGTTGCTATGCACGTTTGAGTCGTTCATTTTCACTGCCACATCTTTACTGACTTGTTGAGCTAGAGAAACCATTTACGACATGGAAATGAAACTTGAAATTGCTGGACATCTCTCTCTCTCTCTTTGGCAGTCCTGTCGTATTCCTGCTCAAGATTTGTGAAGATTTACCTCTGAATCCTAAATTTTGTCTCCAAAATGCAACGATGAACGTCTACGATCATACCGACGAATATGACCATGCTTTCATCTGATCCCTATTGCATTTAGGTTGAAACTATAGTTGATTGTGTTTCAGGGAACGGTCCGGAACCATTGCAATTTTGATTTTTGTGAAGGGTCAGTAACAGAGGGGAATGATTTGCAATGCAAATGAGGAGAAAGTTTGTGGCGTTGTTCAACTTGTTCTTTTATAGTCACCCAGTCATCGTCTAGTTTAAATTATATTTTAAAAGGGTTATTTTGTTATTTCAGATACCTCTAGAATTTAGTATCAACTCTAATTTGATGCTCGGCACGAAAGGCCAATTTATAGAATCTAGCGTGTGTAGCTAGACAAACGAATCGTAACAATGATAGTCGGAGACCAGTTTGGCAAATAAAGATTTAGTCAGAGATTGGCGCGGCCCCGTCGTCATAGTGCCTAGCAACAACGTTAGAAGGTTAGAACAAGTTGGAGTCGACAACACTTGTCTTGTTAAGGAGGTGTTCCCAATTCGGAACCGTCTATTGTTTACCCATTTCGTACAGCGAGCGCTGCCAGCGGATTAATATCAAATAATTTATTGCTTGACCTGCGAGTGTGCTCAATTTTTAACAAAGGATAAGGCGTGCCACTTGGCATTGCAATGAAAGTAAGTTTACTGCGTGATGTAAATTAAGATTTTCGAGGCTTACGTTATTGCTCCGCTTCATAAAACATGCCTATTTCCACCAAATAGCTTGTGGTAAAGTTATGAGTAGAGCTTCTGCAACAACCATTTGTTCCGTACACATAATGTCAAGAACGGTGTGACGACACAATCGAGCGGTTAAAAACCACCTTTTTGTTTCTAGCATCCATTGTTTCATACCTTTGCTTTGGGATTAGGTATAAAGATTAACAATTGCATAGTCGCTGGGTTCATTGACCCGCCGTCGTACATGGTCGATGTACTTTTTATTACAATTCCAATCTGGCAGATCCAATATGAGCTCTAATGTGTAATTTGCATTACGATTGCCAAGCCCACGGTATTCGACACTATGGCACGATAGCGATTCATATGGCGCAGGAATTTTCTACCTACCTTTTCCCAGAAAGAACTCTATATATTTAATTATAATATATTATTCTAGTCCTTCATCATAAACATTTAGAGAATTAAGTACATGATTTAATCTTTCGTTGAGTTTTTCATGTCGGATACGAAAGTGGGATGATCACAACGGAAATTGGAAAGAGACTGAGAGAAATATTTGAACTTTTTAACAGACTTTGAAAAAAGGAGGAGGGTCTATGTTCTGCAGTATGTTTTTTTTTAGATAGTTAGATAATTCATTTATTTGCTTCTGCAACACACAATACATAGGTATGATTAGGTATAAAAATATTTGACAGAAAGTATAATGAGCTGACAAGGAAACAAATAATTTTTTTTTTACGTATGTCTGTTGATTTAGGGACCGATTTCGATGATTATTTTTCGGTTGTATAGTATAGTAGGTGATCCGGACCGAATGGTCCCAAAAATGTTATTCTCGAGAGTATTTATCCCGAAAAACTTACAAACAGTTTTGTAGAAAACAAGTCAATTATTAGTTTTGAAAAAAAAAATTGACTAATTGATTGTTTATATCCTTTAGTGCTAAGGTTGGTTTAGGCATATTATTATTTATTATATATATTCTAGTTCGGCCAATATTTCTTACGTTGAGGTGTGCCCTGGTAAATACCAGATCTAATAAATAGCAAAAGAGAAGGCTTTGACACTAAATAGAGCAGAATTCTTCGAAGTCTTGTTACAACATCGAACGATTTTACGATTGTATTGTATTTGCGATGTTTATTACAGAGATATTTTGTTGAGGATTCTTATTTACTGTACTTTATCTTGAAAATATTGGTAGGTACATTTTTTCTCGTTAAGTGAAGTTTAGCTTTAGGGTTAACTCGCGAGGAATGGAAGAAGAAAAGGGAGGCCTTAGGCTGATCTTCCTTGAAATATAATCGGACAATTGTCCCATTATATTTCGAAGTAGCTTCATCCTTAAACTTTGACGTAAAATGTATGAAAACTTAACATTAGTTCATAATAGTCCACTGCTTCACATATGCTTCCCCTAAATGAGCGCCACAGCGCCCTGTCTCCTGCTTGATCTCCATGCCTGCAGTCTTTCTGTGTGAATTGTCCAGCATTATTTATTTATTTCAGAGTAGAAATGATTAAATACAAAGTTTTTCGTGTGTATTGTCCAGCATTATTTATTTATTTCAGAGTAGAAATGATTAAATACAAAGTTTTTCGTGTGAATTGTCCAGCATTATTTATTTATTTCAGAGTAGAAATGATTAAATACAAAGTTTTTTCTGTCACATTATTACTTTAAGTCCAAACCAAAGGAGCAATTGGTTAGCGCATTCCCGTACTGAGAGAATTAAGGTTGCAGGCACGGTTCAAGTCCTGTCGTCCGTCAATTTTCAAGTAATTTTGTGGGGTTATTGATAGCATATAACTGTACGATTATCTTTTCGAAGAATATGCCTAAGTCCAGCAGAGAGACAACGAGGCTCAAAATAAAATTAAAGTATTTAGTTTGAGAATAAATAATATGACTTGTTCTAAACGCTTGTAGTAGAATAAAGGTTATGTAAATAAACGTTATTGATTCAGATTGCACTGTGGGCTGAGGGCTAGGCCCTGTTAGGTCTGACATTTCCATCTGCTACGTCGTCTGATAAGGCATGGGCTTCAATATTTACATAGTACGTTTGCTTAGGCGAAGCACATAGCTATTTCACAAGGCTGGCTTGAAGTAATAATGGTAAAGAAGCGAAAGTCCAGTGTTGCCAGATCGAATTTGACAAAATCAGTAGAAAGTCACGTAAAAAAACAGTAGCTTGAAGAAAAAATCAGTAGATTTTGAAAAAACTACAAATTTCTAGCTTTTGACACGAAAAATGCGTGGTAGATATCTGTAAGGTTTTTTGTAAAATCAGCCATGTGAACTTGGCACCCGACTTTGGACAATCGAACTTTTTTTTATTGATTCGTATAGATAATCGTTTGTAGTTGATTGTAGTGAATTTTTTTTCGTTTGTAGTAGCTCAAAAAAAAAGTTAGGCTACTTTGAAAAATGGCTCAGCACCCGACTTTGGACAAACAAACTTTTTTTTATTGATTCGTATAGATAATCGTTTGTAGTTGATTGTAGTGAAATTTTTTTCGCGCATAGTAGCTAAAAAAAAAAGTTAGGCTACTTTGAAAAATGGCTCAGCACCCGACTTTGGAAAATCGAACTTTTTTTTATTGATTCGTGTAGATAATCGTTTGTAGTTGATTGTAGTGAAATTATTTTCGTTTGTAGTAGCTCTGAAAAAAAGTTATTCCAAAATGAATTATTTTAAGAAAATTTTCAAAGTTTGAAAAATCGAACTTTTTTTTATTGATTCGGGTAGATAATCGTTTGTAGTTGCTTGTAGTGAAATTATTTTCGTTTGTAGTAGCTCTGAAAAAAAGTTATTCCAAAATGAATTATTGAATAACAAAGTTTTCAAAGTTTGAAAAATCGAACTTTTTTTATTGATTCGGGTAGATAATCGTTTGTAGTTGATTGTAGTGAAATTATTTTCGTTTGTAGTAGCTCTGAAAAAAAGTTATTCCAAAATGAATTATTGAATAACAAAATTTTCAAAGTTTGAAAAATCGAACTATTTTTTATTGATTCGGGTAGATAATCGTTTGTAGTTGATTGTAGTGAAATTATTTTCGTTTGTAGTAGCTCTGAAAAAAAGTTATTCCAAAATGAATTATTGAATAACAAAGTTTTCAAAGTTTGAAAAATCGAACTTTTTTTATTGATTCGGGTAGATAATCGTTTGTAGTTGATTGTAGTGAAATTATTTTCGTTTGTAGTAGCTCTGAATAAAAGTTATTCCAAAATGAATTATTGAATAACAAAATTTTCAAAGTTTGAAAAATCGAACTTTTTTTATTGATTCGGGTAGATAATCGTTTGTAGTTGATTGTAGTGAAATTATTTTCGTTTGTAGTAGCTCTGAATAAAAGTTATTCCAAAATGAATTATTGAATAACAAAATTTTCAAAGTTTGAAAAATCGAACTTTTTTTATTGATTCGGGTAGATAATCGTTTGTAGTTGATTGTAGTGAAATTATTTTCGTTTGTAGTAGCTCTGAAAAACAGTTATTCCCAAATGAATTATTTTACGAAAATTTTCAAAGTTTGAAAAATCGAACTTTTTTTTATTGATTCGGGTAGATAATCGTTTGTAGTTGATTGTAGTGAAATTATTTTCGTTTGTAGTAGCTCTGAAAAAAAGTTATTCCAAAATGAATTATTTTACGAAAATTTTCAGAAATCTTTGAAAAATCGAACTTTTTTTTATTGATTCGGGTAGATAATCGTTTGTAGTTGATTGTAGTGAAATTATTTTCGTTTGTAGTAGCTCTGAAAAAAAGTTATTCCAAAATGAATTATCTTAACAAAATTTTCAGAAGTCTTTGAAAAATCGAACTTTTTTTTATTGATTCGGGTAGATAATCGTTTGTAGTTGATTGTAGTGAAATTATTTTCGTTTGTAGTAGCTCTGAAAAAAAGTTATTCCCAAATGAATTATTTTACGAAAATTTTCAAAGTTTGAAAAATCGAACTTTTTTTTAGTGATTCGGGTAGATAATCGTTTGTAGTTGATTGTAGTGAAATTATTTTCGTTTGTAGTAGCTCTGAAAAAAAGTTATTCCCAAATGAATTATTTTACCAAAATTTTCAAAGTTTGAAAAATCGAACTTTTTTTCATTGATTCGGGTAGATAATCGTTTGTAGTTGATTGTAGTGAAATTATTTTCGTTTGTAGTAGCTTTGAAAAAAAGTTATTCCAAAATGAATTACTGAATAACAAAATTTTCAAAGTTTGAAAAATCGAACTTTTTTTTATTGATTCGGGTAGATAATCGTTTGTAGTTGATTGTAGTGAAATTATTTTCGTTTGTAGTAGCCCTGAAAAAAAGTTATTCCAAAATGAATTATTTTACGAAAATTTTCAAAGTTTGAAAAATCGAACTTTTTTTTATTGATTCGGGTAGATAATCGTTTGTAGTTGATTGTAGTGAAATTATTTTCGTTTGTAGTAGCTCTGAAAAAAAGTTATTCCAAAATGAATTACTGAATAACAAAATTTTCAAAGTTTGAAAATCGAACTTTTTTTTATTGATTCGGGTAGATAATCGTTTGTAGTTGATTGTAGTGAAATTATTTTCGTTTGTAGTAGCTCTGAAAAACAGTTATTCCCAAATGAATTATTGAATAACAAAATTTTCAAAGTTTGAAAAATCGAACTTTTTTTATTGATTCGGGTAGATAATCGTTTGTAGTTGATTGTAGTGAAATTATTTTCGTTTGTAGTAGCTCTGAAAAAAAGTTATTCCAAAATGAATTATTGAATAACAAAATTTTCAAAGTTTGAAAAATCGAACTATTTTTTATTGATTCGGGTAGATAATCGTTTGTAGTTGATTGTAGTGAAATTATTTTCGTTTGTAGTAGCTCTGAAAAAAAGTTATTCCAAAATGAATTATTGAATAACAAAGTTTTCAAAGTTTGAAAAATCGAACTTTTTTTATTGATTCGGGTAGATAATCGTTTGTAGTTGATTGTAGTGAAATTATTTTCGTTTGTAGTAGCTCTGAATAAAAGTTATTCCAAAATGAATTATTGAATAACAAAATTTTCAAAGTTTGAAAAATCGAACTTTTTTTATTGATTCGGGTAGATAATCGTTTGTAGTTGATTGTAGTGAAATTATTTTCGTTTGTAGTAGCTCTGAATAAAAGTTATTCCAAAATGAATTATTGAATAACAAAATTTTCAAAGTTTGAAAAATCGAACTTTTTTTATTGATTCGGGTAGATAATCGTTTGTAGTTGATTGTAGTGAAATTATTTTCGTTTGTAGTAGCTCTGAAAAACAGTTATTCCCAAATGAATTATTTTACGAAAATTTTCAAAGTTTGAAAAATCGAACTTTTTTTTATTGATTCGGGTAGATAATCGTTTGTAGTTGATTGTAGTGAAATTATTTTCGTTTGTAGTAGCTCTGAAAAAAAGTTATTCCAAAATGAATTATTTTACGAAAATTTTCAGAAATCTTTGAAAAATCGAACTTTTTTTTATTGATTCGGGTAGATAATCGTTTGTAGTTGATTGTAGTGAAATTATTTTCGTTTGTAGTAGCTCTGAAAAAAAGTTATTCCAAAATGAATTATCTTAACAAAATTTTCAGAAGTCTTTGAAAAATCGAACTTTTTTTTATTGATTCGGGTAGATAATCGTTTCTAGTTGATTGTAGTGAAATTATTTTCGTTTGTAGTAGCTCTGAAAAAAAGTTATTCCCAAATGAATTATTTTACGAAAATTTTCAAAGTTTGAAAAATCGAACTTTTTTTTATTGATTCGGGTAGATAATCGTTTGTAGTTGATTGTAGTGAAATTATTTTCGTTTGTAGTAGCTCTGAAAAAAAGTTATTCCCAAATGAATTATTTTACCAAAATTTTCAAAGTTTGAAAAATCGAACTTTTTTTCATTGATTCGGGTAGATAATCGTTTGTAGTTGATTGTAGTGAAATTATTTTCGTTTGTAGTAGCTTTGAAAAAAAGTTATTCCAAAATGAATTACTGAATAACAAAATTTTCAAAGTTTGAAAAATCGAACTTTTTTTTATTGATTCGGGTAGATAATCGTTTGTAGTTGATTGTAGTGAAATTATTTTCGTTTGTAGTAGCCCTGAAAAAAAGTTATTCCAAAATGAATTATTTTACGAAAATTTTCAAAGTTTGAAAAATCGAACTTTTTTTATTGATTCGGGTAGATAATCGTTTGTAGTTGATTGTAGTGAAATTATTTTCGTTTGTAGTAGCTCTGAAAAAAAGTTATTCCAAAATGAATTACTGAATAACAAAATTTTCAAAGTTTGAAAATCGAACTTTTTTTTATTGATTCGGGTAGATAATCGTTTGTAGTTGATTGTAGTGAAATTATTTTCGTTTGTAGTAGCTCTGAAAAACAGTTATTCCCAAATGAATTATTGAATAACAAAATTTTCAAAGTTTGAAAAATCGAACTTTTTTTATTGATTCGGGTAGATAATCGTTTGTAGTTGATTGTAGTGAAATTATTTTCGTTTGTAGTAGCTCTGAAAAAAAGTTATTCCAAAATGAATTATTGAATAACAAAATTTTCAAAGTTTGAAAAATCGAACTATTTTTTATTGATTCGGGTAGATAATCGTTTGTAGTTGATTGTAGTGAAATTATTTTCGTTTGTAGTAGCTCTGAAAAAAAGTTATTCCAAAATGAATTATTGAATAACAAAGTTTTCAAAGTTTGAAAAATCGAACTTTTTTTATTGATTCGGGTAGATAATCGTTTGTAGTTGATTGTAGTGAAATTATTTTCGTTTGTAGTAGCTCTGAATAAAAGTTATTCCAAAATGAATTATTGAATAACAAAATTTTCAAAGTTTGAAAAATCGAACTTTTTTTATTGATTCGGGTAGATAATCGTTTGTAGTTGATTGTAGTGAAATTATTTTCGTTTGTAGTAGCTCTGAATAAAAGTTATTCCAAAATGAATTATTGAATAACAAAATTTTCAAAGTTTGAAAAATCGAACTTTTTTTATTGATTCGGGTAGATAATCGTTTGTAGTTGATTGTAGTGAAATTATTTTCGTTTGTAGTAGCTCTGAAAAACAGTTATTCCCAAATGAATTATTTTACGAAAATTTTCAAAGTTTGAAAAATCGAACTTTTTTTTATTGATTCGGGTAGATAATCGTTTGTAGTTGATTGTAGTGAAATTATTTTCGTTTGTAGTAGCTCTGAAAAAAAGTTATTCCAAAATGAATTATTTTACGAAAATTTTCAGAAATCTTTGAAAAATCGAACTTTTTTTTATTGATTCGGGTAGATAATCGTTTGTAGTTGATTGTAGTGAAATTATTTTCGTTTGTAGTAGCTCTGAGAAAAAGTTATTCCAAAATGAATTACTGAATAACAAAATTTTCAAAGTTTGAAAAATCGAACTTTTTTTTATTGATTCGGGTAGATAATCGTTTGTAGTTGATTGTAGTGAAATTATTTTCGTTTGTAGTAGCTCTGAAAAAAAGTTATTCCAAAATGAATTATCTTAACAAAATTTTCAGAAGTCTTTGAAAAATCGAACTTTTTTTTATTGATTCGGGTAGATAATCGTTTGTAGTTGATTGTAGTGAAATTATTTTCGTTTGTAGTAGCTCTGAAAAAAAGTTATTCCCAAATGAATTATTTTAAGAAAATTTTCAAAGTTTGAAAAATCGAACTTTTTTTTATTGATTCGGGTAGATAATCGTTTGTAGTTGATTGTAGTGAAATTATTTTCGTTTGTAGTAGCTTTGAAAAAAAGTTATTCCAAAATGAATTACTGAATAACAAAATTTTCAAAGTTTGAAAAATCGAACTTTTTTTATTGATTCGGGTAGATAATCGTTTGTAGTTGATTGTAGTGAAATTATTTTCGTTTGTAGTAGCCCTGAAAAAAAGTTATTCCAAAATGAATTATTTTACGAAAATTTTCAAAGTTTGAAAAATCGAACTTTTTTTTATTGATTCGGGTAGATAATCGTTTGTAGTTGATTGTAGTGAAATTATTTTCGTTTGTAGTAGCTCTGAAAAAAAGTTATTCCAAAATGAATTACTGAATAACAAAATTTTCAAAGTTTGAAAATCGAACTTTTTTTTATTGATTCGGGTAGATAATCGTTTGTAGTTGATTGTAGTGAAATTATTTTCGTTTGTAGTAGCTCTGAAAAACAGTTATTCCCAAATGAATTATTGAATAACAAAATTTTCAAAGTTTGAAAAATCGAACTTTTTTTATTGATTCGGGTAGATAATCGTTTGTAGTTGATTGTAGTGAAATTATTTTCGTTTGTAGTAGCTCTGAAAAACAGTTATTCCCAAATGAATTATTTTACGAAAATTTTCAAAGTTTGAAAAATCGAACTTTTTTTTATTGATTCGGGTAGATAATCGTTTGTAGTTGATTGTAGTGAAATTATTTTCGTTTGTAGTAGCTCTGAAAAAAAGTTATTGCAAAATGAATTATTTTACGAAAATTTTCAGAAATCTTTGAAAAATCGAACTTTTTTTTATTGATTCGGGTAGATAATCGTTTCTAGTTGATTGTAGTGAAATTATTTTCGTTTGTAGTAGCTCTGAAAAAAAGTTATTCCAAAATGAATTATCTTAACAAAATTTTCAGAAGTCTTTGAAAAATCGAACTTTTTTTTATTGATTCGGGTAGATAATCGTTTGTAGTTGATTGTAGTGAAATTATTTTCGTTTGTAGTAGCTCTGAAAAAAAGTTATTCCCAAATGAATTATTTTAAGAAAATTTTCAAAGTTTGAAAAATCGAACTTTTTTTTATTGATTCGGGTAGATAATCGTTTGTAGTTGATTGTAGTGAAATTATTTTCGTTTGTAGTAGCTCTGAAAAAAAGTTATTCCAAAATGAATTATTGAATAACAAAATTTTCAAAGTTTGAAAAATCGAACTTTTTTTATTGATTCGGGTAGATAATCGTTTGTAGTTGATTGTAGTGAAATTATTTTCGTTTGTAGTAGCTCTGAAAAAAAGTTATTCCAAAATGAATTATTTTACGAAAATTTTCAGAAATCTTTGAAAAATCGAACTTTTTTTTATTGATTCGGGTAGATAATCGTTTGTAGTTGATTGTAGTGAAATTATTTTCGTTTGTAGTAGCTCTGAAAAAAGTTATTCCAAAATGAATTATCTTAACAAAATTTTCAGAAGTCTTTGAAAAATCGAACTTTTTTTTATTGATTCGGGTAGATAATCGTTTGTAGTTGATTGTAGTGAAATTATTTTCGTTTGTAGTAGCTCTGAAAAAAAGTTATTCCAAAATGAATTATTTTACGAAAATTTTCAGAAATCTTTGAAAAATCGAACTTTTTTTTATTGATTCGGGTAGATAATCGTTTGTAGTTGATTGTAGTGAAATTATTTTCGTTTGTAGTAGCTCTGAAAAAAAGTTATTCCAAAATGAATTATTTTAACAAAATTTTCAAAGTTTAATAATAAAGTTTTCATAGAAAAAACACGTGCGAAGCCGCGGGCGGCAGCTAGTAATATTATAACTTCAATAATTTCACTTAATATTATTTCAATAATTTTACTTGCCATTTGTACGATTTAAATCGTACAAATGGCAGCCCTGGGGGTACGTCACTAGACTGTTTTGTCTTTGATGTGCGCGCCCGCATACATACAAAAGGGAAGCCGACAATCGTTAGTCAGTCTTGTCGCCGTGCAGTTCTTTTAGGTATTAGACAATTTTGTCTATGAGACGTTTTGTTCGAAGTGTGCGCATCTTCATAAATTTTGTGAAGCAATAGTCTGTCTTAAAACTGTCGTGACTCAAGTCTGCGCTCAGCCTTACAAACGTGATCCATTTCTGCAGATCGTGCCCGTCTCCTGGCCGGTCCAAATAGGAGTCAGGATATTGATAGCAAGAGCTTTCTTCATAATACTGGCACATTATAAGATCCTGCAACACTCCTTATCGCAATATGTGTTTGGTTAGATGTAAAATGTTGCGTCTCATCAATGCCAATGCGGTAATGCTGTTGAATAGCATGGTCATCACGGATTATTGTGTACTAGAGCCGCCGGACACACAATCAAATAAAATAAAATAAAGCCTAGCACTGTCGCCGACGGCCTAGACAGATCATTGAGCCACCAGCGATGATACCGGTTTCAGCATTATCATCTAGTGGCCCATGATACTGGAGCGGAGGTCCTGCGCCTCGACGACCAGCAGGCTATTGGAGCTGCAGCGCATGCGGCCTACCAGGGATGAGACCCACTTGCGCATGATTGCGTGGAACCCATCAACGTGCGCGTCTGCGAACATCCCTGATGCGCTACGCATGCGGCCTACCAGGGATGAGACCCACTTGCGCATGATTGCGTGGAACCCATCAACGTGCGCGTCTGCGAACATCCCTGATGCGCTACAGTACCGCAGCAGCCCCTACTCCAGCCCCAACTCCTGAAGCCGTAATTGTATTGGACGCGTAAGGCATTGTAGGCTTTCTGTGTATATCTGGCACACAGGCTGCACGTGTAGAAAGAAGTACAAGACGCCTTAAAGAGTGTTTTTTATTGGCGTTGTGCAACGTACGAATCTGCCAGCCACCATATTACACCTCACCGACAACTCCCTACGCTTCCTTTCAACATCCACATTGTCTGATATTATATCCTCAGTGACCCAGGTAGGCATGAATTCAGAGATGTCTTAGTTATCAACAGGTTCAGTACCAGATCTGGTCACCGACTGATTCGATGCTCTAAACATCAACCTGAAGCTTGAACAAAACCGTACGATGATGTCCAAACTTTGACCTTATCGAATCCAAATAATGGTGGGCACCGAGAATTTCCAGAAGCTGTTTGAAGATAGGTTTTTGCCTTGAAAGACCGAAGACGCTGACGAACTCACAAGACCCTACACAATCTGGACAAAACGCTGAGAAACAAAGGTATTAATAGCTGCCAAAAACAGTGCACTGGCACTCGGAAGAGACTCTTGGGCCAGTGACAAAAAGACGAAAAACCACCCAAGCGACTTCGTCAGAGGTCAGACCTTAAAAAGCGGAATGCGAAGATGGTACGACGCCTTCGGAGCTCCAACACACGCTTTAAAAAAGGCAATAGAGCGAAACCGAGGGTCGAAAGTATTCACTCAGCAGCTTGGTTAGGAACCTGATGAATCTTAAAACGCACGATGGGAGAACCGAGATCAATGCTGAGACTAAAGACTTCTATGACCGTTTATATGCTGCCAATGCTCCTTGTCCTTAACTCAACGTGACGATCGTGATTAGAGCCACCCTGAAACGCCACTATACCGACTTACTGGCAGTTACCAGTACCTGCCAATGATACAAGCTCTGCTTACCTTGCGGTTAAATGATGCTGTGTGGATGGATTAGCCAGCATTATTTATTATTATTTTTATCGCTCACGACAAAATCGATTGACTGTTAAGACGGCTTATTATAACAATAAAGCAACCGGTGAGGACTGAAATACTTCAGAACTTCTAAAGGCAGGAGGAGCCCTCGTTGTACAGGAGGCACAGATCCCCTTAAATTCCGTCTTTCATTGCTGGAAAACTACAAAGGCACGCTTCGGGAGCTTGGTGGTTCTATTATTTAAGGAAGATACGATAGCACCTTCTTCAAAAATTAAAGACCCATCTCACTTCTTAGCCAGGTTCTCAATATAATTTTTTTTAGAAGTTAATTTATTCTTCTTCGTTACAAAAGTGTCCAATTTTTACCAAATATATCTTATCTAATGCGAATCGGCCGAAAAGCTAGTTTTAACGTCCGGCCACCTCATTTATACGAACAAATTAAATCTGGCCGAAAACGAACCCACAATTCTAAGCATGATGCCATTTTCGGCCGCACATAAACCGATGACAAAATTTCGTATGAATAACAGTAAATTGGGGGCCGAAAAAGGAAACTTAGATTCCTTCGGTCGTAATGTCGACCGAAGGAATCTAAATTTCCTTTTTCGAAATTTAGATTCCTTCAGTCGACATTAGTCAACACGATGCAAATATACTCTAATAACATCCTGATAAGTAACAGAATGAGACAACAGTATTCTACGTCCTTTCGTACTCTCTTTCGGCCCCCCCGGCCGACATGTAAATTTTATATGAGTTTCAAGTTCCATTATCCTATAATTAAATTAAATTATAATATTATATTATTTAAGTAATTCAATACAAAAACATAAATATTCGTATCTTAATACGTAAAATAAGTATTCCCATAGTGGAAAAACAACACATGACAATGGGTACATCGATAAAACTTGACATACTTGTCTTCCACTGAAACACGCGCCACTATTTTTTTTGTTAAAAATCCGACAAGCTGACAGTTCCGTTGCAAGCGCAAAACTTAACATTTTTTTTTAAATTACAGGGTGTGTTTACACGCTCGACAATGTTATTAGATAAGAGTGTAACTATTTGAATAGGCATTGAACTCGATTTCGTTTGGAAATTGTAATCCACCCTTCTAATAAAATAAATTTAATAAGTGCCTACACCGCAATGGCCGATAACAGGGGCTGGTCGGCCCACGGGTGCACCTACCCTAACTTGCTTTGTACTTGTACTTCTGCTTGTGAAAAGTAAATAAAAAAACTGGTGATTGATTGATATGATAATTGAAAAATTAAATCAATTTTCTCTGAAGAATATTTTAATGAAAAAATCTATGTGTGTAGGATGTTGGTACGTTTCTTCAGCGATCCAACCAGGTATCCAGAATCTAGAGTTTTGTCTGAATTCATAGGAATAACTTAGATCAAAAGCTCACAAGTAAGTAGGTACATTGTAGGTAGTAAAAACTTATGCTGCCTAGTAGGTACCTTGTATACCTACTAGGTAAGTATGTCAAAATTACCTAGTTCTAGAAAGGAAAACAAAACAATGCAAATAAGGTAGGTACTTACCTACTTACATACCTACCTATTGACTTTTAGTAGGTATTATTACCTATCTAATAGAAAATCAGTTTTGTTACTACCTACTACACTACATGTGAGCATTATATACTTACCTACTTACCCCATCAACATACTTAATTATGTACTTAGGTAGGTATACCTATTAATTATGCCTATCAAAATCTCGAAATGATGGAAACTACAGGATCAAGGTCGACTGAACCAGTAACCCTGTATACCTACCTACCTACCTACCTAACTTAAAAATGAAAGCAAATTAATGAACTACCTACTCACCTCTAAGTAAAATAAAATAATCATATACATGTAGGTAAGTAAAGTACCTCATCATCATCTTCATCATCAGCCTATATTAGTCCACAGCTGGACATAGGCCTCCCCTAATGAGCGCCATAGCGCCGTCTTCACCTACAAATAAGTACCTACATATTAGCAAATACTTACACAATTTAAAATACCTAAATCATGATGTCCATGAGGCAATTATAAGTAGTACCTAAATAAGTACCTACCTAAAACCCAACAACTAAAACCTAAAACTACCTAAAGAAAACCTAATTTAGGTTTTCTGGCGTATCTTTCTCGGTTTGAAAAAAACATTTTAGATTCTATCTAGCACATCTCTAGCGCTAAAGGCTGTCATTCTGCGTTGAAATAGAGGGCAGCTCTTTCTACAACATGCAAACCGAGCGAGACTTCGGACCCAGAAAGATAGGTAGGTAACGCGCTTGCAGCGTAAAGCAGAATATAAACTTTCATAAAATAGGGGCAACGCACAGCTGCACACGAACCACAGTAATATTATCATATACAGTAATCCGACTTCATACAAACGGACGAAACGCGAGCTATACCTGCGCGCCTTGATCTCGGCATGCGCTCAGCAATCAGCATGCAGACAGTCGCGACTGTGCCGCAGTGACGAACGGACGGTGTGTTGAAAAAAAGTTCGATTTTTCAAAGTTTGAAAATTTTGTTATTCAATAATTCATTTTGGAATAACTTTTATTCAGAGCTACTACAAACGAAAATAATTTCACTACAATCAACTACAAACGATTACCTACCCGAATCAATAAAAAAAAGTTCGATTTTTCAAACTTTGAAAATTTTCGTAAAATAATTCATTTTGGAATAACTTTTTTTCAGGGCTACTACAAACGAAAATAATTTCACTACAATCAACTACAAACGATTATCTACCCGAATCAATAAAAAAAAGTTCGATTTTTCTAACTTTGAAAATTTTGTTATTCAATAATTCATTTTGGAATAACTTTTATTCAGAGCTACTACAAACGAAAATAATTTCACTACAATCAACTACAAACGATTATCTACCCGAATCAATAAAAAAAAGTTCGATTTTTCAAACTTTGAAAATTTTCGTAAAATAATTCATTTTGGAATAACTTTTTTTCAGGGCTACTACAAACGAAAATAATTTCACTACAATCAACTACAAACGATTATCTACCCGAATCAATAAAAAAAGTTCGATTTTTCTAACTTTGAAAATTTTGTTATTCAATAATTCATTTTGGAATAACTTTTATTCAGAGCTACTACAAACGAAAATAATTTCACTACAATCAACTACAAACGATTATCTACCCGAATCAATAAAAAAAAGTTCGATTTTTCAAACTTTGAAAATTTTGTTATTCAGTAATTCATTTTGGAATAACTTTTTTTCAGAGCTACTACAAACGAAAATAATTTCACTACAATCAACTACAAACGATTATCTACCCGAATCAATAAAAAAAAGTTCGATTTTTCAAACTTTGAAAATTTTGTTATTCAATAATTCATTTTGGAATAACTTTTATTCAGAGCTACTACAAACGAAAATAATTTCACTACAATCAACTACAAACGATTATCTACCCGAATCAATAAAAAAAGTTCGATTTTTCAAAGATTTCTGAAAATTTTCGTAAAATAATTCATTTGGGAATAACTTTTTTTCAGAGCTACTACAAACGAAAATAATTTCACTACAATCAACTACAAACGATTATCTACACGAATCAATATAAAAAAGTTCGATTTTTCAAACTTTGAAAATTTTGTTATTCAATAATTCATTTTGGAATAACTTTTTTTCAGAGCTACTACAAACGAAAATAATTTCACTACTATCAATTACAAACGATTATCTACCCGAATCAATAAAAAAAAGTTCTATTTTTCAAACTTTGAAAATTTTGTTATTCAATAATTCATTTTGGAATAACTTTTATTCAGAGCTACTACAAACGAAAATAATTTCACTACAATCAACTACAAACGATTATCTACCCGAATCAATAAAAAAAAGTTCGATTTTTCAAACTTTGAAAATTTTCGTAAAATAATTCATTTTGGAATAACTTTTTTTCAGGGCTACTACAAACGAAAATAATTTCACTACAATCAACTACAAACGATTATCTACCCGAATCAATAAAAAAAAGTTCGATTTTTCTAACTTTGAAAATTTTGTTATTCAATAATTCATTTTGGAATAACTTTTATTCAGAGCTACTACAAACGAAAATAATTTCACTACAATCAACTACAAACGATTATCTACCCGAATCAATAAAAAAAAGTTCGATTTATTAAACTTTGAAAATTTTGTTAAAATAACTCATTTGGGAATAACTTTTTTTCAGAGCTACTACAAACGAAAATAATTTCACTACAATAAACTACAAACGATTATCTACCCGAATCAATAAAAAAAAGTTCGATTTATTAAACTTTGAAAATTTTGTTAAAATAATTCATTTGGGAATAACTTTTTTTCAGAGCTACTACAAACGAAAATAATTTCACTACAATCAACTACAAACGATTATCTAACCGAATCAATAAAAAAAAGTTCGATTTTTCAAACTTTGAAAATTTTGTTATTCAGTAATTCATTTTGGAATAACTTTTTTTCAGAGCTACTACAAACGAAAATAATTTCACTACAATCAACTACAAACGATTATCTACCCGAATCAATAAAAAAAAGTTCGATTTTTCAAACTTTGAAAATTTTGTTATTCAATAATTCATTTTGGAATAACTTTTTTTCAGAGCTACTACAAACGAAAATAATTTCACTACAATCAACTACAAACGATTATCTACCCGAATCAATAAAAAAAAGTTCGATTTTTCAAACTTTGAAAATTTTGTTATTCAGTAATTCATTTTGGAATAACTTTTTCTCAGAGCTACTACAAACGAAAATAATTTCACTACAATCAACTACAAACGATTATCTACCCGAATCAATAAAAAAAAGTTCAATTTTTCAAACTTTGAAAATTTTGTTATTCAGTAATTCATTTTGGAATAACTTTTTTTCAGAGCTACTACAAACGAAAATAATTTCACTACAATCAACTACAAACGATTATCTACCCGAATCAATAAAAAAAGTTCGATTTTTCAAAGATTTCTGAAAATTTTCGTAAAATAATTCATTTGGGAATAACTTTTTTTCAGAGCTACTACAAACGAAAATAATTTCACTACAATCAACTACAAACGATTATCTACACGAATCAATATAAAAAAGTTCGATTTTTCAAACTTTGAAAATTTTGTTATTCAATAATTCATTTTGGAATAACTTTTTTTCAGAGCTACTACAAACGAAAATAATTTCACTACTATCAACTACAAACGATTATCTACCCGAATCAATAAAAAAAAGTTCGATTTTTCAAACTTTGAAAATTTTGTTATTCAATAATTCATTTTGGAATAACTTTTATTCAGAGCTACTACAAACGAAAATAATTTCACTACAATAAACTACAAACGATTATCTACCCGAATCAATAAAAAAAAGTTCGATTTTTCAAACTTTGAAAATTTTGTTATTCAGTAATTCATTTTGGAATAACTTTTTTTCAGAGCTACTACAAACGAAAATAATTTCACTACAATCAACTACAAACGATTATCTACCCGAATCAATAAAAAAAAGTTCGATTTTTCAAACTTTGAAAATTTTGTTATTCAATAATTCATTTTGGAATAACTTTTTTTCAGAGCTACTACAAACGAAAATAATTTCACTACAATCAACTACAAACGATTATCTACCCGAATCAATAAAAAAAAGTTCGATTTTTCAAACTTTGAAAATTTTGTTATTCAGTAATTCATTTTGGAATAACTTTTTCTCAGAGCTACTACAAACGAAAATAATTTCACTACAATCAACTACAAACGATTATCTACCCGAATCAATAAAAAAAAGTTCGATTTTTCAAACTTTGAAAATTTTCGTAAAATAATTCATTTTGGAATAACTTTTTTTCAGGGCTACTACAAACGAAAATAATTTCACTACAATCAACTACAAACGATTATCTACCCGAATCAATAAAAAAAAGTTCGATTTTTCAAACTTTGAAAATTTTCTTAAAATAATTCATTTTGGAATAACTTTTTTTCAGAGCTACTACAAACGAAAATAATTTCACTACAATCAACTACAAACGATTATCTACCCGAATCAATAAAAAAAAGTTCGATTTTTCTAACTTTGAAAATTTTGTTATTCAATAATTCATTTTGGAATAACTTTTATTCAGAGCTACTACAAACGAAAATAATTTCACTACAATCAACTACAAACGATTATCTACCCGAATCAATAAAAAAAAGTTCGATTTTTCAAACTTTGAAAATTTTGTTATTCAATAATTCATTTTGGAATAACTTTTATTCAGAGCTACTACAAACGAAAATAATTTCATTACAATCAACTACAAACGATTATCTACCCGAATCAATAAAAAAAAGTTCGATTTTTCAAACTTTGAAAATTTTGTTATTCAGTAATTCATTTTGGAATAACTTTTTTTCAAAGCTACTACAAACGAAAATAATTTCACTACAATCAACTACAAACGATTATCTACCCGAATCAATGAAAAAAAGTTCGATTTTTCAAACTTTGAAAATTTTGGTAAAATAATTCATTTGGGAATAACTTTTTTTCAGAGCTACTACAAACGAAAATAATTTCACTACAATCAACTACAAACGATTATCTACCCGAATCAATAAAAAAAAGTTCGATTTTTCAAACTTTAAAAATTTTCGTAAAATAATTCATTTTGGAATAACTTTTTTTCAGAGCTACTACAAACGAAAATAATTTCACTACAATCAACTACAAACGATTATCTACCCGAATCAATAAAAAAAAGTTCGATTTATTAAACTTTGAAAATTTTGTTAAAATAATTCATTTGGGAATAACTTTTTTTCAGAGCTACTACAAACGAAAATAATTTCACTACAATCAACTACAAACGATTATCTAACCGAATCAATAAAAAAAAGTTCGATTTTTCAAACTTTGAAAATTTTGTTATTCAGTAATTCATTTTGGAATAACTTTTTTTCAGAGCTACTACAAACGAAAATAATTTCACTACAATCAACTACAAACGATTTTCTACCCGAATCAATAAAAAAAAGTTCGATTTTTCAAACTTTGAAAATTTTCGTAAAATAATTCATTTTGGAATAACTTTTTTTCAGGGCTACTACAAACGAAAAAAAATTCACTACAATCAACTACAAACGATTATCTATACGAATCAATAAGAAAAAGTTCGGTTTTCCAAAGTCGGGTGCTGAGCCATTTGTCAAAGTAGCCTAACTTTTTTTTTGAGCTCTTATGAACGAAAAAAATTTCACTACAATCAACTACAAACGATTATCTATACGAATCAATAAAAAAAAGTTTGTTTGTCCAAAGTCGGGTGCTGAGCCATTTTTCAAAGTAGCCTAACTTTTTTTTTGAGCTACTACAAACGAAAAAAAATTCACTACAATCAACTACAAACGATTATCTATACGAACCAATAAAAAAAAGTTCGATTGTCCAAAGTCGGGTGCCAAGTTCACAAAGCCTGTAAAATCGGTTCATCCGCTAGGAAACTAAAATTATAGTTCCCTATCGGATGAACCGATTTTGATTCATTTTTTTTGTATGTTTGTCCAGTGTGTTTGTTTCACTTTTCAATGATGGCATTTATCAAAGTACCTAAGTTGCAAAGTAAAATATTCATGGCTTCCGAATTTCAAAATCTTATGTGTTTTAAGTAGGTTTGTAATAAACTTTTTACATTGATATGGAAACATTGATCAAAGCAACTCATCAGCTTGGAATTCGCCGAGATTTGTTCATTTCCAAGGGCACTGATCAGGTTTTTTGGGGTAGGTAACTAGGTAGTGTACAATGGTGTTCCGTTGTTCCTTTCAAGAAAAACATACTACCTATGTTCATCACAGAAAGAGGGATGCTAGGTGGCTATTTTTTTAAAATTTCAATTTACCTCATAAAACCTGATCAGTGCCCTTCGAAATGAACAAATCTCGCCATAAACCAAGCTGACTCGAGAATCGTATGAACACCAAGTGAAATTGAATTTTTAATTTCTTCTGTTGTTACAAGGCCTTATGCCTTGGCGTTGAATCTCTCTTAGGAAAAGCTGGTTGATTTCTCGAATTTTACAAAATAAATCAGTGGCTCTTCAAAAATCAAGCAGATCTCGTAGGAAGTGTAATAATCCATTTACAAGATCAATTGCTAAATCAGTAGATCTGGCAACAATGGAAAGTTTATCAAAGAACAAACGGACCGACCAATCAATTCGAATACAATATAGGATATATAGGAACACACAACAGACGTTTACAGGAAGTGGAAGAAACGAACGAACAAAACAAACTCTTCAATTTCACTCATATTTTGTCAGTATTGTGACGAACCGGATTGGTGAAAATTTCATTGGCTTGTGAAGTGACACTGACAAGTGACAGCTAACATAATAGACACGGAGCCATTGGCGCTCGGGAAAAATCAGGTAGATTTCACGAAATTTTAGAAATAAATCAGTAGATCAGTAGAAGGTTCAAAAAGCAGGTAGATCTACTGCTAAATCAGTAGATCTGGCAACGCTGAGCGAAACTTGCATTTACCTATGTACTGTGTGTTGCAGAAGCAAATAAATGATTTACCTATCTATCTATTATATTCTTTCCACTATAATATGTACTTAATATTTTTTTTTTTAAATTAAAAATTATATGGGACCAACTTCGGGTTATACCCTATCCAATAAAAAAGAATTATCAAAATCGCACAACTCTGTAAAAAGTTATGCGTTGTCATACATTACTATCAGTCAGTGAACAATCAATCATTCCCTGTTTTCCTACCCATAAGGTTGGATTATTTATTCCATATTTAATTGGGACTAATTTTGCGGTACACCCTTTCCAATAAAAAGAATTACCGAAATCAGACTACTCTGTGCAACGTTATACATAAAAAAAAATATACGCGTCTGCTTGAGAACCTCCTCCATTTTTCGTCGGTTGAAAAATTGGTGTTTTTAAAACTACCGTACTACTTTTGTACATGCATTTAGTTAAAATCTGTTATTTTGACATTACAGACAATTACATTTATACTACACCTGCTCGGAAAGTTGCCTATTCCTTTTCCATTTATAGAATAGAAAGTATGTCTTTGCAGGCCTATAGGAAACCGGGAGGAAAAACTCTATGGAATTTCATTTCTCACGTGTTTTAGCGGGAGGAAAAAGTGTATGGAAATCCATTTCTTACGTGTTATTTTTTTTTTATTTCCTAAAAGATCGGCCGGTAGCTATGGTTATTTTCGTTCGGTCAAACGACAAAAAGTTTTTTTTCAAGTCCATTAGGCCTCCTCCGATTTCCGAACAATATTTTGAAAAAAGAACCCAAAGGCTGGCGCGGTCAATGAGGTTTTACCAACATCATTGGGCGCGATTTCAATTAATACATAATTAATTCTGCTTTTTATTTTCCTCGAAGGTGTAGTATAAAGCACTATTTATCACTCGGCAGAAAGTGATCACTTTCTTGCCTTGGTGTAAAATGCACTATTTATTACACCTATTTGTTTAGATTTAAATTTAAATTGAGTTTCATATCTACACGCTACTCAAAAATGCGTATTACAAGGCACTAGATAAGAAATCGCAGTCGCTAATTTATTCTAAGTTTGTAGATGTTGCGGCCTGTGTGTGTAACGAGTAACTGACAAGGAATACCTATTAATGTGATTAGTGTCGTTAAATGTCGGCAATGATTAAAAGATTCGGTTCGGCTTCTGTTTCCATGCGGACGCCATTACGTTATGTTTGATAGCTGAGAGGAAGCCAAATAAATAAAAACAAAATGTTATTTAAAGAAAGTTGTTGCATAGCGACTCGGCAAACGTAGTGTAGGATGCCCTCCGGCCAGGTGGGATGACGATCTGTTAAAGACTGCAGGCAGATGCTGGATGCGACAAGGTTCAGACGCGCTCATTATGGGAGGCCTACGTCCAGCCGTGGGCTAATATATAGGTTGATGCTTAATGATGATTACCTCTATACGTAACGTAGTGTAGGACGCTCTCTGGCCAGGGCCCGCCTGGCCAGAGGGCGTCCTACACTACGTTTGCCGAGTCGCGGTCTCCACTCACTGTTTAGATGTGTAAAAAAATCAACCATCATAATACCCCACATAATGTAAAGTAGGTGAAACAGAAAATAATATATATTTAACATCTTTATCTAGCATAAATCAATTAATTTAATGACCACAATAAAATTGTATAATTGAAAATGATTTTCAGATTTGCAGATAATAAAGAAGCAGTTACGATTAAGTAAGTTGGTGGTTAGGTTGGATTTAATTCGTTTTTAATTGTACAATTAAGTGCTCAGCCTTGGTTTCACTACATTTTAGGGTTCCGTCAGGTTCCATGGTGAGAAACCGAACGATACTAAAATGTATAATGTCGAACAATTTTCAAAGATGTATCCTTTTTATCTTCTGACTATACAGAGGTATAATTTTATGGGATGGCAGGATTATGAGGAACAGAGAGTGCACCAAACACTTGAGCATTATAATGTCCTGCGCACATGGCCAGTCTCCTTTGAGACTGGCCGCCGCCGCCGTGGCCGAAGTTAGGAGGCCATCATCATAATTTTATTTATCAGAAGAAAAAAAGAAGGAGGAACAAATTGTGCCAAGATACGATGAGTCAATCGTTTATAAAACAGGGTTAAAAACAAGATGTATACGCAAAACTTAAATATTTTAGCACCAGATAATACTAAACGTAGTATTATCTGGTGCTAAAATATTTAAGTTTTAATCGTTAATATCAGTATATTTTAGGTCATGCATGATCCTGATCCCGATATGATGATGATTTAGGTCACGGATGTCCCAATTATAATCTTATTTGGGTCATCCGTTTTCGAGTAACTGGAGTGGAAAGACAAAAATAGATTATTATATTACGTACAATTAAATCACAATATTAGTAAATTACTCTTTATTTACAGATAAATTAACGATTACTTCAACAGTTTTTGAGTAGTGGCACCCAACGATTTGACTTTGTACGGAACCCATGCCCGATTTTTGTAGTCACGCTCATTTTTATTAAGCCATGGCAACAAGGCAAGTCTAAATTAAGATCCGTGGAATTTTACCTTTTGGGATCAATTGTTAAGGTTCATTCCGACGTGTAGGTAGTAGGTACCAAAAATTCTGCAGAGTATGGTTAGCACAGATACGTGATATAGTGGCTCTTGGAACAGACCGAATGCAAACGTAGTGTAGGACGCCGATGCTAGATGCGGCAAGCTGAAGACATGGCGCTTTGGCGATCATTAGGGGATGCCTATGCCCAGCAGTGATCTAGTATAGGCTGATTATGAAAACGGATTTGGGGATGAAAGTAAAGTACATAAAAGTATATTTATTGCAATAACATGTGGAAAGATTGTACATACAATATACGTAACAATGTAATTTGCCCTATAAGGGCATGCAATTATTTGGTTACTCACATATACTTATGTATGAATGAGAAAAAACACTAGGTATCTATTGTAGAATATGAAATGAATTAATGTTAACATCTAGTTATTAAGCTTCCGCTTCGAACTATACAGAACATTTCTACTAGGTATGCGGTTAGTAAAATTCATATTAAAATGAGCAAGATCCTGTTCCGAAAGTTACTTTAAAAACCTTTAGTTACTTTATATTAAGACCCGATTTTGTAAGCAGCATTTAAGTACCGTGATTTGAAAACATAAATTGATGCAAATTTAAAGGCACGGATCACAGAAGCTTAAAGGATTACGAAAGACACCAAAATTACATGAACAAAAACCAAGTAGGTATAGGTGTCAGTACTAATAAGCTTGTTGGATTACAGGCACAAAAATCAAGTAGTTGTAAACCAAGATGCTTGATAGGATTACGAACAGGTACAAAAAACAAGTACTTAAGTTTAAGAGAAATACAAAAAATATTAAGAATTAAGACCTGGCGTCTTCACAAACGTGTTCGTGATGATGGGCAGAACCTGCAGTTTACGCAGTGTCAGTGAATTACCAGTAACCCTGTATAAAATGAAATACAGTTTTGTTTTCCAAAAATTTTTGAAACAAAAACAACAAGACTGTATTTTATTTTCTGTACCTACTTAAGTACTTATGTATGAAAACTTTATTCAAACTGATAACAGAAAACAACAAGGTAAGCAAAGTAACGCAAAGTAACCCCTAAAACAACAACTTTTGCAGACGCACAACGAAAAAGGTGCAAATTTAAGTTCAAATACGGACGAGACGAATTAAATTATGAATGAAAGCTCTCAAAAATTGTTTAGACCTTCCGCGGTTTGGTAAGAAGATAACACTGCCGCAAAAAATCTCCACTCAAATTTCTTTGGTTCTGTAACTCGATTATTTAAAATACACTTGCGAGCTTTAAAATGGAATCGCTTCATCGCGAGTTGATCAAAAAACATTTTTTTTTACAATTTATGTACAATGAACTATAGATTGTGGTATATCATTTGAAAGGTAATTTTGTTACCTTTCAAGTGATATCAAGAAGATTTAAAATTAATTAAATTGGCTACCTAAATTTTGGGAATTATTGCAATAGGTCGAAGTTGCATCTATCGGCTTCTATCGGCGCCGGAGCTGGATTAGCTGGATTTCTCCCTCGTATCCGCTGTTTTAGCTCGTCCCACATATGCCAGATTGGGTTCAAGTCAGGAATAAGGGCTGGCCAGTCTAGTGTGGGAATGCCGACATGGAAGACGTCTGTCGGTACTGTCTGGTCACTGCTGCGGTGTGGCAGCGGACATTATCATGCATTAAATCAAAATTTATCGTCGCCAATAAATCCTGCGTAAGGGAAAACATAACTTAACTCATAGTTCACTGCAAAGAAATTGTAAAAATTAGTCTTGAACAACCCTTGAAGCGATTCCAGTTTAAAGCTCGCAAGTGTAGTTTGATTGTTTTGAAAAAACTAAAATCGACTTATCTAAATTCTACACTGTTTTTAAGTTTTGCGGACAAATAAGTACTAATCCCTCGGGCATATTTTATGGGACCATCTCGAAATAATTTTCAAAATCAGTCCATAATTAACGGACATACAAAAAATATATAGGTACAGTCGAACATGGAACCTTGTCCTTTTTTCGAAGTTGGTTAAAAAATAGCTAGGATTTTATACCAAGTATACCTAGTTACAAACGCGCTCCAACAAAACGTAAGATCAAAAACTCTTTATTTCCATAAATACAATAAATGTACACATAGAAAAGGTCAAATTATAAAACTAAACACTGACACGGAAATAAGGTGATATTTTTGATTTCTGTCGCTAAGACTATTGTTATTTATTATACAGTATTATATTATATATTATATTATTATATAGTAGTATATTAGTCATCTAGTAAGTACCCACAAGCTTTGCTTAGCTTAGGGCTAGATGATGTGTGGATTTTCCAGCATTATTTATTTTTATTTACTTTATAATAGTGCCTAAGCCCTCACTCGGGGTAATTTCCAAGATCTTTTGTGATATTATAAGATTTCTTAAAACGTAAGATTTATTAACTTTCCCGAAAGCTTCACTAGTTACACTACCTTTGCCGACGCTACTCGAAATAGAATTTTGGAGCGTTACGTTCTCAGTCGCCGCTGTTGCCAAGCGGCCGAGAGCCCAAGGTCACCGGAACAGTACGGCTCCTAAACTAAACCTCTTGCGATTACTTTGTCTTTTCCTTATTAACGACTAATGTTCTATGAAGTGATTTTTATTGAAGACTAGCTTCTGCCCGCGGCTTCACCCGCGTTCTTTCGGGATAAAAAGTAGCCATTACGTATGTTAGACCGAGCCTATAACTCCTAGAATCATGTTTGTTACCTCTTCACGCCAAAACTACTGAACGGATCGGGCTAAAATTTTGCATTAGCTAGTTCTAAGCCTGGAATTAAACATACCTAGGCATACTTTTTATCCAATGGATAGTAATAACTTTTAAACGTTTCCATAGAAACAACGCGTGCAAAGCTGCGGGCAGAAACTAGTTTAGAATACTAGTGTGATGTGATAGTATGACTAGCTTAGCCTGCAGCTTAGATTGCATGGTACTTAGATACAGTATAGCCTTGAGCACAGAATAAAGAATTAATATCAATAAGTGAAAGAGTTATTGTATTCGTAGTGGTATCCGGAGATTACCGTAACTTAGTATAGATTAGGGACTAATGTTTAAGTGAATTTTATTGTTTGTAGGGTCAAATACTGTTTTAAGATCCATAAGAATAACGGCTTCCCATTTAAGATGGGAGGTGGGTAATTCTTCAAGTCAAATTAATCAAGCAGTATTGTTTATACATAGTACGCCATAGTACCTGAACGAACACAACTTTGGCCGTGTAGTGCCAGGTTAGAATTTGCACCACTAAAACTCTTCCCGCGGGTGTCGTAAGAGAGGCGACTAAGGGATATCCAACGGGGGCGGGCAGCAGCGACTCCTGTAGAACTTCCACCACCGAACTGTGGTGACGAGTAGGTAATGGCCCAGTTTTTTGACACAGGAAAATGGATTACCAAAAGGATGGACGTCCCAAGCCGGCGCAACATTAGATATTGGCCAAATCGTGGCTATCCCCAACCTGCATGCCCATGGTGGGGACAATGGGCATTACCTCCCATAATTATAAAAGTCAACACGGCTCTAATCAGGGGGAGGCCTGCGTCCAACAGTGTTAAATAACCTACCCGAAGTAATCCTATTGTGGCTTAAATTAAACCGCCGACATTTATCGGTAACAAACAGAAATAAAGCATTCCCTGTGAAAGCAGCGGAGCGAAAACAGAAAACTTCGTAAAACACCGATAATAAATAAAACTAAACTTTAAAACTCACAATAGAATAGAAATACCCTTATCTAAATGCTAATGGTAATGACAGGCCTTTAATGTCAGCAACAACAGACAATTCGGTGATTAATTATTTACTTACTTAGCCAACTTATCAGTAAAAAAAACCTAAGGATGTTCAATAAATCAACAGCGGCTAAACCAATTTCCTAAACATGCAATCACAAATTACAAGAGTCTGCCATTCCTTCATTGTAATTTGCAAATGATTGCGTGAATAACTACCATACCTATTAACGTAAAATTTGGCACATGTACGTCAAATCAACAGTCTTTACCAGTTCACAGATGGACATAGGCCTCCCCTGATAACCACCTGGCTCTTAGAGTAAGGAAAGAATGCCATTATCCCCACGCTGGAAACGCGAGTTAGGGATTGTATTTCGGTGGTGGATCTGTGATCCCCAACCCGCATGCTCTGCGTGGGGATTATGGCATTACCCCCCTGAAATAAAAGCCAATATGGCGCATATCAGGAGGAGGCCTGAGTCCAGCAGTGGACCAATATAGGCTGGTGAGGTGAGGAGGTGGATCTGTACTGCGGGAGGTGCTGCTGCATGTCTCACAGTGGATATCCCTTCGCCTAATACAACACCCGTGGGAAGAGTTGGGGTGGTGCAAATACTAACGGCATGGCTATCAGTAGTAATGATGTCTGTAAAAGTAGCAAATAGCAGGACTGGATTTTTCTACATTTTTAAACAGAGAATTAAGTAAGCCAGGTCGTATCTCTTAGTTTTTCAAGTTATTAACTATTATTGCTGTGTTTTGTCTACATAATAAAAATTAATAAATTCAATCTCAAGGTTATGGCTTCAAAGCCCACTATGACCTTATGGATTCTAAGATTTATGTTTCAGATTTTCCTTTAAGACATTCCTCGAAATGATCTATAATAGCTGTAGGAGTAAATTCTTTGTTATGAATATAGCTAGTATACTGGATATAATGATGGGATAGAATGGTTTATGGAAAACTATGTGAAAATGCCAGTGGCACTTACTGCAAGACAAAATGATGAGTGTCATTAGCATAGATTTATAAACCTTCAGCCTGACAGATATCTACTAAATTACAGGTTTTAGCTAATAATGTGGCCTTACAAAGTAGCTTATAATATAAGCCAAGCACTTTTATAGCACTAGAAAAATTAGAATACAGGCATTGCAGAGTGCGGAACTTGTTTTCTAATAATTTATGTAGCAATCATAATTAATGATTGAAAATTAACACATGGT
This sequence comes from Eupithecia subfuscata, assembly GCA_963564075.1. Classification (NCBI taxonomy): domain Eukaryota; kingdom Metazoa; phylum Arthropoda; class Insecta; order Lepidoptera; family Geometridae; genus Eupithecia; species Eupithecia subfuscata. Next base: position 13,602,428 of record OY751115.1, on the reverse strand, counting down.
ATGACAGAATATGGGTTTTCTTAATGTACAGACACCATCCTCAATAGGTAATCCCTCTGACAAGTTTATCACCTTCTTTACCTTTATTACAAGAGACGATGAAACCTCTAAAATGAATAGCATTGAAAATTCTTTATGATTTCAGCGTCCCTCCACCAGCCTTCTGGCCAGGTAGGATGATGACCTGCGAAAGACTGCAGGCAGATGCTGGATGGGGCAAGCTGAAGACAGGGTGCTATGGTGCTCATCAGGGGAGGCCTATGTCCAGCAATGATCTAACATAGATGATGATGATGATGATGCCTAGGCACTTCAGTATTTTAATTTGTATTGGTTATAATTTGTCAATAGATTAGTTTGTTCCAATTAAGAATTTTTTAGAATGATTTAGGCCTATTTTGACAAGCAATCAAGACCAATAATTATAACAATTTGCATCGAATTGTAGAGCCATCAATATAACAGTGAATTAGTCTAGATTGCAATTAATTTGATAGAAAGCGATATGATATCATCAAATCAAAATGAAAGAGACCCAAAATAGAAAACTGTAAGTGTAGAACCAATCGATTGAGTACCTAGGTAACTTTCAGACTCATGTACCTTCTCATTATTTACCACTATACTTGGTAAACATTATAATCACCGAAAACAAAATTTATAGTGATTTTCAGCTATCTACAACACTCATGGATGATTATCAGATAGTTTCTATGTACACAGTCATTAATAGCCATGTACATAAGCCTATGTATACAACTTATAGGGTATTATGGCTTGTTACCATGCAAGATTTCAACACTGGGTAAGTTGATCCGCAGGTGTACCTATAGCTAAAATGAACCTCACATGATGAGATTTACCTTGTTTTAAAAAGTGGGTGATGTCTTTCTTGGGTATGAAACTGCAAGCTGGCAGGGCATAGCCAAAAATTACGGTAGCTACTGCCTAACCTGCTCCTAACCTGAAAAACTATACAGATCTCTATAATAGCAGCAGTTTAAGAACGTTTTTAGAGGTTATAAACTGAGTGCCCTTGACTGAACTAAAATGATGGTCATATCAGGTTAGTACTCTGATTTCGAAATGATTTCGAGGTTCGACTTATCGGTGATCGCAGCAGGGACCCGGGGCCCCTCAAACGGCCGCAGGAGGCGTAAACAAAGGACTCACCAGTTCCGACATCGATCCCACTCCGCGCACAGAACACAGCACTTCACAGGGCCTCATAAAAGGATACAGGCTAAGTCCAGGTTGAATCCATCTTTCACGTAGCGTCTTCGGCGCCTGCTGACGATGCCCTTGATAGGGTTGGTCATCTTTATGTTGGACATAGAGTTGGCCATCATTGGAAGACGGTCGAAGCGGCGAGGCAGAAGTTCCGCGGCCGCTGCGCCCTTAGCGGGCTGGCCCGCGCCCGGCGCCGACCTCTTCTCTGGTGCCTTCCGCTCTCGGCGCCGGCAGCTCACACAAATCCCCATAAAATAACCTCAGCCTGAGATCGCGTGCCGCGCTCATCGGGCCGGCGGCGGAGTACGCGCGGTCGCGGCCGGGGCTCAGCTCTCGCCCGCCATACCCGCGAGCCTCCGCGCCAGGCCCCGACCACTGTCTCCGCACCACCCACCGCGCCGCAGCCCCAACCTGACCGAACCACCGACACCACACAACCGCACCGCACTATAGCATAGCTCCACGCCCGGCACCGATAGCTTGCTGATCTCGCTGGAAGAGCGATGATTTTTATCTCGCGGGAATGGCGTCCATCCTGCGTTTGCAGTGCACTAGAACACGGACGGGGAGAAACAGTTGCACAAGAAAGAAAGATGGTTTGACGGCCGAAAGTGTGTCTCGCATCTCGTTTGGGCCGCGTCGATATCTTTGCGACTGACAGAGATAAAACACAACCTTATTCTGTATGCGAGTGGATAACTCTTTGTTCAGTTTTCTTCAGACACGGTCGTAAGGTGGCGCTACTGCTGCATGAAGTAATCGCGCCAGTTTTCAAAATAAAAATCTTATTTTATGATATTTGAATGAAAATCATCATACATTGTGGATTTTAACGATGTACCGTTCACATTCCATTAAATTAAGCATCCCATTTCAATGGAAAAACGATAAAATCTACAACAAAGCGGTAAATCAAAGAAGTGGCGCTTACAATAAAATTTACTAGATGGCGCTTGACATCTCCACAGGCTAAAAATATTTCAACAGATAAAAAATAAAGGTTTTTAGCGCGAATATTTAAAAGTTTGTTCATTTCGATAGACCGAAACTTCGGATTGATTTCTGATGGAAGGTTTGATACTCAACTTCAATTACCAACACCAGCTTACCACCACTTTAATATGTAGGTATTACGGTATTATTTTATGGCCTTGGCGTTATTTTAACTCTCAATCATAATAAATTATTTTTAATGGGCTACTGTAAAATAAGGTTTACTATACTTAATAGCCACCAATTTAATAATACTTACCATTATAGTTGCTAACATTGTGACTATTGTGAGTAAGAAAACAAGGCATGGCACGGCAACCGACCACTTTCCATTTCAAACTATAATCATTATTTTATAACATCGATTCAATTTCACTTATCACGATATAAAAATATTTTTATGATAATGGCGTCGATGTAGGCAAGGCGCGATAGATAGCTTGTTGCTACGTTGTTTGAAATAGGTAAATCACAAGTAATCTAGATGCTATAAAATTATGTAGGTACTCAAAAATTTAACTTGCCAAGTTTTTTTTACCCTGGCCCTGGCGTCAGTCCCCCACATACATAGATTCTCCGATGTCTTAAAACCAAACGACGTCTTTCGGCTGAGATGGCCTTATTTTTATTCGCCGAGGAAATTCGTTTACGAATAAACTAGTCTGGGGGGACCAGAATTATGTGGGACTCGACGCCCTGAGAAGGACTTAATACCCACCTTCGGTGTCCCTCTCTCGCCATTTTCGCCAAACCACGGGCACATTTAAAACCTCCGCGGTCCGACTTGCGTCCCCTCTTCCTCCTATACAATGGCCGCCGAGCCCACCGATCCACACACTCGCCGACCCCATTCTTCCGTGACCTTACCACCCCCCGATTGGGACACAGACTGGACAGACACAGTTGAAATTGAAACCGCAAATGTCGACCTCTGTGCCCAGATGGGCATTATCGCTCCATACTACCAGGTTTGGGTCTCGCATTTACACACTCAAACACTCACTCTCTCACTCCCACTCAAGGCCGAGATGGCCTGAAAAAAAAAGCGCATGCGAAGCCGCGGGCAGGAGCTAGTTAATTTATTGTAAATAAGTATAGGCACAGATATTATATATAATACTATACTACTATAAATAAATATCATAATACAATAAATATCTATCGAGATAGGTTAGATAACGCACTAGGTGGCACTAGGTCGATCGATGTCTATTTCCTCCATAAAATGAATATTTTTAGACTGATGACTAGGTAATAGATTTGAAGTGATATACAATTAGTACCTACCTAGATACGTATTAGGTTAAGTAAGGTAAGGTAAAGAATGTAAAATACATGGAATCGTTTAGCCGTTTCTGTGCGGAAAATGGATTATAGATATTTTGGCAATTTTGGCATAGCATAGAACTTACATGAACATCATAACTATAACTATAGGTATGTACTTACCTCATAATAATGTTTGTACGATCTGCAGATATTTGTTCAGGGGTTCTGGATGTTTTCCTATGTATAATAAAAAAAATATCTATCTATTTAGTGTAAAGTATTATGTATATCAGTTATCTAGTACCCATAACACAAGCTCTGCTTAGCTTGGGGCTAGATAATGCTGTGTGAATTGTCCAGCATTATTTATTTATTTATTTTATTTTATAATCATCATCAGCCTATGTTAGTCCACTGCTGGACATAGGCCTCCCCTAATGAGCGCCATAGCGCCCTGTCTTCAGCTTGTCGCATCCAGCATCTACCTGCAGTCTTCCACAGGTCGCCATCCCACCTTGCCGGAGGGCGTCCTACATTACGATTGCCGAGTCGTGGTCTCCACTCAAGAACGTTTCCCCCAGCGGTTATCGGTTCTTCGTGAGGTATGGCCGGCCCACTGTCACTTCAGCTGGGTAATTCTTAGAGCTATGTCGATAACTTTGGTTCTCTGTGGTATGTACGTACCTGCATTACCTTAATATATGGTAGGGACCTAGGTAGTAGTGATAAAAAATATTTTATTTACGAAAAACACGTGTAAATAAGATGACAAAAAAGTTCCTTCTTACTTATACACCTACTTTTTATAGGTACCTACATAGAGAAATTAGTCGCTGATTTAACTGCTTTTAGAGGTAACACATGCTTCACATGCTTGACCAATGTGCAAAATGTGCAATAATGCAAAATGTGGAGGGATTAAGTGGCATGCAAAAGACTTATGATTAATTATTATCATATTTTTTATACATTTAACTGAAATAAAAAACTGAATACCTACTGTTTATGAAAACATAGTGTGATATAGATTTAGGTAGAAATGTACCTACAGTAGGTATCTAAGATATTAATAATGTCCTTTCCTTAATTTTATTTGGGTAGGTAGTTGCTATTGGTGGCTCGATAGATGGCGTTGCTAAATAATTAAAATATTGTTGCCAACGTAATTTTTACTATTCCTTCCCAAAATAGATGGTTGTCTAACGCAGGTACTAAGCGCGTGATCAGAAATAATTAGGTAAGTGATACCTACACATTCATCACATCTGCTATCAAAGTTGATGACTGAAAACTGGTGAAGCGCGAGTTAGATACAAGTGGCAAGGTTCCGTAGGTATTGGTGCTTATTTTCCAATCTTGATCGGAAAATCAGCTCATGAATTAAGTATAAGTGATTTATGGTATCTTTACATCGTATGGTATGTATTGGGTAGGCTATGGTATCTATAGGGAACCTGTAAAGTGGATATACTTTAAGTGGATACTTTAGATGTAAGAAGGTAAGATAAGGACATTCATTACCTATGTATTACCTTAGAAGAATGTAATTACTTACCTATGTTTCTTTATTAAATTAATTACCTAGGTACATTAAGATAGTTAGCCCCACAATCCTAGTCATCCCACAGCCAAAGAGCTCTCGTATTCTAAGGTTTTTGTTATTATAGTGCGTAAGCCTCGTACTCTGGCTAATTTCTAATTTCTAAGAAATCAAATAATATCGCAAACATTTTCGACTTCGACGGGACTTGAACCCGCGTCCTCCCCTCAGTACGGAAATGTCATAGCTCTCGTATTCTCTCCGCTTATCGTGATCCTGAACTCGCTCCAGCTCCATTCAATTTGCAAAAGGGGCCCCACAAGGAAATCTGACTTATAGGGTTCTGTTCTATTACTGCGTCTTACTTAGACCTACGGATGCTACGGATCCCTAAACCTTAAAACGGTCAAGGCCGAAGCTCTGTCATTGCCAATCATCTGCCACAAAAACTATACATCTGAAATAGCAGAACGATTCCTGCTGCGTTGAAAATATTTAGGTCACTGTTACGATAGCGTTAATGCGTAAAGTGTTAACGCAAATTGTTTTCGTGGTAGCCTATTAGAATAACAGCAGGTGAGCAAGTAGGCAAGCATGGATATCATCATCATCATCAACTGCCACCGTAAATTCCTACCTATTTCGTTTTTATGTAAGTACCTACATAATCCGTCAAAAGTTAGCAGGTTAAAATACTTATCATCAGATTATATTCTAACCCTGGTATTCACCAACAAGATAATCGAGCAATTATATTTTAATTCAGGCCTAGGTAGCTAATACCAAGGTATCCTAATTGGGAGGACTAGATATCAGTATTTGGGATACTTAGATCACAGATCTCCCTAGAATAGGTATATTGATAGAATAGGAGATAGATAGAGGTTGGTACCTAGTATTAATTTATTAAGGAGTCCAAACAGCCCAACACAAAAATAGCATATCTACCTAATATGCAGAATAACAAAGTACCTAAGTGGTCGTAAGTCTAGTGTTTTTATAACTTAAGTGTGCCACAGCGTGAATAAATTATGGGTCGACTAAACATACAGTACTTAAATAAAAAAAAATGCTGGACAATCCACACAACATCATCCAGCCCCAAGGTAAGCAGAGCTTTTGTTATGGGTAGGAACTAGATGACCGATATGCATCTAATATATAAAATTCTCGTGTCACAGTTTTCGTTGCCATACTCTTCCGAAACGGCTTGACCGATTCTCATGAAATTTTGTGAGCATATTGAGTAGGTCTGAGAATCGGCCAACATCTATTTTTCATACCCCTAAGTGATAATTTTAAATTTCCACGCGGGCGTAGCCGCGGGGCGCAGCTAGTAATACAATAAATTACATAGATAGACAATGCAAAGATAAGGGTGAAAATTGTAGAAATATAGTTACCTATACAATGAAAATGTAGGCAGTAAAACTAGTAAATGCCAAATGCTTTTGTCCATGAAGCCGTGGGCAGAAGTTTGTAACCTATGTAAAATGTATAATACTTGTTAGGTAGATAATATCGAACTATAAATAAGGAAAACAGAATAAAATAAGGTCCAGAAAGCTACGACCAGATGCGCCGCAACACAAACACCTTCCTGTGTTATTATCGTTATCAGTTTGCACTGATAGCGGCTCCTATAGTGATAAGGATAAGGCCGGTTGCTACGCGTGTGCATTTAGATAAACGTCCGGTTTACATAGGGGGATGTGTTGTGGATGTATTGGCAGAGAATATACAGGGTGGTTTTTTGAGAAGGGCGGTGATGGCCAAGCCAAGTCCGAAACCACGAGAGATAAGAGAAAAGTCTTGAAAGGAGTCATGCCCTCGATTGATAAGAAAACAATAACTGCATATTTAGGTTTTTTAAACCTTTTACTTTTGACGGATATCGACACGAACGATAAAAAAAAAAGACTCCTGTATTATTCAACGAATTTGATGCTGAAAAGGATCAATCTTTGCAAAGAAATCTATTACTATAAATTAAAAGAAAAAGCTAATTTTTACAAATTACTTTTAATTCTTATCTCAATTTTACCTGACTATTATGTTGCTCCAGTTTGAGCATTGACACATTGACTCCAATACATAAGCTTATACGTCAATAAGACAAAATGAGATTCACATTAACGATTAAAACAAGTGTAAGTTGTCTTCCGTCCGTGTAAACATATTGAAATGGTGAAAATTTGTTATTTCCCTTCTTTTTTAGTAATACATTTCTTTGCAAAGATCGATCATTCGAAAGATCAAGCTTAGACTAGTAAATTATAAAAGGTACTTAAGTTATTGAGATCCGAAAAGTGGCATTTCTAATGACTCATCAAAAACCTAAACCATTTCTAGATACCAGACCTAGGAAGTTGAAAATTGGTATGAAGGTAGATGATCAAATTTTATCGAAAACTTAACATTTTACATTTTGAGTTATCAATATCGGTATTGATTTTCGTGAGGTTATTTGTAAATATCTCAGTAGATAATAGTCCCATTGTTTTAAAATTTCACATATAGTTGGTTAATTATAAATCATAATAATGATCCTGCAGTATTTCGCAGATCGTCATCCCACCTGGCCGGAGGGCGTCCTACACTACGTTTGCCGAGTCATTAGGGGAGGCCTATGTCCAGCAGTTGACTAATATAGGCTGATGATGATGATGATGATGATGAATAAAATGACCCAAAACTGGAAAACATATAGTCAAATTCAGAATCTTAGATAATTTATGTAAACAACGGTGATACCATATCAAAAAAATGTTTCGAAATAGAAGTTCATAGAAGATTACTCAATTTTTCTAAATACTTATGGTAGGGTTTATTTTCTAATCAATATCCATTGAATGGAAAATAGCAATGGTTTTGTGCTACATATTATATTTTATTTCATTTGCTTAACAAAGTTATAAAATGATGAAGAAATATTAGCAGAAAATATTTTATGACACTGGTATTACCGGAGTAAAATGGGCGTAAATCACAGAGGTTCCAAACAATTTTCGCATTTTGTCATTAGACGCCATTTTATTTCGTGTTTGCATTGTATGTATTGTAATTTCATTCGCCTCTCGTCCGCCGAAGTCGAATGTGTTCCTTTTTCGCTGCTCGTGTGCAACTGTGCGTTGTTGAGTTTTTGTTTTGTTTTCGTTTTGACATTATCGTTGTCTGTTATTGTTATCAGTTTTTGTTATGTTTTAAACCTTGTTGTTGTTGTTGTGCTTGTATTGTTGTTGTTGTTGTGTCACACAACATGGAACCTCAACCCGCGCTCGCGCCGCCGACGGCGGAGATGCCGGGTCCATCGACATCGTCCACAAGTGACTATCTGTCGCCACAAAAAAAACGTCCGAAGAAATCTATGAGTTCTACAGAAAAACTTATGGTGATGAATGTATTCAAAAATACATATAACATATAAATTGGCCACAGGGTAAAGTCTGGTCTGGATGATAAATAATTATATGTATTATAGCTCCGCAAGTTAACCAACATTGACCTTATAAATACCTCTCATATCAATCACGATGGACGTAGTGTTATGATAGGGATAATTATGATGATATGATATGACGTAGATTCTGAGATGTCAGAATAATGTAATATTTTTTAAGCAATAAAAATATGTAATTATTTAAATTGTTTTATTTGTATTTCCTTACGGTCACAGGGAAACGAGGCCGCGACAATGCCACATCCACAAGTAGGGTATCTTTCGTATCGCACAAACAAAACCGCGCGCCATCACTACTAATAGTGATCCATGGTAAAAAAATGTTTTCTACCCCTGACTTGTCATTATGACAGTGACATATCATGACAATTCTTTGTTTACATAAATTATCTAAGATTCTGAATTGGACTATAGAGGTAAGTATAGAAATAAATAATTTATGAAAAATAATATGCCCTCTCATACAACAAAAGATGGGGCGAGTACCTAAAATAAAATCGCCCTATAAAGTCAAATTCAGTATCAAATAAAAGAGTCCAACATTAAAACAAATGCGGTAGGTATAAACGTGCCAAGACAGAATTCATGAAAGAATATCCAGGTCAAGACGACATAAAAAAAAGCAAATTTCGGCTCAATCCGTTCATCCATCCATCGAAACTTTTGCTTTCTTAATATACTAGCCCACGGCTTCGCAAGTTTCTATGGAAAACTTTAAAGGTGATTTCTATCCCATGCGAACTGATTTAAGGGACAAAAAGTAGTCTATGTTGTTTAATTCCAGGATTAGAATTACCTGTACTTATGCCAAATTCAGCCCGATCCGTTTAGTTACTAAACGGATCGGTTTGGCATACAAAACTACTAAACTTTAGTAGTTTTGTTGTGAAGAGGTAGAAAACATCCATACATCCAACGTCGAAGTGCGATTTAGGAGATATATACCTACGTCCCGCTGTGGACTTGCAATAGGCTGCTGTTGAAGCTGTGGGAACTTGGAATAAAGAACATCCAATAAAAATATAAACATTTATGTACTTAACAACTTCAATGTTTCCCCTGTAGGTGAAGCTAACGGCGCTTGAGTCCGTAGAAAGTCGCAAAGATTTTCGACTCCTACGTCACTTGACCTCGTGGTGTAGTTGGTTAGCACATTCCCGCACTGAGGGAAGGATGCGGGTTCAAGTCCCGTTAAAATCGAAAATATTTGCGATATTATTTGATTTCTTAGAAATTAGATTTATGTAAGTAACACTTTCATTGTTCATGAATCATGACGCACATGTGTTCTCACTGGTGCAGCTGAAAGGCTGGGCACTAAATGTGTTAAAACCTCAGCTTAGAATCGTTCATAGTCAGTATCATGTTCACTTCACTCGCTCGTTCCCTCAACACTTCCATTTCACTATCACTGAGGACACTGCTCTTCTTTCCCGCGTTCTTCACTAGGAAGTGCTGGATGAAGAGTTTCAGGCTTTCTCGGAACAGGTGCAGTTTTGGAGACTTTGATATTCTGTAAAAAGAAAAACAAAATATATTGGTTTTACGTTAATTGGTATAAATCTCCATATTATGATAGTTTGAAAGTTTTGACGTGGAGAAGAATTCTTGTTAGGGTCTAAAGGTAGGTAATAAAACATTTTGAGTATTGATATTTTAGTAACCAATATTTAAGGCAAATAAAAATACTTCATATCGGTTTTGAAACCCTTATGGCCTCGCTTTGTCGGGCCCATTCACTTATTTTTAGAAGACAATTTTCAGAAATGTTAATTTGTACAAAGGTATATACTAATAATTTTTAAATAGAGATATTTGTGTTGTTTACGCAAACAAGTTTAGTCCACAAGCGGGGAGTTCCCGGGAGGGGCAGTGCGAGTTGCGCGGGTCCATTGCCATGGAAATGAAAATCGTTTACCTATACGGATCCAAGCGAATCTCGGCACTCGCGCGGTTTCCCGCGCTTTTTCAAAGTATAATTTTAACTTTGCGCATTTTTGTGATCTTACGTAAGACTTATCGAGACTTCCTTCCACCCCCTTGTGAGAAAAAATAAGACATGGTCAACCCCCCCCCCCCTAAATCGTCTTACGTAATAAATGAATGGCCCTAGTAACTTAGCAACTACCACAGCTATCAACTTGAAATTTAAAATAACAATGCATTTCTTGCACCTGTACAGATTTTAAGAAAAAATAACAAGAACATTTTCCATACAAATCGATGTCGAATTTTTTTCTAAGATACTTCATGTGGGGTATCAAATGACAGGTATCGCGGTATCGGGTTGTACATATCATAACAGTTTTTAAAACTTCGGTAGGTGAAACCTATAGAAAACATCCTGAACATCCGGAACAAATATCTGCAGATCGTACAAACATTTGTCCCGAGGCGGGAATCGAACCCGCAACCTCCTGCGTCGCAGGCGGACCTTCGCCCACCGAGCCACCGAGGTCGTCAATAGTACTTAATATTTATTACACTCGTACTGTGGAAGACTGCCTCGGGTTCAAATCCCAGGTCGGGCCAATAGTCGTCACTGCGGTTTTTCTAGCAAGAAAAATTCACAGTAGCAGCCCGGAGCCAGGAAGATGGCGGTGTTACACCCCCGCGCCTCGGAAAGCACGCTAAGCCGTTGGTCCTGCGCTTGACCTCTCCCCGGTCGTGTCAGTCTGCCGTCCCATCGGATTATGAGGGAATAGACAGTGCACCTGTGTTTGTGCACAAACTTGTGCACTCTAATATGTCCTGCGCATCTGGCTAGTTTCCGATGAGACTGGCCGCCGTGGCCGAAATCCGGCTAGGAGGACATCATTAATTACCTGTGGAAGACTTCGAGTGAGGTCTGCAGGTCCTCGTTCATGATGATAGCGAGCAGGATCTGACGCATGAAGCGCACGGAGTGCTTGTTCAGCTCCGAGAATTGTATCACCTGGAAATACAATCATATTTTTTACCGTTTGCTGTGTATGTACTAGAATCAGAATTAATGTTTATTTCCACAAGTGTTCAGAAATAGTCACCTAATATTAAGACTACATAATACTTTTTGTTAAAAAACTGACGGCCTTTAACAAAGACAATTACAATAAATAATAGAAACAAATTAGAACTAGTATTTACAATTGAAACAATTTGCTGTTGCAAACAATCTACAGGTAGCTCAACTGATCCATATCAATATGAGACGTCACGTCCCCAAAACGCTGGCTGCATTGCCCTGCTGTATGGCAATGCTGATGCGTTGCGCCAGATACTCACCAGCGATTTGACCAGACGCTCAGATAATTAGTTTAAAACCTGGACAGTCTCGGTGCCCAACATAATACTCAATACGAAATGAAGAGTTTTTTGAGTCTCTTTACAGTTCAGTTTCTAGCAAAAATGATTTTACAGCCGCTGTGTATATTGGGTGGTCGATTGGATAATACAAATTCTTTCACAAATAGAAAGGTAACCTATATCTAGAGCCGACAACCGCTGGGGTAAACGTGTTCTTGAACCGAGACCGCGACTCAGCAAACGTAGTGTAGGACGCCCTCTGGCCAGGTGGGATGACGACCTACGAAAGACTGCGGCAGATGCTGGATGCGGCAAGCTGACGACAGGGCGCTATGGCGCTCATTAAGGGAGGCCTGTGTTCAGCAAATTATATTTTATCGTATTATTGTGTTTCCTCTCAATGTTCTATGTTCTTCTTACCTTCAAAACCGACAGCGGCAATCCCTTCTGCATGATCAGATGTATGAGGAACTGCGCCAAGTTGGCCAGGCCGAGCTTCGGCTGGTTCTCTATGTCCTTGATCTTGTCCCATATCGAGTACTGGATCGAAAGCTGGAATATGAGGATCTCGGTTATGAATTGTTCTTTGTGACGTAGTTAAAATATGAGGCAGTTTTATGGGAAGTTTGGATTATTATTACTGACACACAGTCTTTTAAATTTTAATGTTTCTAATCAATTCTTTGTATGATTTCAAGGTCATAGCCGTGAATTAAATCGTACTAATCATTTATGGAAAAGATCAGTTCGTAGTCGCGGGAGTGTCACGTGTCGGTCGGTCGAATGAATGACCGCGGATTTCAGCCGCGGACGGCGGGTGCGGGCGGGTATAAGCCCCGCAAGTTGATATTGCGATTGGCGGCCATCTTGGTGACGTAGTCGACGTCGCACCGTCAGTACCGTTCGCAAGGTCAGCCCGCGCTTACGTGCTTACGCGCATCGAGTACTTGTTATAGCTTTTTGTTTTTGTTATCCTGTTTTATTGTTATTTTTGAGTTTTGTTGTTTAGTTTTGTTACCTGTTACCCGTTAAAATGAGTAAGAAATTAATTAACAGTCGTGCTCGTGGAATGATAATTAAAGTGGACAATTATATGTGTTTCGAAACGGACAGCATGGTTTGAAGAATTGCAATTTGAAATATGGATGTATTTATGTGCTTTTATCGTCTTTTTGTAGTCATGCTGTGTGTTTTTCCGTCAAACTCATAGCAGCAAGTCCCTGTCATTGTGACATTAGTAGTTACTGTCAATGTCAACTCATAGCGTTTGAAATTTTCAGCGGTGTATGCAGAAAATTTTGTGTTTTTATCAGTGATGTTCCGGCTACGGCAATTGCCGTATTATACGGTTTTCGGGCGGGTAAATCGTCAAGTATACGGCATACGGCAGACATTTCAAAGCCGTATAATATTTATATGAAATTATACGGCCGGTATAGGAAGCGCTGACAAAACTGAATTTCTTCGTGTAACGGAACGCACTAGCGACTGGCTTCTTTCTGGCTAAGGGTTTCCCGCTGTAGACATAAAATAACCTGATAAAATGAGACGGCATGGCACCTTACTAGTGTTTGCACACCTAGCGACTTTCTAATTTAGTCACTTAGTTATGAATTTAGAATGTTGTATTGTTCTAGTGTGTGTAATGTAAGTTTTGTTTCTAATTACAACACTTACGACGGCGGCCCATTCATTTGTAGACTTCGAAAACAATATTTCCGCAATTATTGCTTCAGTTTTCAGTTATATTAATTCGAAGATAACGTTGCTGCACTGAATTGTTACAATGAGTGATAGTAATCCTGACGAAGACTTTCAATCAACACAAAAAAAAGAACAAAAATAAGCACACCAAACAAAAGTATAGGAAACAGTGGAAGAGAGACGATTAAATTTAATACCTACTGTATATTTTATTTTTTAATACCGTATGTATTATTTGTAAACATTTATTATAAAAACTTAGAATATACGGCCCATTTTTTTAATTTTCCCCTGAATACGGCAATTTTTAGGTTGAGATACGGCAATACTAAAATTTACTTGGAACAACACTGGTTTTTATGGTTTTTTTGGTGAAAAAACGATGTTTACGGTGAAGTACAAGCATTTACTTTGTGCAAAATTCGTGCCCATCTCTCCGAGTTATAATCCCGACCACTGACTATGAGGTAAGCGTGGAAAACTCATAATAACGAGCCTGGCACAAAGTTCCCATCGGATGGTAATACTTTGTATAGTTATGTCGCCGGTACCATCAGGCCGGCGGTACACACACGAGTGTGATCCTTTAGTACAGCTTGTCTTATCAAGTTATTGCGATAATAACCCAGGTTGAAGTAGTTGTGGGTCGTTGACTGTTTTTGCGTTAACGAAACGAAACCGTTTTCTATAAACGGTCAACCGGTTAAAAAACCGGTTGACGTTTTTAACAGGTTTGTCGAAACGTTAACTGTATTGCACGAGTAGTGTTGACGCGTTAACGTCTAAAACGGTCAACTTGTGGCAAAACCTGTTGACGTTTTTAACTGGTTTGTCGAAACGTAAACTGTAGTGCCTTGTCATTCCGGCATTTTGCAAATTGTTTTTGACTTATTTTACATTTGAACTACTTAGTATTATTTATTTACAATAAAACACTGTCCTTATTTGCCATAAATATCCTAAATTATCACTAACTTTCACTACCTATACATAATAAAATAATTATTAAACTTGCGCACAAAAAAAGCGTTGACCTCAACGTGTCACATAAACAAACTAATTAAACGAATGAAAATAATTTCCCTGTTTTTCTTGGTCAGTCAGAAGGCCGGCGCGCGGCGCACGGAGCGCTTAGCCCCCGGAATGAACAAACATACATTCATCTCTTTCACTCTCCAACAATCTTAAGCTGTCGACTACTGCGGCGTCTCGCTCGCTCGTGTACAACGTGTTTTACTTTTACCTAGCGGTTCGAAGCTCGTTCGTTCATTTTCGGATGGTGTTCGTTCGTAAGGTGTTATTAAAGTTCAATCTTCCATGTAACATGTCCGTCAACGAACGAGATAGTAATGTCAACGTCATAGTATGTCGTTGAATGAAATAATAAGTTGATTGAATCAACTTGTTTCGCGGAAAAGAGAAGACGGTTGATTCGTTTTGTACGTCAACGAACGAGAATGTGTCAACGTCATAGTATGTCGTTCGTTGAATGAAATAATAAGTTGATTGAATCAACCTGTTTAGCGGAAAAGAGAAAACGGTTGATTCGTTAAATGTAGAGAAGCTGTTTTTTATAACAGTTCGTTGATTCAACGCTCACTCCTAGGTTGAAGTACATAACCTATAGACGGAAGGTGCGGTGCCACCTTTTAGCACCCTAGATCATGTTAAATCATTTTGCAATCTCTAATTGAGTGTTACAAACATACTTTTGATAAAAAGATGATGAATTAGTAAACTACTATTATAAACAGAGTTATGTGCATGTAATAGGTATGAACTAATTGTTTGAAATAAAAACATCATTGACACCAAAGTTTGGCAGGGCAGGGCAAATGCCTACATAAATAACAGATCGAAATCTTCGTAGGCTACCTGGTAGTACCTACCTACCTGGTTTGGTAAATAAAAAGTTGACACATTAATGCAAAAAGCTGTCATACTAAACACTTGTAGGATTGTCAGAAAAATCCTGCAAAATGAACTACCTAGCACCTGAAGTGCACTTGCCTTAGGCCCATGTGCTTTGTTTTTTACTGGTTTTTTCACAGAGAAGATTTAAACCTTAGCACAATAATAATAATCATAATAATAAGTTCCCAGGTTCGGTTTGTACTGTTCGGGGCAGAATCACCACTTTATTTTGAACAATCAGAATTTAGCTAGGTACTTATTTCATTGTTACTGGCAGACAGAGTACAGAGAGTATATATATCAGAACAAGAGCTGATTTTTGACTAACTAATCTATATTGTATTGGAAGTTAAATATAATAATAAGAAAATGCCCTAAGTAGGTATATAATTATAGCTTTCTTTTGCTTAAATTATTTAAAGAACAGTACCTACCTTAACCTAACCTTATAACTAATAAGTTAAAAGGTTCTGCAAATTGACCTTTCACATTACAGCTTGTAAATAAAATTACCTGCAGGTATGTTTAACACTTACTCGGAGTAAGGTGCCAAACATAAAAATACTTTGTAGTCTCTCATTATGTTACTTTCATTGTATTGAAACTGAATATGCTCTAGATCATTGTCATGGTGATCTCCGACATTTTGAAGTACCTATCTAAAACATGATTTACTTCCAAGATCTGATGACACCAGTTGGAATGAACATCACATGTCATATTGAACCTAGTTTCACATTCCCAGAATCATAGGTTATTTCCACAGTTGTTACCTATGGCTTTTATAGAACAACTTTATTTAATAGTAAGTACCTAAAATTATTTCTTTTATTGACCCCGCATTATTCTGAAAATCATTTAGACCCAAAGTCTGAAATAATCAAAATTAAATTCTCTGCAACAAACTAAAAATGATCAAGACAAACAGATTACTATTATCAGCCTAGGATGTCCAACAGCAGGGCAATGGCATTCCTTTAAATTAAAGACAATTTCCTACTGCTATTTTGTTTGAGTTAGTGCAACTCACTTCAGGTGAAGGTTAGTGCACACCAACACACCATCAGAATCTGGTATATTAAATTTTTATTACAATATTCAAGAGTGTGTAAGTCACAAGAGCTCAGTTTTTTCTTAGCTTTGTTAATTAAGTAGCAGAGGATCATTACATAATTATTTGGTTTACAATAAATACTTTGAAACCTCATAGATAACCAAACCTTCACAGTTGGTTTCACTCGGATGTGATCCACATTTTGACGAGATGCATCGGATGCACTCATTTGAACGAGAGGTTCCAGTCAGGTGGGCAGTGACCCTATCAAATATCTGACACTCAAGCCAATATGTGGGACTATACCATTTCATACCGGTAAACGAAACTTATTATTTTATGTATAAAATAAGGGAAACTTTATCCTGTCGTCAGAAACAATGTAACTGGAACTAATAATGGTGATGTTCATAAGAGAGTTATGTTATAGTTTGGCCAACTAACAGTCAAATAATCAACATAATACCGGTATGGTACTTATTGCCCCTGGCCTCGGAGGCTATATCCTAAATTAGGGGCCATCGCATGCTTACTTGGGCTAGGCGATGATGTTACTGGAGCTGTCTTGACGACGATTCAGGACACTACTACGGCAGCATGCCTCTCGGGGAGGTATAACGGCATGGCCGTCTGCCAGCCAAATAATCTGAACAGAGTATCGGAACGGTACTTATTGCCCCCGGCTGCGGAAGCTGTATCCGGAACATGGGGCGTGGCATTATAGACATGAAATGAAGGCTATTACAGTAAAATAGTACAATACTTCTCATTATTATATTTCTTCTCATATTAACCAAGTGTGCCTTGTGCTCCTATGGCGAATAAATTTATGAGTATGAGTATTACCCCATCCATGGCCTAGACTCTGCGGTGTGACCCGCAGAGGTGGCGACTCTGGTGCCCCGTTGCTAAACCTGATAGGTTAAACTAGCAGATGGACACTAACAATATTAACTCCAGTGCGGAGGAGATACGGATGCGATTTTTCGTTTAGCCTTCAAAGGCGCGAATGGCTCTTAATACCTTTGGCCTCGGAGGCAAACTAACAGAGGGGAAATGACAATGTTAACTCCAGTACTGAGGAGGTACGGATGGCATTTTTCGCTACGCCTTCAATGGCTCGAATGGCTCGATCATCATCAGGCTATATTAGTCCACAGCTGGCTATAGGCCCTGTTGGCACTTGGTCTTAAAAGCGATACCGCGCTATAACAAGGTCAGGTCGACTTTTATAACACCTTCAGTCGAAGTGTGATCAGTCTTGTCTGAATATACACGTCGCCCTCGGAGACTGTATCCGGATGATGGGGCATACATACTAGGCGATGGACGCCCCAACAAAGTGCCTGACATTTTGCCAATATATTCGAGCCTGAGAAGATAGCACACAATCTATGATAAATATGATAATGCTTCTGGCTTATACATTTTAAATCTTGTATTGAGGTTCTGTCTGAGCTCCTTTAATGTTCTCTCCCCAGTGAAGTCCCTCCTCAGATGGAGACACTGGAACTTTTGGTAAAAAAGTGGGGGGGGGGGGGGGGAGAAACGGTACGGTGAAGTAGACGAGTGGTAAGACTAGGCACGTCACCCACTGTCCTGTATCAGATTGTCCATCATTATCACCAACCAAGGTACCATTACCCTTTACCGTCGGATATGACAGGGTTCTCCGCAATTAAATATATATCGTCTAGCGGGAACACCATGGAGTTATGGTGTCAGTGGATTCATAACCAAGTATTTTTCATGAAAACAATAACATACCCAAGCAGACACCTGTTTTGGTGTTTTCTGCAACTGGACCTGATTCAAGTACTTATGTTGTTCAGTTCAGAGAACTAACAAGCTATATGTAGATATCATTAACTACCATCTTTATATTACATACAAATACCTATAATTACACAGCAAGGGTTATAGCGAAATAACCCCTTGTAAATAAGTTATCCATACCATAACATATTTTATTTTATATTTGTAATGTTAAAAGTCCTATTTGAACTAAATTCAACTATGGACAGTTAATTAAGGATATACATAAGAAGTAGGTACCTATGTTCATGTGAATCCCAGATCTCATAATAGCAAGATCAATTAAATTTCTTAATTCTAAAAATGAGCACATTACCAAGCATGTGATCAACAAATAAATCCTGAATTAAATAAAATTAAAACTATCACATTCAAACTGAAAATATTCTACTAAGCAGAACTCCACTCATTGAAATATTAGACCTTGCATTTTAGAGCAGTAATTTCTGATCAGCAAGATTTTATGAATACCATAATCCTATTTAATAAATTGATGAATCTAAATGGTTCATAGTAAAGTTTCAAATAGAAACCAGAACTTTACTCATTTAAATACTGAAATACCTATATTACCTATACATACAATATTTTCATACTTAGATCACTGCCTTTTACCCAGTTGATGACAGTTTTAAACATTGTCCGGCCCCACGAAGCGATCTGCTGTACAGCGACAGAACTGCGGCGTCACCGGCTGCCACTATACAGACCTAAGCCCCAACGAAGTGACCTGCATGACGGCGCACAATACAACTGCAGAACGGCGTCGCCGGCTGCCACTATCCAGATCCATGTGTACCTATATGTGCTTCAGGGGCACTTTGTGTGATGCTAAGTATCGTTGATTTCTGATCAATTAGATTTGATAAACACTCAATATTTTGTTTTACACAACTTTAAAGTCTTAGAAGTTATGTCCTAAGATCTTTGACTTGTTTGACTGTTATTTATGTATTACATGTAAGTACCTACTTAGTTACATGTCATACATTTTATTTTCACATAGCGTTTGTCCGTCTTTCACCAGCAGATAACAAACAGGTCTTCAAACCATGCTGTCCGTTTCGAAACACATATAATATTACCGTTTTGCACAAAAACAAAACGGATATTATGTGAGTGGAGAAACGGACAGCATCAGCAAGGTACTTGCTGGTGTTGATGACACTATGAGTTGACATTGACAGTAACTACTAATGTCACAATGACAGGGACTTGCTGCTATGAGTTTGACGGAAAAACACACAGCATGACTACAAAAAGACGATAAAAGCACATAAATACATCCATATTTCAAATTGCAATTCTTCAAACCATGCTGTCCGTTTCTCCACTCACATAATATCCGTTTTGTTTTTGTGCAAAACGGTAATATTATTTTTTAAAAGAGAAAGAAGACTCTAAGTTAGTTATCCAAAATATAAACTGTGCCTTAAAAAGTGCTTCGAACACTACTGAGGATATTTTAATGTCGAAGCAACTAGTAATAGACATACTACCAAAGTCACGGAACGTGTGGCCTGGTTTAAATACAAATATCCCATAACTCTAGCTTATTTACTTTTTATTACATTTTTTTGCTATCTGTACTTTTTTGCGACGGCTGACGTCACGCAGCTGTTATTGTGACAAGGTTCCATCGCAATATAAACTTGCGGGGCTTATAGCGTTTTGGAATACATTGCTGTTTTTTATGTTATTTGCTTATTTAAATTAGATAATTAGGTAGATGTTCATAGAGTGTTGTACTATGGGTATGTAACTAGAAAAAATAAAAAGTCAACGTCCTTTTTATTTTTTCTAGTTAACATATTTTTCGCGGTTTTATTCCTCAAAATATTTTGAAAACCATGGTCTGATTGCACCCCATTATTGGTAGTCTTGACACACCCTGCTATAAGCTAAGTTTTAACCTCATCCGATCGGAAATTTTGACATTCGAAAGTATGAATTGATGGGTGTTTCTTGTCGCGAAAACTGATATGGATTGTACTGAGATTATCTATTTTGTTTCTCTAAGAAACACGTGCAAAGCTGCCGCCATAAGCCAGTTACGTTATAATAACCTCGCTCTCGCTTGGCTTGATTCTAAACGTAACGTTAGCTACAGTGTAGCAGTTGGATCGAACCTTGGAACAGAACTTTTACATAGAATTACCGCCGGATTGATGCTGCGCCTTTTTAATCCGTATTTACCTGATATTTCGTATCAAAGTCGAAGAGTTTCTGCCCCAGTATAACATATCATGGGCACAGATATTATAATACTACTAGCTTCTGCCCGCGGCTTCGCACGCGTTGTTCCTATGGAAACGTTTAAAAGTAATTTCTATCCCATGGGAACTGATTTATGGGATAAAAAGTAGCCTATGTTTGATTCCAGAATTAGAATTACCTGTATGCAACATTTCAGCCCGATCCGTTCAGTAGTTTTGGCGTGAAGAGGTAACAAACATCCATCCATCTATACATCCATCCATCCAAACTTTCGCATATATAATATTAGTGTGATAGTGTGATACTAGTACATGGGTAATGGACTTGGCTGGCCGCTAGTTGCTGCGCCATTTTGAACCCTGTATTTACGATCAAAGTGGCAGAGCGTCTGCTCGAGCACCGCGTTGTACGGGTTGAACGTGTTCTCTTGCAGACAACACGAGAGCAGCACGTGCACTATCTATCTTTTGTTGACTTTTTGGGCCTAGATACGGTAGTATTGTTAACCTTATTTACCTTGTTTTTGCTATGAAAGTCGCAGAGTTTCTGCCTAATACGGCTGCTGGATTGGTACTGCGCCATTTTGAATCTTTATAAGCTGAAATTTCCGATACAAAATCGCTTTGATGCTGCGTTGTACTATAAGGCCTAGTTGTTGCGTCAGTTTGAACCATAGCTGCCATTGATGTAGAAAAGGGAAGATGGGTTACGTTCTCCCAGCGCGTACTCAACAACTGGCCTGTGTTACAACTACACGCAAACACATACGCTCACAGTTACATTTCCAGTCCTGTGCATAATAAAGAACAACAAAGATGGCAAGATGTACCTTAGACCGAAGTGAGACAGAGACAACTATATTAATCTCTGGTACGACCCCACTAGGTATAATAAAACAAATTCGGGATTTCCCCGAGTTACGGTAGGTACAATAGTAGAGTCGTTCCTTTAACCCACACCATCAATCTTGTCCCAACTGGTATGAGCGGACGAATCGTAAAAATGTTATACGCTTCGTTAGTAATTTGAATTTTAGTACAGTCAACCAAAAAAAGTTAGTAAAATAATAGGCAAGAGGTATATTTATTTTGTGTTTTGTACATAAAATAATGTGAAATGAATACAAATGATAGAGGTTCCACATAGAGTTTGTGATTGTACTCGACGTATAAATTCAATAGAAACAAAGAGTGATGCGAGTTGCAGATTGAAAATAATACCTATCATCTTTACGATTTGTCAACTCACACCAGTTGGGACAAAATTGATAGTACGAGTTGAAGAACGACTCGACTCGCAATAAGGCTATTGCTATCTCTGTTTACACACTTATGTTTCGTATATTTCTATCCCTCTCTGCAAATGGCGAAAAAAGGCAGTAAATTAATCAAAAAACTAAATTCTTTGGTGTACTTACGCGTGAAAAGTGATGCCTTGGGCTTTGTTTTTGGTTTTTGAGCTATTTGTACACCTTGTGAACGAACACGAAAGCATTGCTTTAGTCTTTTAGTCAGTAAAACACAGTCAGTATGTCGTAGCAAGCACGCGAATCACGTCCGCCCGCGCCGCCGCTCCTACTATGACTGCGGCGAGAGCACACAATTGGACTTCATTTGAGACTGCCGGTTTCGAGAAGCTAGTGCCTCATCTTCCCCTTTTCTACATCAATGATAGCTGCCCGGTTTCTTCAAAAAAACGCATAGCCTAAATTACAAAATCAGAAATCACAAAATGGCTAACGGAATGCTGCTGCGCCATTTTGTACCCTACCCACCTGGTATTTCCGATCAAAGTCGCAGAGCTTCTGCCCCAGCACCGCGTAGTACGGGTTGAACGTGTTCTCTTGCAGACAGCACGCCAGCAGCACGTGCACTATCTCTCGCTCCTGCTGTCCTTTCAGGCCCAGGTGTTGGAGCTTCTCGAATGCGTCCATGTAGTCCTGAAATAATAAATATAATAAAAATGTTACTTATTCACAAAGGTGGTTGACAATATAACTATGGATAGGCTTAGATTAAGGATTTTACCAGGTAAATATTGATAAACCCTATTTTGTGAAGACTGGTGCCTGAAGTAGGTTCTAAGAACCTGTGTTACAGTTACAGGTCACCAGGTCTTCACTCCACAGACCCATACAAATAAAACAGTTTTGTTTTTAAGCGACACAAAAATTCCGCAGTTGTAGGAATGCGTCAGCGGAATAATTTACTGCAAAAATTAAACTAGGTTTATTAAATTTACTCAAAAACAGCACTAAAATATTTCTCGTTAGACTTTTAAAAACAGAACCAAATCTTGAATCTGGAAAACAAATATTTACCTAACTACCTAATCAGTTTTTCTAGGTATTATTAGGTATTTTATACTACACTTGCTCGGAAAATGGCTTACTCCTTTTCCAAACATGAGGTAGACAGTAGTACGTCATTGCTGTCGTACCAAATTGCGAAAGGAGAATCTCTAAGGAATTTCCTTTCCCACACAGAAAGAAATTTGTATGGAAATCCATTTCTAGCGTGTTATATTTTTTGTTTTTAGTTTGTACTCGCCTCAGCCGACATAATAACACAGAACACGCTCCTCCTAACATCCGTGTTCATTCTCTGCTTGCGGGCAAGTTCTAGAAGCTTCTGGTCTCTGCTCGGAGGCAGTTTCACTGCATCCTCTGCTGGTTTCACGTGGTTGCCTTCCCATGCTGAGCCCACCACCCACCATTTACCGCGCTCGTCGGCTGGAATGAGACAAAACTTAGGTTACGTAGGGTCTGTTTATACAAATTTACTACAAGTACAAAAAATAACCTCTTAATTAATAGCTTTCTGTTTATATTGTCTTATTTTTAATATGTATTTAATATGTATGCTGCTGGTTTTCCTTAAATAAATAAACAAAATATTAAATATATCATACATAACCCCTCAATACATACATACCCTAACAGATAGAGATTGTTTAAAAAAATCTGGGTAAAATTCGGAGCTACTGGTTGGATTCTCACGACAAATTTAAAAAGTTTATTAACAAAGAAAAGTAAATAAATTATAATGCTGGACAATCCACACAGCATCATCTAGCCCCAAGCTAAGCAGAGCTCGTGTTATAATAAGAATAAGAATAATAGTGTAAATTGTGTTAAGGGTACTAGATGACTGATATACTGATATACTTAATACGATACATTACATACATAGATACACCCGGAACAAATACTTGCCGATCGTACAAAATTTGTCACAAGACGGAAATCGAACCTCCTGCGTCGCAGAAAAAAGAAAAAAAAAGAAAAACAAATTAGAACTAGTGTTTACAATTGAAACAGTTAATGCTTAACTTTTGACTTATTGCTACCTATATACTGCATTATTTCTTTCTGGGTGAACGGAATGAAAACATAGAAATAGAATATATGAATTTCGCGCGAATCTGTGTCAGTTTCCGTGTCGATGACTCGGTAACGAAGACTCTGAATAGCCCTGCTGGTTATCGAGCGAATAATTTCACTTAAAACAAAAACACATGAGAAGTAGCCTTTAGCAGTTATAAAAACCTGGAAATATCACCTTTCAACAGATCATCCAACCGTATATTCAGCGTGGTGACATAGTTTCCCTTCCTTACGACGCTTCTCGTGAGCTTCCTCAGCTCCTCCTGGTAAGAAGGCTCGTAGTTCGGGATCTTACTCAGATTGTTGTTCTTCACGGCCATTAACACTTCAAGGAGGAACTTTACGCGGGATCTGTAATTAAAAGATGCTGGATAGGTACACTCGGTATCTCATCAGTATCTCAGTATCTCGCGAAAACTGCAAACAAACCAAAATGGCGACTCTCTTAGGCCAAGACGTCAGTGAGCCATAGGAGTAAATATAACATCTAACTAAAACAAAAATTGTTATTCGGCTGGATCTTTGATACATCATCTAAACCCAGTGAAAACAGAGGGAACTTACTAGAGAAGGGTTGGCAAAGGCGAGCTTAACCCTAAAAATAGCTCTCTTCCAGCAAACCCTATTGGGAGAGAGAGAGAGAGAGAATTATGTGGGTACCTGTGCATAATTTTCTTAGAGAAAAAGGGAACGTAATGAATGAACTACATAATTAATAGACATATTATTACAATAGGTCTATGATATATATTTCAATATATAAAATACAATACCTTTGTTCGTAAAATGAGATAATAATTTATTCTGAGATAAGATTAAAATTATTTTAACGTTTTGTCGTTTCTCTCTTTTGTAGGGCAGTCACTATACGCACTCTATTCTCCTCCTAATAGACTATAGCGATTCCCTGTTATTAGGTAGCTAATGTATTACCCGCTGTGCGCCTGGTCGTTAACCCTCGCCAACCGCGCCTGTGTTTCCACTACAAAGTCCTTCAACATGGCCGGTTCACTCTTGCGCATGGTGCCTCCGACGCAGCGCAGGGCCGTCACTACGCACTCTATTCTTTTCCTAATAGACTATAGCAAGACTATATCTTTATAGTCTAACTATCTATACCTACAGTTAACCGCTATGCGCCTGATTGTTAACCCTCGCCAACCGCGCCAGTTTTTCCAACACAAAGTCCTTCAACATGGCCGGTTCACTCTTGCGCATGGTGCCTCCGACGACGCAGCGCAGAGCCGTCACTACTCACTCTAATACCTATAGAATAGGAAGGGATCTAATAGACTATAGAAAGTCCCTATAGTCCAGCTATATCTTTAGTTACCCGCTATGCGCCTGCTCGCTTACCTGCCTCCGACGCAGCGTAGCGTAGGGCTGCCACTACGCACTCTATTCTCTTCAATAGATAGCTAGTTCATTTACTCTAGCTAAGTAGCTATAACTAGGTTTAGTTACCCACTATGCGCCTGGTCGTTAACCCTCGCCAACCGCGCCTGTGTTTCCACTACAAAGTCCTTCAACATGGCCGGTTCACTCTTGCGCATGGTGCCTCCGACGACGCAGCGCAGAGCCGTCACTACTCACTCTAATACCTATAGAATAGGAAGGGATCTAATAGACTATAGAAAGTCCCTATAGTCCAGCTATATCTTTAGTTACCCGCTATGCGCCTGCTCGCTTACCTGCCTCCGACGCAGCGTAGCGTAGGGCTGCCACTACGCACTCTATTCTCTTCAATAGATAGCTAGTTCATTTACTCTAGCTAAGTAGCTATAACTAGGTTTAGTTACCCACTATGCGCCTGGTCGTTAACCCTCGCCAACCGCGCCTGTGTTTCCACTACAAAGTCCTTCAACATGGCCGGTTCACTCTTGCGCATGGTGCCTCCGACGCAGCGCAGGGCCGTCACTACGCACTCTATTCTCTTCTCCGTTATGGTGGAGAGGAGACGGTTTAGAAGGTCGTAGAGGAGAGTGGCGTGGAATATCTGAAATTAAATATGAACGTTAGGTGATGTTAAGTGACATATTTGTATAAAAACGGTTCTATCGGCTACAAATTTGATGTGGTTCTGCTTACTTTGGAGTTATATGATGTTGTAAGGATATATTCAACACGACATTACTAACACTATCATGGCCCAAGACGCAGATGGTCACGTCCAGCTCCATGTAGTGGCAGAGCGTCCCTCGGGTCGCACTGCCGCATAAGGAGCTGCAGACAGACTAGGTGCGTCATGGGCCATGACGCACCTAGTCTGTTTGCACTATCACGTCGCGGTTGAACCGATCTTAATGAAATTCGGCTAGGATATAATATTGTATCCTGGGAAAGGAGATGGGCTACTTTTTAACTCGGAAAATGGCGTGCAAGCCGCGGGGATAAGTTAGTAGAAGCATAGAACTATAGTTGATTTTGTAGCGCTTCCCAATAACGGAGCGGAGCGGAATCAACCAATCAAATAGTTGAAATTAATATAAACTTACTTTGAAACTATACAAATGCGCCAAACAAGACACTAGATTGTCCAACCGCTTGTCCGCCATCGGCTGCTCGCCCTGCGTCATCTGGTCAAACATCTTGCACAGCTCTTGTAGGAAATGAGCTCCTAAAATATTTCACTCTTTTAGATTTGGATTGAAGTGACGGGAAAATAAGAAATTTGGTGGGGTCTTTGACGTTGCCTAGCCCTAATTGTGACAATCACACTGATATTAAATTTGGATGGATAGATAGATGGATGTTTGTTACTTCTTCACGCCAAAACTACTGAACAGATTGGGCTGAAATTTTACTACTTTTTATCCCATATATCATTTCCCATGGGATGTAAATAACCTTAGAAAGTTCCCATAGAGGCGCTAGAGTCCGTAGGAAGTCCCAGAGATTTTCGACTCCTTCGTCACTTGACCTTGTGGTGTATAGTTGGTTAGCACATTCTCACATAATTATTATAAAAACACCCTCAACGACAGGCAGACAACTGTACTCGCTAACTATGTTACATGACTAGTAGGCAAGTAGGCTAGGCAAGTCCTAGAAGTCATAAATTATTTATCTTTCTATGCAAAGCCTAGATGGCGATAGAGATTGGACAACGGCCCAATTTCACCTAACACCATTGTTAGATTCGGGCGGAACGCGAACCGCACTCACCCTGATGAAGTCCCTCGATAAAGGATGAAATGTTGGTGTTCTTCTAATACAAACAAGGTTCGTAGTTAACCCACTTCATTCATAATTAATTCGTCAAACCACGAAAGTTGTTATAGTAACATAGCCGCCGACGATGTGTCAATGCAAAAGGAACCTCGACTCACCTATCTCAGAGCCCACATTGGCATGTAACACAGATATCAATGCTGCATGTTCAGTCACCATTCTGTCCGGGGTATGCGATGGACCGACGGTCGCGTCCACCCACAATTGAGTCAGTGCAGTGTTGACCGAGTTACGGCTGTTGTTGGAGTAGAGATTCTCTATTGATGTGCAAGCCCATTGGAGGTTCGTTCCGGCTAGTTTGTTTAGGATACCTGAAAGTAGAAAAGGAATTTTATACTCTGTTACTAAAGAACAAAAATTCATTTTGATATGAATCACTGATGATTGATGATTGATTAACAGGATGAAGAAATGGAAAATGTTGCAAAAAATCCTTTAATAAAGTAAAGCATAAAACTTTTAAATAAACCCCAATAAAGGTTTTCTACTTTTAAAAAAAACAACGCAACTAACCCACAAACCGATTTTGTTCCACGGGTTTATATTCATACACTAGCTTTGTATATAAAGTACCAACAGAATGAATATAATTTCAAGAGGCTTACTTTTGATTTGTCTTTTTAACTGCTGCATCTGCTTATCATCTGCACTGACTTCTTTGTTCCTCAGGTGAGGAGGAACATACACTCCTTTTTCTTCCTAAAATTCACAAAATTGAGGTTTGTTTACTATCAAAATCAGAGCAAGAGTGGTAACTTTCGCCTTTTTAAAGACAATGCTACCACAAAGCTATAAAACAGACATGTCATCTAATTTGTCTTCAAATTCACTCACCTTTATAATATTTCCTTCTTTGTCTCTTTTTCTACCATAGATATCTTCCCAAACATCTGGTTTCTCTTGTTTCTTTTCATCAACTACATTATCAAGTTCATTATTATCATCTTCAGCATCAGATAAATGGGAGATTTCATCATCACTGAATATTTTACTCAGATCTTCTGCTTTTACTATTCTTTCTTTTCCTTTTGATTCTTTACTAGCCTTTGTTTCTTTTTTGGTCTTTTCATCTTTGTCTGTCTTTGAATTGATGTCCTGTTTTGATTTAGGTTCTTTTGATTTGGTGTATTTTTCCGTTTTCTGTTCTTTTGATTTAGACTTTTTGGAGAGTATTGGTTTTTCTGTAAGATAAGGATATGATCTTCAGTTAATTGAAATCTTATTTAGTTTAAACAAATTAGTGCTAAGTTACCTTCAGGGGCATCAGAGTCATCACTTTCATCGTCTTCATTTAATTCATCATCATCACTGCCGAATTCATTGTCTTCTTGATCATAAAAATCTTCAGCTTCATCACCAAAGTCCGCAGTTTCAGCATCAAAGTCCCCAGTTTCATCACCAAGCTCACTTTCATCACTATTATCATCCTCACTGTCCTCACTATCAGCATTCTTTTTGGATTTTTTCTTGTCCTTTGATTTATCTGTTGGTAGTTCCTTTCCAGTGACCACTGCTAGGTCTTGTTCAAAGTCCGAATCACCTTCCACTTCCGCCAGATGCTTTTCTGCTGCTACTATTTGTTCTGTAGTTTTCTTGTCACATATTTCTAGTAAATCTGTAGATATTGTTAAGGTCTTGTTGATGAATGTGAGTAAGATAGTTGCTGGGGTAGTTTTTAGCAAAATATTTTAAGTTTGAAGAACTTCATGGAGCAACAAATAATAATAAAAATCAAAATTTGAGTTGACTTCATAACTGTAATCAAAGTTGCAGCACAATACATAAATATACAGTAATCCGACTCCATACTAGACCGCCCGAATCGACGCACGCACATATAGGCGTCATTTACACGGCCGCTAAGGTAGTCTCGGCATGCACATCTATCCAGTGTCACGCCGCGCGCCGCCCGCCGAGACTGGTCGCTGCGCTGAACGAGTTTGTTGTGCCGCGACCCCCGCGCTGTCCGCTCCCGTTTCGGTACCTCAACGTTGCAATTGCGCGAAATAATAAATTAAATAATGGCGGCATCACGACCACGAGCATACTGCAGTGTTTACGGGTGCCTAAACTCAACGTTCGTTAAACCAACACTGTCATTTTTTCGACTTCCTGCTAATGCTGAAAGGTAAAATAAATATAGTCTTTACCACGTTTTAGGGTTCCGTACCTGAAGTATAAGTAATGCCAATGTTACTAACAAATATTTATGTAGTACCTCCATATTATTTTTTCTAAAATTCACTTATTTTTTCCTACCTACTTATTTTGCGGTCTAAATGTATTCTACATCTATATATATAAAAATGAAACCCGTTTTCCTTGGTCACGGCATCACGCGTGAATAGCTGGACCGATTTCGCTAATTCTTTTTTTGTTGTGTTTGTTATTGTCAGGAGAAGATTCTTATAAAAGAAAAAAATAATAAAGTTGGAAACATAATTTCCACGGGGGCGAAGCCGCGGGGCGCAGCTAGTTAAATATATAAAACCTTATTTTGGTACGGAACCCTAAATGTGCGAAGTCGACACGCAATTGGCCTTCGCTTTCTTGTTTGTCTCTTCGGAGGTGGGTGGTGGTCAAATGATAGGTAGGTAGGTCCTTTCATTAAAAATGTATGGGAAATTCTGCTATGTATTTAATGTAATAATGTATGTAGGTATATATTCGCTTTTAGGGCGCTTTTCCTGTCATGCGTTTTTGCGCCCGCGTGAGTTCTCGACCGCGAGCATTTAGCACAGATTTCGTTTGCCGCTGCTAGAGATGGGAGTTATTCATATACATAGATAGGTATTTTTCTATGTATTCTAAATTAACATAATATGTTTCATTCGTGAACTCAAACACACATTCAATAAAAATATACACACCGCTGTATTACTTTTTGTAGGTACCAACCCTAGCGCTCCGCTCAACTGTAGGTATAAAGTTCAAAGAGACGGCTGAGTCATTGTACTGTATACATTTATCTACTGTGGTTGCAGCTTACTTGTTTAATATCAAACCATTATAATTGATATATAAACAAGATAGGAAATCTAAGGTCAGAGGACTTTCAATTTACTTGGTAAGTACGTTAGTAACTAGGTGTTTTTATCTCAAAAAGGATACAGTCCAAGCCATCATTAGCAAAGAAATTATTCTTATTCTTGGACTTATTTAGCCCGAGCTGTTTTTCCAGTTTCTTGATCAGCCTGTCTTCATCCTCATTGGCCTGCAGCAGGATCTGCCGTTTCTGTTCCTCCATCTGGTTTTTGAGTTTGTTGGCTTCTTTCATCTCTTTCGCACGTTGACGGCTAAGGATATCTTGTGCTGAAGGCTGGTTTTGAAGCTTCTGCTTTTTCTTCTGGAATTATCATTCACTTGTGAAATAAAGGTGGGAGTAGATAGATACAAAGATAATGCCTATATCTCATTGTCTTATAAAACAGCTTTAGGTACCTACTTACACACTTACTATTAGCACAGTATAAGAAAAA